>CM049570.1:713671-1313671 GCA_027123335.1 Amphiprion clarkii
ACATTAGTTAAAGTTCTATATTAAAGTTGCTCTGTATTATTTAAAGTTGCTCTATATTAGTTAAAGTTGCTCTATATTAGTTAAAGTTCTATATTAAAGTTGCTCTGTATTATTTAAAGTTGCTCTACATTCAAGTTGCTCTATATTCAAGTTGCTCTATAATAGTTAAAGTTGCCCTATAATAGTTAAAGTTGCTCTATAATAGTTAAAGTTGCTCTATAATAGTTAAAGTTGCTCTACATTAGTTAAAGTTCTATATTAAAGTTGCTCTGTATTATTTAAAGTTGCTCTATATTAGTTAAAGTTGCTCTATATTAGTTAAAGTTGCTCTATATTAGTTAAAGTTGCTCTATATTAGTTAAAGTTGCTCTATATTAGTTAAAGTTGCTCTATATTAGTTAAAGTTGCTCTATATTAGTTAAAGTTGCTCTACATTAGTTAAAGTTGCTCTATATTAGTTAAAGTTGCTCTACATTAGTTAAAGTTGCTTTATATTAGTTAAAGTTGCTCTATATTAGTTAAAGTTGCTCTATATTAGTTAAAATTCTATATTAAAGTTGCTCTGTATTATTTAAAGTTGCTCTACATTCAAGTTGCTCTATATTCAAGTTGCTCTATATTAGTTAAAGTTGCTCTATAATAGTTAAAGTTGCTCTACATTAGTTAAAGTTGCTCTACATTAGTTAAAGTTGCTCTATATTAGTTAAAGTTGCTCTATATTAGTTAAAGTTGCTCTATATTAGTTAAAGTTGCTCTATATTAAAGTTTGAAGTGGGAGGAGCTTCTGATTCTTCTGGTTTCTGCTGTCTGCGTCTCTGCAGGTGATTTCAGCAGAGAAGTTAGGGAACCACATCTTCCGGCTGACGGGCCCCGGAGCCGACCAGGATCCCAAAGGTCTGTTCACCATCGACATCGACACAGGAGACGTGTCGGTCAGCCGCTCACTGGACCGAGAGGCCATCGACTCCTACCAGGTGTGTGTGTGTGTCCTCGTCAGATCAGCTGATGACTGTGTTTGTGTGTTCTTCCCACCTCCTTCCTGTCCCCCTGGGGACACTTTGTCTCTCTGGTTCCTCGACACTTTTACCTGTGATCATAGAATTCCCGTTTTGTTTGTTCACACACAGTTTCCTCCTCGACTCGCTCCATTTATTCATGAGAATTTGTGGCTAAAACCAAAGTTGCTTTGATTCATCTCCTTCAAGTTTAGAGCGTGTTCATCGTACTGGAATACAGAGGAGGGGGATGGTTCTGGGTTGGTTTTATGTTTGATTTGCAAAGCGGCTATGCTAATTTAGGGAAAAGGATGGACTTTGTATTTTGCTGAGGCTCGATTGGTCGTCCTCTGTGTTCACAGCGTTCCAGGCTGTTTGAGGCGCTTGGTGCCCTTGGGGTTGTCTTGCTAACAAAAGCATTTCCGCCCCTTGAAGAGAAAAGGCAGAGAGAGGGCAGAAAAAGTCCACTCTTTAAGTTGGCCCATTGATCTTATTCCGCTTTTCTGAAATCAGACGTGAGTTCGGCTGTTCGGCTGATGATAAGCCGACTGGATTTAGTTAAAACTCACAAATAATTTGCTCTGTAAATAGCAGCAGATGTGGGGGGAGAGCGAGCAGCAGGGAGCTTTTCTCTCAAAGATAAGGACATTTCTAAGTGGTCCCAAACCTTTGAACAGTAATGTATATAAGGACACATCAGCTATAGCCCATGAATGATGTGTTTCCCTGAATATGGATATTTAAGAATGATCTGCTAATACAAGCAGCATTTCTTACGATCTAGAATTTATAGCTTGAAACCTAGAAAGAAATTCTTTGCCCTCTTGTTCAATTCTGACCTCAAGTCAGATTTAAGTTGAATATATTCACGCTGAGAATTGTAAGGAATAGTTCTAACAGGAGAAACCAAACTAAAAGAACAGATCCAGACAGTCTAAGTGAAATCAAGTGTTTGTGTGTAGAAATCTGTCATGCTGAGGCGTCATGTTGGCCTCCTGTTAAACACTGAGATGATATTAAATGATCCCTTGTTCGGCCTTCGAGAGAAATAACTTTATTTCTATTCTTAACAGATTCCTTATTGCATCCAGTTATTTTAGCTGTGCTGTAAATTTTATGCCCCTTTCGAGTGCTTACTCTGTAATATTTGGAGACTTCAGGCAGACACATTTTCCAGCTCTGTCAGCGTTGCTAATTTGCAAAATAAAGATTGCAGATACACATACAGATAACTGCACAAGCACACAAACCTTCAAAGAAACTCTGCTTAATAGTTTGATTTTCTCTTTGCTTACATTCTTGAAGTATTTTGGCAGCTTAGTGGTTTAAAGTTTTCGGGTCCTCGTTGGCTATAACTAAAGTTGGTACATAAAGCTCTGGGGAGGAAGATAGACACAGAAAAGAGGACAGAAGAAGAGAGAAGAGCAGAGGAGAAGGGTCTGGGGATCTTCTCCATGAAGACTCTGTTGTGTTCACTGTGGAAAAGACAGAAATTTAATGACACAATGAGCTGAGCTGGATCAAAACAGATGGAAAAACCATGAAGAATAGACAGAAGTATGGAAAAATAGGGGGAAAAAAGCATGCAGACAGATAAGATAGACTTAGTTTAACTTAGAATATAGTTTAGTAATGCAATTAGTTTGTTGCTTTTTGATACAGAAACTAACATTATCAATACACAATGTAAGTCAAGAGGTGCTGCTTGTGCCACCAAAATATCTGTGATCTGCCAACACATCAACTCCAGACTTCTGAAGGTGTCAATAAGTTAGTGGAAGATCTTTTAAGTGCCATAAGTTTTAAGGTGACTGGACTTGGGGTTAGGGTTAGTACATCCCAAAGCCCTATCAGATTAAGATCTGGGGAATTTGGAGGTCAGGTCATCACTATGAACTCTTTGTCGTAGATTATGTTCATTTTGTTGTCTTATATTTGATTAGCAGTTCTTTATTCTGACAAAGTTAGTCAGGGTGAGTATTTTTACCTTGCTGACGTCTGCAGGGTTCCTCAGAGCGCCATCCGACGTGTGATGACATGTCGTTTCTATCATGTGATTGGTCTAACAGATCACGCCCCCCACTGTCTGGTGGTCTCTGGAGGATGGAGTTCAGGTGTTACAGGGTGTAGCTCCCTGGTCCCGGTTCATGGAATCGTTGGCCCGCTTCCTCATCTCTATAGTTTCTTTTATCCACCTCTTGTGCTTGTTAGCCTCTGATGTTAAATCCTCCCCTTGTCCCAGTCCATAATGTGGTTACATCTCTTGCAGTGGTCCATGATGGCTGATTTATTTATTTATTTATTTTTTTTTGTTGTTGTTGTTTTGTTTTCTTGATCAGTTGTTCCTTTTTGTGTTCTTGTGAGTCGTCCTGCGGTCTCTTTTTCACATTCTGTCTTAGTCATGTTCCTCAGACTATTTCTGAACAAGCTTTGCATTGTGGTAGGATCCATTCTTGTACTGGAAGAAGTCACTGCCATCAGGTAATGTCTCTGACAGGAAGGGGTATATTTGCTCTGCAACTACATTAAGTAGAGGGTATAAAGTTACACCTTCATGAATACTAGGACCAGAGTGTCTGTGCAGATTCTCAGTCATCCAGGTCATGGTCATACCATGAGATTCAGTGGAAAGAAGGCAGACGTCTCTTTTAGGTTCTTGAAAACGTTTCACCTCTTGTCCAAGATGCTGAAAAAGCCTCTTGGACAAGAGGTGAAACGTCCTCACAAACCTAAAAAAGAAGTCCAGTTTCTTTCTACTGAAGCTAGCACCAAACTAGGGCCAAAGGTTTTTGAAGACCATCTTGCTGTCTCTGCTGGATTGCACTTAATTTCATGGTGCATTTTTCTGCCATTTCTTCCCCCTATAAACGATGAGATCCTTGAGAACAGGCTAGCTTTTTGTTCACCACTTTTGGTGGTGGACAGGGGTCAGCATGGGCACACTAGATGAATTCTGTACTGTGACATGTTTCTGTCAGCATTAAGGTTTTCAGTAATGAAGGTTAAGCTTCACTAACTCCCCGATGGGACTGATCCACTCTGGTCACCCTTCACTCCCCATGAGGAGCACTGAGCTTTAGCCACCCATGACCTTGTTGCTGATTTACTGGTTATCCTTCCCTGGACTACATACTTTGAAAACCCCTCAGGACCGACCATTGTGGCGATGGTCTGACCCAGCAGTCACTATTTGGCCTCTATCATAGTCGCTCAGATCTTCACACGCACATTTTTCCTGCTTCCAACACATCAGCTCCAAGAACGGACTGTTCACTTCCTGCCTGATATATCCCACCTCTGGACAGGTACCACTGTAACAAGATAAGCAGTGTTATTCCCTTCAGCTGTCAGTGGGTTTGGGATTATCCTGTGTGAGGCTGATCTATGTGAGCTTCTACCTTCAGATCTTATTACTGCATGCATTAGCTATCCCAAAGTAGCTGATTCCACTCTGATTTCCCTTCACTTTCTAGTTTCTGAACCAACATTTACTTTCATCCCAGTGATTTTTCTCTCTCCCTTGAGGCGTCTTTATTGCCACTGATAGCTGCTACTTAAATTTCTATTTTTCGTGAATGAAGTCTCCTCATTGATTTGAGTGTGTGGTTTAAAAATGCTTATCTAGCACTTACATTTACTGCTGGTTTCAATATGTGACACTAGAAAACTGATCTGTCAGTGTGATGGCTTTGGTTTCAATAGACCCAGAACAGAATATATTGAGCATGTCAGCCAGAGAGGGAGTGAACTGTGAGTCACAGCAAAGAGTTTTATCAGATTCACCTCATCTCAGCATCTACAAGCAGTCCTGTGTGTAGAAGACTTCAACAAAAAGTCACCTGACTGTTGACCCTAGATGGAGATCTGCTTTTCAGAAACCCCAGTTTTGTGGTTTTTGCATTCTGATCATAAAAGCTCAGAGATTTAATTGAAGGCTTCAGTAAATGGCCAAATATTTCCACCAGTGTGAATAAGTCCAACCAGTCTAATATGCCACTATTTCAAGGAGCCTACAGTGAAATAGCTTCCAATATCAGTTATGCCATGCATTGTATGTGGGCCGTCTCTAATGATGATGACTGTTATTTCCAACCTGATAGTTGCAATCCCTGAAGGCAGGCTGGTCTGTCTCTCTGTGCACATACTGTACTTATTCCCCTACTCCTCGACCTTTTCCAGCCGGCAGGATATCTCACTCTCCCCTCTCTTATCACTAGCAGGTAGTAAGTCCAAGTCCAAACTCCAGAACAAGGGTCTCCTATCAAATTCAGCTCAGTCTTTTTATCTCTGTGTGCAGAATGGAGACTGTATGAGTTTTATAGCGCCCTCACAAGCTGTCCGAGTCACATCCATTAAGAGTGTCCCTTCCTCCCGTCCTAGCTAATGGCCTGTGTGGGGACGAAGCATGAAATATTCAGAGCTAGATTAAAGTCACCATTACTCTAACGGCAATTTATAGGCAAAATGGTAATAACGAATGTAAAGCCTTTTATATATGTTCGATTTATCTGTTACATCTGCTGTATTCAGGAGGTTTATATGGACACTGCTTCATATGGGGTCATAAAACGCTGCGGTTTCCTTCAACACCAGCAAGAATTTCAATCTGATTTGGCTCATTTCTGTGGTTTTCTGGCCCACATTTGTTGGGTCAATCTATAACTGAGGGACGTTTGAAGTCCATGGGCTATATGTTACATAAATTTTTATTAAAAGTAAAAAAAAAAATTATAAATTATGTTCATTATGCTCATGTCTTAACAAATTTCTTAATTATTTCTTATGGAAACAATCACTTATTAATAAAAAATGACTGGATATCACTAAAACGTCAACTATGATACAAAAAATCCCACAATTGTATATTGACTCGTCCAGAATGACTTAAGTTATCCATAATTATGGAAAATTAGTCCAGAATGACATGAAATTAGTCCTAAATGACTCAAAAATTTTGCTGGATTTTGGTGATTTTTTTGTGTAAATATTCCTAAGAAACATTTTATACATTTCTTTTTTTTCCACCAAAAAATGTTCAAAGATTTCCCAAAAATGTTGAAAATGTGGACATCAGAAGTTTCACTGTGAAAATATATATATTTTTTTCCACATTTTCAAACTGTAAAACGAGTCAATTTTGGCCCGCAGGACGACACGAGGGTTAAGGGACCTAGAGGAAGTTGTTCAGGACATAGAGGGGATGTTGTGATGGATATAGATCACCTCTTTCTCTCCAGCTCCTTACAACCAGTGTTATATGTCAATCTCATGTCAGTGCAGTTCAATACAGCCCCTCCGGTTCCCAGCCCACTGCCTGATGCTCTTCAGGTGTGGACTCTTAACTACCATTGTCAGCATACAGCAATATAATCAATGTTCTGTTGTTAAAACAACCACGGCGGTATTGAGCAAGCCTTCTACTTCCTTCCACTCCCGTCTCTCCTTCTCCTGCCTGTTTTACAGCATGATGATGATTGATTACCGCTGACAAATAAAAATGCTCTGCCCACCCTGCAAGGTCATTGTATTTCAAAATACCACTGCCACCGGCTCTGCTAAAATTAAATCAATACAGTTGACTTTCCTAGTATCTAAATGCAGCGGTCAGAGTTTTTGGAGGCTCAGCTGGAAATTTATGGATGCAGACACTGTTGCGAGCAGAAAAGCACAATCTAAGCAAAAGTTGGAGAATACATTTAAAGGAAAGTGCGGCCTAACTTTGGCGTAACAACGGCAAAAAAAAAAAAAAGGGGCTCAGCTCAAAACATATGGAAACTGGGAATTCTAAATAGGCTATTAGAGAAAGCACAGAACTAAGCAAAGCAAACAAAGCCCTGACAAAGTAAAACATTTGCTGTGGTAGAACAAACAGACGCAGCGATCAGCCGGGCCACATGTTCACAAGGATTTAATGTCAAACATTATTTTCTTATTAAGCTCAATTAGGGTGAAAATGAATGTTAATGAGATGGAAAACAGAGAGGAAGGAAGGGAGAGGAGGAGGATGGGGCTTCTCACTGCAGTTATGACAAGCCTGGGTCGGGTCGGGTCGAGACTGGTGGGGAAGATCTCTAATTGGCTTAGAACAGAGGAAGGAGAGAACGTGAAGCGATAAATATCAGACTTGTTTACACAGGTAGCAGGATGACCGTCAGTAATACAGGTCAGCCCAACAATAAGTGTGGGGAGTCCTCTGTACGTGCCTACCTTGGAGATGCTGAAATTTGAGGTTGACAAAAAGCAAGGAGTGCCGTGGACTTCATTTTTAGGTCGAAACTTTTGTTTTCCACATCAGGAATCCAGGCTGTGACCATGGATTGTTTGGAAGATGGGGTCATGTCCTCCTAAATACTGAGGAAATATCAATCTGTCCCTCCTTCAGTATACAGCCTCCAAAAATACCCTCCTTTTATGAACCCTGAAGGGTGATACAGCTGTTATTTCTGATTTATTTAAGAACATTCAGATAAAAATCAACCAAATTCCAGCGAATTTCACTGGATTTTGGTTGATTTTTATCTGAATGTTCTTAAAGAAAATATTAGAAGTTTTACTGATATATATGGAATCACTTTAGATATTTTTAGGATTTTTTTGGAAGATTTTTACTCATTTTTGAAAATATTTACAAGAATTTTCTTGCCAAATTTGGGGGATTTTTTTTTTTAAATAAAACTTTTAAGGGAAAGTTTTAAGGTATTATTGGAATTTTCTTCCTGAAGGTTTTACAAATTTTCAGAAATTTGGGGAATTTTTTTGCTGAATTTGGGGATTTTTTTTCAGACAAGGAAACAATATTTTTTTGTGCCCATAAATGAAGAGAACAGGAGGGTTAACTGAAGATTACCTGTTTGTACAGAACGCTCTCAGCTGAAAAGTCATTTATGTAGATGGAATCAATGTAATCTGAACCTGAAACCTTGATTTCTGCTTGGAGGCTGATTGATAAGTGCATCAATAACTGAGGTATTCTAGTATTTGTTTGGGTTTTTGGAGCCCAGCGGTGCAGCCTGTTCCTTGCAGTAGAAAGTAGCATCCTGCCTTGTGATGTCCTTTGACAGCAGATCTAAAAGGCACCATCCTCTCCTCCCTATGTTCTGCCTGTCAAGCCACAGTTCTGCAGTGACAAAGGAAGGGCTCGCTGAGGAACTATATGGATCTATCTCAACTCCAGGAAGCTGGGAATTGACAGCTGTTTTGAAATTTAGATTTTTAAATATCTCAACCTTCAAAAACGGTACAAAGCTGAGCCCTCAAAGCAGTTTTGTTTGGTTGTCAAACTGTATAAATAAAGTGAAACATTTTTACCCTTCTTTACCTGTTTTTGTAGATTAGACATCAAATGGTGGCATTCTTTGACAGATCACTCCCATGAAAACGACTCCGGCTGTGGCTTCTGACTCTCACTCTTTATAGTGTTTCTGTTTTAAGTTTCTGCCAGTTTTTTTTTCTTCAATTTTGGAGAGAGAAGTGCAATGATAAAATGCTCACAATGCTGAGAGCTGGATTTTATGTGCAAGTAAGTTCTGTCGATTTTATATTGCATATGAACCAAAGCCAGGAGATCATCACTGCAACAGCAAGGGGTCTTTTTATACACATTTCAGACTGATTCCATTGAATTTACTCAGTGCAGTCACAAGCTAATGATTCAGCAACAAAATGATGCAGAAAAGCAGCATCCACAGAGTGACAGCAGTGTCGTCATTAGACAGACGAACAAACGACACAAAACAAAACAAAAAGACTAAAAATTAGACACAAAAGTTACAAAAAAATGGTCAGATGCTAAAAACAAGGCAAAAAATTACACAAATGAGACCAAAAGCGAGAAACAAAACAAAAAAGTAGACAAACACACAAAACGACACACAAAACAACGAATAAAGCAAAACACAAAATGACAAAAACAAGATAAACACAAGTGAAACAAAAAGGAAACACAAAATGACAGAAATGAAAAACAAAACGACAAAAACATCAAACGACAAAAATCAGACAAACAACAAAACAAGACAAAATATTACAAAAATGAGACGCAGAACGACAACAAAGAACAATCTAGTATTGTACTTTATGATCAAAACAACTTGTCATGGTGTAGAAATGATTTTAAATTTATAGTTTTACTAATTTACAATCTGCAGTTAATGTCTTCTCTGGAATTTTTACACTTTGAGGACCGGACTGGACTCTCTGGAGGACCGCTTTTGGCCCACGGGCCTCATGTTGGACACCCCTGCTCTTGACCTTAACGTGCACATACACATTTCAGACTGATTCCATTAATTTAGTCACAATGCAGTCAGAAGCTAATAATTCAGCAACAAAACGATGCAGACAAACATCATCCACAGTGACATCGTCCTCATTAGACAGAAAGACCACGTTCCATTCACACGCTAGTGAATAATGTTTGCATTAATAATGTTTGTGCAGTGAAATGCCCATAAAATGGTCATTTATGTGCATGGGAAAGCTGAATGTTTCCCCCTAACAAGCTGCTGAATGTACAGCGACAGTCTGAAGGGGAAGAAGGGATTTCATGACAGCTTGTTGGTTTCCTCATCAGTCCCTAAAGTTGTTGGAATGTGTTTATTCACTGCTTGTAATTCCCAGTGCAGCTCCAGTTCTCACCATACATTCATTCTAAAGCAGAAAACAATCAGATGATGTATACTAATCCCCTCTTTAGACACAAAACACACACAGTACAAAAGTGCTAGTTAAAGCATTTCAGGGCAGGTTTTTCATGGATTTGTATTAAAATTCCTAACAGTGTAAGCAATAAATTGCTTTAGGCTTTTCATTTCTGCAGACATACGGAACACATAATTCCTGCAATTTGCTAATTTGGTGACTTTGCAGGATTTGATCCTCGCAGCACGAGGTACAGATCTCAGGGATGTCTGTGCGGTTTTGTTGTTTCATCAAATTTTACAGTCGCTGCTCCCCTTTTTATCTGTCCTTTTGGCTTCTACCTGCTCTGCTGCTGCTGTCAGGTGTTCCAGAGAGGGCGGATTTCTGATTAATCTGCCGTGTTGCTGAGGTGGAAGAAGGTGAAAACCCAAACATTTGACCCTGGAACTGTTTGTTCACGGATGCTGTACTCCCATATATGAATGTAGATCTTTGTACAAATATCTTTCTCTGTTTCTATATTTGGATGTTGTTGCTCATCTTTTTGTATCATCCTCATAAATCCTCATGGCCTTTCAGATATATAACGTGTAGCCCTGGAGGTCCAACCTAACCTCAAACAATGTTTGACCCTCCTGTTGTCCTCATTTACAGGCACCAAAAAATATTGTTTCCTTGTGTAAAAAAAATCCAAAAACTCAGCAAAAAAATCCCCCAAATTTCTGAAAATGTGCAAAACCTCCAGGGAGAAAATTACAATAATTCCTTCACAGTTTTATTTTTAGAAAAATCTCCCAAATCTGGCAAGAAAATTCTTGTAAATATTTTCAAAAAATGAGTAAAAATCTTACAAAAAAATCCTAAAAATATCTAGTGATTCCATATATATCAGTAAAACTTCTAATATTTTTTTTAAGAATATTTACATAAAAATCAACCAAAATCCAGTGAAATTCACTGGATTTTGGTTGATTTTTATTTGTGAATGTTCTTAAACATTTTTAACATTTCTTTTTTTCCACCCAAAAATTTTCAAAGATTTCCCAAAAATGTTGAAAAAGTGGACATCAGAAGTTTCATTGTGAAATTTTTATTTTTTTTTCCACATTTTCAAACTTTAAAATGGATCAATTTTGACCTGCAGGACGACACGAGAGTTAAAGTTACTATCAAGACTTCACAGAATGAGAATGAACCCAATTGGAAAGTAAAATGGTCTCACCTCAAAACTTTGAAGAAAAAAACATGTAAAAGTCTGTTCCAATCTGTGTTTTATACAACAGGAACAGCGCTTTTGAGGAATAGTTAATGGAAACCAGCTGGAGCTACATGAGGCTTATCTCTTCCTCCCCTGCCAGCCACTGGAATTTAACTGATTTTAATCTAAATGGTGTCTTTTGCTTGAATACAGACTTGATATTTTTACACATTCAACATGTTGGTTTAACAGGTTAATTGATTTGCATATCGAAGAAGAATCCCCTGCTGGTGGCCCTGTAGGAACACCTACTGTAAGTCACCCTCATAGAAGCAGTCCATCTTTCTGTTAGGAATGAAGCTTTCAACAGCAATTCTGTAATTTATTACCTGAATGTATAAAGTCCAAGATTCAGAGATTAGAACTGAAAGAACACAACAGCAAGATAACGTTATCATCTGTGGAGAGAAAATGAACTTTAGCTAAAACCTCAACTTTATTTAGGACTTATTTTAAGTGATACGTGTTTGATGAGATCTGAGAAACAACTATTTTCTGTAGCCCTGATGAGAATGAAGGGTGGATATCTGAAGGGAACATTCACTCCACTGACAATCCTGTGTCTCCCAAGGGCTCGTTTCCTGAAAGTAGTGCAGTCGATATGAACCTAATGAACACGAGGAACTGTTTGTAAAGAATAATCTAGTTCAGGGGTGTCCAACATGTGGCCCGTGGCCAAAAGCGGTCCTCCAGAGGGTCCAATCCGGCCCTCAAAGTGTAAAAATTCCAGAGAAGACATTAACTGCAGATTGTAAATTAGTAAAACTAGACATTTAAAATCATTTCTAGACCATGACAAGTTGTTTAGATCATAAAGTTAAATACTGGATTGTTCATTGTTCTTTTGTCATTTTGTGTCTGTTTTGTTTTTTTTTGTCCTTTTTCGTCTGACTTTTGTCGTTTTGATCCTCCAGTAAATCCTCTATGGTTCAGTTCCAGGTGACTAAATGTTGTGTTCCTTTGCCGACACTCTGTGATCTGGAAGTTATAATGTGGAAACGATAAACTGAGGCTGAAGGTTGTTGAAATTGTATATATTTTTTTTCTTAAGAAATGTCAGATGATTCATAATGCCAAAGATAATTCTTTAAATATGAACATTTTTGCACTCAAACAAAGGAAGGATTAGGAGCTGTGGTTATTTCTAGGTTATTATGCTGTGGTTTTACTGGGCCACTGGGGATCAGACTGGACTGGATGTAGAACCTGCACTAAGATGAGTTTAACTCCTCTGATCTGGGGGATAGTTTCAAGGAAAAGGAAAAACTTTTAAAAGAGCCAAAGGAGAAGCAACAATAAGCCAAAAGACAGTGAGGAGACAGAGTAACAATGAAATGAATAACAGAAGTGAAAAAGCAGGTTTTCAGTGTGTTCACGCTCTTGACCTTAACGTGCACATACTGCACCTACAGACCTACACACCTCTGTTCCATATAGCAATCTAATGCCTTCCTCATTTACGGACGGCGTAGCGTCATGAGCCTGAGGCTGGAGACAGGTGAAGCCTGTTGTCCAAATCCCACTCCTGTTTTCTGCTTGGCTGGACTGTAATTTCCTGGGCTTTGGAGAGCAGGACACGCTGCCCTGCACACAGGAAAACAGGCCTGATGTGCACTTAGTCCCTGTATGTGGGCAAGAGATAAAGGACACACACACACACACACACACACACTCCCATGTACACACCACCACCACCTACTCTCTCAGCAAACAAACCTCCAGCTGCCATAATAGCTCTTACCTTTAAGAAATAGAACCGCAGTGCGTTGGAGCCGCGGGGTCAGGCTTCAGTGCTCGGCTGATAATGCCTGCGGTCTATAATTTGTTATAGGTTAATTGTCTGGTTAACTATGTCTGCAGCGTGGTCTTCCTATGTCACGTACAGGAATACACACTATGTCCATTTTGCATCCGTTGGTTGGTTCCTCAACAAAACCGCTTTTTCAAACTTCAAACAGGCTGAATGAAAGGAACTTCCTTTGATGCCATTTTTCGGAGCGCTTAAGAGAGCAGTTTCTCAAAGTTTTTAACATTTTTTTCCCTGTTTTAAAGCCTTCCTTCGGGTCAGGATCATTCAGCTCTGAAGGTTGTGTCACTACCCCGCTGTCTACCCAGAATCCCCTCAAACCCCTGCAGACTTACTACTGTGCCCCGGCTCCCAGATAACCTGATTAAACAGCGAGTGCCCTGTTGCTGAGCCTCAGGCATTACCGCTGCTAATTCAGCCTGTCCGCCGCCTGCTGAGGCATATGGCACAACCCCTAATGCACTCTGCCTCCGTAGCAGCTCCACTCTCAGCTGTACAGGCTGGAGACACAACACTCCCAGTGTTGTCTACTGGAATAGCTGACACTGGCCATAAAAGACAGCAAATACTGGATTATTAGAATCTGTCCTGAGGGAGGGACCAAAGTAAATACAGAAGTCTTTGCTTCTTCAAGAATCACAGGCGTTCTAAAAATACACACTGTAAAAACTCTAAATCTAACCAAGTCTGTTTGTCTCATTTTTAGTCAAAATGTCTCGTCCCACTCAATTTCAGATAAATTCACTTAACAAGAGACATTTCAGCAGATGGAGGGACTTGTTTTAAGACAATGCATCTTAAATATCTTGTTAAGTCAAACAATCTTAAAATTATCTTGTTTTGAGTTGAATTTTACAAGAAAACTCAAAATAAGTTTAATACATCTCAAATTAGGAGGTTACATGAAAACAAAAATCTATTTTTGAGTGAAAATCTACGACACCTAAGCTTGACAATCCTGTTGTCTTTTCCCAGTCTGAAAGTTATTTGTTAAAGTTTGTTCAACCAGAAAACACACAGAAACTATTCAGTGTTCTGAAGCTGCTCAAAATGAACCTTCAAGGCGCATTTAGGTGCAACCTTTGACACCATGTGGAGCAAGCCATTTTCAGTGAACCCAACAGCAGATTTATAAGTAATACAAAAATTATTCATCACAAGTCCTTCTCAGTCAGTTAGTCCATCTTCTATCATCTGGACCTTCTGCTCCACGCTCCTCTGATTCATCTGGAACTTTTATAGCATCAGATATCAACATTTATTAAGATATCTGTGAAATTTTAGCTTCATTTATCCAACATTTTCTGAGATATCTTCTTAAATCTTTATCAGTGTCTCATAAGGAAAACAGGAGTCTCAGAACTGACCCTTGGAGGTCTCATCGGCTCTTTTGACTGTAAACATCCATCTCATTTGTTGACTAGTGCTCTACACACATGTTCCATGTTGCTAGAAGTCCTTGTTGGTCGTCTTCTCCAATGGTCTCTAGCTCAGGCTAGAAGGAAGGGTGTTTAGATTCTGTCACAGCTTAGTCCTCATAGAACAGACCTGTTTATCTGCTAGCTAGCTGCTATGCATCGTTCTGTTTGTGTTGTTAGTCTGTTGTTCATCTCCTGCTACCCCCACCCCAACTCCTTCCTGCTGCCCTCCACCCCTCATCGCATCCCTACTCTCAATCCAACTGGGTGAAGCAGATATCTGCCTTCCCTTAGCCTGGTTCTGTCGGAGGTTTTCTTTTCTTTTTGTCTTTTTAAGTATTTTTTTGTTGCAGTTTTTGGTTCCTTCCCACAGTTGCAGAATCTTGCTCATCATAGGAAATCTAAAGGAAGCACCTTTAAAGACCTTTCATGAGGTTATCCCCTTACTATGCTAAGTGCTAGGAGATGACATATGTTGAGTTGGCACTATAGAAATAACACCGAGATGAATTGAATTACGCTACAGAATCCTTTACCAAAATAACACAGCTGCACAGTGCATACTGAAGCTACAACCTGAAAATGACATGAAATAGAAATTGTGTCAGTCCATAGTGAATCTGTGTCGACACAGATGTGTATCCAGAGTATTTAATGTTCTGATCTCACTGTAGAGCTGAGCCGTCCTAAAGGAGAGCAGCCTTTCAACACTTACAGATAAACTAGATAATGACAGAGTAAAGCAAAAAAAAAATCATCATTTGGTGATCAGGTTTATTTCAAATGCTATAATAGATTAAAATGTGCACAGACTGATCCTATGCAGGCTCAGGTCGTCTCTGCTACAAACACTAACTACCGAAACCTTAATGAGTTTACGTTTAGTCATTACTATATCGATTTAAATTGGCCCATTCATTTTTTAATTATCCCCAAAGACTAAATGAATCCCAATTCTTTGTAAATATACCTTCTAACACTCAGCAGACACATGGAAACGCATTAGTGACAGTAATGACCACATTGTGTTTGTTTCTCTGTATTATCACTTCATGTCTTAGAATGACTTCCTTGGAGCTGAGCAGACGCTGGTTGTGTCCCAACAATATTTTCATTTAAAGAGAAGAATGAATCACTTCCACAGTAATTGCCGGCTGCTGTTTGGTTGATGACTATATGTTTCGGGTTCAGAGTTCACCATATTGAGCCTTTTGTACGGACTGATATAAAACATTATTAAAGAAGTGGCAGAGATGGCAGCAGACAGGTAAGCTGAGTTTTTCACGGCTCTCCAAACAGTGCCTTGAGTGCCAGACAAAAGAAGATTGAATTATACGTTAGAGGAGGGGGGATGTTTTGTACGACGATACACCCGGGAGGGCCTTTGTGACTCTTTCAGCGCCTTTCAGAAGCAGGATTATTTTTTATCTCGCCAGACGGCCAGCTCAATGAAAGATCTTTTCTATCATTTTCTATCTCCTCTATACTTTTAACTCCCCCACTCTTATTCACCTTCCATCTTCCGTTCAATCTTTCTCCCTCCAAAGACCATCTATTTATATCTCCTTTGACGTTCTGAGGGCTTCTTTTCTTTTGATGTAATGAGGAACATTTCAGATCAGTGACTCTGGGATTACAGACAGTGAAGAGCACATTAACATTTTTTTTTAATAATTTACAATTTTCTGGGACATTCATGCTGATAAAGACTTGTAATAATGGGTTTTTAAATCATTAACACTGCCTTTATAACTACAAATTAGATGAGCACAGCACAAACATTTCCATTCAGAGTTTCAGGGCTGGCTGCTTAGACATGGATGGAATGGAAAAAAATATGTAGATTGTTGATTTTCAAGCAAAAATCTCCATAAATGTAAAGTTTCGAGTGTGGCATAGACCTTATTTATGTCTTGGCAATCAGCTGGACCATTATTACAATCACCAGTGGAACATATGAAAGAAATTAAAACCTTAAACTAATCCAGACACCTGAAAGACAGGCAGCTGGATCTGGACACAGAATCCAAGGTGAGCTAGTTGTGGACTTTATATTTATCATTTCAATAGCAATGCACAAATTGCAACATGTTAACGGTATTGTTTATTAAAGGGCTGTCAAATTAGTTCAGGTTCCACACACAGTGTCTACAAAGGAACACAACATTTAGCCACAGCAATCTGGAACTGAACCATAGAGGATTTTACTTTATGATCAAAGCGACAAAAGTCAGACAAAATACAACAAAAACAGAACAAAATATTACAAAAATGAGACACAAAGTGACAAAAACGAGACACTAAACAACAAAAAATGAGACAAACGACACAAACGAGACAAAATAATTTGACCCAAAAAATTACAGAACGACAAAAAATGGACAAACGACACAAGCGAGACAAAACAAAGACACAAAACGATAAAAACGAGGCAAAAAATGACAAGAAACAAAGTTCCACATCAACATCAGTTGATGTCATCCGTTTCTTTCAGATAAATGGAAGAACATGCATGCAGCGATGAACAGGGGTATTAGTGCTGACATCTCTACAGCTGAAAGTTTAGAATCTGTGGACCAAAGAGTTGGACCAGATAGAGAAACATTTCCATCCCCAGAGTCACACTGCTAGCACGGCTGAACAATCGCTTTAGGGTTATGGAGGTTTTTTATTGTTATTTTTTGGTTCAGCTGTTTTGCTTGAAGTTGTGGTTACGCTTCTCAGAAAAAAAATCTGCTGTACCACAGAAAAACCCTCATCCATTCCCACTTGGTGTTTCAGGATGTCTGAGGTTTACGGTGGGAGAATGAAACACACTTGGCAGCTGTGTTTCCGTCTTGACAGCCTGCTTCCACGGCTTAATTTCACTGGTTTAGAATTATTGCAGTTTTTTTGAAGCTAGATGCAGCAGATGTGTACAGGACCGGTGGATTAACGGCCTCATCTCCCAGCGGGGGTTTCTGAGACGAGCTGATGCCTCAAGGTCTAAGCTTTGAGAGGAAAAAAGGGGAAAACTCTTCAGAAAAGTGGGTAAAAACAGAGAACATCCCTCTGTTGTTATCACACCTTGCTGTCCTCAGAAGCTGTGTAAAAATTGGAACAGAGACTGAAAGGCTTTTCTTCTGGAGAACACAGACTGAGTGAAACATTTCTGTTAATCCTGGCGCCTGATAGAGATTTGTGTTTTACTTTTTCAACAAAAATGTGTCCAGTTATTGGCAGTGACTTTTTTAAGTCCAGGTTTTGCATTTCTAACTTTTATATCTTCTAAACATTTTGAGGCTGCAGCCCTCCCTGTGCTTCCAGGTGTTATCCTCATCTATCAGGATGTTAATGGGAAACACTCGGCACCAGTGTTCCTCAGCTCTGCAGGAATACAATTTCCAAACTCCGGCTGTTTGAACAGAACCATCCTAAGATCACACCTGTACAGAGCAGATGACATGCTAAGTGTCTGGGTTAACATAGAGGACGTTATTACAGGATAATCCTTTAGATGATACAGATCGAACCCCATCACTAATCCTGGGAATGACTCAATCCTTCTGACAGCAAAGCATCAAAGATATGACTGGAAGTCGCCTCAGCGTTACGTCCTCATCACCTGTGTTGCATAAGCGACGTTAGAGTAGCAGAACTTTTTAAAAATCTCAGCTGCTGCCTCCATGTTTGTAGTTTCTCAGCGGTTTTGCTTCTTGTTTGATTCTCGGTGATTTTAATTTTACTTTTTGGACAAAAACGTGTTGTTTTTGTCAACAAAAACACAAACATTTCAGTCCTGTTGTTGTCAGTTACAGTTCAGTTTTTTAATTGTAGCCCTCACTGTGGTTCCAGGTGTTGTCCTCGTCTATCAGGAGGTTCAATAGGTTTCTGCTAAGAACTGGTAATGTTGGTGGTTCTAATTAAAGGTAGTGTGGTCACTCAGCTGCTTCTAAACAAGACATATTTTAATAAGTAAACTAAACATTTCTGGTCACTCATTAAGACTTTCCATTAAACCAGTGATTAGTTAATTTTTACGTTCATTTCTTTGAAACACGTGTCAGTGAAATGTAACATAACAGTCAGTGGTGCTACCAACTTCCCATTATTAGACTGCCAAGACTTCCTGGTGAGATCCTCCTCTGTGATGCCTCTGCCCCTTCGGTCGGTTCCCCTGTTTGATATTCCAAATGGATTTGACCAATCACACTCCTTGTGTCAGAGCTGCACAGTGAAGCATTTCAGCCACTTTTAGGATGATGAGATTACGCCTCCCTGACTGCATCCAGGGGAGAGCATTGAGCAGAGTCTGAGGGAGGGACAGCTCTCCCACCTGGGGCCCGTCTGAACGGTGTCGGGGCAGGACCGGGGTTCTGCTGGGTGGAGCGGGAGCGCAGCCGGCTGATAAAGGCTGAGCCACAGTGCTGGGTGCTATTCACCTTGAAGCTGCTGCAGAGCGCTTTCACTGGGATCTTAAGAAAGCGGCAGGTAGGCAGAGCTCCTTTGAATTCACTCACCCAGCAGAGGGAGGGCTACTTGAATGGCTCTGGAGGAGGTGAATTCTGAGTGAATGTGAAATGAGGCGATGGAAGGCAACAGAGACGATTCCATATGCATGACTCGGCCCCTTTTCACCACTTCCCCTTTCACTCTTCCTATTCTTGTCTGTGTTTAAGGCTGTGATAGAACTGCCCCAGCTCAGCTCCCTTTTCTTATGCCTCCGCCACAATAAGCCGAGAGCCCAATTGACTGGAGGCTGCAGGTCACAACTTTGCCTATATCTCTCTGCTGTTATCAGTCGAGCTTCTCATCTGAGCACAGAGGAGGGATTGTTCAGGACTTAGAGGAGCAGAGAAGAGGAACACAATGTTTGGCTTCATTTTAAACTGAAACAGGCCACAGACTTCTAACATAAAAATAAAGGGAAGTTACAGATGTATATTCCATTTGCTTGTGTGTTATATATGTCTATATATGTACAGGGTTAGGGTTAGGTACATGGACTTGGAAAGATCATGTATATCACAGTAGTCTTGAGTTTCCAATGACTCCCACAACTCCTAATTTTCTGTGATGGAATCACTGAAGCAGACACATAAACAATCATGCATTTTTGTTCTTTCATAGAATTATTATAGGTTTTACACATTTACATCTTGCAATATTAATATTTGATAGATGTCCTTTGGCCATTTTCACCTCAACTCAGAGCTTTTAGTTGTCCTCCATAAGAGTCTGGTCAGATTCTGATTGCATGCTTGACCACTCCTCTTTACAGAATCGGTGCAGCTCAACAAAACTTCTGGCTTTCAGGTCAGTAGCAGGTTCTAGATGGAGTTTAAGTAAAGATTATGGGAGGCCAGTCTAAAACCTTTATTCTAGCCTGATTTAGCCTCTTCTTTACCACTTCTGTAATGTGTTTGGGGTTATTGTCTTGTTTAAACATCCAGCTACATCTAAGACTCTGCCTCCTCCTTCCACTGGCAGCAGCTGTGGCCACAGAGCATGATACTGCCACCACCATGCTTGACAGTAGATTTGGTGTTCCTGGGGTTAATGGACTTCTCACTTCCAAACATGTTTCTGGCCATAACCCAATTTTGACTTCATCTGACCACAGGACTTTCCTCCAGAAGGCCTTTTCTTTGTGTGATCAGCATCAGACTTCAGTCCAGTCAAACATGCTTTATTATATGTTCCAGCAGCTTCTAATTCACTGTACACCTGCTTTTTAGTGATTCTTGGTTGATTAGCAAATAATTCTTTGTATTTTGGATCTATAGCTGCTTTGAAATGGCTCCAAGTGATTTCTTCTGAATTGTTTTAGTGAATGATTTGCTTTTTCAGATCTGAGCTCCTTAGACTTCCCCAGTTTAGCGTTTGTGGCAGAGTCTATTGAGTGTATCGAATGGGCCCTGTATAGGAAATAAATAATGTTTGTATGTTTCACTGATTCCTGTTGTCTTGAATAATGGCACTGATGAATCATTTCCGTGCAGCAGAGGACTGAGCCGCAGTCGTCTTACACCACTGTTGTGTTACTATTTTTAAAAGAACATGATGTGTACAAGGTCTGGTGCTGCAGTTAAATAGTTCCTGTCAGTTAGAGACCCTTCCATGGGACCAGGAAATAAGATATTCATAATGTGGAATCCATTTGCAGTAAATGAACCATGGTGTATATATGATAAATAAATGCATGAGCAACACTTGAATAACGAACAAACGCAGCCTTTATTTGGAAAGATAGTTTGCTTTAAAACAAATTGAGACTCCTCCACCGTGGAGAAACGCCAATTTCTCTGAGTGATAATGATCTCGGCTTTGAGAGAAAATAGTCATGCTCGAGCCTCAGTGACACAGTCTGAGGGCAAACATGGAAAAGCTGCAGGAGAGAGATCACCATGACCTACTGTATAATGTTAGAAGATGAGGTGTAGTCGCATATCCACACTCTGACGGTGGGACACACAAATAATGGTCACAGAGTTACCAATCCAGCACAATTAGGCCCATTTTCTCAGGTTCCCTTGCCTTTAATAAGTCATCTACCCTGCAAATGAATTCAGTCTTTGCTGCTTGCACAAATAAGATGCTTGTTTTAAACTTGAAGATATTTGACTATGATTGGTGACAGTAGCAAAACAAGAAAAACCCTCAGAGAGCGCAGTCCTCCTCCAGTTGCTGCTCATTTCCCCATATGGCATTGTCAGAAATGCAGCATATTTTTGTAGAAATGCGGCATTTCTTATTAGTGCTAAGCAGCATGAAATTTATATGCCTTTACTCATCGTGTTTTGAGCCATGCTTTTATTCTGAAAGATGTTTGCACCGATATGTGGAAGTGAAGTATTCTGTGAGTGCCAGAAAATTGTTACTTGTCGGTCTATGTTGGTTTGGCAGTCTCTGTTGATAAAGTTCTTCATGAAGATGCAGTGGTTCTACCTGTTCCATGAAGAAGCCTGGAATTAGTTCCTTTACAATTAGTTATTGATGATCAGAAATCACAGCACTATAGAATGTGTCCATCTGATATAGATGTACCCTCAAACAAAATGATCTTGCACTGAGCACAGGTGTGTGTTCTGCATGTTTACGTTATGTACGGATACTGAATCACGTGACCTAAATATGTAGCAGGCGGCGGGAACTGATGGGACTCAGAAACACCCCCACAATTTAATCAGTTGTCCTGATAAGTCCTCAGCGGTGGATTTGTTCACGTGTTGTCATGGTTACAGTGACGCCGTGACTGGCAATCATACAGATATCTTTAACAAATCCATGGATCTAGATTATAATGACAAAAACGGGAAGCAAAACTACAAAAATGACACACAAGATGACAAAAACGAGACACAAAACAATAAAGTGACAAAACAAGACACAAAACAACAAAAACGAGACACAAAATGACAAAAATAACACAAAATGACAAAAATGAGACACAAAACAACAAAAACGAGACACAAGATGACAAAAACGGGACACAAAATGATAAAACAAGACACAAACAAAAACGAGACACAATGACCAAAATGCGATACAAAACAACAAAAATGAGACATAAGATGACAAAAATGAGACAAAATGACAAAAATGAGACACAAAATGACAAAAATGAGACAAAATGACAAAAATGAGACACAAAATGACATCATCTAAATCCGTTAGTCCGTTTTTGAGTAATGCTGCGAACAGACAGACAGATTCACAGACAAACCAATGACGATCGTCACATTACTCCGCCCTGTTCCTTGGCAGAGTAATTACCTCCTTATTTTGGTAACAGGAAGTGACGAGCCCCCTGAAAAACCCAAGGCCTGATTTAAACTCCCTCACTTAGCTGCACCAACACTGCAGCATTCAGGAAAGGAAAGGGTCATTTTCTTTACACGTTGATGCAGAAAGAGACAGTGATGTTCAATTAATTAAATTTAAAGCATGCAGTGCATCCAAGCATGTCAGAGGTGCATATTTTTCATATCTTCTGTTCTTCAGTTTGGACGTTTTCCTTTGTTTCTCTCTCACTGTTGGATTCCCTGCAGGCAGGAGGAGCTGATAACAGTGTGTAGCATATCTTACACATTCTACATGCTGGAGGCTGACTGGGTCTCAGAGGATTTTATTCTCACATGTTAAGAAACAGTATGTCATATTTAAACTGAAAAACATAACTCGCCTTTCCCCTGCTAACTCATGAACAAAGATAATTCCGTGTACATTTTTGTTCTGAAGTCTTTAATAATACAAAGATCTCAAAGAGGAGAGAAAACATGTAGAGGCGGTGATTGGAGCAAGAATCCAACCAATGAGGATTTTTTTTTTTTTTTTTTAATACACAAGTTCAAAACATACTGCTGGAGACGACTGCACAGAAGGAGATGAGATGAGTGAAAAGGTGTCCTGCATTTATTAATATTTTCATTTGACAGAAAAACAGTCACTGTTTAATATTTAATTTTCTAAATGATGCAGGAAAATAAATAACAAATAATGCATCTAAACTTCAAGTTTCTGGGATTTTTCTGTTTTTTTTTTTTACTAACTGTGGTCTCATTTTCAACACAAGCATGTCTAGAACTCAAAAATGTCAGTTAACACATTTATAATGCCACAAATCATGATTAAAAAGGTGATACCTACTCTGGAAAACATGGTATCTCTATGTCACGTATTATTTTACTCCTCATATTACAGCTACTATGTATAAAACATCCTGCAGTTCCCCAAAAGTTCCAGTTTTTTTGTCATGTGTCTGTTGGTTGCAGCTGAGTTGCTCATGGCTTCTTGGTTTCGCTGAACAGCACAGAATTTTTCCTTTTTTACAGAATGCAGGTAAAGCAAACTATTTATTTTTTTAATGATTTTTAAAATGAGACACGGAGAGTGAAGAGATTTGGATGAAATATCAGACTTTTGAACATTGATTTGGTTAAGTTTGAAACGTACGTCACGGTTGACTTAATGAAGTCAAATTTGACAATTTGTTGTATTTTTGCAGTTATTGCAGCCTTTCATCACCATTTACATACACTTAAGATACAATTTCAGTTTTACTTTTTAGTTTTTTGGCTCAGTCAGCGCATTCAGCTACTGTTAATAAAATCATGTTCACCTTTTGAACACAAAGAGCTGCAACATAAACACCCTGTACTATGCAGAATGTTCATTGTATGCAGCTTTTGCAGTTACTCAAAGAATATAGTTTTATTTGGTTCAAACAGAAGTCCGATAGATATCCAGGCGAGTCAAGACCATTTTGTTTATGTAGCCCAATATCACAAATTGCAAATGTGCCATGAGAGGCTTTACAGTCTGCACAGCTTCCAGCACCATCTGTGTTGCAGTATTTAGAGGCATTCACCATATCAAAGCAATGATTTCTCAAAAACAAGGTTGACATCTGCAGTATTCAGCTCGTAGCATAAACATGTAGGATAGAGAAACATTTAGGATATCATTCAAAAAATGGAATAAGAATTTAAAGATGGTAAAAAATACTAATGGATTCTGGGTTTTAATGACATGAAACCCAATGAAAAGATGAAACGGCTCCACATCCAGGTTAGTTCTTCTCCTGTCAGAATGGTCTGTATGGAGTGGTAGTAACAGTAGAGCAGAGATAAGAGTTTCTGCATGGATCTAACCATGTCGTGTAACTGAGCAGCTAATGCCTGGCTGTGTTTGAAAGGTCGCGTTCCTTTGCTATGCGGTGACATGTATGATTATAAACTCCCTCCTCTGCCAGACAGGGTTTTCTGTGTTGTGTGATCTTCTGTTCAAATACGCTGAAGCTCGACGGCACACAGCTGATGTTCTCATTACAGCTCAGACATGCTGAGAAGAAAAGCTACACCGAGTGCATGTGTAATGTGCATGTGTGTATGTTTCTGCTGCATATGCTGGTTGGCACAAGATGCAGATCCCTAAATACTCGTCTCAGGCGTCCAGTGAGCCTCTGGCTGTGTGAAAGGCGTTCAGCGGTGACGATGAAAACACACGTCGAGTTCAGAACTTCATTAGCTCAGAGAGTCAGCAGTTCTGCAGGATGGAGGAAGATGGGGAAGTGGTCCCTCTTTTGGAAAAAAAAAGTTTCCCGTGGTACATTCTCCTGGCAGAGCTGGAGGAGGAGGAGGAGGAGATGATGATATATGAAACCATTAGGCTCCTTACACCCAAAACACTTAGTTCAGCTGCATGTGTGCCATTAAAACATGTGCTGCAGGCGCTGTGGTGATGGAGCGATAGGAGGACAGAGGAGGAGATGGAGGGAGAGTATTGGGATGACCTGTGTGATAGAGAGTTTGCCATGCATCGCTGATAGGAAGAAGAAAGACTGGTAATGTGATGCTGGAGATAGAGGAGGAACTGAATACCCACATCCCGACATCAGTGCTAATAAAGGAAGTGAAGTGATCTCTTTAGCTGCAGATTAAGATTGAAATGAAATCATTACGTATGGTGTCTTCATTGGATAAAAACCACTGACTTCATGGGTGCAGTTCCATCTGCTGATAAGATTTACCAAAGCCACGTGCTCAGATGATGATAACGTAATCTGAAGTGATCAGTGTCCAGTTATACAGACTCTGAAGTGCAGTCAGGATGCGTGCTGGAGGACATGTTGGTTTTCACCATCTGTAGACGTCTATTAACCCACAAACAGTTGGCTCCTAAAAGTCAACCGCATGCACTTTCCAAGACGTTAATTAATATAACTGCAGTAAACAAAAGAGAACATTGCTGAGAAAACTTTTAATTGAAGGAAGATAAATCCACCAGTTGTCTCAACTATGGTTTGATTTTTTTATGGTAGTCTTTCTAAGCCATCCCAGTTAATTTGACAATGGTGCTTTCATACGGCTACATGTAGTATGGAAATGACACTGTGTTCTTATGAGCTACTGTAGATTCATTTGGAATTCTACCCATATTTATGAACAAATACTGTATCTGATCATGTTTGTTCCATATTCGTCATAGATTGGTCCAGCACTTCTGATGGATAGTTGTGGAATTTGTGCAAACATTCATGGCGCTAAAAGACTTTAGTGAGGCTTTAACTTTTCCTGAAGTCATCAAGTCAGAATCTCCATTTGTCCACCACTCTTGATAGAATCCCAGCAAAGCTAATGATGTTTTAATAAGCCTCACATGTATTTGTGTTCAGTGCGAATTAGGGTTGAGCAAAATGTTTAAAACTTCCCACGTCACCGTCAGTCCAAACGAGTGATGTTTTGCCGATACGTCTGCAGGGATATCTGAATCAGATGGTGTCAAATCAATCTCTTTCTCTTTTTCTTATTAACACATTGACATGGACCTGCCTCAATACTATGAACTGTGAACAGTCCTTTTTGTGGAATAGTCTGAATCAAACATGTGCAGGAGAAACGGTTGTTGTTGGGTTTTCCCCACGGATCAGAATCAGTCCTGACTTCACTAACAAGTAGCGTCGTGGACACCTCTGCACAAATTTGTTGAAAAATGATGCATTCAATTTAACCCTAGTGGTCCTTAATGCAACACTGTCAATCTCAGGCACAGCGTTCCCATTATAATATTATACCCTGGAAGAAGCTGCACTCTGTGTCCAGATCTGCAGCTGCTAGCTGAGCCTAATAAGCCTTTACTGTGTGGAACAGCTCTGCAGTGATGAGACACAGTTGTAATGCTAAAGCAGGGCTGAACTTCCTCTTCTTCCAGTGAACGGTGCACAGACTTTAGCTGATTGTTTAACTAACAGTTAGGCTTTTCTGCACACTTGCTCCTGAACTTACTTCTCACACATTCACAACTTTAATCTCCATGTTCCAGCCACAAAATAAAATAAATAAACAATATATAAAAAAGAAACAAAACAACTAAATCCAAAACCTGGAATAATGTCTGGAAACTAGTAGGATGAAGTTCGATTTACTAACTCCTACCTGCTACGTATCTGTACGTCTCATATCTTAAACCTCTTTAGAAACTCCAGAACACATTTATTTTTACACATTATTATATTTTTCAATCAATATTTTTGTGTGTGTTCTTTTAAAAATTGTCTTATAGTTGTACTTAGTTTAAAATCACAATCCAAACTGTTCCGTAAGTTTACCCCACAAATCAACATCGACTCTTCATAGTGCTAGAAAAGCAAATGGCTTTTTCAATTGAAAATGTCCTCTTACTTCATAATAATTTGCAATTGTAGTTCTGAACAGTTGAATGTTATCAGGGAGTAACTTGTTTAACCCTCGTGTCGTCCTGTGGGTCAAAATTGACCCGTTTTAAAGTTAGAAAATGTAGAGAAAAATATATATTTTCACAGTGAAACTTCTGATGTCCACATTTTCAACATTTTTGGGAAATCTTTGAACATTTTCTGGTGCAGAAAAAGAAATGTTAAAAATGTTTAAGAACATTCCCATAAAAATCAACCAAAAGTGAAGAGAACAGGAAGGTTAACAGTTTTAAATTGAGCAAAATCAAATTAACAGAATGAAATATGTTACACACACAAAACAACACCAGCTAGTATTTATCCAATCAAACACCAGTAGGGCTGATGAACTAATGCTAACATGCTAAAGCTAGAAGCTATACATGTTAAATGCTAGACCTGCTACACATCAGCATATTAGGACTGTTCCTATTTACAGCCTCTCATTGGCTGTAGACTCTTAGGCTGTTAGTCAGTTGGTTCTGCACATTTTCTCCAGCGATGTTAAAATTCTCAAGACATCATATTAATAAGCATCACCTAAACTCATATGGTTTATTATACCTTAAATAAAACAACTGACCTGGAAACAGCCGTCATTCACTCAGCAGACGGATGCCAGTGGGACACAGTTTACTAAAGTTGTTGGAATTGGGAGTTTTGAGTTGCACCAGTAAGATTAATAGTCCATTCCAGAGGTTTCATATAACACTGGTTATATTTTAGTATCAGGATATTAATGCTGTTACAGATAAATACATGCAGTGTTTATTCATGGTCCATGGTAAAACCCAGCATCGCTGCTGCTGCCGCTGCAAAGAGCTGGATGATGAAACCAAACGGAGCATTAATAGCTGCTTGTTTGCTGAATGGGTTTTGTGCATATTTTAACTGTGCTCCACTAAGCTGCCGCGGTCCCTCAGGTGAACCGGGGGAACGACTGGAAATACTGCGGAGTAGAGAAAACTGAGCGCATTAATATGTGATGTAGACCAACTGAGGATCCGTCAGCAGACGAGGTCATGGAGGGAGAAAAAAGAAGAGGAGAGAATGAATCTGTTCTATGAATATTCCTAAGTGCCTACAAAGGAGTCTGGAGGGTCACTAATAGGACACAGTCTGGTTAAATATAACGTTCTCAAACCGTTTCCATGTCCTCTGGGACTGCCCACTTACTCCACAGAACTGGAATGATGCTCATGGAGCTCTGCAGACATCTTTACATGTGGAATTCCTGTTGGAAGAAAAACTGTTTATTTTGGATGTTTACCACAGGAATGGAGAAAAAAGGATAAATATCTATGGAGTGTTTTGTTGGTTGCAAGTAAGAAATCTAGAACTAAGAAATGGTTATCAAAGGATACACATAGCACTGGATATTTATAAAATATAAGAGATGACAGCGTTTATAAATCAGAAACATGACTGGTTTGTAGCATGTTGGGAAAAATGGGTTGCGTTTATAAAAACTAAAAAGCCCAATTTAGTTTTTAATGAAAATTTAAAGACAATGTAAGGGTCATTCCATAATGTTCCTAAAGATGTTCACGTTTCTGTTTCTCTTATTTATTGATTTTATTTTGGTGGGAAATAGTTTTCTGAAAAAAAGAACAATGATAATAATGTGCACATGTGAATTGTAGCCATCATTAAACATTGTTAAAGGGGATAAATAAAGAATTTAAAAATAATAATAAGAAATAAAGTTCTTCTGTTAAATGTAAGCACAGTTTCAGGTACAGCTACAGTTGGGGTTGAGTGTTTCCATATCTGGTGTTAAAAGCGTATTTAATGAAGAGATATTTACCAGCAACGCCTGTGTGTATCTGTCTTTTTTTCCAAATCTATCCACTGAACGTCATTGTCATTTAGAGCAGATAGATTTTATCCATCTTAATGTTTTTCATTGGAACATTGATGCTTTAGCAGCAGGATCCAGCTGCACATCATCTGGACCATCCCGCCACTTTATGATGATCACCATAAATGAAAGGCGCCGTCCCCACTGTGGAAAATAAGCTCCTCTTTTTCTGTTTTATCCCCACAGCTGGAAGTATCAACCACAGACTTCTCTGGAAACCTCATCGAGGGACCGGCCATGCTCATGATCACTGTCATCGACCAGAATGACAACCGGCCCATCTTCAAAGAAACGCGTTACACAGGAGAGGTGCTGGAGGGATCTCCCACAGGTAGGAGACTTTTACACTGAAGGGCTGGACAGGATATCACAGATGCTTTACTGGAGCTGTCCTCTGAGCTCAGCAGAGCAGAGCAGAGCAGAGAGTTTACACCAGAACTGTCTCATAGTGACTTATCAAAAAGAAAAAGAAAAAACTTACTGTCAACTTTGAACTTGTTTTTTTTGTTTGTTTTTAACATGAAAGGAAAAAGTATAATTTTAGTTTTAGCATATTCGACAGACACACCTTGGCCCCACAGATCCAGGTTTAACAAAGCCAGTCAGTGGTATAATTGTGTTTTCCTGTAATTTCAGAACTAAGGTTTCCTCAGTGTGCTTTGAAATCCCTTTTCCTGTAATGTGACCCTGGAGTTGTGCTTCATTCACCGTCAGACTGATTTTAAGTGATAGATGCTGTTTCTGAGTCTATGCATGTTGATGCTGTGGCTACAAATCCAGAATGTCCAACAGCAAATTACACATTGAGCTGAGCATCTATGGAAACGCAGCAGAAATAATCAACTAAACCTAATGGAACATCTTGTCAATGCATTTAGTGAGAGAATCGCTTTAATCAGTCAAATAATCTCAACATGAAAGGTCAGCAAATTCATGCTGGAGTTAAATATCTGCCAAAATGAGACAGTCTACAACAAAACCAAACATCTTTTAGTCATTCCCTCTATTCCACATGCAAGAGCTGAACATTTGAGGAAATCAGAGCTTAAATTATCGCCCATTTTTTCTTCATATATAATAATGTATAATGACAGACGTTACTTTGTGCCATAAGTCGCTGCAGATCTCTGCCACCTTCCCTTCCCAGCTCCTCACAGCCAGATGTTTCAGAATGAAAGACTTTGAGGAGACTCTTCACCTCTGGCTCTGACTGTAGATGCTGACATTCACTAAGATGTGTTTGTCAGCTTCCTTCTCCGTTCTCTGAGCTGTTGTCACTGCAGCAGCACTTCTTGTTTTAATGTGACAGTCGATCCCTTACTGGGCTGGAATAGGAAGAAATGCTGCTTCAATGTACAGTATTTCTATTTCAGGAAAGCCTAATTCCCCCCTTATACAAGCTGAACCTGTCTGTGTGTCGACTCTGCAGTTTTTAAGCCTCTGAACTCCTTCAGCTCTCTGGGTAAATCTATGGAAACAGTCCAAATACGGGAACCTAAAACTGTCTTTAGTGCAGTTTGACACAGTTATAATGCCACAAATCAGACAACCCCCCCCCCAAAAGCAGAAATTGAATTCCTTTGTTACTTACTTTATCAAATTTTTCAAAATATATGGAATCAACACATAGAATTTTTACATTTTTGTTCTTCAAATTCCCACAGATACTACCAACCTGGAAATAAACATGCCTCTACTTACTATAGATGATTTACTACTTACATTTCTAAGAGGCTTTCTTTTCTCCTGTCTGCTCTGTGGAAACACAGCCTGCAGTTTATCCAAATTCAGTCAGGAAGTACCTGAATTTTTGTCACATACCTGTCCATCACAGCTGAACCCCTGATAGCTTCATGGTTGCACCAAGGAGTGCACTTTGTCCAGAAACTACTTTGAGGAAATGTTTTATTTTCAGTGAATTTGGCCAATGATTCCTGGCTGTGATTAATGGTGTCTTTGTAAAGCCTTACAAATCTGCTGTCAGGTTTTGGAATTTAGACAGTTAAAAAATGCAGATGAAAATGAAGATTTAAGTATGTATGTTTTTCTCTTTAGTTTTTTTATTTCACATCCAGCTGTGGTGTGAATGACTGTCATCCTCCATACAATGGTTCTATATGACAGGTGAGAACTGTGGAGGCGTCACATCCTGGACAAACTGCTGTTGTTGCCAGGTGTTGGTTTGCTCTTGAATGCTTTCTTATACGAAATTCTCTATGTTTCAGTTTATGTCACAGGAAAATGTTGTTGTTGTTTTTAAAGTTCATTTTGAGGCAGACACACTGTGCTGCTTTCAGGTGACGTGTTTTACCGTTCGCTTTGCCAGTCATTCAGCGCTTCCAGCTGTCACAGTTGCACCACATTTTGCTGTTGATGAAATTAGCAAAAATCAGTTGCTTCACCTCGTGAGCTCCTGCTGCTCACCTAGAATTGCTTTCCACTGATTCACTAAAAAAAAAGGAGAACCGGAAGTATTCGTCCTGAGGGTAAACATGGAGCAGACACGTTGTTTGGGGAAATAATCTAGACTGTAGTCATATGATTAGAAGTAGAAAACACAATAAAAGGGTGACATGAAAACAAAAAACTGTACACTGCAGCTTCCATGATGCTTCTGACTGTTTGTTTTCACATCATTAACACCAAAAGCCAACAGACAAAAAACCTTAATCACCAACAGGTAAGAGGGCTCAGTCAACACACACACACAGGCACACAGGGACACGCACACACACACACACACATACACACACATGCACACACACACACACACACACACACACCGAACTTTCCCATGCAGACGTTCTGAGCGGCTGATGACTCCATGAGCTTGTGCTATGAATTGCTAATCCAGACGCTGCTTATGCGACGGTGTACATGCAGTAAGCAGCAGCATGTCATTACTGGCTGTACAGAACGGGATAATAGGCTGACAAACTTGCACAGTGGAATCTTGTTAGAATAATGCAGTGAAACTAAAAGTGCATTTTGATGTTTTGATCTCGCAGTAACTGGGCTGAAATGATGGGATTCGGTTGTCAGAAAGCTGGCTGTAAGGCAGCGGAAACAAGAAAGATAACAAATAATTGCTTGTTTATTTCGTGCTTCCATGTATGATTTCCATAATGTGGATTCCTGACCTATTGTTGTGTATTATTTTTGTATCACTCAGTCATATATGCGAGCTCGGTGTGTGATGTGTGTGAAGGTTGCAGTCGGTGTGTGTTTCTGTGTGTTCTACCTGTGAGAAAGTAAAGCCACATGGGGCAGAAGCAGAAATATGACAGAACCCAGCAGGAAAACCTCTCCTCAGTTTGGCCCCAGTGGGTACCAGACCTCACAAAACACCTGAATCATCGCATCGTAGCAGCTTTTAGCCCCGACTCTGTTTAGTAGGCAAGTTAACTCTGGCTTCTGCTGGCTCAGCACCTCTAAATGTTTAAGAAAGTGACTTTACATTATGGGTTAGATCCGATATGATCCAGAGACCTTCCTGCTGCTGGGCCTGATGGGACTGAGCTTGGGTTTCTCTGAAATTATCTGATATTGAATCCTTTTTAAAAGTACTAGATATCCAGAAGACGCTCAGTAAATGCTTTTAGAACTGGTTTTATTTCCTGCATGGAGCGGTTCGACAGCTCCTTTGGACTTTGGTTGCCATGGATGCCAGACCTAATTGAGCTCAGAGATAAGATGAAGGATGGCTCTGAGGATGGCTCTTTTTCCTGCATATACCTTCAAATCTATCTGAAAGAGAACATGTCAGTGAGTTCAGGTCTATTAAACAACCTGTAGGTTTCCTGGTCAGTACTGCTAGATTTTACAAAGGTTGTGTTGCTTGAGAGATGTCGTTAACCCTTCGCTTTTACCCTTCACTGAGGAACGTTTACTCATGGGATCATTTTCATATATATGGGCCAGGAGGGACCTTCTCCACTTTCTAGTAGACCCAGTAGCTCGTTACTGCCTCATGTAATGGAGCTTTAATGGAACAAAATCCTCCCTTTTGAGGTTGGAAGGTCACCAGACCGTCACCAAGAGATCTCAGACCAGAATTCTAGTTTTAATGTTTGGTTTTTTGGTGACTCTAATTTTGACTTGACTTGAATTATCAGCGGGCTGCACAGTGGTGTAGTGGTTAGCACTTTCGCCTTGCAGCGAGAAGGTCCCTGGTTCACGTCCCAGCTCGGACCTGGGATCTTTCTGCATGGAGTTTGCATGTTCTCCCTGTGCATGCGTGGGTTTTCTCCAGGTACTCCGGCTTCCTCCCACAGTCCAAAAACATGCTGAGGTTAATTGATTATTCTAAATTGCCCGTAGGTGTGAGTGTGTGAGTGCTTGTGTGTCTCTATATGTAGCCCTGCGACAGACTGGCGACCTGTCCAGGGTGTCCCCTGCCTTCACCCGAGTCAGCTGGGATAGGCTCCACCCCCCCCGCGACCCTAGTGAGGATTAAGCGGTGTATAGATAATGGATGGATGGATGGATGGATGAATTATCAGCTGGCGGTTCAAGTTAGCACCAAATCAGCTTGATTAGGTGATTATAGTTTGTGTTATATGCACCCTGTTGCTACGTTTACCACATTAATGTATTTACATGACATTACAAAGCTCAGTTTTGTTTGTTTCAATAGTGAAAGCTCCTCTAGAGATTTGACAAGAACTTATTCATCCAACTGCAACAGGTAGCCAGCATTGTTGGGGTTACTTTCTGTTTATTAGTGATCAGAATGGATGATAATGTTCCTACTGAGTGTACTGGAGAGTGAATGATCTGTGATAACAGCTGATAACATCCCAGTATGGTGTTTCTCTGAACTTGTAATAAAGTAGTTAAATGATGACAAAGTCAGGAAGTGTATAATGCTTATTCCTGCTGAAAAAAGTATCAACAGTAAAGTTGCTGGCAGTGATCATTTGTTCCATTTTTAATATAAAACTGTTGATTGCAGCGTTTTCTCCTCCGCTTGCTAAAGAAGCTGTTCATGGAGATGTTTCCACCCCGATTTGGGCCTTATGAAGTATAGAGCATTTTGAAAGATTTTTAAAAAAATACAGGCATCCAGTTTCAACTCGACTTTCCTTCAAATAACACGAGGGATTGAGCTCATTTTAATAAATCCATGGAGGGAGCCCTCTGAAGGCAGGTGTGATCAGAACCCAGAGGAGTGGAAGAACTGCTCAAAACACCAAACTTTGTGTTTGGCTTCAGCTGTCGCCGGCTCGGAGGCATAAAAAGACACTGTGGAATAAAGTGTAGGCCAGAACTGTATTTATAGTTCAGTGGAACTGGTTCACCTCTGAACTTTTGACCTCCCTTTTACCACAACAAAATGTCTCATTGATTTTTATCTGAATGAGATCTTGCTTGAGTGTTTTCTGGAGAATTTAGTATTTATGAAAACACTTTTTATTCTGATGTCAATAATGAGTGTTTTTCACAGTTTGAAATAGTTGTAAGTTGAAAGAGTTGTATTTTGTTTTTTTTTAATTTATTTAATATTCTCTCAGTGAGCATTTTTTCAGTGCTCCAAAATGCTTTATTCCAGAAACTGAAGTCCATGTGGCCCAGAAAGCACGTGTTTGCTGTGCTGTATGTGCATATGGTCAGTGTTTGTGTGCTTTCAGTGAATGTCCATGCACAGCATGCCCTTCCATACACTGTGTAATCTGCAGCAGTGTGTGTGTGTGTGTGTGTGTGTGTGTGTGTGTGTGTGTGTGTGTGTGTGTGTGTGTGTGTGTGTGTGTGTGTGTGTGTGTGTGTGTGTGTGTGTGTGTGTGTGTGTGTGTGTGTGTGTGTGTTGGGAAGCTGTAGGGGAGAATGTCACAGCGCTCTGACATTTCTGTGCAAACTGATAACAAAGGCAGCCAAAGCCTGAGTCTCCTGGCAAGCCCTCTCCTTCTTTTCTGTTTACTCCTCCACTCTTCGGTTTTTTCCCGTCTCTATTCCACTTTATCTCCCTCATTCTCTTTTTTCCTTCATGCCCTACATTCCCTTGAGCTATGAGTACACACCAACCTACTCCACCATATTTACCGTTTCTCTATTCTCTCCATCTTTGCTCCGTCTGCCAACTTTTTCGAGCTGCTGATATTGACTTACTTTCTTTTGCCCACTTCACTTGGAGTTTTCTGATATTTTTTTTTTTCCTTTTTGGCAACATTGTGATTTTCTTCAAGTACTGGCAAGAGTATTTGTGACTTGCATAGATATACGGCTCTTTGTTTACTCCTCTAATCTTGAATGGAAAAGAAAACGAAAGAAGCATCTCGACGGAGATGTTTCGAGAGCTTGTCGCAAAACAGTTTCTTTTGAAAAATAATAAAAATGAGTAGCTCAGGCAGCAACTCGATGGAAAAGCAGTCTGAAAACATACCACATACAGTATGACATCCCAGCAGCCATCTAATGGTTGGTGTTTCCGTCCAGTCGGACCTCATGCTGCACGTCACGTCATCTCCACTACTGAATAAAAATCCATCACTAAAAATGAAAAAAAAAATCTGCAGCAATTTCCTCAAGCGCTTGTTGTTCGTTCTATGAAACGCTGCTCACACAGGAGCAGTAATGTGTTTGTAGAGGATGATTTAGATAAAGACACATTTTACCTGAGTGAGCGCTAACAGCAGCAGGAGTGTTCATGAAGGATCAAACATAATGTGTAGTACCTGTATGTCAGCAGTGTGTTGCATTGGATGGGATTTTCACAATAAACTGCCAATTTTGAACCACTTGGCTACATCAAAATCAAACCCTTGTGCAGCTGCTTACTGACACAGACATAAAATAATGCAGAATTGATGTACCAACTTTTGTTATGTTTGCATGATTATGTCATACCATTGCTATCCGCTTCAAATGTTAACAAATAATCAATGCAGAGTTGAAATTCCTTGTAAAAGATTGCATTTAGTTCAGCAAACTGTCAATTTTTATGTGAAATGATGGACAAAAAGTAACGGTTTTATAAAAAGGAAGGTAGAATACATTCATGGCTGCAAAATGACCAGTGGAGAATCTCAACTGTCTGTAGTAAATACAAAATTACCAGAACTATCATAAAAAAATGCATTTCCTGAGCAGGTGAAACTGCACAGATCACTAATTAAGCTTAACAGAAACAGTCACACCTAAGCTGATGTTGCATTCAGAATCAGTTTGTCATATGTCTTCTCCATTTGCTTTTTGGGAGTCACTTGAGAGTCATTGGCATCAACAAAACAAACCTAAATGACAGTCAGGCACGCTGTCAGTGGAATCACAGGAAGAAAAGAGTCGAATCTAAATGTTAGAAATTGGATGCTGCTGGAAAATGACTGTCGTGTTTCTTTGGGGGGAGGTAATTTCTGTTTATCTTTGGACTGCCAACACTAGGCAGACAAGTTAAATCTAGCATCTAGGTGATATATCTTGTGTAATTGGACATGATGGGGTATAAATGAAGATATTACTCATAGCCGAATCTCTGTTTGTGTTCCAGACTAATTTGTGTTTATATCAGAAGTAATTAAGGCCTGAGCTCCTGCTGTGATGGGAGAGGAGGATGGATCTGGTCTGCTCTTCTGCTCTCATCTCTCACACACATGGCAGGATAAAGGCAGCGCCACAGATAAAATCATGTCATGTGTAGCTGGATATGGCGTGGTAGTAAATGCTCCTGACGTCCAGTAGATCTTTCTCAGAGCAGATATGTTGACTTGAGATAAACCACAATGGACCCGTGATGCAGAGCACAGTCTGGGTTGTGCAGGTTGTGTAGATGCGTGTCAGCATGGAACGGCAGGAAACACGGGTCAAGAAAATACATTTCCAAGGGCTGACATTGATTATGGTCACTGAAATCAGCAACCGGTGTTTTCATAGTTTCACTGCACAATGGAGACCAGAGAGGAAAACAAAAATAGCAGTTTTCTGACACATTTTTTTTTTTAAACCATGAGATCAGAGTCATCACTGTCTTTTTATCTTTAGTTTTTGATGCAGCTTCATGAAGCTGCACTTAGATCCTTACAAACTCAACATGCTCACATTAAGAAGTTAACAAGTTGGTGTGATGTTTACCATATTTAGCATCCTGGCTATAATTATACAAAAAAAAATCTGCTTATTTGTCAAGTACCTTTAGAAAACTGTGTTACAAAGTGTTGCAAAAACAGAGATGCAGTAAAAAATAGTTAAAAACTATTTGTCAGGTCTTTTGGACCCCCTCTAGTTGCATAAAGACCCCACAGTGTCATGCAGTGGGTCAGAGGGAAGGGCCAGAACTGTTTTTAAAAATGTCCGTTTTAACCATTATGTTGTTTGATGTTGATGGATATGTGGAACAGGCTGGATGGATGTGATAGGACGTTGTTATTCTGCTCTGCATGGATGAAAGCCAAGAACAAAATTAAAGTTCACCATCTCGCCACCTCAAACCCCCGACGCCATCAGGAAACACACATCTTAGTCAGCCCTGCTTTGTGTTGATTACTTGTCTAGAATCACTGAAGCTTCATGAGGTGACAGCATTGTTCTGAACTGCAGTCATAAATAAAGTCTCTGTCCTGTTCTTGGTCCTTTTTTTTTTGCTCAAACTCGAAGCACTGCTTTCTTTTTCGTTGCAATATCACAAATGCCACATACCATGTAGGGCAGGAACCTCACACTGCCAGCACGGCCAAGAAAAATCTCTACACAATAGAAGGCGGAGGGAAAATCAATAACTAGCGAGTGCAGGTGCCTTTGGTAAGTTTTAGGAAGAGGCTAGTAGAAGTTGTGGAGGTGGAGGGTTGGTGCCAGTAGTCAGTGGAAGCAGACGAAGCGATTGATTCAGGAGATAGTTAATGATTCAACTGAGAGATTACAAAAAAGTGGCAGGTAATTTGTAGCATGATGCCGCCTGTTTGTCCCATTATGGTTTCTAGCTTTGTGTTTATCCCTTTGTTAGCCGGAGAACAGTCTGTCCAACACCCTACCAGGTGACCTGCTGTCCCACTCTGCCTCATTATCAGCCTGTCAGACTGACGACGTCTGGCAAATTAATGTCCAAGGTATCTACTGAGGCTGCTGTCCAATTAACTCTGGGGCATTGTTGTGTTTGGATGAATTAGGGTTTTTTTTTACCCCCGTCTTGCACTTATGGATGTGTATGTACATGATGCCGTTTGACTCAGTAAAGTAATCAGCCCACATGGTTAACTTTTATTTCCCTTTAATTACTTGCTGAGTCATGTTTAGTCTCGGGGAGTTGCAATGTCTAAACTAAACAACAGCAATAAATGAAGCAAAATGCACGTAACATTTTAAATGAAAGACTGTGATGGATAATTGTTTGATAGCTACATGAAAGTTTGCATTCTGACCATATCAGTGCAGCATAATGTGAAGTTGTTGTGGCCGGTGGGTAGAAATGCGAGGTCTAATCCAGCCAGAACCTCTTTGGGCCTTCACTCATTCATATGCATCTGTTCTCCTTTCACCAGTGAGGCATCATTGATTTTTCTGAGCCTTCTTAACTGAGCTATCTTCTTTTGAATTACCATCGGCAGTGATATGCATTACACCACTGAGAGGAAAAAATTGTATTCTAAACGGGCTTTATTTTCAACAGTGATTTGATCTGAATATATGTGAATGGGACTTTATTTGAATACATTTCTGTGGTTTGGAGTAAATTATTTTTGCTCCCTTTTGGGCTTTCTGTGGTTCCCTGCATCATTCCAAAGCTAAATAGCATCAACTTTCTCTCCTTCTGCCTCCTCTCTGTTTCACTCCATTCTCCTTGTCATGCGTGAGTGTTATGTAGATGAAAATTTATTCCTAATTTTAGAGAAAGAGACTTGCCTAGCAGTGGAATGTGGATCCCCAGTACTGGCTGTATGAAAGTGTGTGGAGGATTGGGGACTGGGAGTATGACAGTGTCTCAACTCTTGGCCTCCCTGGTGGCCATTCCACTACTTGAGTGCTTCTAATCTATTAAAAAGTATCTCCTCTCCTTTGCCCCTACACAAAGTCCCACATCAACTCAGGCTTGATTATCTGTCCCTCTTTTCCGATCAGCGGGAACCTGCTCCTCTCACTCTAATAGCCTCAAAACCCTCAGTCCAACCGGACAAACCAATCTCTCCCCATCGCACCGTTTCTGCTCCCCTTCTCTGACAGGAAAAGACAGCCGTCGTCCCTTTCAAACCCCCATCGCACTCCAGGTTCTCCAATTTAGATTATCTCCCCGCTTTGTTTCACAAGACTGATCCCAGCCGTCATAGTCCTTCCATATCGGAAAAGCAGCTTCTTCAAAAGGTGTCTCTTTAAAACGCCTTTTCCTGAATACAAAAATGTTTCCAAGGGGAGACTATCTGAGCAGATACTGACTTCTGAAACTGTTGTGTTGTTGTGTTACTGTGCGATTAACACAATAACACTTTTTTCTGTCTCCAGTCTGTCAGCAGATTGTCGTGTTCAGAGTTAAAGAGATCCCAGGGGGAATAATCCACATTCTGTGTAAAAATGCATCCATAATAATAATAATTAGGCTTTAGTAGCACTAAAAATAAGTGGATATCTACCAAATTTACATGTACAGGCTCATTTAGTAGGAAATCTACACAAAAACCTGCAGAATGAATTCACAAAACAGTTTCTACAGAATCAGTAACTTTTTGAGTAAAAATTCTTTGACGGTGGGGTCGTGTCGATTTTTGCATCATTTTCTTCGCAATAATTTGTGGAACTGTTTGAAGTACCGTAATTCAATTCAATTTTATTTATATAGAGCAGATTTACAACATGTGTCATGTCACAGCACTTAGCATAGTAAGGTACAGACCATGCGAATTTAGAAACAGAGAACAGAAAAACCCAACAATCCAAAGATGCCTTTGGATTCCCTATGAGTGACGGTGGAAGGAATGGAAAAAAACCTCTGAAATAGGGAGTGGAAAAGAAAACGTTGGACAGAACCAGGCTCAGAGGAGGTGGCCGTCTGCCTTGACTGGCTGGGTGTGAGTGGGGATGAGGGGGGTAAGGATAGCAGGATGTTGTGATGGTGAGGCCATAACATAAGAATGAAATGAAATAATGTAGCTAGAGTCCTGACATTTTGTAGGCTCACTCCTTTTTTAAGGGAAAAATAATCAGCTTCTTAGGGCGTACAATAAGTATTTTATGGTTTGTGGAATATCAGAGTAGACAGAAACATTGACACTTTTTGACCATCATGTAACTGCTTTGTGTTATTATATCACAGCAGAGTTGTACCAGTGAAGACCATGTGTGGATATAAATATACATGCAAAGTCTCAAGACTCCAGCTGCATTATTTATGGTGCTTCAAACATTGATGCACAGAATGATACCGCCACCACCATGCTCTGCAAAAATCGACACGACTCCACCTTCTTGAAGATGTTTTAACTCAAAAATGACCTTTGTGGACCAGTGATGCTTCTCTTGGTTCCGCCTACACGTCTGCATTTGTGGTTTTGTGCAGAATGTCTCAGCAATATGAAATATGGTGCATTCAGCATCTCAGTGTTGATGTTTTGAACACAGTGGCTCAATATTCTGTTTTCAGCATTGCTGTGCACTCCTGAAAACACTCCCAGCAAGCCACCAGCGTGGCTGTAGACTGTTGTTCATGTTGCTTTAATTCATAGAGTGAATCTATCTTTAAAATAAACATAGCATTCTCCCTTACACTCCATAAAGTCATCAAAGGCACCACTTAATTATATGCATGGGTGTAAAATCTAATTTACTGATTAATGTAAACCTTTTAATTTGCAAATATTATTTTGATGGGTTGGGTGGACATAATAATGCCAGAAATGTGTCCAGTTTAATGGAGTTTGTAATTTAAACTCAGACTTCTGTGCATGTTGATTTAAAACTATTAACATTTCTTCACGTTCCCATGCTGTACATTTTCAGAGGGTTGAGACTGATCATTCAAATTCACTCTGATTGCAGAGGAAAAGCTCATTTCTCCAACTTAATGTAATTTATTGGTTGCACATAATTTCATTTGCAGAAGTCATCCCTCCAAAAGTTTGATGCAATCTGTTGTCTGTTTGTTTGGTTTTTTTGAGAGCACAAACATCATTTTTCTAGCCAGGGATATCTATTCAGAAACTGGAGAAAGATCAGCTTTGCTGTTTCTTCCATAATTGAATTCACTACAACCACAAAACTGAAACCGATCCTCCATAAGTGCTCCAACCAGCTTCACTAATTGAATATCCAGATAGCCTCGGTCATAAAAATGGAGTCTCCCTCACTTATCAATACCACATATCTCCATTTGGTATCCTTGTTTTTCAGCGTTTTTTGATAATTGCCAGAAGAGCGGAGCCTTAGCAAATGGAAAATGAAAGAGCAGTGTATTTATAGTTTGTTTACTGAAAGGACACCACAGAAAAGACAGTAGATGTGGGTTTTCTGTTGTTCTGCTGAATGTGGAAATGTCAAAAGGATTCCAATTAAGCTCATAATTACCACCCCCCTGGCTGACCTCCAGCACCAGGGCCAGGAATGATACGGTGGTGTTTGGAATGGAGTGGAAGCCGTCTCACTAAGAGCTTCATTGTCATTTTCTCCTGTCTGATGTAAATATGATTGAAAGTCTCCTCAGTGTGTTGGAGTGAAAGATGTTCTGTAGAAGGTGACTGAGGATCTCTATTCCCACCCTCCTGTCCTCTCTCGTCTCTTTCTACGGTCCTGTCTTTTCTAGATGACAGCCGGCCGCTCGGCAGCTCGGTTCCTGTGAGTTTTGCACCGAGCAGCAGCAGAATTGCCAAAGGCAAAAAAAAAAGAAAAACCCCTTTGATTGAGTATTGATCTGGGATTGTCAGACAAGCAGAGATGACAAAGTTCACACATGAGAACAAGGCGGCGGCCTGCTGTGCATTTACTGCTGTAATCAACTCCGTAGGGCAGAGAGATGTATCCATCAGTCAGGACTGCTGTGGTCCTGTCATCACCACAGTGAGCTGTAATCAGCCAAGTTTGCCAAAACACGTGCGCTACGCTTGCAACTGTGATGGAATTGTCAAATCTCCAAGTATCATAGCGCATGCTGTACATCACCATTAAATGGAAGTTGTTTTTCTTTTTTTTTTACCGATCAGTAATGAAATTGTGGACAGGAATCAGAAGGAATGGGACAATGTGAAAGACAAGTGTCTGAAAGCAGCAGCTAGCTGCTGTATGGATAAGGGCTCTGGAACGGCTGCAGTGATGGCCACATGGAGGTTTGGGGGTTTGTTTCTGCTCTTCCTCCATTTATTTTTATTTTCACTCTGACAGCTTGAAAAATAGTTCAGTGATGAAAATAAAACATATAGCGCTTGATAAAAATAGATTGCTGTCGAAGTCGTATTTCCCCCAAGCTTTATAAAAATTGCTTTTTCTGCATTCATTCATCAAGAAATGCACTGGTTTGTTTAGTCCCACAGGGAAAACATCGGTACAGTATTTATGTTCCAGACACACAACAGAGAACCTTTTAATTGCCTCCGTGAACGCTTTCATGGTCCTGAGCAGTAGAGGTAATTCCGGCATCTGCATCCATTCCCGGAAGACTTCGATGGTAATTGGTTGAAAAGGCAACTTCAGTCAGCCGGTAATATTTTATTTATAATTATTGACAGCAAAGGATCATAGATAATATTTTCTTACTTTTTTGTAGAGCATCTTATCTGACAATAACCTGTTTTATCTCATCCTAGATTCAGACATTCCAATTAAAAACTCAATGTATATTCTCATAATAGCGTTGTTATCTTAACAACACTGATAAGCAGGATAATCAAACTAAAGTGATGTGTTTTTGGTGTTGGGTACAAACACGCTAAAGTGGAACATTTAAATCATAAAATCAAATGTCAGATGTGATTTTTTTGGCTGCTGATTGACTTTATAGCTGTGAGAACGGACACTGGTGAGTTTTTGCCGTGTTCATGATGCGGTCGGTCGGCCGATTTAGCTTCTCCTGTTTATTTGTTTTTTAAGTTTCTCGCTGATAGTAGGTATACATTATTATTTTTTTTTTTTTTAAATGAATACATACCAGTTCGTGTCGGGATTAATGACCCTCTGACTTTCCCTTTAGTATCACTGTTACATTCACATTTTGGTTTGTGATTTCCATGGAGATTTGCCAACAGTTTGACTGATTGCTGTGTATTTCTTTTTACTGCATCTTCATATTTCCCTCCGGATGAACACGAAATACTAACTTTTCATCTGATGGCATCATCAGATCCAAATACCAATTCATTCCAATGTGCAGCTAAACAAAAAAGTACAAACATAGAATAGAATAGACTAGAATAGACTAGAATAGACTAGAATAGACTAGAATACAATAGAATAGAATAGATAGAATAGAATAGAATAGAATAGAATAGAATAGAATAGAATAGAATAGAATAGAATAGAATAGAATAGAATAGAATAGAATAGAATAGCCACTTTATTGTCAGCCAGAACATGCACTAGTTGGTGCACATTATGACTGAAATTCCAGTGCACCAAGCTCTCCATCAGACTGATAAATACAAAAACAAACAAAAACTTTTCTAAACAATATACACATGTAAACAACTATATAAATATATACGTATATAAATATGTATATATAAATACACACACACACACACCTGTAAACATACACATCCGCACATATTTATTTTACAGTGGAGATGTAGCATCAGTACTGCACGTGCATTATCTCCCAATCTATCCACGGATTGTAAATGCTTGTTTTTGCCTTTAAAGCTGTTGGATTTTGTCTGCCTTTTATAAGTTTAATATAATGTAAGTGATGGCTGTTCTGGGTGGTTTCCTTCTGTATGATCTGAACGTATCGAGGAGATTTGAGGATTGTTTGGGCTGATTATATCTGCCCTGTGGTTGTATTTTTTCCCTCAATATACTGTACATTTCTTTGAAATCACTAGAAACAAAGTGCCACTGGTGTAGATCATATAAAAATTAGCTTTACTACACAAAAGCCCATAGTAGTCAGCTGTGCTTGTGACAGATGGTTGTTTGAGGCTGAGTAGTAATTTTATTTTTTGACATTTTCTACCACGTCTGATGAATTTCTGGTGTCTTCAGAGTGCAGCAGCGGTGCAGACCTTCATGTGTAGATTGCATGTGTGTGATGTCAAGCAGCCTCTTCATCTCTGCTGGTTGACGTTCCTGTCCCACTAATCACAGCGCTGACTGTCCTCCTCGCAGAAGTCGATTGCAGTCGAGTTGCCTCATTCACTTTCATCTCCGCCCAGAGGAACAATGACCTCAGAGTTGTAATGAAATTATGGTAATGATGGCATCTCAGATTAGGTGGATTCTGTTGTGTAGCAGTGCTCTCCCTATCTCCACGCCTTCACACTGTGGAATTAATAATTAATTCAGGACTATATATATATATATAGTAGGCATACAGTACTGTGTATATGGGTTGAGGTGGTGCTGCTGTATTTTTTTTTTTTTAACAGATTCAGTCCACCATGATTGATGTATTATTGAGTGACATTTTATCTCTGCAATCTCGTTGATCTTAATGAGATTTCTGTCCTTCATCCGCATGCGTCAGTGTCAGTGTGTGACGGCAGCGTGCGAGATTAAGTGGAGAAAGAACCCCTATCAAACAATTTGGTTGTGACAGCGAAGGCTCACAACCCGGAGAGGACGGACCTCTGATGACTTTGGACGGCCGACTGGACCGAGGAGGCCAGACTGTCTTTCTAAAACCTCGTTAATGATGAAGTCGTTAAGTGGAAAAACATCCTTTTTTTAGAAGAGTGTAATAAAATGATCGTTGAGGTAAATATAATTTATAGCCACAGTACTGAGAGATTTATAGAGTAAATTAATTAGATGCTTTAGAGGTCCAGTGTGCAAGATTTAGGGGCTGTGTTTGCAGAAATGGAACATAATATTCATAATTCTGTTTTCATTAATGGATAATTACCTGATAGTTGTTGTATCTGTATCTAGAGAGGGAGCAGGTAGTCTGCCATGTTCCACACTGCTCTAGAGATGGCTTTTTGCATTTTTAACCTTCTTCTACATACTTTCACAAGGAGAGAGGCAGTTAGAATCTGCACCCAACACTTTAGGAGAACAATGTGAAGCACATAGTATTTACTCTTAGTAGTATGATGAGTGTTGATAGGAAACTCTTTAATGGTTCCTTTTTCTAAAATGTATGCAGGAAATCAAGTAGACAATAAATGTCCAGCCTCAGGGTTCATACTGTCACAAAAAACACGTGAAAGTTATAAGATTTGAAAAGTTGAATTTCTGAACAGTCTTGGTAAATTAATGGGAAACATTTTCATTAATATTTCATCACAGTTGTAAATCATTTAATGCAAGAACAGACAAACAACTAACATGTCTGGAGTCTCATTCCTTCTACATTTCAGGGTGTGCATGGGCTAGTTATCGTGCAGGTCAGGGCTTTGAAAAGATGTGGATTGTGCAGAAAAATATTCAATATTTGGAACACTGGAAGGCAGCTCTGTGGATTTATCATGTTTGTACTATGAGCTGAAAGTAGTGACTCCAGTCAGCTGTTCGGTTCATTCACTGACTGAACTCATGTTGTTGAAGCCAATCCAGATGAGTTTACCTTTGTGAGATGGTGCATTAACATCCCAGTGGCCGTCGGATCGTAGCAACCTGTGGCCATAAATGGATGTTTTCAGACAGCATCGCTTCCAAATAACTCCTAGACATCTTTACCCACCGTAGTACCGCCGGCCCCGGGCTGTTGATGCACAGCACACTGGCTGTACAGATTCATGCTTCTGACGCCTACTTCTGACCCAGCCATCTGTGGCCTCGGCACAAATCAAAATTCATCGGTCCAGGCTACATTTCTCCCGTCTTCTGCTGTCCGGTGTTGGTTCCCTCTTCAGGCTCCCATTTCTCCTGACAGGAGTGGAACCTGGACAGGAGCTGCTGCAGCTGATCCTCCTCAAGGCAGGCGTCTCGTTTGTTCAGAGATGCTTTCCAGCTCTTCACAAAAGAGCAGCCATTACGTCAGCTTCAACCGGTTCCATTTTCTTCTGACCTCTCTCATAAGTAGCAGAGCTGCAGCTCACTGGATGATTCTTAGTGAACTCTAGGGACTGTTCCAAGGAGACCAGCAGCTTCAGAGGGACTAAAACGAGGCCCAGTTCGTGCCACGGTCAGAGTCAGCAAGGTCATTTTATTTCCCACTCTGATGTTTGATGTGAACACTAACTGATTGTCTAATGCAGGTGTCCAGTGTTCCTAATTAAACATAAAATGTGGTTCATATAAAATATTCAAACAGATTTTCATTGCAGAGGACTGTGTTTCAGACTTTATTATTCCCTGGAAGGAAATTAATTTGTTAAAGCAGCGTGGATATTCAACGGAGGGCTAAACAATAAGACAACACAGAATATAAGGGTATAAAGTGAAAATAAAATAAAAATAAATACAATAAGTGAAATAAAATTTAAAAAAATATATAATATAGAATATACAGTAGTGACAGAATGTACAAATGAGAATGTTCTTGGATATGCAAAGACAGCAGAAGGTGCAGATCAGTTTACAGATATAATGAATGGAGTTTAGAATATAAAGTGTCCACTATGTAAAACGGTTTAATCAGCAGGCAGAGCGACTGCTGATTAAACCAAACATTTCAAGTCATTTACTACAATTAAAATAGTTGTGGGCAAATTTCAACTGGTTATTTTAGACGCATTTTGAGTCATTATTGGCATTTTTTAATTCGTTTGGACAAATTCAATCATTTGGAACTAATTTTAAGTTTTATTTGGGACTTGTTCAGGATTGTTTGGGACTTTTTTGGGTCATTTACGCCACGATTTACCAAATTTTGGACGTATTTTGAGTCATTTTGTACCATTTTTAGCACGTTTTGGGAAATTCTGAGTAATTTTGAGCAGGTTTCAAGTCATTTTGGACTAATTTCAACTTGTTTTGCAAGTTATTTTGGACAGCTTTTGAGTCATTATTGACAATTTGAATCATTTGAAGAATCTAAACTATAAAACATGTTTTGACTTATTTCACACTTTTGTTTCCTACGTAGTTCCAGATGTGTTCATTCATAGTTCTGATGCCTTCAGTGAGAATCTACAATGTAAATAGTCATGAAGATAAAGAAAAACATTAAATGAGAAGGTGTCCACACTTTTGACTGACAGTGTATATATAAAATTACCTTTAGTAATCTGTAGTTGAATTTTAATTGCTGAGGTTTAATTGCAGTAAGTGTCTCATTCCTGTTACTGTCTAACCACCAACAGCAGCTACAGCCACATGGCAAACATCAAAGCCTCCTGTAAGCTTTCAAATCTTATTAACGGAGCAATAATTTCCTAATTGACTACCAGCACACTTATTACAAAGCACAGATTTAGCAATTTAGATCATAATGACTTGCTGAAAAAGGGGGGGAAAAGACATTTACTTACTGTTTCTTGAAAAAAAAAAAAAAAAAGAAATAGACAGTTTTCAAATGTCAGTCGGTGAGAGCCAGATATTTTTGGAGCCAGCATCTCATGACCATCTGTAGCTTTGTGCTTTATGACGCTGTGGTAGTTCAGACTTTCTCTGAAGTCATGGAAAAGTGATAGAAATCCATCGGCCAAATGTGGCAACCCTTTTACTGCCCTATCTACATGCACTGTAATTGTGCTCACAGAGTCATACATTAATGCATAGTTTATGCCTCAAACACAGCTTGAGACAAGTGACTGAGTGTGTACTGACCACTGTATTCAGCCGGCACTGTGGTCTTGCCTGTGGTTGCATCAGAAATGAAAGCAGAGAGAGGAGAGTGCAGGGGAGCAGCCAGGATCTCCACATTTCACAGAACAGGTTATTGTGTTTGTAGAGTTTGCCACGTTTGAGGGAACGTTTGCTTTTTTGTACAGCAGGTGTTCTGAGATGAAATTTTTTGATATAGATCTGTATTATCGAAATGGGCTCTTATCTCCACCGCTGAAGATCTCCCAGCCTCGGCTCTCTGTAAAGGCTGTTTAGATTTCTGCTGGGGGAAGACAACAGGGGTCCACACTGTGCTTCAAAAGCAAAAGCTAATTTTACAGAAAAAAAGAAGTATAATGTATACAGACACTGAACAGCATGCAGCCGCTGGTACAGTTGTTGTTTTTAATGATGGAGGGAAGCAGCAGGGAAGAATAATGCTGAGAAACATGTTTAGCATGTTTTATATTCCAAAATAAATAAGATAGCATTTCAATGTTGTGGATCGCTGCTGATGACACAAGAGGAAACCAATAGGAGTGCTGGAGCCAGGTTCTACTTTCTCCAAATGTTTTCCACTTTCTGCACATCTCTGTCTCACCTTCCAACGGTGTTGCATCACAGCAGCTATTTCAAGAAGTCACAGCAGCAGAGGAAACTATTTGACTTAGCGGCTCGAGCAGCGGTCTTCAGGAGATATAGCAGATAGAGCAAATAAAGAGGAGAATGGAATAAAACCATAATAAATGGCTTTGGGCGATGTGTTTAAATGCATGCGTCCTGTAGAACATGCACGGCCCATTGCAGCTTAGCGATCCTTTATGTTGCATGTTTTTGATTCGGGGGCATTCAGGGATTCGTTTGCTCTTTATTTGACCTCAGTTTAGCTGCAGTCTTTGTCTTTATCCGTTCATTGTGTGCAGCAAAGTTTCTGAGGCCCTACTGTCCATGAGCGCATCAAAACTTTGATGTCCAGTCGCACACAATGACTCCTGTTCCTCGGTCTCAGTCATGGATTACAGTAGAAAGTGTGCACAATCCCATTTGTTGCAGCAAATACCCCCCAATCTCTGTGGGCTCTCCGGCTGGGCAGCATCCATCACCCATCACTGTCAGCCCAAGCCTCTCTAGCCCCATCTGTCCATCCACTGTGTGCTATTTAACTCCAGGCAGCAGTTCTTTATTGCCTCCACAGCCTGATCTCCTCGGCAGCGTGTTTGTGGCTCACACGGCTCAAGTGTAGACAGTGAAAATGTAATGCTGTCCATTACACTGCCAGCGGTGTGTCCTGTCGAGCTGCAGCGATCTCATATCAACATCTGCAGTGAACGTGTGATACGCTTGGCATCTAGTGTCCATCTATTGTTACAACAAAACAGCTTGGAAACAGAAACTGGCGTCTTCCTATGCACAGTTTTCTGTGTCCCTTTGCCAGGACTTGAAACTTCAGTTTGGCATTTTGGGAACTTAAAACATAGATTACATTGTCACTGTCACTTCTTATGGAAATCACAGTCATAACTTTTAATGTGTGTTGTTTTCTGCTGCCACTTTTATTAAACTTATCTTACTTTGATCCTCAGGCAAGGTAAAGACAAGGATGTTCCACATTATAACTCTGCACACTGTGGCCTAATTTTCTACATAATGTCGACTTTGGAGGGTAATTCATATCACTCACATTGCAGTTCTGTTGGGGAAACACTATTATAGATGGTTATTAATTTATATGGAATAATATCTGAGTGCATGGTGTCTTCTAAGTATAATGTAAATAGACACTGAACAGTATGCGACCACTGATAAAGTCTAGAGTTGTTTTTAATGATGGAAGGAAGCAGCAGGGAGGAATAAGATGAGAAACATGTCGATCGTGTTTTATATTCTATAAAAAGAACTCATTGTTGTGGCTCACTGCTGACGACACGAGAGGAAACCAGACAGGAAGCTAGATTCTTGTTTTTTTGAAGTGTTTTACACTATTCTGCACATCAGACTCCCACCTTCCAGTAGTGTTGCGTCAGTGCAGCTATTCCTGGAAGGAAGTCCCAGGGACGTTCCACATTGCAGCTTTGCATGTTGTGGTCTCCTTTTCTGCAGAATGTCGCCTTTTGTTGGCTGCACAGTCAAAGTTCCACCTTGATTGTGGCTGTTGGAGGGTGGATGATGAGGCTCCTAGTAGTTTGTCATAGTTAGGTGTGGAAAACAACATGTTGTTTATGGTTATAGGTTTATATCTGAGTGTATGGTGTCATGGAAATATTACTCCAGGTTCCAAATATGTTGGGGAAAAGGTCAGAGTTGTACGTTTAAATAAGAAAAGAAACACACCGTTGGCTTTTATATTGTATACTAATAATATGGGGGATCATAGTACATCATTGCAACGAGGAAAAGAGAGACCTCACTCTCCTCTCTCCCAAAAAGTTAGAATGACAACTTATTTATAACAGACCTGTGAAAGAAAGCTTTTTTTTCTCCTCTTTGTAAACAGGTTGTAAGTTTAAACTTAGTTGTATAGTTATTTCTGCCATGTAAGTGTAAGTCCTGCATGCATCACACTGAGCAGCTTCTTAAAGATGAGACAATGAAATCTCCTGAGAACAACCTGTGGTTGCATTTCAAAAGCTGACCAAGGAGCTCCTCAGGCTGGAACTCCAAACCTTACATGTCCTGAACAGACACATTTCACATCACTGTAAGCAACAGTCGAACTCTGAACATATACAGATTTACTTCTCTGAAAATGACTAAACATACCAGATAATTGACATATAAATAAACGATGCTTAGGTTGATACAGTCAGTCAGGAAGTCTGTATGAATCTGGTAGTTATTTAATCTGTCAGCATCCGTGTGTCAGAGTTTTAGACTCAGTATTTACTGACATTGCCTTCTAGTTTGTGATTATAGCTGAACAAACATTCTTTATGTGAAATGCTGTGCTGGAAGCAGCCAGTAGAAAGTGAGTAACTGTTGGAATAAAGGGGTTCCATGGTCTGCAGCTAGGATGCTGCCAGAGACTCATTTCCCTCCATTAAAGGGGATTTTAAATGCAGACTAGTTGAAAAGTAAGAAAACATTCAGAAAACAAGTGTAATCAATTAAATTGATGAAATTAAACATAAACACATAAAATAACGTGTATTTAAGGAGCCATTTAAAACCATCAATCACATTTTTCAGCATCTCAGTCGTAAATGCAGCTAAAATGTGTCCAGGGTCAATATATCGCATTCAGATTTGGAAGCTTTTTCCTTTAATAAAGTTAAGTGGAGGCTGATCTCATACTTGTGATGAGCTGCATTATCTGTCCAGAGCAGGTAATGATTTCAGTTTACTGCAGTCACTTGGGTTGCAGAGCGTTAGCAGCTTTTTCTTTGCAGGTTTCTCTGCTGAATGTTGTTTCTTCCAGTTTATATTTAACCTTATTTTCATTGCCTAGATCAAAATACTGCCAAAGTGCAGTAGCTTTATGAGACGTCATCTGTCTCAGTTTCCACCTCATTGGTTTCGAACATCTGGCCAGCCACCTGCACACCTGAGATGGAACAATTCACCTGTGTTATAGTTTAATAAAGTTACCTGACGACCATTTCTGGTGTCTACTAGTGAGGTTTGTTTGATAATCTGTGAGTCAGCAATGATCTGTGGCATTAAAACCATAATTGATTGTGTTAAGAAGCTTAAAGTCTGCCATGAATTCATCACCAACACCACTAATCCACCAGTAGCAGCCTGGACTCACCAACTTCTGACCAACCATTTAGACTTATTCAAGTACGCTCCGTTTTTCATGCGCCTTCTCCAACCACATCTTCAGATTTGTGTTGTTGACTGATGGAAGTGGAAACTGGTGCGTCTTTGTGCTGTTGCTGCCTCCAGGTGCAGTTTGTTCTGTATTCTGAGATGCTTTTCTCTCCACCACAGTCGTACCGTAACCTTTCTGACAATTCAAACCAGACCAGCCGCTCTCCTCTGACCTCTTCCATCAGCAGGGTGTCTGTTCTGTCAACACAACTGCTTTTTTTGGGGGTTTTTGCATCGTTCTCAGTAGCTGATGAACAGTTTCACAAACACTCCATTCCGCCCGTTTGGCAGCAGCAGCTTTGATCAAAGTCACTGCGATGGCTTTCATCCTGATGTTGATATGAACACTCATATGATTGACTGATTTCATGAATAAGCTGATGTACAGGTGCTTTTATTAAATGTCCATCTGCCTGGAACAACAGACAGACATTCTGTGGAGTCCGGTTCTCGACTCGTCAGTCTTAAATTCACTGCACTCTGATCTGATTTTCCAGCTTCTAAAAGAAGAACCTCTGCTTTCTGAATGATCAGAATGTTCCAGCATTAGCAGCCATATCACATAGAAATGGATTCATGTCAAAAATACTTTCCTCACTGAGCTTTAAAAGTACATTTATAGATCACTGTGTCCCCTGGAGCTGTACCTTATGTACTGTTGTCATGATGAATTTTTTCTGCTCTCCAGGAACAGAAATGCATTGTCAGTCAGTATTGTGATGATGATGACAGACTGCTGTTTGTCCTCTGTGATTGCTGATGGGATCCAAGTTCTGTGAGAGCGCTGCTCTAAATAAGTTGTTTCAAATGGAAATTGATTCGACCGTGTCCCACGCACTTCAAAAGCTCCTTTTTATGATATTGTTCTCCAGTGACTCAGAGGGAAACATAAAGCATTGTGTATCATCTCTGTCGCCGAGAGCGATCGCTGGATTTGAAGAAATCAGAGCATCTGTCAGAGCCGTGTACTCTGTCTTTGACAAGTTAAAGGTCAGATTGAAAGATTTCTGCCCCTTCCTGTGCCTTCAAGTCATATTTCTGAACATCAGTCAGTGCTGGGTAGTTCTTGTGTTGTGGTAAATGTTTGGAAAAAACGGATTCCACCTTGTAATGCCTTTGGTTTGATGTAAATATTCCACCTCTTTCTTATGCTCTTTCACTTTTTGAACTCTCTTTTGTAGTTCTTTGTCTGAAATCCCAAACCTACAGTAAATGTAGTAAGAGCAGTAAATGCCACCAAGCAGTAAATTTAGCATACTGTAGAGAAAATAGGGAAAGGTTTGGAAAGATTCTGCCTTCCTCCTCCTAACTTCTGCACTTATATCAAGAATTCAAAATGCAAGACAGAAATGGAAAATTCCGTTCAACAGCTTCCAGAGTTGAACAAAGCTTTACTCTCCCTTCAGGTGTTTTTCTACTTCACAGACATTAAGGTGTAAGTATTGGTGTAGTCATAGTATAGTACAGCAGTATATGATCAGTTTTAATTAATGTCCCTCATGTCTTCTTTGTTTCTGATTCATTCGACTCGTTGATTATCCTCGTGTTAAAAATGTGTTTTGCGTATTTTTCCTTGCATGTGTGTTTGACCTTCACGTTTGTCCAGACTTTGACAGCAGAAGGATATTTTTTACATCCATCCACTTAATTGGAGTTCTTATTACATCTAGGATGAGGAATAATTGTGCAATATTTTGACATTACAGTGAGTCAGTTGTGGACACTTGATTCCTCCAGGTCACTCACACCGAGAGCAGATTTTTGAATAAAATTAGAAAACATATTGTGGCAGTTAAACTTTTAAAATATACAATATGGGCATAGCAGTATATTTCACTAAGGAAGGATGTGCATATGAGAGGATAATGAAGCATTTTCATGAGAAAAAAATCAAACACACAAATCATGATTTAAATTAGTGTTAGAAGATAACATATTAGACAAGTCGGACTTTTAATTTCTTTTCTCATAATTAGCACCAAGCAGCCTTTTGATCTTGTTCTGAATTAAATGTAAAATAGATTGAGTTTCTGTTGCTCTTTGTAACATAAGAATGTAAAAACCATTTCCTTCCTAAGAGCAGCTACATCACCTCCAGTCAGTGTTTGCGTTGTCCTCCAACATCATGTGCTGCTCGCTGACTTCTGTGATCATAATCCTTCCAGTCAACGACAAACAAACAGCAGCGGCTCCAGCAATGTGTTCCTGTTGCCCTGAATATACACATGTAAATGCTGGAAAGAATAAAGATAGCAAGAACACACAACATGAGCAAGAGATGGTGATTTTATTCCATATAAAGAGCATCAAGCTTTGATCATTTTAGAGTCGTTGGCTGTGTTGCTGCAGGGCATAAATAGAGAACAATTGAGGAACAAAACAGTATTTAAACAGCTCCTTAATTCCTGACTTTGCCCTTCTCTTGTTACATTGTGCCTCTTGTTTGGTTTTGTTGGTAATACGCTGATCTTCTAGGGGCATGCTTGTCTGTGCACTTTAAGTGTTTTGTTCTTTTGCAACTTCATTTCGTTTGTGCACTTCTGTCCTTGGACACTTGTTCTCTTCTTCATGAATCTTTGCTGAGTGTAGAAAACTCTATTAAAGTTTTAATAAATACGAAGATATCTGAGGGCAGCGAGTTTCACGTTTTAAAGTTTCATGTTGCTGCTGAGATATGTATCCGTGAGATAATTCTATGTATATTACAGCTATTCCAGTGCAGCTTTACAGCTTTTTACCTGAATCGAGGAGTAAAACGTGATGCTTCCTCCATTTGTTTTCTTCCACAGTGTGCATTTGGTTTCCTTTGTTGGAGCTTGTGGTGTCATGGCTTCACTGATGCCTTCTTTAGTTTTATCACCTCCTTTCGAGCTGCAACCCTCTTTTACACCACAGCATCCCCTCCATGCATAATCTCCTCTTTCTCTTTCACACGGACACAGCCGTGTTTCCAGCTCACCAAAAACTCTGGAATACAAACATTAGTCCACAGTGAAAACTTGCAACCAAAGAAAAGGCTGTTCATGGAAACTGTGAGATGCTTTTTTTAAAGCTAATTCTGGACTGTGAAAACAACTCTATGCTCGTGTTTAGCATTAGCACAGGTGTATTTTAACAGAAGGTACGATGTCTTCCTGAGTGTTAAAAATAGTAGCTTTAGTTCCCACCTAGTCGAATACAGAAAAGCAGACAGCCACAGCAAATGATAGAAAACAGGGCCTGAAAATAGAAGCAAACAGTGAAACAACACAATAGAGCAGCAGGAGAACACAAAGGGGCAGTGAGTGACGACACCACAAAACAACAAGGCCTCATGAATTTTAAATCCCAGACCTGTAACTTTTCCTCCTCTACCCATCCATCCTTCCTATGTGGGCTTTTTTACCTTTCTCATGTGGATCATATGAAAATAAAACAAATAGGTGAAACAATATGGTCAAATATTAATGCCTTTATTGTAGAATCCGTGCATTTTTGCTCTGTGGACCAACATATTCCACATTTTGGTTCATTTAAGAGGATGCAACGCTGACTGACAGTGATTTCCTCGAATCTTAATGTGACCTGAACTACAGTCACCATCCATGTTCTCTGATCCTCACCCTAACCCAAGGCTCCACTCTAAAACGTACTCATTTAATATGAGATCTTGCTTTTTGCCTGTTACTGATTTACATTCATTTCCAAGAGATTTATCCAAACATCACTGGCACAGGATATTATATTTGTAAAGCTTAAAAGTCAGAGAGTTGTGGACAGTTTTAATCCCCCTAGTTTCTTATTTATTTCTGAGTTATTATACTTTGAATATATTCATGTTAAAAATGTATTTTTCCCTCATTTGGGTGTTTGACCTTCACATTTGTCCAGACTTTGACAGCAGAAGGATATTTTTACATCCATCCACTTAATTGGAGTTCTTATTACGTCTAAGATGTGCAATTATGTGCGATATGTTGACATTACAACGAGTCACTTGTGGACATTTGATTCCTCCAAGTCATTCACACTGAGAACAGGTTTTTCAGTAAAATAGGAAGTTAAACTTTAAAATATACGCTGTTGACATAGCAGAATGTTTCAATACGAGAGAATGTGTATGTACAATTTCAAGAAATTTATTGAGGCAAATGATGCATTTTTCTGAGAAAAAATCAAATCAACACACAAATAATCATTTAAAAACATCAAAATAAGTCTTAGAAGGTAACCTATTAAAGAAGTAAGACTTTTTCTTTTCTTTTCTCATAATTAGCAAGTACCAGAACTGCTACTTCACTGTCACAGGACATTCTATTTGTAAAGGATTAAGGTCTGGGCTGCTGTTAGACTGAATGTAAAGACGGATGAAGCCTCTAGAATGTCACCCAGAAGCAAACAGCTGGTTCATAATAACCCCCAGCTAATGCAAAAAGAAACAAAAAGGTAGAGCTGAGGTGATCCGTAGACTGTCCTGTGACGGCACCCACTTGTCATTTCAAGTAGCCACACTCTTAATCATGCACAACTTTAAACCTTAATAGAATGTAAACCGGTGACTTATATAACAACCCACCGCCTGCAGAGTCGTCATCAGTGGGGAAATTAGCTCGAGGGACCAGAAGCATTTTTTGTTGCAGGCAGTAAACATGTTTATTTCTTCTGTAAAGTAGGGCATTTTAATGTTTGGGTCTGTGGGGATTTACTCACTTTTGAAGTCAGCCTCAAGTGGCCAGTCTGGGAAGTGCAGTGTTTGGCACTGGACTTTCATCAGCCTTGGAAGTTGCTTCTTGCAGCATCCAGACTGTTTGATTCACACAGGTGCAGCAAAAAGCAGTAAAAAGGGATGGCAACAAACCAATAATTAGGTTTTGTGTGTTTGTGTGTTTTTTTTTTAGAAAGGCATCCACTTGGCATGATGTGACCACACAAGAACAAATGTGTTGTTTTGTTTTTCTTTTAATTACTCTTTTACTACTCTACTCTTACAGCAGGTAACCACAGTAGGCGGTCGTTCATAATGTCGGTCTGCAATTCCCACCAAAATACCACACATAGTGGCAAAATGAACTTCAAGCTTGTGTCAATACCAAACGTACCAAATGAGTGAATGATTAGAGGTTTCGGTCTCTCCCTCTCCAGCTCGGCTTTATTCTCTTCTGTTCTTTCATTCAGAAATCATGGCTAATGGACGGTGCACGTCAGAGGGATGTTACTGTGAACGAAGTCAGTTTGAAATGCAGCAAACCGTAATTTAACAAACAAGACCTCTTTTTTTGTGTGTGTGTGCAGCTTTGATCCAGCGCTATGACTAATTCCAGCCGCTGCATCGCTCTTCCTCTGCTCTACTGTACAGTCACTGGCTGCTCCGCACTGATTGCCTTCTTTTTCCTGGATGAGATCAGATGAATGCCCGCTAATAGGTTTTCAGTTTTATTCACTGAGCCCCTAGTACAGAATTAAAGGGGATTTTCCGGGGGTAATTAATTGAAGTGTCCTTTTAAAGGGGAAGTATCTTTTGTCTTGATTTAGTGAGTGAAGTCATTAGCCGAACCCTCGGCGGTGTAGGAGCAGAGAGACTGAGGATTTGTGAAGCACGTTTCCCTCCTGAGTCGCTGGGGCAGTTGTGAGGACTAGATTGGAGGTTGTTGTTGCTGGGGTCAAATAGCTACATGGGACATTCATGGTAATCTTACATGTCTTATACTTTATCTGATGTAGCATTTGACAGGGCCTCACCACAGTTGACCCAAAGAGCCTCAGTGCAGTGGGTGTTTATGAGTATTCCAGTATACGGAGGGTTTACCAGCACAGAGCATGAGTCTGAAGGTAAGCCCACCCAGAACATGCACAGAGAACAAGCTTTATAGAGTTGGTCAGACAGTTGGGAGGGGGCAGTATGTAAATACAGAAAAGTGGTTGAAAACAAAAGCTAAGACAGCGAGGTTTCAGGCAGACACTTAATAATAACCAAATACCTTTTTGAAGCACCACCTTTGGACAGTCAGCGTTTTCTGTAAAAGCTACAGCTGGAGTGAACTGATGACATTAAGAACTACACTTCTATCTGCAGTTTTAAAAACAAACTGAAAAACCTGCTTTAGGACACTCAGACCTGCAGCCATTAATGTCTTTTTAATTGGTATTTGTGTGTGAGTGTGTACATGTGTGCTTTTTAGAGCGTGTCTGTGTGTGATATCTTGTTTCACGGTGTCATGTATTTTATAGTCCAGCTTTTTTGTGACATTTTAATGTTGTGATGTTTTTAGTGTGACCTGCCAGGGGACTGCAGATGGAAATTAGCTTAAAGGTAACTGTGGTGCAGTAAATCAGATGGAAACATTTATGTTTAGTATTGTACATGGTCCCTTTTTAACCCTCGTGTCGTCCTTTAAAAGTTTGAAAATGTGGAAAAAAATATAGATATTATCGCAGTGAAACTTCTGATGTCCACATTTTCAGCATTTTTGGGAAATCTTTGAACATTTTTTGGTGGAAAAAAGAAATGATAAAAATGTTTCTTTAAGAACATTCACAAAAAAAATATTTTTTTGTGAATGTTCTAAAAGAAAAGATTAGAAGTTTTGCTATATATGGAATCAGTTTAGATATTTTTAGGATTTTTTCAAAAGGTTTTTTCTCATTTTTTGAAAATATTTACAAGAATTTTCTTGCCAAATTTGGGGGATGTTTTTAAACTAAAACTTTCAAGGGAAACTTTTAAGGAATTATTGGAATTTTCTTCCTGAAGGTTTTGCAAATTTTCAGAAATTTGGGGAATTTTTTTGCTGATTTTTGGGGATTTTTTCAGACAAGGAAACTATATTTTTTGGTGCCTGTAAATGAGGACAACAGGAGAATTAAATAAACTGCTGAAAATAATCATAAAATGTAATTGAATCAAGAGGTCTGGCAGACAACAAAGAATAAGGGAGTCATCAGTGACGAAGGTAATGGAATCCAGACTGACACTAGGAGTAGGGGGTTTCTGTAGCAACGGATGTGCTATGTTCTTCATCCCAACACCTCCTGCTATCTCCACCCCCCTCATCCCCACTCTCACCCAACCGGTAGAGGCAGATGGCCGCCTTCCCTGAGCCTGTTTTTTTCCCCCTCTTCCTTATTCTAGATTTTATTTCGTTCTTTCCCATCGTGGCTCATCAGGAATCCAAAGGTGTCTTTGGATTGTTGCTTGTTCTGTTTATAATTCGTACCGCTTCTATCTTACTGTACTCAGCACTATGAGGTGACACATGTTGTGAATCTGCCCTGTATAGATAGAATTGAAGTGAATTGAATAATTGGTCTGCGTTTTATATGTTTGTTTGTTAGAATGGAAAGAGAACGCTGGCAGCTCTGTTGTTGTGCTTTTGTGTGACCGATGCAGGTGAAGAGTCCGTGAGACTGAATACAGAGTGTTGCATATGTTCATACCTGTGATTTTTCACAGCTGTCTGCATGTGTGCAGGTATGTGTGCTTTAACAACGTGGGGTTGACACTGAGGTGTCCCTGCAGGAAGGATGGGTTGTAATGCAGATGCTCCTCCTGTTCAGATGTCCTGTCGTGTGTTTGCCATAGACCGGTGGCTGCAACCAGACTGACACCTGTCCTATACCCCCCTCACCCTATGCTTATAATACACAATTTGCATGACTGTGCCTGTGAGGGACATCATCAGCTACTGCACATTTACTCACTACTCACTCATTAACATAAAGTCGCCACTTTAAGAAAAAATAAAAATCACATGCTGCCGACTCCTGGAAAATGAACGCAGGTTAAAATGGAAGGAATGAAGCAGTCAGAGCTGCAAAAATGAGTTGATTAAATGATCAGTTGCTTGGCAGAAATTTAATTAGCAGCTAATCTTATACACAACTGACACTTTTAGTCATTTCATTGCCACATTAAAACCTTAAATTGTCTGTTTTTAAAGTTTTCTGGCATGCATTTGTCTTTTATTCTATATTACAGGATGTATGTGTGCAGCACTTGAGCCTCTTGCAACATCCCATAAGCAATGAAGTTTCCTTTCTAAATGTGCTTTGCTTTGGCTAAATGGATTGTGATAAATGTAATTTCAGGTTTCCGGACAGCACACACATGAGACCCACGTAACTTAATCTGAAGTTTTACACTTCTTCACTACACTAAAAAGAATTCCATGAATTCTGGTTTACTCTGGTTTTATTCAGCTCATTTATAACCTCAGTGAGTAACAAGCCAGGATAAAGTTTGTTGAACATCATTTCCTGGTGTCCTTGTGCAGATGAACAGACTAGAAAACATTCACACACACACCTGTTTCTATATTTGGTGGATTATCTTTCGACATAGTCGTAGTGTTAATTCTTGCTAATTTGAATGTCCATTAGAACCAGTAGTTAACACGTTGCCTGGATTGGAAAAAAGAGGAACGCAGTTTAGTTCGGCTCCAGATGAAGATCTTTTAATGAATATATAGCCTCCTCTAGATTCCACTTAGGTTAAGGTCTGATGAGTATGAAGGCCGAGGCATGATTCACGCAATTTTTCTCCTCATCAAACCATTCAGTGACCTCCCTCCACCCCGAAGCATCTATTCGTTCTGGTTCTCCACTCATTTATTCAGGGATTTCCATCAATTTGTACGCCGACTAATGATTGGTCCACTTAATTGCACGGCACCAGTGAGGACCGGAGTGGCCGTTTGGATTTTAAGGTGATAAATTACCGAAAGATGTGTGAAAATAGAATAGGGAGCAGCCGGGAGGCGTAGCTTAGCACGAGCAAGGGCGAAGGTGTGAAATACGGCACCTTGTCAAATTTTGCTAAGCTGCATGAAATAATACCCGGCTTTCTGCAGGTCTGCTATTGTCTGCCTCTTTTCTGTGTGATCGGTCTCTTAATAGTTGGCATACCTCCTGCATAAAATCCTGTGCGAGAGGTTGTGATCTTTTATTCTAATAGCTCTCTGGGGTCTTGCATTTTAATGAGTTGCCTTGAGCCTCTGGTCCATATTCCTCATTCTAGGTAAGATGGAAGTCTCTCCTTCTGATTCAACCTTGGCTCAGAAGCTCATCCTTAAAGTGGATGCAGAGAGGGGCAGATAAGACGCAGCAAATGTTTGGCAAAATTGTTAATGCCCTCCTCTAGGGTGATGGGATGAGCAGGTACAGTAAATATACAGCTGGGGAGGAAGTGACTGCATGGCAGTGTTTGTGATTTGTGCTCCTCATAAGGCAGCCCACTTCATTTGAGAAACGCAGGCTTTTACCATCCGCCCACCTCCCGACTGTGAAGAAATGTGTCATTTTCCCCACATTTCCCAGCGGAGCCTCTTCCAGAGACTCTATTAGTCTCTGTGGAAATGGCCTTTGTGTATCCAGCCAGTATTTCTCCAAGGTGGCTTCAACTGGATGAGCTGCTGAGCAGCATCTGCTATCATCTGCTGTCTAATTGTGCACACATGCATTCGCACACACCGACATGATTAATAAAGCTTAAGAAAACAAAAGCAGAGTTCTGTCACTTCCCTGCCGCCTCATATTAATGACTTTTTTAAAAATGGATATTCTTTGGCAGAACATTAAAAGCATGAAATGTTTGGACAGGTCTGGTGGCATCAAAGTGGCAGAGTAATTAGATTTCCTCTGATGATGTGATCGTGTGGCGTCGCTGCTGAAATGTCCCTTTAACCCTCCTGTTGTCTTCATTTACAGGCACCAAAATTTGTTTAGTTGTCTGAAAAAAATCCAAAAATTCAGCAAAACAATGCCCCAAATTTCTGAAAATTTGCAAAACGTTCAGGAAGAAAATTCCAATAATTCCTTAAACATTTCTCTTAAAGTTTTATTTTTTAAAAAATCCCCAAAATTTGGCAAGAAAATTCCTGTAAATATTTTCAAAAAATGAGTGAAAATCTTTCCAAAAAAATCCTAAAAATATCTAAAGTGATTCCATATATATCAGTAAAACTTCTAATATTTTCTTGAAGAACATTCAGATAAAAATCAACCAAAATCCAGTGAATTTCACTGGATTTTGGTTGATTTTTTTTTGTGAATGTTCTTAAGAACATTTTTAGCATTTCTTTTTTTCCACCAAAAATGTTCAGAAATTTCCCAAAAAAGTTGAAAATGTGGACAACAGAAGTTTCACTGAAAATATTGTTTTTTTCCCCACATTTTCAAACTTTAAAACGGGTTAATTTGACCCGCAGGACGACACGAGGGTTAGTCAATGGATAGTTATGGAGCTTCCTGATTGTCGGTGCAGCCGTGTACTAGAACATCACATTGCATTAACGCTCTTCCACCCACTTTCTCTTTGTGGTTTGCTTCTTTAAGGTTTTGCTTCCTTTTTTAGTTGCTCCAGCTAATTTTAGCAGCTTCCTGTTTCCCTCCAGTCGTGTCCTCCTCTTTCTATCCTCTGCTCCAAACCCAGTTGCTTATCAGCGTCTGATTTCCTTCCGTTGCTAATAAGGATCTTGGATTGACGCTCTGTTCTTTGGTTTTTCTTCGGCTCACGTCTAGTTGACTTCTCTCGCCTCTCCCCTCGTCTCAGCTCTGGTCATGGGAGGAGCTGGTCCAGCTGGTCATTACTCTGGTGGACTGTCTGGCAGCCTTAGGGCCTGACATTTGACTCCTTCATGAGACCTGTAGCGTTCATTATGCCGGCCGTAGACGAAGGGACACGGAGATATGCAAATGCTGGAGAGCAGGAATTCAGCTGCACAGCAGAAAGTTCTGAATAAAACCCCAAGTGAAACTGAGCAGCATATGCATTTCTATATTCAGTATTTTACATGTTATTCCATTGAGAAAAACAAGCTTTACATGGAATCTAAACATTTTGAATGGTTTTAATTGCTTTATGGGGTTTGTACATTCCTCTGTGGTTTCTGAATTTGCACGGTTTTCCTCCTAAACTTCAAAGACCTACAGCTCAGGTGGCATGATTGACACAAAACTGCCAAAAGCATCGTCTGTATAAACGCTGCTTTCTTCCAGTCCCTTGGAACTATGAATGGGAGGAAGCTGCTAAACGGAAGAAATGGACTAGTAAGTGATTGTTTGGCGTCAAGGAGTGGAGTGGCAGTGACTGGAGGCATCACTAGAGGCAAGGTGAAGACGGGAAATGCAAATCATTCTTTTGTGTGAGGCCTTTGGCAGTTGGTTTGACTTTGGTGCAGACTTGTAAGAGAAAAAAAAAGAGCCAGTGTCAATGACTTTTTTTGTTCGTTTGCATCAGAAATTGAAACAAAAAAAACCAAGAATAAACAATAAATTGACTGAACATTAAGCTAAACTATGTCTGTGCTGATTTTGGAGTTAAATTTCAGTTTCTGCACTTTGTTGTCACAAATATAGCAAATAAAAGTTCAGAACTGCCCAATTATTATGAATAAAGCTTTATTTGCTGTGTTTGAACTGAAGTCTGACATCAAACCAAATCAGAATGAATAGGCTGAGAAACAAAAAGAATTAAAAACAGTGCAATTAAAGCTCTTCTGCTGCAGAACACAGACCACCTAGAGCTGAAATCTTAGGATTCAGTGTTAGGAAGGAGGTTGCCTTCTTGGCTGTGTCAGGTTCTCTTCATTTGAGCAATTTCAAGTGGTATTAAACTTCATTTTATGAAAATAATGTGCATAAAGGTGTTTTACTGCTTTGAGCTATTGTCAGAGAAAAGTGCTCTTTAAATGCAACGCGCCATGTAGATTTTGGTCCAATAACCTGATTTACTCGTTCATATTTCAACCATATGCATCTAAAAATACGTAAATACTACCGCTATATAAATGAAGTATAGATGGCAGGTGTGATTTTCAGTCTGATTTCTATCTGTAAACTCGTCGACTGATCTTCTTTGTGTCTTTGTAAATGGGTTAATACACCTCATTTATTTTTTTCAATTATCAACTTAAGATGTGATTTCATTACCAAGCTTTGATTGTCATTGTGTAGTCTGGGATTGTTTGGCAGACTCCCGTGTTCATTAGCTTAGTGTTATTTATATTCTCATTAGCAAATGTGTCACCAGTATGCAGCGGTGGGAGAAATAACGGCGCCTCTTCCTTTCTGTCTGTCACTCAAGGCTGAGCACAAGCAGAGCAGAGATATTTTATCCTTCAGTCAGTTTTTTCCCTCATCAGATGCTAAAAGTTTGTATTTTCTTCTTCTTTTCTGAGTGGATTGCAATGAGTTCTGTTCAGAATCCAGCTTTTGTCGCTGGTCCAGCTGTGGCCTCAGCAGATGCCGGCTGAGAAGATAGAACGGAGAAACTGCATTGTGAAGGAGGCAGGAAAGGGCAGCTGGACTGTATTTCACTCCATTTACTAGGCTGTCAACAAGGGGCTCATTATCTCATATTTAGTTTCCGTGCACCCGAGCTCCACAGCAGCTTTCCACATCTCCGGCCCCAGCCGTTCCTGTTGTTGCATCTAAATTCATTTATTTAGAGGAACTTTTCTCACCAGCCCAATTGTCAAAACTTTTTTTGGGAAAACAACATTTCCCAGCTGCAAATATTGATTCCTATCAACATTTGTCTTGCAAATGAAAAATATTAAAATGAGAATCAAGTTGCAAATCGATCTCCACAGAATGTTAAAAAACATGCAGGGCAACAAATGAGCAGAAATGGGATTTCTGCTGCGAAGGTTGGGATAGAAAGACTATCTGGTAAACATTGTTTGAAAACTGGGAAATTAATATTTGAATGAAAAAACTACCTCTGTGGCTGTTGGTGAAGTGCTTGAAGGAGGCACTGAGTAATTTCCTCTAGACAGAGAAGGAAGCTGTGACCTTGCAGGATCTTCTGCTATTTCTCTTTTTATTAACTTTTTTGAGGGTCTTGAGTATTTTAAAGGTGGATTATTGAGTTGATAGTGCTTTGTCAAACCAGTGTGCATATGGACAACCATAGGGAAAGATATGGGTGTCCGAATGGACATTTGAAAAAAAAAAAAAACGGAGAGAGAGGTTGTATTAAATATAATAAAACTCTGTGCAAAAATGCATTTTAAATAGAGCATTTTCTATTTCAGTGACAGTTTAGACTACAGCTACTCTATTCAGATAGGACAGAGAAATATTGCTCAAATATTGAACAAACTGTCAAAAATGAATAGTCCTGAAGGAGGGATCCCTCACACTGGAATCTGACCTCTATCAAATAAATCCATTCATTAGTTAGCATGTTGTACCCTTTTCCGGGTTAAGGTGGTGTTGGAATGCTGAGGGAAACAGTTTTAAACTTTAATATGCAGAGCTAAGGTCTTTGTAGATGTCAGCGCTGTGGTCTGAGGGATCCAACAGAACTTTAGGAGCCGCAGGCTGAATTTCGGAGAACGGATTCATGAACCTGTTCCATCTGGGGAAGCGCCGTGGCCTGGAGAAGGACGCTGGCGGAGTTGATTAAGGCAGGGTTTCTGGTGAGACTGAACGGAGCGTGACCCCCGAGGCAGAGAGACAACGGAGTAATTTGACCTGGCAAAGACAGACTGGAGTAAACAAACTGGAGGGGAGAGTTGGCCTCGTGTTCAGCAGCGTTTTGGTGAAAATGGAGGATCTGGCAGCGTTGTGGAAGGATGAGCTGATGTGGATATGCTGCTGGTTTTGATTGGCTAAAGATCAGGAAGTAAGAGAAAAGGAAGCGCCATGCCCACAGAGGAGGGAATAAACATGAAGAGACATGAAGGGGAAACGAGCCATGACGGATTGTTTTTTCTTTTTTCATAGCCTTTATATACTTTGCCACAGTTACAGCAGGAAACGTCGAACGCACTCATATGAAATTTATACGGCCATATATATAACTTTACAGTAGGATTAACAGCCTCATAAATGTGTTATTTTTCTAACAAAGCTGAGCAAATTGAACTAGCTGCTAAATGCTTGCTGATACTGCGACTATAAAAGAACATTCATTTGTCTTTTCCTTTTCTGTTTCATTCCGTTTCTTCCTTTTTGGCACTGGAGAACGAGACACAGTATTTACCAGCCTTCACAGGAGGCCTTCTGGAGATGCTTTCTGTTGGTTCAGTCAGTGTCGGATAGGCAGCCAGGCAGGTAAAACCCATGAAGTCCAGTGGAATCAATGAGCTGGCAATGGTGCTTTAAGAGAGAGTGCTGCAGAAATCAGTTTAATGAGATAGAGTGAAATGATGTTGATCTGAAGGTGGATGGTCGTCAATGAAAGGAGGACACAGGCAGGTCAAATTAAGAGTACATTTAATACGGACGAGCTCGTGATTCAAGCATCATGCGGTGAATGAATACCGAGAGTTGCGATAACTAGATCTTTATAGGTTTCAACATCTGGCATGCATTAAGATACATCGTGTGTGGGAAGAAGAAAGAAAGAAAGAAGGAGGGAGGAAGCCAGAGGTCCCCGTGACCTATAGGTTAAGCCATGTCAAACTAAAATAAATGGTAACTAAACTAAACGTTTCAACATATGGTTTGACTTTGTTCAACATTCTTGAGCTAAAGAAAAATATGTGGCAAGCATGCATCCCAGAAAACACATACTATCATAGAGAAATTTAACAAATATGTGTTTAGACAGGGATAGTAGTGGCCAGAGTGCTCCTGCAGTGTGGAAGAAAGTTACAGCAGACACAAATAGAGGGAAACACAAGTGAACTCCAACTTTAATGCGAGATCTTTGTAAGAAACATCACTTAAGGTCCGAATCACACTGAGACCGAAACACTTCTTTTTTTCTTTCTTTTTTTTTTTTGCAAAAAGCCAGAAAGACACACTTCAGTGTTGTGGTGAGGAGGGATTTGATAGAAAGAGAATCTGATATTTGAAATCATCTCCTTGAAATGACAGGTTTAGCAAAAGATACAGAGACAAGCAGACACCCAGCATCCCTGCACCGAGGAGCAGTGTGGTTTTAACAATAGGCAGCAAACAAGCGCAGAGAAAAGTGCACAATTCAGGCAAATAGATCTGCTGATAGCTGCTTCACCGATATGCAGACTTGGACCACTTTCACAACCATCGCCTCAGTGCTGCAGCTGAATAGGAGACACTTTTAGATGCAAAAAAAGGAGGAATTGTAGATGCAAGTGGAAGTAAACGGTGGCAACAGCAGGACGGAAGTACATGTTGCCTCTCTTACTGTTCTTTTGAATAACTGTTTAGTTAACAATGCATTTGGATCATTTACAGCACTACTGGTTTCAACTATTCAAGTAAATAGGACATTCAGTTAAATGTAAATCTGTTTTTATCATGTGATCCTTTAAAGTAAAGCATAATACATAGAAAACCCTCTCTTTCACAAGACGCATGCCTTCAAGCTACATTTTAGCAGTGAAAGTGATGCTTTCAAACTAAACATTAGACGTTAATGATGAAGATTTTTACATTCTATTCATGTCGATCAGTACGCCATGATAATGAGCCACCATGAACAGCCCTAACACTGAAGAGAATTCTTTATTAACAGCTTTTCTTTTCCTTTGTGTTATTTTGAGAGCTAAAGAGGCAAAACTCTTAGAATTCACTAAATGCAGAGTATGTGTTGTATAGCAGAGCTGTTCCTTCTTTTCTTGTGACCTCTTGTATTCATCATGTGACCCCTGTAGAGTGTTGTGACCCTGATGTTGGAAACCTCTGCATCCAGCAGTTCTTCAGTGGGGTTAATACTGACATATATATATATATACATGCCTTTGTGCTGGAAGAAGGAACATGAAGAGTTATTTTCTAAACCTAAACTGCATCAGTGGCATTAAGTGCTGAGTTTCTGCACATCTTTCCATGTTAGCTGATCTCCACTAAGGATGTGAATAAACCGAGCTCCAGCTGATTTAATCTGAGTTCCCGCTATGGTGCTACAGGACGGAGGGTGCAGGAAGTATTTCTCTACAATATTAAGTCTTCCTTGCACAGTAAATACACACAAATACAATCTGAAGACTACAAGAAGTGCTGTGAATCAGTGGTTAGTGAGTGTAGTTTCCACTGGAGTGTTTTTTCTGCCTCGTCTTCTTCATGTACACACAACTCTGCTCTTGGATGTGCACTGTTTAATTTGTCGTTCACTGTATGGGTGTCGGATGAGATGATTCATCTTTGAGCTTCCTTTGATGTCATTCACACCTGAGAACAGAACGGGTCAGCTCTTGGTATTTTTCACGCTCTTCATTCTGATTAATGTAAATCCCATTCCTGGTTTTAGAATCTCCATTGTAGAATAATAGAAAAGGAAATTCCAATCACTCACATTCCTGCAGATGCAGAGTAACACACAGTCGATTCAGAGACATACTAGCATCACATGTACTCCTGTTTTCCTCCCCTCTCTTGTCTTGTCTATGCTCTCTTGCTCCATCTTGGCTTTTCACACTGTGCCAGTTCCCCGGTGGCTCCCAGAGATCTGCCGGCCCCCACTGATTTCCCTCGGTGTTTGAGACATCCAGGAGCTAGCTGTAGGCAGCAGGGCCGTGTCCCACCAGCCCATGTGATGAAATCAGTCCACAACATGTGTATCTGTGTCTGTGTGGGCTTTTTCTTTTTCTTGGCCAATTGTTGCATCTTCTTCATGTGTGAATAGTTAATGATTTACCTCAGAGCTCTGCCGCTTCTTGTCTTCTTCTGTTTTCCAGTCATTATGCAGTCACTTGATAGACATGCATCTATATCGTAGCGTTTCAGACTCTCTTTTCCATCTCTGCCTTTATTGTGTCGCTGCTTCTTCTGGGTCCAGCGTCATCCAGCAGAACAGCAGATGGATACGAGTGATAGCGAGGTAATGGCAGTGCTGTGCATTCACTGCATCCTGCCATAAAGCCATCCAGTACAGTTAGGACTGATAGAGCGTCGGCTGCTGCCAGCGGATGAAGCTGATAAGAGAGGTCTTCACTGAGGCCACCCACATGATATCACTGTATGATTAAACGCAGCGTCCACTGTCCTGCCACAGAACACTAGATGTTTATCGTAGGTTGATTGATGCTGCTGGTGGCGGTGGATCCTGGACGGATGATGTATATCTGTCACATGATACTAATTTGTGAGCAGAATGATGGTATCTGATGGACAGAGTAAGCACTGAGACGGGTCAGCTCGCCTCCGATTTCACACAAACCACAAAATATGAATGTGCTGCGTTCAAGAGACCTCCGTTTTCCCCGCAGAATGACGGCATAATTCACTGAAATCTGCTCTAGATAACCAATTTTCTTTTTCTAACACTTTAATTCGCTGCCGGGTGCTGCAGTGTGTGAACACGTGTGACAATTTGTGTGCACGCTCAGTGAGTCGTCTCTTCACATTCTGGCTTCCAAGGTGTGAAGTGGAACAGAGTATAGGTAATGAAGGAGACGGGGCTGTGTAATTATTCCGCAGAGGAAGGATTACCAGTTTACTTAAACATTAATGGTTCACCTTGAAGTGCAAAAGCCAAGGGGATAAAACTCACACCTCTCTGCCCCTCATTACCTTCAACTGGACTGAAGACGTTTACCACTAAGCCACCATTATTTAATGTAGACTTTGCATATTTTCCATTAGCCCACTTTGTGTCTTATTTGAGGAGTTTGGCTAATGCGCTGTGGCAAAGCACTGTTGGGTATAAAGAGGAAGCATGAAAAGAGATGGACGTTCATGAGCCGTGCTACGCAACGCTGCAGCTTGGAGCCGTAATGTTGCAAAACTCAAACCAGAAGCAGAATCACATCGTTATCCACATTGATTACTTGTGTCAATTTACAATTCTGGTGTATTATTGCAGGCGAGATCGACTCCATCGTTCAAGTAAATCACACACAGAGAGTGACCAGAGTGTTCCTACCGTCTCCTCAGAATGCAGTAACACCTCTGTCTTTGAATGAGTCCGACAAGTACAAAAAGCTAGATATTTAGGCCCCGGTGAGAGCACCAAGCACTGGATGGAGATGCAGTTAATCTATCCTGGTCTACATGTGTCTGCGTACATGGGAGGATGCAGTGAAATTCCTGAATGTGTAGTTTGAGCGACGGTGAGTGTTTCTCATCGCTGAGAGACAGAGATTGAGGGCTGTGGGTGTGTCAAGGATTTCAGCTCAGCTGCAGAGGGCAGGATTTCCATTTTTCTTCCCATTACCAAATAAAATGCACCCTGCTGCTAGAGCTGACATAAGGGAGAAAAACACATTAATAAGAAAGGAGAAGTTTTTTCAGCAGCTGTCTGGGCAGCTGTAGTTTGAAATGTCGTGTTTCATTCATCTGCTGCTGTGACAGCTCTAATTTTAGGACTGAAAACACAACATGCATGAAATATCTAGACTAAAATCTAATGTTGCAGTAATCGCATGGCAGGATGGACATGTTTTCAAGATTTTCTGCAGGTGTTTGATGTGTTGAACTGCCCTGGATGTTTAGCTGAGGATGTCTTACCCTTCATGTTTAGAATACACAGTGACAAATGCATCTATTAACCCTTAGAAGCATCAGTGGGTCATTTTATTGGAAACTTATTTCATATTCCAGCTATTCCTCAAAAAACTTAGATCTATTATCCTTCCATTTAAGTTTTTACATTACCTTTTAGACTTTTAAAGAAATTATAATATTTGTATGACTACCGCAAGCTCTTTATCACTGATAATATCATACAAGAGATGATGGAGGGACGGAGAGCAGATGGAGGAAAAGAAAATGGAGAGCTCTGTTAAATATTCTTCTTTTTAATCATCAAAATGTTCCAAATCTGCTCTAAAGTGAAAATAAACATATTTCAAACATGAAATCATTCTTGTGTGGACCTAAATATAATACAAGCAATAATACAAATTAGTATTCTTTACCAAAATGACATAAAAACACACTGATTCTTGTAAGGGTCATTTTGACCCACTAATAGATAGAAGAGTGCAGGATCCAATCACTCGTACATCTGCGGTTTAAGGGACTAAATGAAATTCAATCTGGTTGCTTTTTAGCTCATTTCCTCCAGATTCTCATTCATGACAGCAGCATTTTGTTACCTCTCTGACACATTTGGAGTAAAGACTGAACCACCTTCTTCTCTCCTCCAGGAACCACGGTGATGACGATGACGGCATTCGATGCAGATGACCCCGGCACGGACAACGCCGTGTTACGCTACAACATCATCAGACAGTCGCCGGACAAACCTTCGCCGAACATGTTCTACATCGACGCAGAAAGAGGCGACATCGTCACCGTCATCTCTCCGACGTTACTGGACAGGGAGGTGGGTTAACTCGCCGTTGTGTGTCGCTGTCCGCTGGGTCTCTGGACAGTTGCTAGTCTCACACTTCCTGAAATGAAACCCCCACATCTACTCAGCATGTCACCAGTGCTGCCAGTGAGTGTGTGTGTGTTGTATACCGCCGATGTGTGTGTTTTATGAGGAGGCGCCGGATGAGCGTCTCTCCATTTGCCCGTCTAACCAGAGCGAGACAACGGGATGATTGCTTTTCCAGCGGGGTGACGAATGCCAGAACATCGATTGGGTTCGCTGGTGGAAGAGGAATATTAGCTGTTGTCAGACACTTAGCGAATAGTTTAATTGAGGTGATACACACTCATCCGCCCACTCTGGTGGTGTCCAACAAGCCTGGCTGAAAAACCTCCCATCCGGAACTGCTGGAACCACAGCGCCTAACTGCTCTGATGAGCCAATCCCCTCAGCCACAGTAGACTGCTTAATAGAGGCGTAATTGATTAAAAGTACGATGAAATGAAATGTAATCAATGCAGTGAGCACTGTTAGCTGCTTTTTGTGAAGTGATGGAGAGGCCAAATTATTCTGGAGATGTATGGCGGCGCTTGTGGCTTCTGCTCCGGTAATAGGAGGGTGAAAATGAGACTTTGGAAAGGGATATCTCAAAAGATAATGCTCCTGCAAGAGGGAAAAAAAACAATAGCAGCGCTCTTACAATGTCAGCAGCGGAGATTTATTGCAGCACTAACAGGCTGCTGCTGGAATATGCAGCTGAATGCCTTTGAAGATGGCGCATCGCCAAATTATCGGCCTGTTTGTGGCCTCGATAAATCTATTCAAAAACAGATCGTTCCTCTTCACTTTGTATTCCATAACTCTCAAACGTTATTAGTGAGCACCTCAAAGTCACAAAGACCCGAGGCCCCAGTCGCTTGTCTCTACATGTTAGCAAAATCACACTGGAGTTGTGCTTTATTATCTCAGGTTGGTGGCGGCCACACTATATTTCCATTTCATTTGAAGCTGTAGGAGCACTTCTGATTACACGCCTCGACCAGCTCTTTGTTTGGATGCGCTGACATTGATTTCATTTATTTTTTGTTGTTTAACCTCTTGGATTTGTTTCTAAGTTTGGCTAGACCTGCTGAAATATGATTTGCATGGAAGGGTTGTGAGTACTGGTCGGCTGAAGTCACAAATAAGACACCTTTGGCATTTAAGTGTTTTCGATTTCAAGCAGTGATTCGACTTCACACCTGCGTGAAGTGATGTCACACTCCATGAAATCTTCATTTCAAACAAGTGGAATCCAAAAAGCTTTTCTGTTTCTTTCCTACTGGGCAAACAGCCGTGACTAATCCATGGAGGAGATATTAGAGTCGGCCACCTACTGTAAAAGCAGTAATAAGCCCGGAGCACCGTGTGTGATTGTCTTCATGTTCTATCTACAAGTATCTGTCCCCTCTTCCTCTCTATTTATAAGTGTGCTGGGGTTTTTTTCTTGTTGTTGTTGTTTTTAAAAATACATCCTCAGGGTTTTGGCAAACGTCCAGCAGCTGCTCAGTATCTCTGTCTGGAAAAAGCCAGATGGAAGTGCAGAAGGGACAAGTTTTAAACTGTACTCCTCTAACTTCCTCATTTAAACTCAGCCTCTTCAGCACATCCCCATAAATACGACTCCAACATGACAGCCATCGATTCCATCTGCCGTCCAGAGCGTAGTTTTTCAGGACAACATGTCCAGCATATGTCAGCAATATTCTGCAGCAAAGACATAGAAAAGTTTAAATGCCAGGAGAGAGAAAGAGGGAAAAAAAGAAGTGAGAAAGAACCAAACTTCACACCTTTTCCACCAGATTCCTCAGACGTAATATCAGGTGGTGCTCTGAGTGTGTTTTGGAGAGACAGCTCACCTGCCCTGGGGAAGCAGAAAGCAATCCGGAGAAAATTGGAAAATCAATTTTGTCACATTGAAATCAGTTTGATTTTCCCTCCAGTGCTTTCTCTGAGGCGTAAAATCCTGTCTTTATATGCACATTTATTCCAGCGCTGTCTGTTTTTCTCCCCACTTTGCTTCAGACGTGTCTCTCCTCCCCGTCTGATGTTACTGAGACACACGACGCCGTCCGATCAATGGCAGGCTGTAATTCCTGACAGCTAATGCTGCTGTTCGGATGAGGAATTTTCATAAGTTTCAAAAGATGAAGGGGTGCTGGTATCCTCCACTGGAGATCTCTCTTAATCTACTTGATAAAAATGTCCGTCTCAGAGCAACTGAAAGGTTTCTGCTGATGAACGGGGGCTTTGCAGCGTGTAGCATTTCTTCTTACAGCACGCTGGGATTCCTTTTAATTATTTGACTTTATTTCACGTGTCAACAGACGCTAATTTGAACCAGAAAAGCCAATATAGGAAGCAAAGGGTGTCTAGTCTTTAACTTATTGTTTCTGATTAGGTTTGACAGGAAATACATGAAGTGATAATGAGAAAAAGGACAGGGAGGGTTAAAAGCTCTCCCCAGTATTAATAAGCGTGTTCCAGCCTCCTTGGCCCGTGTGAAAGCGAGCGTACGGCAGGTTATCTCAGAAACGCAGCTCAAATATGCTTTCTTCTTTTGTGCCATTAAGCATGTGTGTGTATGAGTGTGTGTCAGTGAGAATAACTGAATTAATTTAAAGATGAAAATCCAGTTTTTTACCTTGCTAAAATGCCCATATGGTGTTTTTATATGCTGGAAGGCAAATCACGAGCAAAACAAGTCGTCAGTACTAAGAATGAGCATTTCATTGGTAAAACTGCAGCGTTTGCAGAAAGTTTAACAGTTACAGACCTTAGTAACGAATCCCATTAAATTACAACATGTGATTTTCCGCATCATTGTTTTTGTACAGAATTAGTTTCTTGTTCAAACATTTGTGGCTGAACAATGTTTCTGTACCATCAAACTGCATTCTGACGGGAGCATATTTTCATCTGTAACGAGTCATAACTGCGTTTCTAATTAACGTCTGCTCCACCTGACCAATCATGTATTAGATGGGGCGGGACTTGTCTCCCCGGTAACCCAGAAATGGAGGAGAAGCTTCAAATATGTAGTGGAAGGGTTGTATTTTCAAGATTCCAGAGGTTTATTGTGACATGTACAGAAAACCAGACAGCTACTCTGTAAAGTAAGTCTTACTTTAACCAAACGTACACAGTTCAGAAAAAACTAAAGCAGTTCTAAATGAAATAAGCAGACTTGAACCAACAGCAGCATGGATCTTACAGTGCACAGTGTGTTTGTAAACTCTGGTTTGGATAAAGGGACTATAGGCAGTGGTAAGGTGGTGATTTTAACCCTAATTATGACATTTTACCTGATCTTAAGCCCAATGAAGCTTCTAACAAAGTGTGATATTTTCATAAAACTCAACCAGAAGTAGAAAGCAACAGTTTTGAAACACATGGTGTCAGTTCCATTATGGGATGTGAACCGTTGTGATCTGAGTGGAAGTCCAGATGATTAGTTTAGAATGGGTTTGACACTCTCAGTGTGAAACATCCAGAACTGCTGAAAATCAAACATGGGTCACTCCATTCCTGATTTGCCTGAAAGTTGTTTATCATGAACTACAGAAGTAGTTTGAAATGGCATCTGTGAAATGTTAGATCGATATTTCAAGTATTTTCCGAGATCTTTTAACATCTAAATTGGCTGCCAGCCCATTTTCAGCACTTTTTTCTGCACGTTGAAGTTTGAGTTTGAGATTTTAGGGTCTGTTGAGAGACAACGGAACACCTTCAGAGAGTAGAGGAGCATCAGCTGAGCACAACAACCTGCATCCTATAAAGAAACCATGATCCGAATATCCCACCCTGGTCTCTTCATGCACCACCTCCTGACCGCAGCACGTCCTGTTTATAGGCGAGATGCGAATCAGAACAGAGGTGAGGACGGATGGCAGGTGGAGGGGAGTGGAAATCTACCTCACCTTGTCCTGGAAAGAACAAGGCCTCTCTGAATGTCATCATTTGTACCCTTGTGATTAATTTGCTTCTGGAAAATCTATACAGTAGTCTGGAACAAGCATGAATCTTTAAAGAGCTTTTGGGGTTCTTTCCTTTTACTTTAGCATTCTGTAGCTGCTTTTTGTGCATGGAAAAGGTCTGCAAACATAAACCAAAGGGAGTTATTTCCTCCCACAGAAAACATTGCTCCTTACCCATCTGAAATGCCTCATTTGCTTTTCTTCTGTTGTGTAGTTATGCCACACTGTAACACATTCACCTCAGAGACGGGAGAGAGAAAAGCTGCAGCAGCAACGTACACGATGAAGATCCTGAAATGAAATGAGGAATCTGTAACTAACACAAAGCATGTTCTTTTCATTCATATCTATTCTCATTTATGCTGTTGTTTGACACTTAATGAACACAATCACAAAGACAGATGTGAGAAGTTTAGCTGGATGCAGACACTAGGAGCAAATATCGTGCTCTAAATAAGAAAAATGACGGGGCTTGCTAACGTTATTGGCTGGAACTTATTGCAGAATATATCTGAAGTTACAGTACAGTGATAGAATGATCACATTTCCTAGACATGCCCACAGGCACACACACACACACACACACACACACTCTGATCTGTTGTAGTCCATGGAGTGTCCGTATGCAGGCAGCCTGTAACCAGACAGGACAGACTGCTAATGGCAGCGTGACTTTCTGACTCCCTAATGCTCTCTGGCCAATCTGGAAGCTGTCACTGCTCCCGATGGCCAATCGATGGAGCCCAGCGACCCCTCCATCCCCCTCCGTGTTCGACAGAGGTGAATTACACGGGGGGGTAGGATGGATGTCTGCGGCCGTCTTTGTGTGTCCGTTAGTGTACATGCAAGGTGATAAAACTGGATTTCGACTTTTGTTTGGAGTCTTGCTTGTGCTTTTGCACCTCATCTGTGGAGGTGTGTTTTGAGTGTTTGTGAAATCCTTCAGTTTGTCACAGAGAGAACAAAGCTCATTTTAACAGCCAGCACATTACAGCAGTATTTTTATTTTTTAGTGGAAGGTGACTTTGAAATAGAAGGCAACACTTAAGAATCACTGTTGTAAAAACATTTGCGCTTGGAAATGACAGTCTGACCAAGGAAATAAAGATTAGATGCCTTTATTATCAATGGACATATAAATACTATATATCTATAGTATTTATATGGCAGCATGAGCTGTAGTGGGAACTGCTTAGAAAATGTCACAATATGTATAAATAGAATATAAATATAGACCGATCAGGGATAACATCATGACCACCTGTCTAATATCATGCTGCTGAAACTCCTTTAACCCAGTGGTTCGTGGACTCAGGACCTCTGGGGATGTTCAAGTAGAATCTAAGTCACAAATCAAGGCCTGAGCCTCGACCGTGTTCAAATGTTAAAGGTCTTCAAAAAAATCTCCAGGAGAAGGCAGCAGGATTTATTGTCAACAGAAATCCAGGAGTAGTTCTTAGCAGTGAAAAACCAGAGATTCTGAGCTGTGCTTCGTCTTCATGCTGTGAGAGTTGGTCATTTTTCCACTCCTATAGGAAGTATGATGGGAGAGACAGTTCAGACATCATTCTACTTTTCTAAATCTATTGGTCAGATCATGACATCAGCTTATCATGACCCCTAGATCTCTCCCTACATCAGGTTATCATCAGGTCATGTTTTACAGAGAACAACCCAGACATGTTCAGACATTTTGCTCCACATCTTACCCTTATTATTTTGTTATAGATTTCATACATATTATACCTTTATGTATTGTTATAGGGCTGCACAGTGGCGTAGTGGTTAGCACGTTCGCCTTGCAGCGAGAAGGTCCCTGGTTCACGTCCCAGCTCGGACCTGGGATCTTTCTGCATGGAGTTTGCATGTTCTCCCTGTGCATGCGTGGGTTTTCTCCGGGTACTCCGGCTTCCTCCCACAGTCCAAAAATATGCTGAGGTTAATTGATCATTCTAAATTGCCCGTAGGTGTGAATGTGAGAGTGATTGTGTGTCTTTATATGTAGCCCTGTGACAGACTGGCGACCTGTCTAGGGTGTCCCCTGCCTTCGCCCGAGTCAGCTGGGATAGGCTCCACCCCCCCCGTGACCCTAGTGAGGATTAAGCGGTGTATAGATAATGGATGGATGGATGGATGTATTGTTATGTTTCTAATATATTTTAAAAGCAATATTTAAGTTTAGACCATTATGTTTAGAGTACTCCACATATCATTTACTACAAAGCATCTATCTTCACACCAAAGGTACAGGGTATACTTTGTGATCTTCCATGTGTGTGTGTGTGTGTGTGTGTGTGTGTGTGTGTGTGTGTGTGTGTGTGTGTGTGCGTGTGTGTGCTGTGCGTGTGTGCGTGTGCGTGCGTGCGTGTGTGTGTGTGCGTGCGTGCGTGCGTGCGTGTGTGTGTGTGGATCAAAACATCAGTCATTACTAGAATATCCATCATTATGTATTTTATACACGTTTTAACTCTGAGCTTCAGTCTAGTAGCATTTGGCAGAATTAGATCATCTTTTACTTTCAGTACTTCGTACCCAGAACATATTACACCATAAAGTCCTGTGGCACCGGGATGGTGGCAGTGGATTCAGCTGTTCTGTGGGTTGCAGGGTGGCGCCACCTAAACCAGGCTGATCCTGGACCATCCCCCTGATGCTCAGTCAGATCTGGATCTGGGGAGTGAGGGACCCATGCTGGGCCACTCCTGAGCAGTTTCTGTGGTGTTGGGACTGCTGGTGTTATCATGGAGGGTGGAGGGATGACCTCCCCTGCCATGTTTAGGTGGTGGTACATGTCAAACATCCACATGAATGTCAGGACTCGAGGTTTCCCAGCAGAACGTTGCATTAGAACAAGATGTTTTTCACTTCATCTGTCAGTGGTTTTTTGGGTGATTGATGTATATATGTAAGTAGTAAATATCTAGTAGTATATAATCCTCAGACTGCATAGTTTACTGCTTGTTATACATCAAAACTGTCTCTTTTACCCTGATGGGTTATGATCCTTGTGCAAGCAGATGCTCTTTAGTGTGTATCTTACTGTAAATGTGTTTCCTTTGAATTATTCTCTGTGTTAAACCAAACTGGAACCAGTTAAAGTATAAATGCATGTGGACAGTTATTCCTTCCTGCGGCTGTAAGTAAAGTGACCCGCTGTTTGTTTGGCACCGTTCTTCCCAACAGACTGATAAGAATCCCGTCTAATGGTTTATTTGGCTCGGTAGCCGGAGTGGCTACATGCCTGTGTGCTGTGATGAATGACAAGTAGAACCTGGGTCGGTTCCACTTTTAGGGAAACTACATTCATTTTCTCCATTTTCATTGTTCTGATGCCCTGTTCTCCTCACACCCTGCTGCCTCTTCGTCACATTGTTTTCTTATTATTTTCGTTTTCTGTTATTTTCTCTTTTTTGCCTTCCTGCCTTACTGTCTGTCTCCGTCTTTTTAAATTTTTTTTGGTCTCCGTCAGCCTGGCCTCCCCTTTTTCTGTCAACACTTCACTGTGGACATCCAATTACTGGCAGGTCATAGCATCGTGATTCCATTCAGAGCAGCACCATTCAGCACGGGCCTCAAACAGCCATTCAAATTACATCCTCGGCTGCCTTCTGAGTTGGCCCGCTGCAAAATGTTGTTTTCAAACATTTCTGGGGCCACCACCTAATCTGATCCCCCAAACATAATTGAATGTCAGTCGTCACATAAAGATGCTTTCCTCTCTTCAATTAGCATCTCGTTTCCGCGTGTCACAGCGACGAGACAAAGCAGACAGAGAAATATTTACTCCTCCCAGGAAGAGGCCGAAGAGAGTTATTATATTATGTCATTTATATGCAAATAATACCGCACGGGGAACACATTGATAAGATTTCATTACAGCAGATTTGATGTACACTTCAGTTTATAAACTCCCTTTCATTCCCCTATTATGATCTGGAGATTGGAAAGGTGTGAGGGGATGAGGTGGTGGACAGCGAGGCAGGAAGAATAGGTCCTCGGAGCAGGTAAGAAGTAAAAAGAGGCAGAAAAACAAGCCTCATGTTGCTCTGGCGAGGTGGCCGACGTCTTCAATATGGCAAGATGTTAATCATGTAAGCCATGATCCTATTTTGAGTAAAGTCTTGAACAAAAACAGGGTATGATACAAGGATTGGTGTGTTTCGGATGATCAGGACAAGACAGAACAAGATGGCAGAGACTGAAAAGCCAAACATGAAAACAGCCAACAGACGTGTCTGAGTGACATGACTGCAGCTACGTCTTTATTTTGTCCTTTCAGTCCATGAGACATGCAGCATTCTTTAAAGTGACGGTCAAACATCCAGCTGAAACAACACAAAGCAAAGTATGCAAGCAGAACACACTCTTCTGTGTGTGGTGAGGAATTTCAGGTTTACATTTGACACACACAAATATATATGTATATATGTTATGTTTGCTTTCCTTCGCTTCGTTTTCTTTTCTGTGGGTACTGAGAGTCTGGGCAGCTCATTTATGCTGTGCACCTTTGGGTGTATTCATACATTTATTCATATTATATGAAATAATAGTCGTTGCATTAAGGCGAGTGTTTTGCAGTCAGTAGTGTCAAACTCATTTTAACCGCATCCGTTCTCCATATTTTTTACGGTTTCCTCACTTTTTCTGCGAGGAAAAAGGAGTTTTTCTTGTCAAACATTGTTAATTCAGCTCATTGGTGTAACATACAGCTGTATTTTTCAATCTTTTTGCCTGTTTTAGATCCTTGATTTAGTGAGAACAACTTGTAAAAGACAACAAATGGCAGATTCAGGTTTGGTTGTTGTCAAATAGAAGCATTTTTTGTTGTTGTTTTTAGATCAAAAGTTGTTAATTCAGCTCATTAGTGGAACATACAGCTGTTTGATTTCAATCCTTTTGCCTATTTTAGGTCTTGATTTTAAGTGAATGACTTGTAAATGACAACAAATGAGGAGTTTAATTTTAATTGTTGTTTAATAGTTTTTCTTATCAAACGTTGTTAAATCACCTCATTAGTGTAACACCCAGTTGTATTTTTTTATTTTAGTGGGAATGACTTGTAAAAGACAACAAATGACAAATTCAGGTTTAATTGCTGTTGAATAGTTGTTTTTTTTTTTTTTAGCAAAAGTTAATTCAGCTCATTAGTGTAACATAAATCTGTGTTTTTATTTTTTTGTCTGTCTAGAACCTTGATTTTAGTGGGAATGACTTGTAAATGACAACAAATGATGAATTCAGTTTTAATTGCTGTTTAATAGTAGTTTTTCTTCTTATCAAACGTCATTAAGTCGGCTCATTAGCGTAACGTACCGCTGTATTTTTCAATCTTTTTGCCTGTTTTTGTCCCTTGATTTAGTGGGAATGACTTGTAAAAGACAACCAATGACAGATTCAGGTTTAATTGTTGTTAAAAAGGAGTTACTCTGATTAAAAAAAAAAAAAGTTATTAAATCTGCTCATTAGTGTAATGTACAGCTGTATTTTTCAATCTTTTCGCCTGTTTTACTGCTTGATTTTAGCGTGAAAGATTTGGAAAAGAGGTGAATTTTGCGTGCCGCAGGAAAACAAACCGGGTTCTAATCAGATCAGACCCAGATGACGGCTTTCAGTCAGAAAAAGAAGTCCAGGAAAGAAAGTGAAACAGTGAGTACATTACCAGGAGATCCCATTATAAAGACTGTTACTGCGTGTTGGCCTGCAGCCACTTGTGGTAGCAGTAATCAATAGGATGTAGTCGGTGTGGACCCGACCACCTCACGCTCTCTGTTCCTCCCTGAAATGAACAAGGTGGACACCATTCACAGGCACTGATGGAATACAGCAGCCCTCCTCCTCCTCCTCCTCCTCCTCCCTCCTCTATCATGCCTCTGTCCAGTTGCATTAGTGAGGAAATGAGATTCCCCCTAATTAATTAGATCTCTGAGTGCTAAAGATGAAGATTACACCCCAATGAAGGTTAGAGGTGTCAATCACAGTTTTTTAGGCTGAGCGTGCCTCCAGATAAATTGAGCCCCTTGGGCATTGTGGGTAAAAGTGTGCATTGTTAATCTTTTTTTTTTCTTATCCCTTCTCTTGCTTTAATTGAGTCTCAGCGACGGTAGTCAATGAAAGCCTGGAACCAGAGAGAACAACAAGTTAGAGAATTATATTCACCAGAAGAGCAGACGAGTGAGAAGAAAAAAAACAGAAATACGGAGGATGAAGATGAAAAATTGGATCATTAAGACACTAAGAGGACGGAACAACAGAGATGGATAAGAAGGGACTCAATGGAAATATTGAATAGAGGTAGAAAGTGGGAGACAGTCCAATTTATTTCATATTAAAATAATGTTTATACATGCAGTGAGAAATAGCCATCAGTTTACATTATGACAACTTCTGTTCACTGAGAATTTTCTTTTAGCACCTGCACTGTGATTCAATAATAAGAAGGTAATGAATGGGAAATATACTGAGAAAAGTATTCTGTAATATTAGAATTTGTGGTTGACTGTTTTAGGCGAAACATGGAGAAAATTAAAAACCATCTATCTGTGCATTCATAGTTAAACCAAATGCGACGTCTTTCCTTGTGATATATTATTGAGGTTAAAGGAAAAGCAGAAAATGTATTATTTTGTCAGCTAGATTAAATGAAGTAAGTTTAATGACAGGAACAGCCTCTCTTCTGTCAACAGTTTGCTAGAAAGCAGTGACTTTATGCCTGCTGCTGTAATGACTCTCCAAATATCCATTATTTATGTCCATGTGGCGCAGGTGTTAGAGACACCGCAATAACACAATCTGTTCAAACTCTCCAAACTTTACAAGCTGGCAGACCATCGCCCAAAAATACACCCGTAAAAATAATGTCGTCGTCGTAAAAAGGCAACCAGTTTTACACATGAAGTCATTTTATTTATAAAGGTACTGATTCAGTCGACACAAAGAGCTCTCAAAGGTGTCATCAAACTCAAAAAAAGCTTGGTGGCATTATGGGAAATGTAGTGTTTTTGATGGATACTAGGGACTAAAAATAAGGTTTTATTTCTATTTTCTCTCCCATAAGAGCTCCAGTAAATTGCTTTAAACTCCACTCCTTTATCTTATTTACTCTTTCTGTGGGTTTTCTTTTGAGATTTCACAATGTTTTAGCTCTTGATTGGTGAGATTGATGATTTTCACTAAAAGTAAAGACCTTTTGTTTCTACTCCAATCCTTCTTTGTTGCTTTTCAGGTATAAAACAAAGCTAGAGAAGAGCTTAATTGTGTTAAACAACACAGCAATATAAAGTGTAAAAAGAAAGCGGCTGGAAGAAAAACACATCCTTCACCTCTAATTATTCCTCTTAGTGACTTTGTGAGATTTTAAAATGCGTAATTACTCGACAGCAAACAAACCTTTGGTGGCAATAGAAGCTAAATATTAGCAGAGCTCAAACATTAAAATTACTATGCACACAGATGGAAAATAAAAACGACAAGACCTTTTTAAAATTCACAAGCATTCTGCAGGAGTGGAGAATTCTGACTTTTCCGGTGTCCTAAGGAGGTATTGAAAGGGCAGCGGAGAGAGAAGGAGGAAGGAAAAGGACGTCGGGGCGAGACCCGAGAGTCGACGGATGCAGGAGAGTGACGAGGAGAGTGAGGCGTCCAGGTGGAAGGCGGAATAATTAGGGTGAGACAACCGCTGGCTGCTTGGAGGGAAATGTCTGCGCTAAGTGGAAGTGAGGACTTGGGTAATGTCAGGGAGGTCCTGGTGACGCTACGCTGTCATTATGCTGAGAGACTTTCAGTGCTCTCACCCTCTTCATGCCTCTTTCTGACTTCACAGCTCCTTTTTTTTTTTAAATTCCGTCCTTCCACCTTCTCCCCTTCCCTCTCCCATCCCCTTATTTTTCCCATCCTCATTGACCCGAGGATAAAGAGTATTTGTCAACAGCTCTTGCTCTCCGCTGAACCTCCCCTCCTTCCACAACAGCACTTCAGGCGAGAATTAATTTTACCCCGTCTCCATGAGAAAGTGCATTGATTGGAAAAGTTTGGTTGTTGTGTGCTCAGTACTTTTTTATTGTTCTGTTTCCCCGATGCCACTTTCTCTTTGCTGATGAAATTCGGTCCGGTTCATTGCCTCCGCTGAAGACGATACTGCTGGAGCCGATCTCTCTTTAGGTGACCATCTTTAGGAGTCCCTCCATCTGCAGCCTCCTCCTCCACGGATCGTCTGGTGTTGATGGCTTTATTCCGCCGCTGGAGAGGAAATGAGGAAAAAGAGGAAGTTAATACAGAGGCACATGTGCCGAGGTCGCAGAGATTCCATGAATTGGCTTTTATTTTGTTAAGCCCACTTCCCTCTGACTGTCAGATAGGCAGCTTAATGTTCTGTCCTGCCGCTTTGAGATTCATCTGGTTTAATCTATTTGTAGCCAGACAGAGACAGAGTTGGACTGGATGCTCTCAGACTAGTATCATCATGCTTTCCTTCTCTGTCTCCCCCACCCCGGTGGTTTCAGAAGCTACTATTCTCCCCGGACATAAATACAGAGAAGGCAGTGGTTTATTTTTCTATCTTAGATGTCTCCTCACAATGTATTCAACAGACGAATCCCACAGGAACCTGCAGATGACGAGGAAATAAGACCACAATAACAGTTTGCAACATAAATAGATTGCAAGGAAAAAGAAAACTAATATTGACTGTCAGCCTTGTGGATTTATTTTGGGGGCCTCTATATGTTCTGGAACATTCCTTGGAAATTTTTGGAACAGTTTTTTGGCATAACATCAATATATCTGTTATGTCTGCCTTCTTATATGGATATATGTTTAACTGAGAGAGAGAGAGAGAGAGAGAAGAATTATCAGTCTTCTCTTCCATCTGAATCCCAAGAAATCTCTGGGAGTTCTTTTATTTTATCTCATTTTTGCTCACTGTGAGCTTTTTTTTTGTTTGTTTTTTTTCCTGCAATATAAGTCCTGCACCTCCATGGAAACAGAAGAGCGAGTCAAGAAATAGGGAACTAACAAAAAGCCTTTTGTGCAGAAATGTATAATGTCATAACTCAGAAATGAAAAAAAAAAAAAAAAATTTCTTTGGTTATTTATTTTATTTAAAAAAATGTTAAAAATGGAATGGGCTTGTGCCCCGAGCTGTTACTAATACTGCAGAAATAGTAACTCTACATAATAAGTTATTATTTTACCAGTGGCATTTTGACTTGGTTTCCATGAAAACACTGCCTGCAGTTCAGCAGAAGAGTCCCTGAGATGTGGCTGTCACACATGGCTTCACTTTTGCACTAAGAAGCCAAGTTTGTTTTTGGTTTATTATTGGTGATTTTTCTTTTAAATTATGACACAATGGGAAACAGGATTTTGATGAAATTACACGATTTTAAGCTTTGGTTAATTCTTCTAAAATATCTTCACATCACAGAGTGAGCAGTTCAAGGACTATTGGAAAGTTTTGAATCTCTTTTTAAAAATCCTACCATGATAAATGGTGTAATTTGCTTATATTCCCAAAACAACATGCTTTCCAAGCCCACCGGTCTGTTTTGATTTTCTTTGAGAGTTAAAGACCTGTGATTACATCTCTGCTGCACTGATGACTCAGGAAGTTCTGTGCTGCATAGTGTCAACCCAATCTCATATATATATATATATATATATATATATATATATATATATATATATATATATAGAGAGAGAGAGAGAGAGAGAGAGAGAGATAGATAGAGATGTGTTTTGCAGTTTGCTTGCAGTGTTCCACTGAGTTCATTAACATAAAGCATCCTAAGCACCTCTAAGGCTCTCTTCATTGTTTAGTCTTTACATAAACAATAGCTGCTTGTAGTTTCTGCTGCTTTTCTGGCAGCAGACTAACAGGCTCTCGGCCAAGCATTATTTCAGCACATAACCCCACGTTAAAGAGCAAATTGTGCTTTAAACACTTCATTCTATTGATTAATGTTATACAAACATGATACAGTGTGTTAATTAGTGAGCTGCAGAGCCGATTGTATTGAGATTTAGTTTCCTCCGGACAGAACTTTTGTCCATTTTATATATACGGCATTCCACAGAGTTTACTATGAGCCGTTTTAACACTGAGCTCACACTGGCACATTCTGAATTCTGTGAATATAATGGCATCTGTTCAAAGGCCAAGTGAGGCCAGAGGCACAGAAAGACAGAGAGAAACTTCCTGGTGTCTCTCAAAGCCGGAGATACAGCATCCCATGGCGGCTAGCGGTGCCACAGAGCGGCTGCATGTGAGCCGGTCGCCACGGAAACATCCTCTGAAGTTTGTTCAGGGGAAAGGAGTCAATATTTCAGGGTTTTTTTTCTTTCTTTCTGAGCACAAACCCAAAGAAGGAGGTTTGTATGGAAGCCATAGCCCAGCTGTCAGAGAATGGATGGGGTTCAGGCAGTGACCCGCCTGAACGATAAGTCCTGAGGCCTCTGGGCCACAAAGATAAGAGCAGCACCCTGACAGGGAAAAGAGAATGCAAGTCACTCACAAAGTCCCTATTTAAAAATGTATAGTCTGCCAGGACACACACACACACACACAGAATGATCTCACCTGTAGTCTTTTTTTTACTCCTGAGTTTATGGGAGAAATCTGATTATCTGTTATTGATGATTGGCAGTTAAACTGCAAAAGAAGAATGAGTGAATTGAATGAATGTGAAAAGCCTAAAGTGAGGAAATGGAAAAATAATTTATGTTAGGGAAGTAAATCAGCCGGGATAGTCCCCACATATTCACTAAATATGCTGTATTCTGTTGAGTTTTTCCCAGTTTGTTTATGCCAGTGTTAAGAGTAAATTAGTTGCACCTTTATAATTTGCTCTGCTGGAACAAATACTCATTATTTTGTGGTCTTTCTGTCTTTGGTCTGGTAGCTGAGTAAGCTGAGGTGCTACCACCTAACAGAGAGGTTATAGAAGTCTTTATTTCCCATATTATTTATCTCCAGATGCATCCCCTACTCTCACCTCTGTGTTCTTTTCCTCTCCATCTCCTGCATTGCCCTTTTTTTCTTTTCTCTCCTCCCCACTCCTCAGCCACATGCACTGACTGAACTTTATGTTGATGCACATATTGTTGCATCCAATCTCTGTGATGACAGGCAGAGCTCATACAATCAGGCTAAAAGCAGCCTGGGGAGATGAAGGTCTTCAGTCCTCAGTGACAGGCTGCCATGGATCATTTTTAACTCCCAGGAATCCTCTTGATGCTCCGGAGGTCCAGTCCAGCCGGCTTCTCTTCTCCTATCTGCAGCCTGGTCACACCAGGAACATTCACCCCACGTCTCTGATAGGGTTTTGGTTCTAAAAACTTGCTAGAAATCGTGACTTTTCTTGGTGTTCTTCGGTACAGTCAACACTAAAGACATTCCAGTATGTTTTAGACTGATGTTAGGAGATAATGCTGTACATTAAAGCTGGAGTAGGCAGGTAGTAGTTTCTTTTTTGGCATCACTGGACAAAATTCCATGACCCATATTTAAAGTGGTCTGAGAGGAAACTAGACTTCTGTACCCTTTCTTTGTTCTGTTTTAAGAATGTCTAGCCTTGATGTTTCATCCAGTCAGAGCGATGAGGTGAGATACTCCAAATATCAATCAATCTATCGCACTTTTAATGGAAATACAATGCAACACAAGCTTCTATACAGATAATAGAAATAAAAATGCAATAAAACAGTAATAATCAAATCAGTAGTTATGCTAGAAATAAAAGACTCCAAAACACAAACTCTGTTCTATAAAACATGTGCAATGAGGACATACCAGATGAGATAGAATTAAATAAAATAAGAGTAAATATGCCAGTAAATGAAATGAAATATCTGTTACTAAATTACAAATAGATAAAGACACAGAAATCAAAGATGATAAAAACAGACTAGGACATTATTAAAAAAAGTAATTAAATGCACATTTAATGACTAAGCTAAATAAATAGAGCAATGAATTAATAAAATTAGTCCTAAGAAGAGTAATCAATAAAGAAAAGGTAGGTCTTGAGTTTGCTTTATAAAAAATCAACAATGTCAGCAGTGAGAGTAGAAAACTTTTGTTTTACCAAATGTCTGCCTACTACAGTTTTAACACCTGCAGGAAAAAACTAAAGACTTTAGTACCAACTTGACATTTCCTGCCTTGACATTATTCCCTGTAGGGGATCAAGACTGATCTGATGGAAAGACCTGTGATATCTCCTCAAGAAAAAAAGAGCAAGCCTTTTTATTTATTCATGACCACTCCCATGTCCTCAGTGATCCGCAGCACTCCGGTGGTCCGTCCTAACAACGCTAAATGAGTGAGCTGTCACAATGAAGGATTGTGGATATCACAGTGCTCCCTGTCTCCTAATTTACAGAAAACATCTGATGTATTAATCACCCCGTTCTCACATCAAGTGACCACCTGAAAAATGAGAAGGTTGTTGAAGTCTCTCTGTGGAAACTGGGCCAGAAGGGAAAATGAATCTCAGTGGGAATAAAGCTCCTGCCTGCCTGGGAAACGACACATAGTGAACCTATGGGAATTCTCATTTCGTCTTCACATTCGTACGAGTGGCATTGTGCTGTACGATATGCAGAGTTCCATTTTATAGAAAAACACTGTGGGTTTTTTGGAATTGTGGATAATATATATGACTGATCCTGACTGCTGTTAGAGGGATAGTAAAGGATCTGTCTCTGAAAGCTATTACTGAGATCTGAAGTCTTCATTTCCCCTTGAATAACTGATTATCTGATGCTTTCCTATCTGTGATTTGCATCCGTCTGTGTACACAGAGAGGATACTAATAATGCAAATATCAAACGTCTTGTTAAATCTTACATGTGGAGGAAGTATTCTCAGATACGTTTAGATGAAATGTTGAACGTCTTTCAGCAGCATCAGGTCTGTGACAGTATAATTGGCAGAGGTTTTTGCTTTAGAGTTTTTGTTTCCTCATGTGAGGCTGTCTGTTTTACTCTAGTGGAAGGGGAGGCTTTAGACGAGTGTCTTCAGCGATCAAACATCGCAGTTTAATTTTGGTGTCAAGGATTATGGAGATTTGAACAGATCCTATTCAAAAGCTTACACACTCTTTGTGGATGAAGCGTCGCCCAATTTGACTTTGATATAAATCCCTGAAAGAGCAACAATAAACTTAGAGCGTTTTTATTTGAACTATATTCTGCATTTAGCTGCTGTGTGAGTAATTGAGTGAGATGTCAGGATGGAGTGAGAGCTGTGGAGGCATTGGACTCCAGCCGGACGTAGGAGGCAGGTACTGTAGATGTCTGATTCTTACTGTAGACTCTGCAGCTCTACTAAATTTATTAGTGCAGGTAGATAAGATGCCTATTTTCTTGGGAAATAATCGGCAATGAAAAACCACTGCCAGACATGTTGTGTAATAAAGTGCAGAAATCGAAACGAGAGTTGTGGACATCAGCGGTTTGCAGAGTATCGGAGAAAACTACACGAATGGGGCTCGTTTTGTTCAAAATTAACAAAGTGTTCACTGTAAATGTTCTAATTACTACAAAAGCAATCAATGGGGTTCATTGCACTTAAGATCGTCATTGATCCCTACGCCGGTGCGACCATGCCAAACTATTTGGCCGCTGTCTTCAGCGGTTAATGGTGGAATGAAGCCTGCAGCAGGATGTGGTGTTGGCTGCAGTCAGGCCTCAGTCCGATCGATGAACCTGAACTCAGGAGAATGTTATTATTTTACATTTAATTATCATTTATCATTTACATCTTCATGTCCCCAGAGTTGAGTAGAGGTTGGGGACACTGGAGGGGTTTTTTTAAGTTGAGTAAGTCATCGTGTTTCTTTTTTATTGAATTGAAAATGTTAGAAAAACCTGGCGAGTTAACTGTGACCAGGTCTGCGCCATCAGGTCTGTAATTTGACCATGATTCCATTGTTACGAGATAATCAACGTTATTCGCCTCATCTGTGAGTGCTTCTAATGGTTAGGCTCATTGGCTTTTATTTTACAGGATAACAACCTACTGTTCTAACAAAATGACCAAATGACACATAGAAATACGGTTAAAACTTCCTAAAATCCGAGATCTAACAGCTTGAAGAATCTCCATCCCTGGCCGTCATTGATTGAACCAGAAATAACACCACTTCAAGAGTACTCAGCGTCCAAATGACCTTTTAGTCGCGCTCACCTCAAGCAGTGCAGTTTATACTCCAGTCATTTGCTCACAATCTGCTGACTTGCCACTTTTTTTAACCACTCAAATAGAGATTTTAGGGAATTCAAGCTTTGGTTGACTCACTTCATGTGTCAGCTGGCGTCACAACGTTCTCCCAGGACTCCACAGCTGCAGGCTGCTGGGCAACCCGGGGTTCAAAGTTAAAAATGATTGAATAATTATGTACTTAGTCTAACAGGCACACACATTTTAGTTTAAGTAGAATATGATCGAGATGAAAGCAAAAAAACCAATCCCCGAATGAATGTGATTATCCTCCTCCACAGTGAATCTGCTCTTCATCCTCCTTCGTCCTCATTCAGATCGTAATCACATCGCTCTGCTGGAAGGGTTAAAATCCGGAGGCTGGAGCTATTTTAGGGGCCGTGTGATTCTGAATATTGATGAGTCAGATTGCCAGCGGTTGGGGAGAATCAATCCGGTTGAAGAATGGAAGTGTCGGAGCTGCTGTGGCTGTGGCCAAGTTGTTGTGCTGCTCCTCAGCGCTCAGACGTGAGAAGCCTTCCTAAACAGCCATCTGCCTGCTTCTGCATTCCCCGCCTGGCACCCGGCAGATGCTGATGGACCCTCGGAGTTGGGCAGATTTACATGTCGCTGGATCCAAACAGGTGCACGTGAAATAAAGCGTGGCAGGTCAGCAGCTTGTTGGAGACAACGTTGTGCTGAGTGGGACCACAATCAAGGAAATGGACTCCTGACATCAAATTACAGCATCAAGTGTGTTTATCCAACACGAGTCGTTTTTTTTGTGCCATTTGTCCATTTTTTTGTTACTTTGTAACTTTTTTGTCTAATTCTTTGTCTCTTTTTTGTTTTATGTCATTTTGTCTCTTGCTTTTGTCGTTTAATGTCTCATTTTTGTAATATTCTGCTATAAGCCAAATGCTAAAGCCATATGCTGGCCAAACATGAATAGTTTCTCCTGCCTCCAGCAGGTGACATTGTGCAGCGTCCCTCACTCTGCAGCCCAGGCAGGGTTGTTCTAATGTCACATGCTTCTGTGTGTGTCACAAAGACTGTGGCTTTTCATGAAACTTTCAGAAGCCGTCCCGGTCCCATACAGCTCGACAGCGAACACTGGAATACAAATTCAGCTCCACTTTTATCCTCTCTACCAGAATCTGAAGGCGCTAATCTACTCATCATTTACGTGTTGCATTAGCAGGACGTTAAACGGCTGCTCAGCCACAGCAGAGATGAGCTCTGTTTGGTCATTTCACCTCCCATTACCAATCTTCATTTAAGGAATCACTGCATCCAGCAAATGTGAAGGAAATAAATCCAGTTTACACTGGAGTCTATGTGTGATGTGCAGCACATTTAAAATTTAAAATCCACTGCTATCTGATTGAACTTGTCTCTTTTTTTAAGGCATTCATGGATATTTTTTTGACAGCTGCAGAAATCCACCACTGACCACTTAGCTGAGATAATAACAACTTCATATGTCTGCCTTTCATTCATTAGCATGACTTGCTATGTTTTCACTGACTTGTCCCATGAATTTGCATGTGTTTATGGGAGGAAATAGACTGGAATGAGATGCCTGCATTAGTATGCATGAGTCTCATTAAACATGCACTCATCAACTCTACTTTTTACATTTTTTTTATTTGGATTCCCTTTGCAGTAGTACAAATCACTGGTAATCAACTGTGGTGACATTTTCCAGCAATTATAAGCAAGCTGTCCTGGTTTCAGCAGGAGCTGGAGACAGATCACTCCATTTGCCCCCAGAGTGCCACAGTGACAACATATCACTCCCCTGAGAGATGAGGACATTTCATAATGATGACAAAAGACTGGATGAATAATATTTACAATCTGAAATGGTTCATTATTTCCAAAGAATTCGCTAAAGAAGAGGAAGCGCTGGCATGTCGCTCGCTGTTTTCACGTCAAATGTTCTCAGAGGAATCATCATGTTGCTTTATTGTTCCAAAAATAGCTACAGAGTTCAGGAGGTGGAACTGATTTCAAAGCAGCTAATGTGCGAAAGAGCTACAGAAATCAGTTTAATTGAAAGTAGAGGCACGGGTCAACTACCAAACCATCATAATTACTCTCCTGTAAAGAAATTATATTGAATTAAAGTTATTTTTGGTGCCTCGTGTCTGTCTGCATAGAACCACATACAGCTTCCCATTCAGCAGACATACTGAAGAAATATCAGACTTTTTTAGGATGTTTCATGAGTGAAAGTTGTTCCAGATTGATTAGTATGTAAACGTAGTGTGTATTATTGATGGCTACCTTAAGGAGGGATGAGACAGCACACGGTGGAGGAGCGAAGGGAGGAGACAAGAAGCAAAGAGAGGAAGGAAATACAAAGGGGAGTTAAGCAGCCTGTTCCTCTGCCAGTAACCAAAAGACAAAATCAATCAGAAGTTCCCCAGAAAGTAGTAAGAAGTCACAAAGAAATACCAGTCGTCATACGAGCGTGTCCATCGACGTGTCGCTGCTTGTAGTCTGCATTGTGTACGTATGTGTTGTGTGTCCATAGGTGTGTAGTCAAACAGTCAAACTACTCTTTCTTTTCCTCCTTGGAGAGACGTGGTGAGGCAGACTTCAGTCCACAGACAGAGTTAAGCTCTCAGTATGTGGTCCTGCCGCTGCATTTCTTCTTCCATAATGAAAGAGAGCTTCAGAAAAAAAGGAAAGTAAAAACAAATAGCGGGCTCCCTCGATGCAGAGCTGCACATTAAAAGCTACTTTCCTTCCTGATGCTAGTACAGTATAATTGGCTCCAGTGTTCTATGCATTACAACCGCTGAGGTTTGGGGATCATTTAGTATGGAGTATAGCTCCACTGTGTCTCCAACCATGTACTTCTCTGCACAATGATATTATAGACACAGGCTCTGCTCTGTTAGTGCTGTTGATGAGTACAACTTGTCGAGATTTTTGGCAGTTTGAGCTCACCTCTATGCCAGCAGTCTGTTCTGGAATGGGGGGAAAAAAACCTTCTCTGCATTACTGCTGAGACAATGAAACTGAAGAATCCCACAGAAACTTATTATTCCTATCGCATGAGTGCAATGTTGGCATCCTGACTTTTTACTGTTCAGACAGAGCGAGAGGTAACTCCAGATGTGAGACGCAGCCTCATGCAAACACATTGAGGCTGAAACTCCAGTGTTTACATCGCTAATGCTGGAGCACTCATCCAATCTTCAGGCTCCACAAACACCTTTATATTTTGTATCCAGATGTCCGTCTCCTTTCAGCACTGCGCTGACAGTGTTTACACCTTACCTTACATTTCAACACGGCTGTCACATGTCAACGTTTCTCTCTGTTCAGCATCTTTAATTCAGCCGCAACTCCTGCTCTTTTCAACACTTTCAACTTCAGCTGACATTTTCTCTCCTTTCAGTTCTCACATTTCATCATCCACCTCAGTTTATGTCAGTCTCTCCTTTCACCACTTCAGAAGCTTCACCTAATTCCCCACAAAATTACATTACGTACAATGTTTTAATTTCATTTTCCGCATTAACAAGCACATTTAGCTGCTCTTCAGACAGAGTTGGTGTTTTAGTAGTTTCATCAATACTAACCAGCAGAATACTGTGAAAGTTATCGTCTCCTGCACGATGTGTTGATGCAGGATGTGATTCAATGCAGACGTGCTTCAAACTGCAGCTCCTAACGGCAGTTAGACACCTGCTCCATGGAAACTCTGGCTGTGGCTCAAATCACTGCCTGTTTACTGTAGAGTCGCACAGAATTTATCTGCCCACATTCTGCTTTACAGCGTCTGAATCAGGACTGTCAAATTCATTTCAGTCCAGGGGCCACATATAACTCCAAATGTTTCCCTTTGTTTTAGTGCAAAAGAGTACAATTCTGGAAATGTTCACTATCTTTTTTACAAAATATTAGGAACTAACAACTTGAAATTTCTTAAGAAAATTCAATTTTAGCAACATAATAATTCAGTTCATCGGGTCGATCTATAACTGAGGGACTTTTGAAGTCCATGGGATATATCTGCATACATTTTTATTAAAAGTAAAAAAATCAGATTTTTATGTTCATTATGATCATGTCTTTACAAATTCCATAATTATTTATGATGGAAACAATCACTTATTAATAAAAAATGACTGGATATCACTAAAATATCAACTAAATAAGCGTCTGAATTTAATACCAACCACCTTCTAATGAGCTAAACAATAATAAAATGAGCTGATTCAGAAATAGTTTGGATTGTGTTCTTTTATTAAGCTGAGATAATCATGACAGATATTTCTTTTTTGGCAATATATCAAATTTCATATGGAAGATAATAAATTAAATCCCTTTCCACTAAGTTCCCCGTTACACAAACACCTCTCCAGGAAGTGTGTTAATTCCAGATCACATGACCTGCTCCACATGATGTCATTTCCTCCCGAAGAACAGACTGGCAAGACTCCAAGGCTTTCTGAGTTATTAAATAGAAAGTAGTCAACAGGTTTACTACAACATCTTTAGGAATCAGCTGTATATATAATATTTAGAAGAATCTTCCTCTAAAATGCCATGTGGTTTTTGTTTATAGGCGGCCATGTTGATTTTAGGCCTGAAAACAGCTGAAATGTCAACTATGATACAGAAAGTAATATATTGACCCTATTATTAACTCGTACATTACAACTTCCAGAACACAAAGTGTCTACAAAGATACAAAACATTTAGTCTCAAGTGTCTGGAACTGAAGGATGTCAGATTTTACTTTATGATCAAAACAGCTTGTTAAGATGTAAGAGTTATTTAAAATTTACAGTTTTATACATTTACATTTGGCAGTTAATGTCTTCTCTGTAGTTTTTACACTTTGCGAAGTCGTCCCTCGGGTCAGATTGGACCCTCTGGTGAGCCACTTTTGACCTGTATGTTTGACACCCTTGGTCTAAATCCTGTTAAAAAATGCACTAAAAACTTCTACAATGAACAAAAGAAGTAGTGTTCATGCAACGCATTTTATATCTGCTAATAACTACACACTAATATGGAACAGTTACAGCTGAGCAGCTCTGCAGATATAACATATAAAACAGTAGAATATAAACAGTTTAACACCTTAAACGGAGCAAATACTACTGCAGTCACTCATCTTACATCTTCTTTACTTTACTTTGTAGAAATCTGGGCTCACTTTGACATGAAAGAATCTTATTTTCTTGTAAATTCTTGTGAAAAAGTCAAATTGAACTTGATTCAATGTTGAACAGAAGCCACAGAGAGCGGAAACATCCACTCTGTGTAAATGAAGCAGTGAATAAGGATCTTAAACTTCTGTATTTTTTGCTTCTGTATCATTTAAACTTTATTTATTCCATTTGAAGTTAGTATCTTGGCTAGTAAATTTGTTAACTTTCAGATGTTTTGTGCAAATGAGCAGAAGCTGCAGTCCTGGCAGTGAGGAAAACTGTCCTGTTTTGTTTCCATCAGCGTTTTAAAGCATGTAGTCAGTGCTTTAAACCGGTCCAGCTGCTGGATGGCAGAGATGCGTGGAGCTTCTTCTCAGGGCAGACATCTTGACTCGTCATAGCAGGAAAGCCACTGATGTAGTAATGATGGCTGCAGTCCGGCCAGAGGAGATCCTGCTATCATGGCTTACTGGGACGCTTGTCTGTATTTTCAGCTTTAAAACTGGTTCCCCACCTGTCTGAATCATTACTGCAGCCCCCCACAGCACCGAGGCCTCTCACCACTCCCGTTTTCACTCGCCTTGGACTGTATCTGCAGACAACTCCAGCGAAACCTCAAAGTTTGCAGCCTGGCTCAGCTGTGGGTCTCATTTCCAATAGCAATCAGCTGCTGGATCAAACAGAAGTGAGCCACCTCGCTACGTGGTGTAGAGAGTAATAAAACCAAAACTTCCACCTCTAAAGCTTCTATCACAAAGAGGAGATGTGGGAAGGCTGCTGCAGACTCCATCCATCCACCCAGGCAGTCGCCTTTTCAGCCATGGCAGAGGAGACTCAGATCCATCTCCACAGCTTCCATCCATTCTAACAGCTCGCATGGCGTCTCAGATACCCCCAGTATAAACAGAGAAGTCTATTTTAACAGCAACACACACGTCATGTCTGGACATTTAACCGTTTCTCTTATTAAACACTAGCAGCTTTCTGCATGTGGTGTGTACAGCCAGATGTTTGAGGGTTCAGGTTAGATGCTGCGTGCCTCTTCATTTTCATTTCTGTTGCTTGTTGTTCACGGAGTCGTATGAAAGTGTTCTGCCGCTGAACCATAACCGATTCTGTTCTGTCTGTCCTCCTGGTTCTTGAGTTTTGAAATGAGTCATCTTCAGCGTTAGAAAGTCTCTCCATACTTTTCCTTCTGCGACAATTTAAAACGTCTGCCTGGAAAATAGCCTGTTGGCCGGTGAGGCTGCAGCAGGAAGTGTTTAATAAAAATCAGTCTGACAAAGTGTTCGTCTGTTCATGTCAGTCCATCAGACAAAGAGTATTTTAAGCCAATTATCCTGGAGGTTAAATCAAAATGTGGAGTTCTGACAGCTGTGAAAGGACAGTTTTCCAGTCAGCTTATTTCAGTATCAGTCTTCAGTTATTCAGGTCTTCTTGAAGTCCTTTTTGTCATATTGAGATGTGTAGGGACAAATCTAGGATGAAATCTGTTTTGGTTCCTGTTCGGCCAGGTGTTCAGGTGTAAACTCCACCCATAGAGTTTGATTTTACGGCTTTAAACTGACAAAAATGATGCATATCAGCGATCCACACTTCAAAATCTCCCTTTGGAACTTGATGATGCCCCATGTTTGTGCTCAATAGCACTGGGACTGACACATTTTCAAAATCTGCTCTGTAAGATGGATGTTTGATCTGAAATGCCCCCAAATTAGCATCTTTTTAGCTCAGTGATCCCTCTTTTTATGTGCTCAACTGGAGTAAAGTTGTTGTTTTGTTGTTTTCACCTGGCAGTCATATAATCCACTGTGTTAAAGGAGCAAAGGCAGCTCAGAACTACCAGCCTGATGTCACCATAAACAGGAGAGCATCCAAACATTTAAAGAGTTTGAGCTAACATCTGTTGCCATTCCCTGTTGAGCTCTACAGGAAATGCACATACTTGATGTGGAGCTGCTGCCTGTCGCCGGTCCTTCCTGTGGCTCTGTGGGAACTCAGCCACACTCGGCTAAGTTTGTTTGTGAAATGTTTCTGGACAGCGGTAGAGAAACAAACCGAAAGCCCAGTGAGATGAAATGTGATGTGGGGGTTTGCGTGGGCGTACGTCTGTCTGTGGGCTCCTCTAGATCTGAGACAGACGTTGCCTGAAGGACTTCTAATGGGCTAAACGCTGTCTGTGCAGCTCATTGTATTCCAGCTCAGAAAGAACTCACCTAGATCAGACCAATGCAAATGTGATGTTTTAGAGCTAAAGTACGTGGAAAAGGATTTATTTTTTCACTGGAAGTACTGATATTAATGACTTTGTAGCTGCAGGTTGCCGACTAATTGCGAGGTCAGCTCCTTTAAACTCAACGCAGAGTGCTTTAAAGGCTCTATATAAGTACAGACTATGTGCCATTTAATGTTTTGCAGCTTCTTTGCAGTTGTCCAGAACAATCAGGCTATATGTTTATTTACGTATGTTTTTATCACTGCAATCGTCTGAGAAATGTATGTATTTTAAGATAATTCTCTTCCCAGAGCTAGTTGACCTGACAAGGTGTACTTCTTGTCAGCTTTAATACATTTTCCAACAAGCACAACTAACTAAGCTTGATTTTCTTTATTCAGGGATGTCATTCACAGACAACAATACAAGATGTACAGCAGCATAAAAAAAAATAGCTACTTAATGTGGTTAATGATTATAATTAGCATGTCAAGTGTAATTATTTCCATTTTCAGCTCTGGGTAGAAAATGTAATTACACTGGAACTTATATAGTAATAAAATAAACTCTGTTCTGCAGGGTCACCATGTATAGTTTGATTTAAACATCTTAAACAACCTTCTCAGTGGTCTCTTCAGTCTAAAAGTGGCTCAGTCAAAGTGCAGTGAAGTTAGTTCTTTGCATAATATATGAATCTTACTTTCTTTATTTTATTTGTAGTTTTATCTTCAGGTGGAATCATATGAAGTGATTACGTCAGTCTCTAATATGACTTTAACAGTAACTAACATTTTATGACAAACTCACGCCCGACAACACTGGATCTCAAAATGATGCTCTTTTACAATAAAACTGCACATTCATTTACATTTTCAAGGAAGCATTTTCCATCTTTTATCACACTTTGGTCAACGCTTTAAGGATGATAGCTACTAGTTAGGAGCTTCTGTAAGTTTAAGCACCAAAATCACCTGGTTGGTTTTTAGAAAATAGCACAGTTTGGTTCAGATACAACCCAAAGTTTGAAGCTTGTCCTCCAGTTCCAGGGTTACCGTGGCGACGAGTCTCACCACATCTAATGTATGAATGATTGGCCTAAAAGGAGAGACAGTACAGAAATGCAATCAATGGCAAAAATATGATTTGAACTGTTTTGTGATGCATTATAAATAGATATAAATTCATTTCTCTCAAAACGTAACTAAGTACAGGAGGTCCTCGACTTACATCAGAGGTCCGTTCCTACTGTGTGACGAAGTCGATTTATGCCAGAACTCTGGTGAAAATGTAAAAAAAGCTGTTACATGCATCACGATATCCATAAGTTTACATATTTGTACAAGTACAGTAATAAAAACAGTCATTAACTCACACTGAAACACAACTCTGTAGGAAAATACTGGTGAAAATCTAAACTGTAAGTCTGATTGATGCTTGGGAGCCATAATGAAGTTAGTGACTGTAGCACAATCCAATATGGTGGCAAATGTAAACAAAGCTGTCCTATAGTGCCGCATGATGACTGTACGTACAGTATTCATCCACTCCGCTCAACAACTAGTTCCACTCAACCAGGTCCGACATAACGGCGAAATGACGTAAGTCGAGGATGTCGTAAACCGAGGACCTCCTGTTTGTTGTATCAGTTGTATCAGAACATAATATTTTGGAAGATGGGGCTACCCTTGATGAGCAAAAATACGATGACCACTGCTTCCTAAAATACTGCTGGTTCTCTGGCTGCCATCAAAACAGTTTGTAACCACTGAGGCGTCTGGTGCAGAGCATCAGAAACACCCTGCCTCTGGTTCATGGCTGTTCCTCCTCAGATGACTATCGATGGAAACTCACCACTGCTGAGGAGACCAACACAATCATCTGGCACTTCTGAGAGTTGCTCAGGTCCTGTCTAGACCTTGATATGAGAGAACCACTGTCATTTGTAATCATAAACCCTCTAGTTTTACTCTCACTTATCCAATCACCACGCAGTTCAGGGGAACCAATCAAATGTCCAGCAGTGATTAATTCGTCCTAATTGGCGGGTGACGGGGGGTGTTTGGAAGCGGCGCCCCGGCGGGACGGCGCTGCCACCTCTACTCCCCAGCGAGCAGCACCCCCGTTTGATCTGCACTAATCTAATTAACACTTCAACAGGAACACCTGTGCTCTTCACTGGAGGATCTGCACACACACACGCACACGCCAAACACGTGCACGCTCACACATGTGCACGCATGCTTCCCAGATGGGCCTTTGATAGCTCTGATGGTGGCAGGCGCAGGATGATGATTGCACTTAACGCTCTCGCACACACACTCCTGCGGACACACACATGCACAAAATGCATGTTGGGCTCTTAGTGTGGGGGCATGTGGTAATAGGGGACTATTTCAGTCCCTAATATACATCTAACTGCTCACTAAATGACACGATTAGACTGTGGTCTGATGGTGCACCTGATTAGATTAGCCCCGGCTTGCTTCCTGCTCTAACTCACCGCAGCCTTAAACCCAACCTTGACCCCAATTAGCCCCACACTCATCAGAGAGAGCTGAGGGACACCGGTGCTGCAGCAGCTTATCATCCTGCTGCTAATTGGCCTGATGAGGCGGGATAAATATGGTCAACGCTGCAATGTGAGCCCCCCGATCAATATGTACGCTGGAAATGTGGAAAAAAGGAAAGGAAGGAGCAGGGAGACGATGCTGAGAGACGGCAGATGTGCGTTTTATTGTTTTGTTTTTATGTATTGCAGTCCCACTAAAAGTAATCAGCCCTATTTATTCAGCATTACGTGCTTTATTACAGCCCATAAAGTTGTGTTGTATTATCTCAGCCTGTCAGAGAAAAGGGTTAAATCTGTGTCAAAGGGCCAAGATCCTCAGACATCTGGTTTCACTGCCATGATTCTGTTCAGGGATCAGATGTGGTCTGAATTTAACTGGAATTTAGTTCAGTGTTACTGATGTTTAAACAACTTTAAACTCTTTCCAGCTCATCTAAAACAGATCGTATCATCAGTATGCTAACATATTCACACTAACCATGTTTTAGCTGGTATAAACTAACACTAAACACACCTAGTGATACAGGAATAGCATGAGTTTTCGTCAAACTTTTTTGAATTTGTTTAACCTTTTTATGGTGGAGAATGAAAGGTCAGAGGATGAAAGTTTCATACAGTCATCCTGCAGGAACCATTAATGTGTGTCAAATTTTATTGCAATCTGCTGACTAGTTAGAATAGATCTTTATTGTCACTGTTACAGAGAACAATGAAAATCTGTTTAGTGCTCTCCAAATAGCAACATCAAAACTGCTCGCTGGCTTCATGCTGTCATTTGCGAGCATTTCACTACAAATAACAGAATTCTGTCTTGTCCTTTAATAAAACCAAATTTAAGGTAACTCTCGAGGTATAGCCGGAGTTTTTAGGTACTGATGAATCTTCACCTGTTTTGCGTTTTTCAGACACCGTTTCCGTCAGTAATTTTCAAACTAATGAATCTGGATAAACTAGGAGCCGACCTTAAGAGAGCGTGGAGAGAAGTTGAAAGGTCAAGGAGGTGTCCATGGTGCTGAAGTATCCAGCAGACCACTGGTTAATGCAGTGGTTCTCAATTTTTTTCTGTCGGGCCCCCCTTTGGAGGACAAAAAACTTCCGTACCCCCCCAATAACTTTGTGCGTATATGTATATATATACATACATATACGGCATATATATATATATATATATATATATATATATATATATATATATATATATATATATATATATATATTATATATATATATATATATATATATATATATATATATATAAAAATAAGAACTGTGAAAACATGAATATGCAGGCCTGTGTTATTTTATCTGATTCCATTTTGTTGTTTTTCACAGTAAAGATCAGGGGTGTCAAACTCATTTTAGTCCAGGGACCACATAAAGCCCAGTCTGATCTCCAGTGGGCCCCACCAGTAAAATCACAGCATAATAACCTATAAATAACCACAACTCCAACTTTTCCCCTTTGTTTTAGTTAAAAAAAAAAAGTACATTCTTAAAATGTTCACATTTAATGAAGTATCTTTTTACAAAATATTATGAACCTGAAATTTCTTAAGGAAAACAAGTTCAATTTCAACAGTAGCCTATTATTTCTCAGTTCGTCATTTACACATGCGTTGTAACTGCCAGACCACAATTTATCTACAAAAGCACAAAACATTCAGTCACAGCTATCTGGAACTGAACAATCTAGTATTTTACTTCATGATCAGAACAACTTGTCAAGTTCTAGAAATTATTTTAAATTTACAGTTTTACAAATTTGCAGTTAATGCTGTTGTAATTTTTATCATTTGTTAAGTCGTCCCGTGGGCCGAAATGGACCGTCTGGTGGGCCGGTTTTGGCCCACAGGCCGTATGTTTGACATTGCTGGTAAAAATAATTGGAGCAGATGAGCCGAGTACATGATGTGATCAAGTACACTGGCGTTCCGACTGCACATTAACGATGCGTTCTCCTGTTCTCTGGAGTCTGTACTTCAGAGTCTGAACGGCCAGTGCATATACCATAGATATATATACAGAAGATCATTATTATTAATATTTTTTTATATCTATGGCATATACAGTCTATGGGGTCAGCACAATTTCAGTATTGTTGTACGCCGCAAAAAACAGGGCGACGTTAAAACAATAGGTCAGCTAATTAGTTCTGTGTTGAAGGACCTTTTCCTCCCAGTTGCCCGCGCCCCCCCTGACATGCCGCTGCGCCCCCCATTTGAGAAACACTGGGTTAATGGTAAAGCTGTGGCGCTGTCCATGGTGCTGAAGTATCCAGGAGGTTGGTGGTTAATGATAAATCCATGGTGCTGAAGTATCCAGGAGGTCGCTGGTTAATGATAAATCCATGGTACTGTCCATGGTGCTGAAGTACCCAGCAGACCACTGGTTAATGATAAAGCTGTGGCGCTGTCCATGGTGCTGAAGTATCCAGGAGGTTGGTGGTTAATGATAAACCCATGGTACTGTCCATGGTGCTGAAGTATCCAGCAGACCACTGGTTAATGATAAAGCTGTGGCGCTGTCCATGGTGCTGAAGTATCCAGGAGGTTGGTGGTTAATGGTAAACCCATGGTACTGTCCATGGTGCTGAAGTATCCAGCAGATCACTGCTTAATGATAAATCCATGGTGCTGAAGTATCCAGGAGGTCGCTGGTTAATGATAAATCTGTGGTACTGTCCATGGTGCTGAAGTACCCAGCAGACCACTGGTTAATGATAAAGCTGTGGTGCTGTCCATGGTGCTGAAGTATCCAGCAGATCACTGCTTAATGATAAAGCTGTGGCGCTGTCCATGGTGCTGAAGTATCCAGGAGGTTGCTGTTAATGATAAATCCATGATGCTGAAGTATCCAGCAGACCACTGGATCATGATAAAGCTGTGGCGCTGTCCGTGGTGCTGAGATATCACACCTTTCTCTCCTCTTTTGCTCACATCCAAGAGTTTTCCCTTTTATCTCTGTTATGAAACGGACTGCAACTTCCTGCATTGGAAAATGGCCTGATGTGGTCAAAATTGTTGGATCCAACACCAGAAAGTCCAATTATAGGTCTTTGCTCCTTCGGCTTTGCTCCTGCTTGTTTCAGTTGTGCTCAATACACCTATAAATCATACATCTGCTCTGTATGTTAACATTAGAAGAAGCTTATTTAGATGTTGTCCATCTCCCTCTGTACAAGCATTGGACTGCAGCAAACAGCTTTACAAACAGACTTGAGAAGTTCAGGTATAGGTGCTTGAGTAAATGCAAAACGTGGCAATTTAAATGTCAGTGGAGTTTCTGTGATTGTTAGTGTGTGATGTGTCCTTCACAAACAGCTGAGTTACAGCTTCTATTGTTTACCAGGATTCATGAGGAAAAAAAGCCCATCTAGGCAGCTGCAGCACTGAGACTGAAAACCCTTCATGAGTGAAAGACAGAGAGAGAAAATAGTTGGATAAAAAAAAACAGCAGCTCAGATCTAACTATCCAGAGTGTGTTATAGCAGAGAGGAGAAGTTTTTAAATGGCAAAGCAGAGACAATTTCCTGATATGGAAGAGCAAAATCATAAAACTCAGTGACCACATTAAGCCCTTTAAATTCTGATGCTGTACCATAAATAACTTGGGCCCATTCTTGATCACAGTTAATGCAGTGTAAAGCATTGTAAGATACGACTAATGTAACATCAACAGCAGCAATCCTGCCAGTACCAGTAGTACTTGGTAATACAAGTGTGTACACAGTAAAATGGCAGTTTGGTGTGTGTTTATTTTCACTGTAAGAGTCCAGTGAACCAAGTGAAGGAAAAGGTTTGTGACTGTATCAGCAGTAAAAGCTGCTCCTAGTGAGAGTTTGTGTTGTGTGTGATCTTTTTCTTCCAACAAATGTGGGCTTTTGTTTCCTAATAGTCTGATCTTTTTTAATTATAATTTTGAAAGTAGATTCAAAGTGGAATAAGAATGTTTGCAAAGTCGGGTGTAAATGCATGTAAATATTCGGTAACACTTAGGGACGCACTTTTGCATTCAAGTGGTTTTCATTATTTTCCTGATTTTATTCATTGTATATCCTTCATTGCTGATAGAGTCTAAAATAATAAAAGATGAAGGATAAATGATCAAAAGTATTAAATCAGAAGCTTCTCCTCGAGAACATCTCGGCAGCTTTCATCAGCTGGTCGGCTGGAATGCTTTGTCAGCAGCCTTCAGAGAGTTTCTGTATCTGCTGAACACTTGTTGGCTGCTTCTCCTTCACTCTGCACTCCAGCTTTTCCCCAAACCATCTGGTTTTGGTTCAGTGGTCATCTGCACTCCATTCCTCTCCCTCTTGGCTGCACAGTCCTCACGTAGCCCGGAGGTGTGTTTGGCTCATAGTCCTGCTGGAAATAAAAAAAAAAGCACGATGGTTCCACTAAACACAATCCAGATGGGATGTTGCTGCAGAATGCTAAGTTCCTGTTGTTAGACAATGAAAAACAAGAAGGATCAAGATATAAACTGTGTCAGACTGCATGTTAACCAGCTGTCACTTTAAAGCCATTTCCAAGCTTGTCCTGCAAAATCCTTTTCTAACTACAACATCATCTGATCAAACCACCGTCCACATAAGTTAAAGGCAGCGTTGGTTCTGTGACTTTGGCTGTAGCGACGTTCTGTTCAGTGAATGGGAAAGGAAGACGTCAGACTGCAGGTCTGTGCTGGTGGCTCGCTTAACCAGAAAGAAACAAAAAAAAATTGAGGATCTGTTGCTACGTGCTTTTCTTTCAAAACAAACAAAAAGCAGATTTGAGCAGCAGATTGCATACAGAGCCATTTTCATGCTGATTTTTTAAAAATAAATTTGGTAAAAATGTCCATATTGACACCAGCATCGATGTGTTCCATCGCAGTAGAGGGATGTGATTTAGTTTTAGCTCAAACAAGCACCTCTTTAAGAGCTTCTTCAGGTTTGTAGTGCCAAAGAGACAAAACAAAGACACTTTAAAAAGAACAATGCATATTTAACTGTCTGCAAGGCATTCTGTATTGTAGATGTAGGTGTTGTTTAACAATGCAGAGAAATGTTTTTATAGGTAGAATTATTCATAGAGAGTGAGCAGTTAGATGTGCACAGTTTTCGGTTTGTTGCACGAATCATTCATGTTCGTAAATGTAAGTTTAAGAAAATAAACTTTTGATTTGCCTTCGCTGCTGCTTGATGCTTCTCAGAATGCCTTCAGGTCTGGTTGGTTTACTGCATTTGGAGGATTTTTATTCATTTTTATAAAGCTGGAAAGAAAAGGAAAAAAAGATGCTCCTGATGAAATGGATCAGCTGTTTTTGTTGGTGTCTGAATGACTTTTGAAGACCAGAACCTCATCAATTCCTTCTGTTAGGTTGCATATTAAAAGTCTAGAAGTGAATACACAAATAACACAGGCTTATTTACTTTTGGAGCCCTTTCCATCACTTTGCCTTGTTCACATAATTAATAATTAGAATTCATTAATGAGGTCATAGCTGCTGTGCTTAGGGTTAGGGTGTAAATACACACAGCTCCTGTCTCACATCTGGATCCAGCTGCTGTGTGATTGACTGACGGACTGATCGATTTCCTAAACACTGAAACTACTGCTGTCCACAGAGCCGAGACCAAGTCATGACCAAGACCTTGAAATGTTGTCATGGCCGGGACTGAGAGCAGGACCAGTCCAGACAGATTCCCCACTGCAGGATACATTTACCATTAGATGCAAACCACAGCATTGCTCCACCTACACTTATGCCTTACATGCATTAGGAGCTACTGTGTCTAATATTCACTTATATATGTAGCTAATATTCACTGTATCTCTTTAGGAGAGGGTTGAAGAGAGTTTTGCTGCAGAGACAGATTGCTAAACTATAATCTTAAGTCATGTTTGTCTTTAGACTGCTTCTGGAAGTGAAAATGTTGATTCCAAGATGAAATCTTACAAACAACACCTTCAAAAAATGGTCTTCAGGCTGATCTCAGGTACTGAAATACCGACAATCAACTTTAGCAAGCCTGTTTAACATTTCTGAAAGACTAAGTGACAGAAGGAGACACGACTATCATCCTGGTCAAGATCTAAATATTGAATGTGTTCAGATTAGCAGATACTCACCATTGCTTTTTATTTCTCCAGCTACGATTCTTATGGGAAACTCCTCCTAAACCTAAGAAGGCTTGTAAAATAGAGTTTCTTATCATCTTAAACTGAATTTGTTCTTTGAAAATGGAACCTAGATCCAGACTTTTTTCTTCAGTAACACAATGATTGTCCAGTACAAACAGGAGCTCCTTTATTCAGGATATAAATTCCCAGTTACTCACTGAATTCATGCATCCCATCATGTATGTCATCATTTTTATTGCTTTTATTACTTTGAAGCTGTTCACAAAAGTTAACAATATGTGAGATTTGTTAAGAAACATCTCAGAAATGCAAACTTCCTGCATCAGTTCTGCTTGGACTATTAACAATAATGCAGTTTTTATTATTATTCTTTGCAAATTGTGCAGATAAACTTTTACACATACATATATGAGTGTAAATGGCAGGAATAATAAAACATAACAAAAATGAAGTACCAGAGACATTTCCAACGGCCTCAAGTCTAAACTCCATCCACTTCTGGTATAAATCCAAGAGATATAAATGTATATATTTTGTGATATGTGCAGGTGGTAGTAAATAATAGCTGTAGCAGCATGTTAGCAGAATCGGCATTCATCCAGTTTAGTCCTTCAACCCACACAGGTTGATTTAGTTCTGATTTTAAAAGAAAAAAGCAGGACAGCCATATGTTTCCAGCCGTATGCTTCTGGAAATCTCCTCCTGAGCGACTATCCGTCCACCAGTCCATCCGTCCCCTCATCTGTCCGGTTTATTCTCTAAACTTACTCTGTCCTTGTCGGGGTCTGGAGGGAGCAGAGACCATCGGTATGAATTCAGCCCAGGGCAGGAGAAATACAGATAGATTGTCAGTGTTGCAGGGAATCTGACTGTATGTTGTGGGATACTAATGAGATGAAATTGAATCCTGCCCAGAGATATGTCTTGTATGTGGGATTAGTCCGTCAGCATAAACAGAGCTGCCAGTTTCAGGGATTGCTTGGGAGTAGATGGGTGCTTTCAGGAGGAAACCATTTCTGTAACCATGGTCCCATATCTCAGCAGATCCTTTACAACGGCCTGGATGCTGCCACTATATATGTGTGTAGTTGTAAAATCTGCAGGGGCTCATTGTGCTGCAGCTGAATTAGCACAGGTCATAATCCTTGAGGAGCTTTTCCTGCTCGTACTTTGAAGAATGCACGATGTTCTCAAGGCTAAAATGGAATCCAGCAGCACGTCTGCAGAATAAAAGACCAAAGAAGGACAAGAGAGAATGAAAAGACTTGAAACTGTTGTCACAAAAGCTAAGGTTGGACGAGTGTTCACAGAGGAGGGGAGCAGATGGAATCAGGGAATAGTGAAAAGGAGAAGAGGGGGAGAAATATAGAACTACAGAAGCTACTTGACAGTCCTTTGAGCGTCAGCCATGGGGGAAAATTGGGACTTGTTTCACTTGAACGCATGTTGAATGGCTCTCTGTTTTGTGGAGTTTCTTTCCAGCTGAAGTATTTGAACTATTCATTTTGTTCTCTGTAGAAAAGAGCTGAAATCATGGTAGCCCGACTCTTGTACTTGTCAAGTCCGTATTTTCCAAAGTAGCATTTACTGTGTGAATGGATCCTTTGTTGTGGAAAGACAGACCGGGTGCCACAATGGCTCATTAAATGTCTTTTTCTTTTTTTACTTTCTGTGTGATGCTATGTGTGTTTGGGGCTTGTGCATTCTATATTCGCTTGCAAATCCGCTGCAGGAAAGTACAACAAACTAGGCTTTGTTTAAATCAAATAGTGAAACAATTAGATTTCAATTCTGGAGCAAACAACAACAAACTGTAGCTGCACAAACACAGCACAAGACTTTAGATATTTGCTTTTCTGGCACACATTATCTTTAGATTTCCTCATTTCCATTATTTCTCAGCTAAGAATAGATGTCAGCATAATATTTCAATGAAAAGACAAGTAAAACAGGTATTCTCAGCTGAATGTTATTTTTACATCCCTAATGCTAACTGGCAGATGACAAACTACACAATTAATGATGTCGTAATTCAAAATAGATAGTTTTTCTACTCTGCATTCTGGATGCCATCCATCATAACTGGCCCCATATAATGAAGAACTATTTTTAATCCTGTTGTTCCACAGCAAAGTGCCTGCAGAGTGAGAATTGTGAGCCAATTGATTACCCAAAATTACCCCAGGTGTTATTCTCAAACTACAAGCAGAAAGTGGAGCATTTATTTTGTGTGTGTGTTTTGGTTTTGTGCGTGTGTGTGTTGTTGTTCAAGCTTCCCACCCCCACATGTGCTCAAGGAGGTCATTTTGAAAAGTTGGCTTTACCGCCCCACTGGAGGAAGTGGGCAGAAGTTGAGGAGAAGCGCTGATTGCCTCCCCTGATATCTCCATTAACACAAACAGACGATATTTAAGACTGTGGCTGGAGAGTCGGGTCAAAGAGCAGCACCACGAAACAGAGAAATGTGCCTCAAGACGGGCGTCTCTGGTGTTTGTGGAGGACGGAGCCTGCAGCAGAAGTTTTGTATTTCTTTAGACTCCAGTGTTTCTGCATGAGACCCACCAAGAAGTCCTGCCCTCCTAACAAAGCTTTCCTTTCACAATTAACTGGATAGAATTACCAGCGGACCCAGAGCTCGCCTGTTTGTGTCGTCGCCTGACTATCACTAAACCTGACTCCAGGAGATAAGGAACAGGAAGACCTGTAGCTTCTGCTGGTCGTACAGCGCTGCTCAACAAAGTTTGAAAGCATTTCAGATGATTAACTTGTGTCTTTATGCCTTGGGCTCGCTTCCTGAAAGAATATTAGAAATTGCACTTCTGTCAAATTCATGAAATTATGTTTTAGTCGTTTTGGCGCTCGGCCCATTTACATATTTAATCTTCCACGCTGTAACTTTTATGCACTAGAATCTATTATTGGAGCGGCTTTTCACTGGCTTTAGGTGGATGAGATGGAACTGACCGGTTCTGTTCTTTATTCTGGTGAGTTAGTTTTAAGTTGTTCTGACTTAACTTTCCCACTTTTCCCACCAGGAATGCCTGCTGATACAGCAGATGTAGGCAGAACGTAACCCTGAAATAGTTGATTCAGTGGAAATCATTTGATGTTTCATTTATTTACCCCCGTGCAGCTTTCAGCCAATCAGTGGAATTCAGTTTAAACTGCTATTAAAGACTTATTTCATGTGTATTTACATAAGGTTTTGCATTTTTCCAACACCAGCAGATTCAAATGAAAACACAGACATTAGTTCAAATGTAGCTCTATCTGGGGTTGCAAATACAGTTTTAGGGCACTGAAAACAGACTGTTTCTGGTGGTTGTTGTCAGAATTTGTCCTGTTTTCTCCTTTGTGTGGTGCTAACAGGACTTTTTACATGTTTAGACATGCATATACACTTCCTCTTCTACTGTACCAAGGAACAGAATAATCAGAATCCGTCCATAAATATGACTCCTAGATGAGCTGTTGTTGCTTTGCTCTTGACGGGGTTTCATTCATGTTTATATGCTTTCATCTAGATAGGGATTGTTTTTTTTTTCTTTTTTCTGGAGGAGACCCAGGTTTCCACCAAGTTTTTTTTTTTGGGGGGGGGATAAATTAGCTCAAAAGCAGATCAGCAGTTACAATAGTGTAGATTTATTATATATTTTGTTATTTATTTCAGGTAAACATAATTTAAACTTGTCATATCCTGTTAGTATCCAATAAAATCATAAAGTGAGGCATAATGTCCTTTAACAGGATTCATTTTGGCAGTTTGGTCAATATTTATGCAATATTTCAGCTCTTTAAAGATGCATTTTTACATAGATTTTACTTTACTTGTAAATTTCTATACAACCTTATTTTTTAAAAATGTCAGTTTTGATCCACAGATTCTCCCAAATTTGTCCCTGTGGTGCAAACCAAGCTAAGGGTTTTTGCATTTGGATAAAAACTTCTAGTTAATGTGTTTTCCTCCATTTCTCCCTGATACTGTATCAGTGATGCCAGCGTATTCTGTTTTATTTTTGTGCTTTAGAATCTGCTGCCTGCTCACCATGGGGCCGTTTGTCTGCTGGCTAAAACTTCCCGTTTGATTTCTTCTTCTATTTTGTGTTGGTAGTTTTTCAGTGAAAAGCTTCCAACCAGTGAGAAACTTTTACTAAACAAGCTGTGGCATGAATTATCCATTTTTATCACGTCTTTGCGATAGTCAACTAATTTCCAAGATCTTTAGGAAAAAGTTTGACCAGTTCTCTATGTTTTGGCACATCCTGTCCTGAGGTGGAAGTTGTTGTTGTTGCATTTATGACTTTCAAAATAAAGCAGCATCAGTTCCATCTGGATCCGCCAGGCTCATTCTTATGGCCAATTAACTTTTCTCTGATTTGTATGCAGTGAGCTTCGTCTCATAAATGATGGATGGTGAAGTCAGGATAATAGCCTGTGAATTCTACATATAAAACGAATCAAACCCCGTGCAGTAAATGATGTAGCTGTAAAATCTATACTCCAAACACAGCTGCAGTCCTCCCCATGTGCCATTACACAACATCTCAATACAGACTTTAATGATTAATTGATCATATTGTTTCATATTGAACTTTTCAAAGCCAAATCCTGCGTCGTATTCGGTAGAGACAAGGTCAGTTTGGAGGGACATGCCTGAGGCAACGTGCATGCTGGATGTTGGAAATGCTAATCAGGAGAAAAAACATCAATAAAAGCCTCAAAATCCACCTCAAAACAGATAACAAGTCAAAATATGTGGTTAAAAATCTTCCATCAAAAGCTGAAGTGATTAGAGGCCTTTAAGAATGCAGGTGAGCAAATAAATTAGTGATCCTGGCAGAGAGAAAATGATTTTTTAATGTCACCGAGGACTGGAACCTCTGGGCGTTTCACAGTCGACAACCTTTTACATCATGCTCTCCTTGTTCTGCCCATGTAACACTTAAAAATAATTAATGTATCATCATTAATTTTCCATGTGTTTTTCTTTGAGTTCAGTTTGAAGATGCGAGCAGCCACCAACCCTCTGAACTCCCAGCAGTTTCTAGGCACGTGTTTTGTTTTTTTTTCTCTCTTGTAACATTGTGGCATCATTTCTTACTGCAAAATAAACTCCTGGACTTCCATGAAAACTGTAGATCGATGGCTAGATGTAGAGAGAGGTCAAAAATAAAGCTGCAAATCATAAAACAAGGCGAAATGCTTTAAAACGTCAACATGGAATCAACAACAGGTGTGTTACATTTTTATTATTTTTTGCTGCCAAAACATGCATTGCTTTGTATCTTTAACCACTTTATGGTTGTGGTGTAGAGCAGATGTTTGTTTTTTTACAGAATATGGTGGGATGACTTTTTTTTTTTTTTAATGAGACGTAATTGCTGAGATGATTTTGATGAAAAATCCAGATTTTCAGCTTGTTTTGGGTAACTTGCCTGATAGAACAGCAGATGAGTAGTTTAAGGACTGTGGGAAAGTAGAAATATGATTGTTTTTTCTGTTTCTTGCTAGAATAAATGGTGTGGCAATTTTATTTATTGATTTATTTGCTTTTTGAAGATAGCATGCCCTTTGAACCCGCTGGCAGCTTTCGGGGTTCAGAGAATAAAGTGGTTAATATCTTGGTTATTGTATGATTCTGCAAAAGTTGAATCACTCCAAATATGCTTTTTCTGCCTCTTAGATTAACAACTGAGGTGTTTTGATCCCAGGAAATTCTCCAGCTGTCAAAATAAGTTTTTAATGGACCACAATAGAGGAGATGGAGGGAAATCTTGTGAACACTGTTATCAGCGTGTCATCCTGCCACTACCAGCCCTAGATTTCTCTCTTTGTCTCCCTACGGGGGGAACACTAACCATACTTACGGCTGATGAAAGAAACGGATGACTTGTGTAGGCTGCAGTGGCCCAGATAAGGGCGTCATGTGACCGCCACCATAATGTAATTAACTGTTGTCAGAGTGATTAATCATACGTCTGTAGAGGTGGAGCAGCAGGCTGCCAGCGACCTGTGAGGTGAAGCAGAGCTCCAATGTTTTACCAAGACAAAGAGTTCGGAATCTAATTATTGGTCAGATTCACTCCATTAATAACAATGCATGAATGAAACATACAATACAATACAACAACTTTATTAATCCCCGAAGGGAAATTCAACATGGAAATCTGCGCTGATGTGACGGCGTTTGCAGCAGCTGGAAAATGTAAAAACATCCACTCAGCTGGAAGTACGAAGGCAAAACACAGCATCCCACTGTGGAGTTTCTTACTGTACGCTGCTTTTTATTGCAGTTGATCTGTGATCTGCATCCTGCTGAGGTTTTTTTACCATCTACCCAGCATCCCACCGTGCACAGCAATGCAGCCGACTGCAGACAGCATGGCTTTATTACTAATGAGCTGTCTGTCCACTGTCCAGCGATGCTCCTCAATAGAAGTACTGAGCGTTACTGCTACATCTGTCAGAGAGTTGTTGTGGTTTTATTTAGCCATGTTGATGAGATGATCCTCTGAAGGGATGACGGTGTTGGTGTGTCGGTCCGTCAGGTAACCGCAGCTGGATTCATTTTGAGGATCTTCTGACTTTTCCTCTGAAGACACCCGCATAAATGGTTGGCAAAACGTTCAGTTCCTGTGGTTCCACACGGTGCATTGTAGTGATATTTCCTGGCATTTGTGATTTACAACCTTTTCTGCACCACAGACCGGTTTCAAGCCAGACAGTTTTCCAGGAACAGGTCGTTGCACATGTAACAAATACTGATAAAAATGAGTTTTTATGCCTGAATATGTATTTCCTTTTTCTTCTGTTTTAGCATCTAGTCTCTCCCTCTTTTCAAAGAAGCTCTCCAGAGATGTTTGTTCTAGTCAAGTGCCAGAAACAAGCACAGATGGAAGTGACAGGAAGACGATCTAGTAATTTTTCAAAATAAAACACCCTTCAGACCCTGCCAGAAACAAAATACAAACCAAAACGTTTTTGTTGTTTCTGTGCAGCCTGGTACCAAATAACCCATGAACCCATTAGCGGTATGCAGCCTGGTGGTTTACACACATTTCTGAAGCCGTCAAGATGCATTGTGACTCTGATCAGCTCAACCATTTGACCAAAAGTCCACTTTCTCTCTATAAAAATACTTTTAAAAACTTAGGACACTCCTTTTAATTTCCGTTCTATTTAGGGCTAATCGGCAGATGTTAGCGTTTAGCTCAAAGCAGAGTTTAGTGTGCTGTCAGAACATCCATATGTCTATGACTCTTACTGTCTGTGTGGGGTTCTGATGCACAGTGGACAGGTAGATGTTTGCTCACATACAGATGTCTCAGAGCACTGCTGTTTCCACTCTAAATTTACTGCCAGTCTTAAGATCCTGTCAACAAGAAAAAGCAAAATGTGTGCAGGAAATAGGCAGCGATAGCAGAATAAAGCTTGTGTTTACATTGTGTGTTGTGTAACCGTGCACATTCCTACACACAAAGTATTTCTATTACTTCTCTTTCATTTTTAATACTTCCTAGCAACACTTGTTTAATCTATATGTTACTGTTTGCTGTTATTCAGTGAAACAGTCGGATTCTTTAAACGTAAAAACCTATTTGGTCCCTTCTGACTGTGAAATGAATCTTCCTCCAGCCACTACATGTGTTCTGAGTGCATCAAAAGCATGAATGTTGGGAATTCAGTCTGCTTTGTTCATTCTTGTTGAAAAATTTCTTGTTCATTTCATCTGCAAATAACTTGAGGTGACGACAAAAACACTCAATACTTCGATATTAGCAGCTCTTTGATCTGGTGTGCCACTTTCTTTTAGCTAAAGTAGAGTTTTCAGTTTATTTTTAATATTCATTGTGACACTAACACACACTAGCATGAGCCACAGTATTAAAAACCGCTGACAGGTGAAGTGAAAATCAGTAATTATCACATTACAAGCCACTGTTTTGCTGGGAAATTTTAGATCCTGGCATTCATTTAGATGTTGCTTTGGCACATACCGCCCACCTAAACACTGTTGTACACCAAGGACATGCTACTATATTTGCACTTTTGAGTGTGATGATCACTCATGATGGGAATGAAGTCAGCTGAAATAGTTTTGGATTGAATTAGTCGTCTAAACAGCTTCAGTAACTTTTAAGGAAAATGATTGTTATTATAAAAAGTCCCCATCTTTTCCTGCATGCTGCTCTCCATCATCCCAACAACAACCTCATTTATACGAGCCTCTTGTTTGTGGTTCCCTCTGCTCTTCCTTAAGCGATGCTGAGAGAGAACAGGCCTGTAATTGCTCTCCGTCTCGAAGCATCATAAATATCAGCGTTAGTAGAATCCCCACACATCACAGGGGTACGGGGGCAACGAGGATGGATCGGCTCTGACGATGATGGATGGAAATGCCCGAAGAAACGATCTCATGAGATGCCTGAAGGAAAACTACCCCATCTCCTATGCATCATGTGTGTTTGTTCTCTCTGAAACAGACCAGTTAATTAGCCGTCACATAACGAGGCTGTCGCTTTAATGACGAGGAAAAGAGAAAATGTTAGAATTGCAGCTAAAAAAAGAAACTGTGAAGCAGCTGAAGGCAGAAAGGTGAGAGAAATAATGTTGCTCTTGTAGAAGTGCTGTCACTAGTGGGTTTTCATATAACTCCCTTTGCATTTTTTTTCTTCTTCTAAGCCTTTTTGTGTCTGTCATCGTTTTTATAAGCATTTGAAAAGAGGCCTGAAGAATAGCCGGTGGTTTGGTGCTGTGAGCGAGTTCTACTGAGGGCCAGAGCAGAACAAAGAGCCCTCTGCCAATTTGATTATAATATCACACCTATTCAGAGAGTGAATGTGGTGTGTCAGATGTCAGGCTGCTCTCTTCCTTTCCTCACTTTATCCCTCTTCGTTTTTCTCTCTCTGTCTCTCTCATCTTTTCCTTTGTCCTTGCTTTGTGCCGAGCTCCGACCCTCTACGTGGTGGGCTTTGATCAAATCCTTTCATGGCAGGATGCGATGCCCCCAATGTCATTCCCAGATCAGATGTCGCAGAAACAAGGCCTGTCATATCAATTATTACGCTCCACTTCATTAGCACTTTGTTCAGTTTCACGTCAGCTTTCACAAACACAATCACTCAGTGGAATCACTTGTGGCTCTCCTGGTTCTTCTCCCACTTTGTTTTCCTTGAACAAAGAAAATTAGACCGGAAAGAGGGCAGCTTTATTCTCCAAGTGGATGCAGAGATTTCTTTTAATTTGACATCTTCTTCATCTAATTCTGATAGTGAGAGTTTACCAAAGATCTCAGTGAAATGTCTGCTGCCAACTGGTGGATCTGCACCAGCAGTAGTACCGGTTTACCTCGGCTAAGACCTGGTCCGCTTAGGTTTTGGTCCAGATTGAAATAATTCAACAACCTTTAGATGTATTGACTTAAATTTTATCTGGATGTTTATGGTTTACAGAATATTCCCCCTGAAGTTGCATTTCCTTCATATGTTTCATGAAATTTGGATGAATTCAACTCATCCAGAGCTTTTTTATTCAGAACAAATACCTGTAGAATTAATAAAATCCATCAGCCTCAGCTCTACTTAGTTTTTATTATTAAATGGTGAATGTTATCTTGCTGGTGGACGACATAAACGTGACGCTCTGCCGCTGCAAGGCGCCTCTAATCATGGTAGTCAATTACAGAATATTTGATTGCATTTAATTAGAAATTGAATTTCTGTTTGAACAGAGAGTGAACGCCCATAAAAACACTCCTTCACCTGATATTCTGTTAGCTTTCTAGTATGTAATACAGCCTACATTAAGATTCTGATTTCTCCTTTAATAATATGTAATCACTAAAATGTGCTCAAAAACAAAATCTCCTCCTGTGTGTGACATATTTCCACGTTCCTTGGAATTATATTTCTGGACATTGACATGACATTGAACTTATTTTATTATAGAGGAGAACCGCATGCCTCACCTGTCAAAAATCCAAACTCTAGATGCTTTATTGCAGGTGTTTAAACTCTTAAAACCTAATCTTCATCTCTTTATTGATGTTTCTTTGTAAATCAGTATGCCAAACATATAAAAGCAAACAAATGAACAAAAAAAAAAACATCCATAATAATCAAATTTTATTGAATGCATTTGACTGTGTTCCAGTCTTATGCAATAACTTGGACTAAAGTCGATGCAGATTCTCTTTCCAGTTTGGCTTCTAACTAGTGTTTGCTCACATATATATATATATATATATATATATATATACATATGTATGTATAAGTCACTTTGTCTGTGGACTATGACATCACTGCTGCTCAAGTTTAATCAAGTGTTTCCAGACAAATTAACAAGGGGCTGAAAAATGAAGGCGCCGACTGAGACGAGCGTCTCAATCAACACTCTGCCAGTAGAAGTTTTCAGACACCTGGAGGGAGGATTCCCTGTTGCTGTAACACTAGCCCAAAGTGAATGTGAACATCCTTTCTTGGCCAGGTACTGCCAGGGAGTTTATAATTGAGTTGAGACTCAGGAAATACTCATTAAGACGTTGTCAGTCGCCAGAGGAGACCACGCTCGATGTGTTCAGACACCACTGAGACCACAGGCGTCCCAGAGCCCTGCTCTTCTCCAGCTGGAGGGCCAAAGCACACGTCTGTGCTCAGGTGTGCATGTGTGTGCTTTGTGTGTAGCCATGTGTGATTGTGTGCACGGGTTCAATAAACTCACAGGTCTGTGGAGCACCATCTGTGTTTGATGGAGCAGGAGCTGGTGGCGAGGGGCCGCCCTGTCACCCGCTATGTGTGACAAACTACTGATAGAAACACCTGTTTATTGTCCCGCTCTTTCCACAATCTCCCTGGGAGCAGCTGCTTTAATGGACGGACTTTACGACAGGCGGTCAGAGCCTCTGTAGCTGCTTCTATAAAGTGAGGCGTATACCGAAAGAAACAGTTAAGAGCGTTCTAATTTTATACGTATTTCTGCTCATTTTGCATTTAAAGGTTTTGTGTTAAAACATAAAGCTTTATAAGGCGAGTCCAATGTGTATTCTGTAGCGATCTCATTAATTTTCACCTCGAAACGTTGAAGTGTCGACACATTATGATGCCGAATATGATATTTCAGCAAAGCCACTCTGTCTAGTTTATGTAAAAATTCAGATGAGCTCAAGGTGTCTGGCCATTGATCGTCTGCCTGCCTCGGATGAAATTGATTGGAGCAATATCTGTGATGAACAGGCAACAGTAAACACACACACACACACACACACACACACACTGCTGCTCAGGCTGACACAGTGCAGCGTGAGGTGATACAGGGTCGCAGCTCTTTGTCAGTAAACAGTATCATCAACAGTAATCAGGCTGACTGTCCGGGAGCATAAAGATCAGGAACATGATGAGGAACAGACTCAGGTGGTTCCAGGGGAGGGAGGAGGTGTGACGTACATGCAAATGCATCTGAAGGAGACGTGTATTCTTAACTATTCTACACTAGGCTGGATCGTTCCTAAGAGTGGCCTTTTCCCACAGATAATACATATCTAATAACTGGTTTCATCACTTGTAGTGCTGGTAAAATGGCATGCAAATAAATGTAATCTAACAAAATACTTTCAGCCGAAGCTAGAACAGTTACTCAATATAACTAGACTGTAAAACAGGCTCAGCTGGACCTGTGGATTAATGTGCATCAGCTGAGTACTCTCCTATTGGCATTGTAGTTAGAGAGTTAAACAAGAGCCTCATGAGAGCCTGTAGTCTTTTCATGAGCCAAACACAAAAGTGAAAAAGTACTGTGAATATCTGCCACATAAAATAAGATTTTGGAGTGATTTGTTTTGTTCTTTTGTTGAAGTGTGCATTCCAGTGGGTGCGTCTTTGTGTTTGGCACCAAGGATGATGAGAGCAGCAGAGGAGTGCTATGCATGCACTCAGAGGTGAATCTCCAATGCAGGGGAGAGCTGCAGCAGCCTTTCCACGGAGACAGATGGATGAAGTTTATTAAGCATGTGACAGTTAACACCCCCAGTAGGGTGAAAACACTGCAGCGGGTAAATAAATGTTGGCTTTACCAGCCCCTTCCCCCTGTTATTTATACACTACAGTTAACATTTCTATTAGGCATGAGTTATGGCAACAAATGATTACTGCTGCTATGATCATTATGAATGCCATCCTCTTGCTGCAAGTATCAGCTATATTTCTGCAATTCGTATACAGATTACAGATGCTGCCTGGCTGGCGAATGGGTTAGATATCTAATTTGGCTGCTTGCGCTCCAGCTTTGGGAGGGCTTCTTTGTAATTATGGATGGATCCTCGTCCCTGGTGGAAGGAATGTAGGACATTAAGACTAAAAGGGACGATTTTTAACAATAGGAAGACTTTACATGTATCTGTGGCCTTTTTATTGCTCGTGTGAAGAGATGGTCACATAAATTAAAAAATCCATCCATCCGTCCATCCATCCATCCATCCGCCCATCCATCCATCCCATCCATCCATCCACCCACTCATCCATCCATCCATCCGTCCGTCCATCCGTCCATCCATCTGCCCATCCATCCATCCGCCCATCCATCCATCCATCCATCCATCCATCCGTCCATCCATCCATCCATCCATCCATCCATCCATCCATCCATCCATCCATCCATCCATCCATCCATCCATCCGCCCGCCCATCCATCCATCCGCCCATCCGTCCATCCATCCATCCATCCGTCCATCCATCCATCCATCCATCCATCCATCCGCCCAGCCATCCATCCATCCATCCATCCATCCGTCCGTCCATCCATCCATCCATCCATCCGCCCATCCATCCATCCATCCATCCATCCATCCATCCCAGTTGATTTAGGGGTACATCCTGGACAGATTGCCAGAAAAATGACACCTTTCCAGGAAAATTCTCTGAGAAAATCCACAGAATGTGACGTTTAGGCAGGAAGTGCATTGGCTCTGCTTTCCTGTCACTCCCCCCTCCCACAGTAGTGTGCAACAGTAGCTAACGTTACCTTAAAAAAATGGAGTCCATTAATGTCGGCAAATGACCAGCTTCCAGCACGACACACACTCCGACATAAGCACAAAACCAAACAGGGAAAAAGCTTTGTCTAGTAGGATGGGAATATGATTGGCAGTGGGGTAAACTGGGGGAAAACTGGGCTCAACAATGGCAGGGTGTGCGATTTATGAAGGAACTAAACAGGGAAAAACAAAAACCCTATTGTCCAGTCCTATCGCCATTGTTTTAGATGTTTGCCAGCCCTGAAAGGTAAAGGTATAGTCTGTAGTCTCCAATATAGATGATAGTCAAACTCTAGAAACAGTGTCACTTTGGTTGCCTCATCTATGACCATGATGCTGGTCAGTCAGGTTCAGTTTCATAAATGTCACATCACTGCCCAGGATTCACACTTTCACCTTCCTCCAACAGTGTCATTAACAACAATATTACCTTTAATATGAGTAATAAGACTGAAACGCCTTCAGTTTTAGGTTTCAATCAGTCCTCAGCTCATTCTTTAATGTACAGTATCTCGTCACAAGCCAAAATACCTAAAAATAGGTGTGAAGATTCTAAAGTCACGGCAAAAAACACATTTTGAAGTCCAGTTTTACTGATTATATCAAAGATAAAAAGTTTGTCTTTCCAGGCAGCGCCTCGAAGCCCAGATCTCCGTCACCCTGGAGCATTGTGGAGGATGTCTGTAAAACCCGAGCCTGAGCTCTCATGGATCTTTAAAATGGATGAGCTAGCATGCTTATACTTTGATCCCATGTACTGCACAGCTTTAGGTATCTTCTCTTTTCTTCTGTTCCTTGCCGCCCCTTCTGTTCTTATGTGTCTGAATTTAAGAAGGTGTTTTCATGACCTTGCCCTCAGTGAAGTGTTTACTGGAGCTTTTAACACTGCTATGTGAGCGTGAGGGTGCATATTTACGGTGTGCTGATATTTTTTTCGGCCTTATCCACTCAATTTGATTGTGGGTTGATGTCTGGAGTTGATTATTAAGAGCTCTCCAGCTTTGTTTAAAAGTGTTACACTAATGTAAAACATGGCGATAATTATTAGCTTTTTCCGTGAGTGCACTTAGTCACATGGCTACTCATTCATCTAATAATGATTTTTCTCAGGTTTGCATGTCAGATATAATATTCTGACTTTCTATTCACCAAGACCCGTTAAAGTGATGCACTGCATTCCCGCTTTTTTCATCAATCAAACTGATTTTGGACAAAATGCTCTTTCTGTGAAAACATGTAAGATCTGAAACGGTCTTGCAGTCTCCATAAGGGAGTGTCCCACGTTAGCAACCTTCAGAACTCACCATAAACAGCTGAAAGTCAACCAATCATGTGACCATCGACCTTAACCTTCTTTGTGTATTTTTTGTAATGTCCTTTTATTGTGATCTATTGTCCTTTTATTGTAACTTATTGTCCTTTTATTGTAACTTATTGTCCTTTTGTTGTGATCTATTGTCCTTTTATTGTACTATTGTCCTTTTATTGTAACTTATTGTCCTTTTATTGTGATCTATTGTCCTTTTATTGTAACTTATTGTCCTTTTGTTGTGGTCTATTGTCCTATGTTACACTGTTATGTTTTTTTTTTACCTGCCTATGGACTGCAGATGTACATTAGCATTGTTGCTATAATCTGGCATATTTACGTCTTTGTTGTCTAAATAGACGTTCACTAATATGCACTGTCTCTATCAAATAAAGAAATAGAAAACACACAAGCGCATATAGCATAGTATTTGTAATTTGGATTCATGTTCACTGTTTTAACTCTGCATCACTGTTTATTCTCCAGACGTTGCCGACTACGAGGTACGAGCTGGAGATCGTGGCCAAGGACATGGCAGGAAGTGAGGTGGGCCTAACAGGAACAGCCACGGCCACCATTACCATCACAGACAAGAACGACCATGCCCCTGAGTTCACACATCCTCTGGTAAGAAGCTCCCCCTTATATTTCCATTTGTACTCCTACTGAAAGCTATGTCTTCATTTGAAGCCATAAAAAAAAGACGAAACGTCTTTGTTTACCCCTCCAGGGAGGTTAAAGGTCAGTCACTTCGATGTGCTGCGTTTCTTCAAGGACTCAGGCACATTAGCAGAAGAAATGCTTCCCAATAGCAAGCTGGAACCAAGGTCTCCTGGTTCTGGAAAGGATCTGTGACTAATTAGTTGGATTACTGATGCATGTGGTGAACACACTGGAGCCATTTAGTCAATAATAAGCATTCAGTTCAACTTTAATTCGCCTTATAAATTATTTGGTAGAGATATCAAAATGAAAGCTATTCCCGACAACTTTCTTTGGTCCACTTACACTCCAGACAGTCCTTGGCAGTTAAATACAATTAAAAAGACCAAGCAAGAGGTTAAGCACAATGAAAAATCTGACAATAATGGCTGTATTCTAGTAATAGCTAAGGTTTCAGGAGGCCAGGAAATAAAAGTCAGCTAAAAACAATTAAAGATTATGTGTTATTCAATAATTACTTAAATTAATTCTGCTTTATAGCTGCCATTTTACTGTCAGCATTTTGCTTTTAAAGAATAAAAGTGTTAAAAGAGCAGGATTCTTCATTTTGAGCCAATGAAGTGCTTTTAATTTGAGGTAAAAACACGTTGCATTTCACTGACAGATGCTAAACACAGTCTGAAAGAATTACAGTATAGTTTGGCTTGACTTAAAGGCCAAGTATTTTCCTTTTTATTTTGTTAATGTCCTGATGGAATTAGTTCTGTGGAAATATATTTTGAAAAAGAATGTGTAAAGACAACTGATGAGCACAGAGGAAAGGTAAAGTTTGCATTATCGGCAACAGCTCTGCCCCTTTTCTCTCAGGATCGATCAACTTCCTGAAATTGCTTCACAAATATAACCCATCAGTATAATTATGGTCTTTAAGTCATGAGAAAGCTTTTAGTGTGAAACATCTGTGTTCCGTTTTATTGAGAGGAGCTTAAGATCAATTCCAAAGAACAGCAAAGTGTGTAAGAACAGCATTTCTTGTGAAAAAGTTAACCTCAGGGCCACAGATGAGCCACTATGAGACGACTTTGTGATGGAATCAGTGTTGTGAACATTTCAATTCTAAAGAAACTAACAAGACAACAAGTATGGAGGATGAGTTTGAAGTTTAGAGCAAACATTCTCTGCTGCAAATTAAAACAGGGATTGATCAGAAAAGTCAGAGAAACCTTAATGAAGCATGAGAGAATATTCTAACATAAACAGGTATAAAGCCTGCTCCTAAAATAAACCTCCTTTAATGCTTAAATGCGTATCTCAGATTGTTTGCCACTTGGGATTGTATAACACTAAGCTCTTTGATATTTCTAAAAAAGAAAACTATTTGTTTTTAACAGTGTTTCGCTGTCAGTGTCGAATCCGATAAGTAGTGTTTTTATCTAAAAGAGTGAATAGGAATGCTGTTGACCCCGAGGTACGGAGCAGAAATAGAAGCATCGTCTGTTTATCCAGGCAGTGGAGTGACACATACTGTGATTAGTGATTATTGTTGTGACTGATTTGGGTTTTAGATGAGTCATTCTTTAGAAAATTATGAAATGGGACAATATAAAAAATGAAATATATATTAATGATAGTAAAATTTCACAAATGGCATATATGTTTTTATGATTGTTGTTGATGATGCAATCTGAATAGGTCATTTCCAAGTGTTTTCCAAGTTTAAGATGTGGCTTATTCTGCCTTCTAAAAGGTTACTATCTAATAAACAACCCACGCACTTAAAGGTTAAATATAAGCCGTGATCTCTTTGGACTTGAGGTGAATAAAGGCCCTGCCCTCCGTTGGAGATTATACGGTGAGCCATGCAGGATTAGAAGCAAAGCTATGAAGGTTGAACTGTTGATAATGTACTAATCATAGCCTTTAAAGCAATAGGTTATACAGTAGGAATCTGTTTACCCTTTGAGATGGCTCAGCAGGTTGATTATGTAGAGACGAGTCCCTTTCACCCCCAACACATACTTCAGCCAGCAAGCTTCATGGAAACATGTGTCTCCACCCAATCCAGAGACTTTCCCAAGTCAGTGTGACCTTTAGCTTTCTAATAAACATATTTGTCACCTTGTATGGTGAAGGTAAAGCTCAGGAAAAGCCCCAAACAGATCACAGGGTGTGTATGAGCGTGCAGTGAATTAACACACAGTAGCTGGGTGATATGGGTGCAGAGGAGAGATAAGGAAATCTAGGAGCAGGAGTGGGAGTGGATGTGTTGTGGTTCAGTGATGGTTTGTTTAGTCAGCAGAGCCTTAAGGCATTAGTGGAAAGCTAACAGACTAAAGTGGTGCCTGCAAGTGACGCTGTAAAATATTACGTGCATGTACGAGAAGCACAGAAAATAGCATAAGTTGCATTATTGCCCATTTGTGCCACCTCATTAGAAATTTGTCAAAAGTTGCTGCTATGGCCGTTTTCTTGTTCTTCTTCACTTGTGGAGGTGAGACAACTGGTAGAAAAAGACCTTTCCTGGACCTTCAGGTGGAGTTGGAACACTGAGTTGTGTGTTTTTCAACGGTAACGCCTGCAGCTGCTGTCAGGTTCTGAGACGCATGGCGCTTTTCCCCAGCCGAACCTCCCCTGCAGCCCTCCCATGATGCATCGGGGTGTCAGGGGAGCTTGTAAGGAGCACAGCTCAGATGTGAAATGTTACAGCTCAGAGGGCTCAGTAGGGCCTTGCAGAGTGCACCGTGTCCCAGTTAATGTTCTCATTTCTCACTGGGAAGAGATCCGCTTAACGGTGTGGAGAAATTGAGCTTTTATAAAACAAGTGTTTGAAGACGTTCAGCTCCTCGTATAAATCCTCTCCCTTCCCTGACCGCTCCCCACCTGCCCATGAATCATCCATGACCTCTCCGATGACCGCCATCGTACTGAGTGTACATGTCGGAGCCGAGCCGGTGTCAGCAGCAGCTCTCAAGCTTTCACCATGTAAATTATTCAACTAAATATTCAATTCTTTTCAGAGAACTTTCTAAAACCCCCTCCTTCAGACGCATCTCGAGTTGTCTTTTCTGAAGACACCACCTCCTGCAGACCAGATGTAAGCTTTAAAAGCTCATCTTCCAGCTTGCAAGCAGAACTCAAGCAGAGAAAGATGGAGAGAAGGCTGAAAAGATGGGAAGAAAGTTGAACGTCCGACGTAGAAAGAAGCAGAGAGAGAGGAAAAGAGGGAAAAAAGCAAACATCGGTGTTCTAGGGATGTGCTTCTTCCTGTTATTATTCATTAAATGCACCGTTGTCGAGTTTTATGAGTTGACATTTTGTTTGAATTCAGTAAACATCATCTCCATGTAGGGTGCCTCTGTTTTTCCTCAGACCTAACTACCACATATTCAGAGCTTGTGAAGTCTTGGCTTCAGACCAGCACTCGGCTCCTCAGATCAGCCAGAAGGGAATCTATTCGTCTTTTCCTGCTTAATTCATCTCTGTGCATTGAAGTTAGAAGTTATACTTCATGTAGAAGAGTCACGACACAAGTGAACATCCGTTTTGTGCTTTGAAACGCAGTAATGTTCAGCTCCAGAATATGGTTTACAGTAGATATGCTGTTGTTTCACAGTCCACAAATAGAAACCAAAAGGGACATTTTTAAGTATGTAAATACTTCGTGCACTATGTTTTCCCTCTTTTCTTTGTGCTATTTTTTTTTTTAAATGAGCTATAAAGATGTGGATCTTCTTGTTCTATAGAGATGATCGTCTGCAGGAAGCACATAAGACTGAAAATGATGCAGTGTAATGTCTTAAATTCAGATTATCACGTTTTGTATCATGAAATACACAGTAAGCTATAAAAACTATGCAGTTGTTGTGCATAATTTTCCATATTTTCACATATTAGTGTAAACACTTAAGTGGATGCACATTTTTCATGACTCTTTGGACTTTTAAGAGCAGGTGGTGCACTGTTAATTTGCACTGTCTGCCACTGACTTAGCATGACATAGCCCTGTTAGACTGAAAAACTTCATTTCAGAGTTTATTTTGTCTCTCGGTCAACATGGCCACACAGCATTGTTTTTGTTGGGCAATTTCAGATTTCTCCAACATTCGGAGGGGCCTGTTGTCACACTACTGAATTGGTCTTTCACTCAGAAATCAAAAGCTAGCAAATTATAATAACTAACATCCCTGTGGAAGTATTTTTCATCTTCCTTGCTGGCAGTAGCATTTATTCAAGCAGATGTTTCCCTTTGTTCGTGTCATTTTAACACCTGCAGTTCAATTTCTATTCAGTTCGATTGAACATGTGTCAACTTAACATAGCAGGGTGAAGACTTTTAAAATGCAGAGCATCCCAACAATCCAAAGTTCCTTTTGGATTCCTTCTGAGCAAGCAGTCGGCAACAATGGGAAGGAACCCTCCAAAAAAATCCTGTAACCAGGAGGAAAAAAGACCTGTGACAGAACCAGGCTGCATTCCTGACATCTTCTTCCAGGCATCTTCAGCACCATTTTCATTTTCTGGCCATTAATGAGCCTTAATTCATGAGCTGTAGGTGAAAATAAATACATCTTACTGGTCAGAACACAGGAAGTTTCTTCTATGAGAGGTAAAATGTATTCAAGAACCGAAAGAAGTCAAGTTGTCACCTATTGAATCACTTAAGAGAATTAGGCCTGGCTTGAGTTATAGTCAAATTATCAAAACTAAGAAAACGTCAATGTCTTTTCTTTCCATTTTTTATGTCTATATTCTAGTTGGCTGCACAAACCAAAGCTAATGTAAAGGCTATATCCTGATTCCCTCCCCCCAAAACTTTCATTTTAATTTCAGTCTGACTATAAAGCACCGTTTATAGAGATGAAAAGCTGCTTTAAGTGAATTAAGTCAAGCTAAATCTTGCAGTATGACCTGCTCTGATAGTCACCGATGCATTACTAAAATATGAACATGAAGAGAATGCTCAAAGTCTTGCATAAGAAGAAAAATGGCAGAATTAGCTTAACAGCATACCAAACTGCCATTTCGGTTTTTTTCCCCTTCTTCGTACGTTCTTTCTAAGGATGGACGATTCAGTGTAATCTATCTTCCATTTTTAAAATCATAAGCTGAGGTACCCTTTCTTACTGGCAAATTTATTACATTTTCCTGCTCAAGCTCCTTCTCTGGGGGAATGGGCTGTGGCCTGATTAATTTTTATAGCGAAGGTCTAATCCTGTTTTTATGAGGAGGGGAAACAAGAAGAAGAAATGATATGTCGGCCCTTAGTAGCTCTGTTGTCTGAATGGCCTGAGATGTATGCTGCTCTAACGAAGATGGATATTTTGCCAATGAATTTTATCTGCTGCTTGGGTTTTTATTATCTCGGAGTTTACTCCGCATCTTTGGGGTTTTCTGCTTTGTTGAATTTCATATTGCACTCGTCTTACTGGGGAAAGTTGTGGATATTGTTAAACTTTGGTACTAGCTGATGCCGTATCAGAGCAGATCCTGTACCCAACACCTTTTGCCCTTCACGTCTCTTGCTTTCCCTGCTGTTTCATTCTTCCTCGTCCGCCAGTATCCTTCCCTGCACTATGCCGCTCCTCTCTGGATCTGTTAATTCGGCACCATGTCTGACTGGGCCTATTTCCCCCCTGCTCCTCATAACAAGACCATGATGGACCTTATCACTGCTGTCACTCAAACTCCCTGACAGCCTGTAGTTTTTTTCCCTCCTCACTCAATTTTTCACTCCCTCTCTCTTTGCCTGTCTGTCTTTCTGTCTGCTCCCCTTTTCTTTAGTGTTTTTTTTCTCACTCTCTCCTCCATGATGACCAGGAGAATATGCTCGCCTGCAATCCATCTGTCCCGCTGATAAAGACATTAGCGGTGATGGGTGTAGCACCAGGCATGGGGCAGCAGGGCCCTGTCAGTGCCGGTCTGTCTGTAGGGATGGCTAACGGGTGTCACGGATTAGTCCGGGCCTTGCATGATTGCTTCGCTGGCGCTGCGATACACTTTACCCTGGGTGATACGGTGGCGTAGCTGGCCAGAAACCTCCGTCACAAACAGGAAGAGAGGGGACAGGATTCATGTGCTGCATGTCGGGTTAAAGACGTGTTTAGAGGACAGCTGAAGAGATGCAGTGTGAAGCAGGTTGCCCTTGAAACTGCTGTCGTTTGAGATCTTGGTCAGTTTCACTCTGATTATATTACAAATTAATCATTTTCGCACAATTTTGCATTTGTATTTTCTACTAATATTCTCATCATCCACAGCTGGGTAAGTGTGCATCCATGTAGTCACTTTAACTATACAGGTATCTCATGAAGAGCATAACCAGCTAATGCTATTCCATAGTGAAGAATAGTATGACGCCGATCTGTCAGTGATGGCGAAGGAAGCGATGGAAAAACGTGCTAAAGGCCACTTGAAATAGCAACAGTCTTATTGTCCCTGAAGTATGAAGTTTGCTCAAAGGATGTTAATGTGTTGGAAAGCACAACTTCAGCTGTCTGTCTCTACACAGTGGGATTGTCTGAGTTTTTTTGGTTTTCTCAAGCGTAGTGCACACTGGCTTTTGATACATCAAGGATATGGTGAAATATATGATCTGCTAAAAGTGTTTGTATTAGATTAACAGTTGTGAACAAAAGCTTCCACACACCTGTGCAGACCATGTGTATCAATGCAGTTAAAACCCATGTGCTTCATTACAAAGATGGGGTAAAGAAATGGTTAAATCAGGTTAGAATTAAGGTTTTAAGTCCTGACTTAAACACCATTAACCCGTTGATGCACAGTGTGGGTCAGGAGATAGCCATTTCCACTGGATTTCAGTCACTTTTGACCCATGTTGTGCATTAAAGGGTTAAAAATGTGTGGGCTGTGATGAAGAAACAAGTCAGAGCTTCAGCTTACTTGTGCCAATCAAAAGGAGTAGTCAAAGAATTTTACCCAAGTATTAGCACTGCTGTATGTATGTTTTTGACGCAGCAGATTTTGCCATATTTCTAGAAGACCTTTAATATATCAGGGAAAGAGCTGCACTGCATGACTGTTTTTCTTTCCTTTTTGTGTGTGACAAAGATTCATGTATTTCAATGATTCTGTCACAGAATATTCAGTTATAGGAGTCACTGGAAACTCAAGACTGCTGTGATATACATGGTCTTTAAAAGTGTAGGCAAACTTTAGTTCATGACTGTAATGATACCTACCATTGTTGTATTGTAATGAATGGTTGTAAACCACCTATTTATTCTCACCACTTCCAGAAGGGGCAGAGAAACAAGAGGAAGGATCAGCATACTCTTGCTGCAGGTCTTTCTCAAGACATTCTCACATGTTTCAGTCGTGAAAGTATTCAGCTGTGTTCAACAGTGACACGTTGTCACATATATTGTATTCTGAAGACCAGCTGTGCAGGTTTATACTTTAAGAAGTGCAGAATTATAAAGATTTTCATGGGCTTCTTCCTCAGAGCTAGACCTGGTGTGTAGATTAGCAGTTTAGTAGCTGTTCAAGTGGAAACTTTCTCTTTCTACTGTCACAGTGCAGGCTAAATGCAAAAACGTTCTGTCAGATTGCTTGTTTTTAAAAAGTTACCACATTTCCCAACGTGAAGCTCTCCAATCTGGCCATTCGAAACGGATTGCCCAACGCTTCTCAGTGCAACACATCTGCTGTAACGCTGTCACATTATTCAATACACTGCCTGCCAGTAGTCCTTGAATATTTTACTCCTTTTTTTCTACAAGCCTCATTGACAAATACGAGATCTGTCATGTTCCAAAAAAGGTAGAAAAGCTGCTTTGCTGAATGTCAGATTCATCAAAAATCTATCTTTGGAAGCAGGCTGCACAGAAGCTGTAGAAATTTAATAAAGACACAGGTAAGCTCATTAACTCTCCAGGCACACTTACTGTATTCAGGATTAAAGCCAGGGGGAAGGGTAAAAAAGTGAGAGGAGGGTTAGACGGAGAAACAACTCAGCGATCCTGAGCACAGACACTCTGTATGGGATTGGGTGGGAGGATGAGTGATCACGTGCACAACAGAGCTTTATTCCAGATTTACAGTCTGTCTACAGCTGGTTCTGCTGAGACTTAAGCTGCTTCTGAAGCAGATAAAAGACGAGCTGCTTGAAAATGTACATGATTCTGTTTCACTGGGGGGATTTCCTTATAAATTTGACTTTTACCTCTGTGACATCTCACTCAGTGTATTTACCAAGAGGCTAAAATACAGGAAATTGGATCACTGCTCCATCATGCCAGGTTTTAATATTGAAAGAATTCTCCATCATTTTTGGATTTCTGCATGTCATGTATTTCTCAGTGTCAACATTCATCCACTTATACTTTCTGATTTCTGAGAGTCATCTTGGGAAGATCTAAAACACATCAAGGCAGATGAGACTGAGTAAGAAACAATTAGAAAAAGTGGTAAAGACAGTGAGAAAGAGCTGGTGACACACCCAGGAAGACAAACTTCAAATGGCTCGGCTGCAGAGCTTCCCTGCTGCGATGCGGCAACGGAGCAAATGTCTCTCAGAGGCAAAATAGTCTCGTCTCGGGAGGTTTAATGTGATGTGCTGCTGTTATGTGTATCCCCTGTCAGAGAAAATCTTTGGGGCAGCGGGGACGTGTCACAAAGTACTTTCCATTAGGACAAATGAACAGCTGCTCAGCTGTCTGTCGAGTTGCCTGTCAGTGCAGCCACAGCTGCCATCTGTATTCATAACGCATTCTGACAGACATCCAGGAATAAAAAAAAGTTCATCTCCATTCGTCTGTTTGTGTGTGCGTGCATGATACTGTCTCTGAGATATGACGTGCATGTGTGTGTTTACTTGGCTGTGATTGCGTGCATGTGTTTAGTAGTGTTTGTTTGTGAAGGGGCAAACTAGATGGAAAAGTCAGACTGATAGGTTTCACATGATAGACATCCTATTATTTACTTTTACTAGTTTTTTTCTGTCTTTATATATGAAGGCTGTATCTGTGAGCAACAACCAGACTGGAATAAAAAGGTCTAGGTTACTGGTTTGTAACAGGAAAACAATGCCAGCTGGCAACGGAAGACAAATGAAAGCCTCGATAGGAAGAAGGAGCCACTTTCCATAGTCAAGTTAATGAGGCAGAGTGCATTTAACGTTACTTGGTGAAGCTGACAGATGTGTACACTCTTCGAAGGCTTCACATCTCTTTCTCGTGCCTTTTTGCCAGAAGTTAAGGCTTCCCTTGCACCTCCATCTGTTGGAGAAGAAGGTGCATTGATTGCTGTTGACAGTGTCGAGATGAAGGTTTTGCAGAATTGTGTTGTGTTTTCATAAATCAGCCAGATGTTCCGCTTTGGCATGCAGATGTTTGCTACTCTGGGTTTGAAGTCCTCTTTAAAGTGAAGTTGAGAGAAAAACACTTGTAAGTAGAACAGTGTCCACTCAGCGCAGCAGAGTGGGTGAACGAGTGAGTGGGTGGCAAGGAGTGCTTGATCTGCAGTGGTGGTTTATGGAGTGGGAAAATTATGCTTTTGTTCTAGCAAAGACACTTCACCAATTGTTACCACAGATTAAATAGAAATAATTCAATATTATTGAAAGGGAAATTTTGTTCCAAGGAAAATGGTGATTTCAACGCCAATGCTAATATTGTGATGTTCAGTAGTCAAATAATCAAAAATAATGATTTAATTTAGGTTCATTTTATTTTGACAGACTATATCAGTATATAAGCACAAAAATAACATCTTTTTTGTTAAATTCAGCAGTGCAGCTCTAATGGAAATTAAAGGAAGAAGCTCAGTCTGTTTATTTAACAAAGAGCAACTGGGACTTTATTATACAAGCATGAAGCTAATTAGTGACACCTTTTCTCTCTATTGTGTGGCTCTACTTTGGTAGTAGCTTCAGATTCTATCTAAATATAGCTGAATTCATAGAACAGCTGCTGTTTTTAACTGCTATGTAAAGTGTGTCAAATGCCACAGTCATAATATTTCAGAAATGCAGATCAGCGTGGAACTGACTGCTGGTTAACACGCCATCCTAATGAATCGCATTTTCAGTCTGGGGCTGCACAGTGGCGTAGTGGTTAGAGCTGTCGCCTCACAGCTGGAAGACCCCCAGTTCGTGTCCCTGTCTGAGATCTTTCTGCATGGAGTTTGCATGTTCTTCCTGTGCTAGCAAGGGTTGTCCAGCTTCCTCCCACAGTCCACAAACATGCTGAGGTTAGTGGGTGATTCTAAATTGTCTGTAAGTGTGAGTGTGATTGTCTCTATGTGCATCCCTGTGACAGACTGTTACCTGTCCAGGTGAAGCTGTGATAGACTGTTACCTGTCCAGGTGAACCTGTGATAGACTGTTACCTGTCCAGGTGAACCTGTGATAGACTGTTACCTGTCCAGGTGAACCTGTGACAGACTGTTACCTGTCCAGGTGAACCTGTGATAGACTGTTACCTGTCCAGGTGTCACCTGCCTTCACCCTCAGTCAGCTGGAATAGACTCCAGCCCCCCATGACCCTAATTAGAGCTTAAGCTGTGTACAGATAATGGAGCACAACAATGAGTTTGAGGTGTTGACTGAGCCTCTAAATTCCCCAGATCTCAATCCAATAGACAAACAAGTCCGATCCATGGAGGCGCCACCTCACAACTTCCAGGACTTAGAGGATCTGCTGCTAACATCTAGGTGCCAGATACCACAGCACACCTTCAGGGGTCTAGTGGAGTCCAGGCCTCGATGGGTCGGACCTGTTATGGCAGCAGAAGAGGGACCAACACAATACAGGAGGTCCTCAGTTTATGACGTCCTCGACTTGTGTCGTTTCGCTGTTACGTCGGAACTGATTATGGGCCGGTCCATGGTTTAACATACGGTGTTTCGTTGTTACGTTGGAATTGGTTCAGTGGAGCTAATTGTTGAGCAGAGCAGATTAATACTGTATGCACACACGTACTTACAAGGACTAACTGATATACAGGATTTTTTTAGCAAAAGACAAAAACTTTGGCATCTAATAGAGCATCAGAAGGCAAATTAAGAGGTCATATATGTCCAAAGATGAGACAACGAATAAAAATAAACCAGCATCACAATCATAAGACTACAGTCCTGAAAACTGTTGACTGAAACGTGACGTTACCGGTTTATTTATTTTTCCTTCTTAAGCTGTTGTGCCTCAAATGACTATCAGCCAATTATCTTTTGGCAGCGTGGCATTACCTTGAAGATTTATGGGGCAGATTATCGAAAAGTCAGACATAAAAGGAGATGGAAACAGAAAATCAATGTCACACTGTGGTTTTTTTTCTCCTTGAAATGTCTGAAGTGTAGGGGTCTGTGATTTATGGTCACTGTCAACACTGTCTGTCTGTCTGTCTGTCTGGCCTGTCTGTCTGTTGATCAATCTGTCTGTCTGTTCTGTCAGTCTGTCTGTCTGTTTGTAGGTGTTTATTTTGTTGAGCTCCAGTCTCCCCGGTGGTTGTGTTGTGGCCGTGTGGTCATCTTTTTCTGAGAGCTGCTACTGTAATGGGCTCTCTGTCTGTGGCTGGAAGTCTCACATACAAAAAAGAAAACACACACACACACAGAGAGAGATAAAAGCCAACTTGAAAGCAGGCCTTTATTTCCCGCCATCTCTCCCTCTCACTGTGTTTAAGTCATTCCAGGTGCTCGGCCTCGTCGTTAGTGTTTTCCTCCTGGTCTTTCAGGTGACTGGTCGCTTTGTGCTCCAGGTGGAATTGGGGCCTTATCAGCGGCAGGGCAGGGGCCCGGTGGCCACATTGCACAGAATACAACGTTTTCAGCGACCGCATGACTGCCCCACATGATTAAACCCAATCTAACCGGCTGTTGTCTGCGTGTCTGTACTGTATGTGTGTCTGAGGGAAGGAGTGGAGATCACATTTGGGTCTCTTATCTGCAGTTTGAAGTCCAGAGGAGGATGATGACCACTGGAGTGCCAATAGGAAGCATTTGTTTCTGATCACAGTGTCTTTTAGTACGTGCAAAAATGTGTAAAATGGCATTCACCGCTTCAGGGTTAGAGCTAGAGCAATCGCTGTGTAAATTTGAATTCCATTGCATCTTCCAAAATGAGGCTTTTTAAAACGTTTTCCATCACCCTTCTAATTTCTGCACGACGCCTTTGTGTCGGCCTGCTGCAGGTGTCGCAGGACAAAAGGACCAACAAGGAACATGCAGGGACAAACATCCAACACTTTTCTTTTAGGAACATTGTGCTTCGATCCTGTGTGCCCTAAATGACTGTGAATGGTTCAGAGTGTTTTTAAACAAGCTTTGGATGAATAAAAAAGGAGAAAAGAAAGGAAAGAGAAGAAATCAATGTTTGTCTCTCTTCAGATAAATGCATGGAGCCAAACAGTGTAAGGCAGTGAGAGGGTAATCTGTGCAACAACAATACCGTGGGTTGACAGGAGACGCAGTAATCTAGGCTGGACCAGCGCTATCCTTAAACAGAGTGTTCTGTGTCTGAAAGATTACACTGTAAGCTCTGACACAATAATGGTCCTGACACACAAACACACACATCTGCACACACACTTGGACAGAATTGCCTCTGCCTGCCGGTAGCTTCTGCACGGAGTAACCCTGATTACAGTGTAGTCTTTAGTGGAAGCCTCGCTGGCAGAAAGCATCGATAACAATCTGATTGAGGTCTGCTGCCAACAATGAGCAGTGAGGTGGGGAGTGATTGACACTGAGAAATAAATGAGATGCGCTGTGAGGAATCAACGATGAATAGTGTTTATTCTGCTGCGTGTGCTGTTTGTCGGTGTGTTCATGTGTATACAGTCCTGTGAATTAGCATTTAGGTAAATGTTTTTTCTTGGATTTGACAGCAGAAGTGGCATTTTTAGATCATCTTTTTCTTGTTTGAATCTGGCTGCATGTCTCTGTGTTTTCAGTGGTTTCTTCCCCCTCTTTACACCTTAGTGTCAAAGTAGTTTTGACATTTTTACTGCTCCAAGGAACACGGCGGAGTTATGTGACGATCAGCGTTGTTTTTGGTTTTTTTGTCTGTCTGTTAGCAACATTACTCAGAAATGGATTTAGATTTAGTTTTCAGGGAAGGTCAGAAATGACACAAGGACCAAGTGATTAGATTTTGGCAGTGATGCAGCTTATAGTCATTGCGAGATAGCAGCACGGCATCACTGTAACCATGACAACAAGTGAACACTACATCAGCTGATTGTGATTCTACTACAGATCCACCGCTGAGGACTTATCAGGACTTATCCATCAGAAATGATCCAAAGAACAACTGATTAAACTGTGGGGGTGTTTCTGAGTCCCATCAATTCCCGCCACCTGCTACATATTTAGGTCACGTGATCCGGTATCCGTACATAATGTACACATGCAGAACACACACCTGTGCTTAGAGAAAGGTCATTCTGTTTGTGGGTACATCTATACTAAATGGACACATTCTATGGAGCCGTGATTTCTGATCATCAATAACTAATAAACAAATGCTGCATTTCTGACGATGCCATATGGGGGAATGAGCAGCCTTGGAGGAGGACTGTGCTCTCTAAGTGCTTTTCTTGTTACACTGATGTAACTGTGAAGAGAAATATTTACAGAGATCAACGTGAAAGCAGAAAAACAGGAAGCTTCACTGAAAAATAACGTATTTTACTGATCAATATGAAGATAATGTTTCAGACAACATAAACGAGACAAAGTTTGCTGTAAAGCAGCATAAAACTGGCAGATGTAGCACATTACATTCACACTTACAGACGTGAACGAGGAAAGTCTTTACCTTTCTCTTCACTTTGTCAACATGAATGTCCATATTGTTCTTTTTCTGCAGTCTGTTTTTACCCGACATGATCAAACTAACTGTACAGATGCTTGCTGTGTCTGTAGACGTTGCTCGAAAATCTGTTTTTCTGTGATTTTTTTTTTCATAATTCACCTTTCCTTCTTTTATTAAACGATGGTATGTGCGCACAATTTCCACAAAAACTTTTAAAAGAATTTCAACTCTGGCAGATTCCTTTGCTGTAATTTGCCACCTAAAGCAAATTTGTCCCTTTTTTTCCTGTCTTACATCTCTCTGTTCGACTTAGTATGCAATAGCGCTGTCCTCAAATCCACTTCAGTCTTTGAAGTCTTTAAAGTTACATAAATCAGCTCCTGGTAGAAGGTCTTCCTCTCTGTCTGAGTCAGGTCTGATTTGTTCTGTTAAAGTCTCCAGATTCCTCTCTCGCTAATGTTAATTTGTCCATCTGTCATTTTTTTTTTTTTTCCTAACAGTTTGAGGCTCACGTGTCCGAAGGCTCGACGGGCGTCGTGGTCAACCTGACGGTAGACGACAGAGACGATCCCGCCACGGGGGCCTGGAGAGCCATGTACTCTATCATCAGTGGAGATCCTGCACAGCGCTTCGAGATCCAAACCAACCCAGACAATAATGAGGGGATGTTGTCGGTCGTCAAGGTAACGTACATGAGGCTTACCCGTCCATAAATATGACGTATGGTCAAATTTAAACAACAATGTACATTCAAGTAGAACATGTGTACAACCTGGGGTCATAAGTAGCATTAGTGTTTGAGTAGAAGATGTATTTAGAGGGGTGGGGTCAACCTGTGGATCAATGTTTGTAGTTCCACAACTCGAGAAATAATGTAGTTAGAGTCCTGAAATTTTGCAGGTTTATTGATATGTTAATATTGTCTTCAATGGTGCAACCCTGCTTTGATAGAACAATACACACCAGTTGTATGATGGTGTAAATTTGTTCACAAAATCTCAGTATTTCTAACGCTGATATTCCACCAACCAGAAAACCTTTATTTTTCTTCCTAAGAGGCTGATGTTTCTTTACTCCCTGTCATTGGCAGAAATAGGAGCTTTTAAAATGTACACCATGTATTATTGGAACCAACACAATGTCTCTATGTGACTAACTCTTTGCTAGCAGGGTTCTAATGATTAAACAGACCTTTATTTATTTATTTTTTTAAATCAAAAACAAGTAAAAGTATACATCTCTGACATATGGCACCACTTTTCATAAAATTATTTGAAGCACAGTGACTGTTATGTAAGTCTTCCTGCTGGGACCACTACTGGAGTGGTTTCACCATCATAACTGCTCAGTGCATGTTAAAATATTTACATAATTGCAGAAAAGATATATAATTTTAATGTTAGAGTATGCCACTGACTGCCACTGTACTCTACATTTTAAAACATCTATTGGTACCAGTTACAGGTGGAAAAGAGTCTCTTAGGTTGAAGAATAAAGGTTTTATGACTGGTTCTATATCGGAATAGAAACAAATATGGACATTGTTGACCCAGTTTGCACCATCATGTAACTGGTTTGTATTGTTCTATCTAAGCAGGGCTGTACCATTGGAGACCACATCAATGAGAATTTCACAACTCTGGCACCAGTTTTTCTCAACTTATGGCACTTTAAACATTGATCCCCAGATTGGCACGAAGAAAACGGCGCAAAAGTCCACCTGACTGCACCTTTCTATCTCAGAAATCAGTGACTGGTCACCTCATTCAATAGCCACCACTTTAAAAGAATCTGTTAAATTGAAGATGTTGGTGGGGCGTTTGGTGAATTGAGGCAGAATGACCCTGTAGTCGATAACATGATAACATAAACCTTTCTTTTCCCATCATTTCCCCCATCCAGCCTCTGGATTATGAGTCCACTATGTTCCATACGCTGTACATCAGAGTGGAGAACGAGGATCCTCTGGTTCCTGATGTCGGCTACGGTCCGAGCTCCACGGCAACCGTCCGTGTCACAGTTGAGGACATCAACGAAGGCCCAGTGTTCTTCCCAGATCCCCTGGTAGTCACCAGGGTGGAAAACATCCCTGTGGGCAGCGTGGTGGCCTCGCTCAGCGCTACAGATCCAGACACGTTAGAGATCCAGAGCATCAGGTAAGAAGCTACACACAAAACTCCGCTGTTTGTTTGCTGAGGAATAGAGCTTTTTTTCTCTGTGTGTGGTGTGATTGATTGTAATCTGCTGTAGATCACACCTTAGCATTGTCAGTAATGAGTTTTCTGATCTTCACTCAGCTTCGCTTTGATCAGTGCAGCTACATAATGAAACCTCATTTGCTAATGGGAGCCTTTGAGCACAACTTTAAAGTTTTGTTTTCTGTCCTATATGGTCGATTCTGTTTTGTCAGAACCTTTCAGATGAAGCCAGCAGGGTGATCTGGCAGGTTGGAAAGTGAACCCCAATTTCAGGCTGCCAGATCATCACTTTGTAGCTGTTTTGACGTCTCAGGCTGTTGGTGTGTTTCTAAACCATCATCCCTCCGCGCTCAGTGCTACCTTGTTGTATCCGTCTGTGCACAAAGACAAAATACTGCCCAGACAATCTGCAATTTGCCGGCACGGGTCAAAGCGTTCACCGCAATCCACTGTAAAGTCACAGTTTTCTGAGCAGCTCATTAACTTTAACTTTGTTACAAAAGCTGCCCCCTCTCAGATAGTACCATCATCATAACAGGAAAGCTATTAGTTGCACTACAATAAAAATTATTCCTCTTGCTGCCAGAGGGAGCCCAACAGTGTGTGCTGCACTTACACTTTACAGGATAGAAAAAAGACCAAAACTCATCATTGCATTTATTGGCTTTCATGGCTAATTTATACTCGGGTTAGATTGCTCTTTTTCTGCAGCCTCACAGTTCTAGAAAATGTAAAAAAAACACAACAGTGTTAAGTAAACACACGGGTGTAATATAGACCAAGGAAATAAAACTCACCAGATCATGACTTTACTGCTTCACATTATTGATGCTGCTTTATGTGCTGTAAAACGTAGTCACTGTGTCGGTATCAAAGCTGCAGAACATGGAGTTGTTCCACTGAATGGGATGTAGGAGTCGGGACCCGGCGCCCATAAAGCTTTCATAACTGGGGCTCTGACATCAGCAGTCAGGTCACGTGACTGTAAGATGATCTGATAGCACCAACTGAATACAGATTTGGTTTAGTGGTAACAGCATGCTGCTCAGACAGGTTTGGTTTGCTCTGAGAAGATCAAGAAAAGGAGGCAGAAAACGTGCTTCATCCAGTAGCAGCAGGTTGATCAACGTTATTCTGTATTGAAACTTAATGTTTATGTTAAATTTTGATTTACATTTAATATTTTGTGTCAGAAGAAAAGAACGGAAGAAAAGAGAAGAAAGGAAAAGCAATAAGAGTTTAGTTCACAGTTGATCAATAGTTACAAAAAGTACCCATCTGTACTTTAACTATTTAATTTAGGTTTACACTTTAATGACATGTCTGTGTCTGGCTGGAGGTATTTGGTCATGAAACAAACCATCAGACCATGGCTCAGGATGAAATCACCATTTTTACTACAATTTATCCCGAGGAGAGCATTAATTTGTGTTCCAGCAACACTGTCACACACCAAAATGTGTTACGGTCTCATTGGTTCTCAATGCAAAATGCATCAGTTTCACTAAAATGACTATAATTCTAAGATGCTTTTTTTCCCTTCCTATGTTTTGCTTTCAAAGTGACACAAAATGTCTGCAACTCAGTCAATGTAGTCTCACACCAAAATGTGTAATGGCTACACAATAAAGACTGTAAAATTATGAGATGCTTCGGTGTTTTAGGGCTATTATTTTCTATTGCTCTGTGACATTGTGACTTTCTTTCACTTTACATATTAAGTAAAAGCACCAAAGTCAACATGAAGAGGCTGTAAGTAGATTTCACAGGACTGTAGTTTGAATTTGCAGTAGTTTCACTCACTCTTTACTCTTGTTCTCGCTTTCTGCTTTTGTTTATGTGGCAAACTTACTTTGTTAGGCACTAAAATGAATTGGTTACAGTTGCAGAAGTATGGTTTGGGTTAAAATACACACATGCAAACACTTTTAGTCGCTCCTTCCTTTCATTAACACTCAGTTAGCACCAACAGTCCCTGGTTCGAGTCATGGTTTGGGCTAATAAACAACAATGCAACGACCAGCCACAACTTTTGGTTGTTTTTTTTTTTAGGTGTCAAGATTACCTCTCATAAAAACATGTCACAATTTTACAGCCTTTTTTTTGAGAAAATATTAAATGTTGCACTGTGGACCAATGCAGCTTTTTCCACATTTTGATGTGAAACTGGGCTGGTACCAAATTTCATGGCAGTCCAGCCAATAGTTGTTGAGTTATTTCCCTCAAAACAACAAATAGAAACCTCACTGTGGTGCTAGAAAAAGTCACGGCCATCAGTATTCTATATCTGAGCCAAATTTCCCACAAATACTTGCAGATATACAAATACCAGACCAAAGTGGAGCCAGTTGACCAGCGCTGCCGTCCACAGTCATCCTGCTTGTGCAGCTAAAAATACAGTTAAATAGATATCACAGAAAGCAGCGGCTCAGAGACAGGAATATAAACTTTTAAATCTACACACCGCCTCTGTTTATGCAAACACTGATTTCATGCATCAGACCATCCCAGAGTGAGCACAACCTCGGCTAAAAAGGTTTTCATCAAAACAAATATGAGGTAGAAAACACTTTTATTTTCTTCATTATACATTCAGCCTCAGCTGCATTTCATCTGCTCGGCCTTCAGCTGCTATTTGTCTTCAGTCAAACATTTACTGCATCCACTGCTCTGAATGCTCAGAAAAAATGTCCCACTGATGCAAGATTCAGTGGTAGAAGATGCACATTAGTCTGCATTTGTGTAAGTTTTTCCCTTTCTCTTTCTCTCACACACACTATTTTGATGTATGTGAGTTTTTAAGCTGTACTGATCACTTAAAGCCTCCTCTAAAGATTCCATCTATCTAGAGCCACACCAGATGCTGCTTCTGACATCTCCATTGCACCTACCTCGTCACGGATCTGCATCTTTCTCAACTTTACCCTCCCTTAGTCCTTCTTTTATATAAATTCAGTTTATGTTTGTTGTCATTTCATCCTCTTGACATTTTGGCAGCAGCAGTGACTTTGAGGTGCCGTAACTGTGACCTGCAGACAGGTTGAAGATATAGTGTAAGACAGACACTTGGAGAGCGGCTGTGCACAGAATGGAAAAAAGAGTAGGGCGATGTGTTTACCTTCTTCTCTCTTTCCCTGTGTGGCTCAGCAGAAGTGTGCCGGCGGTGTGTGTTTTAGTGTGTCCCAGTGTGTCTAACCCACGGGTCGAGGAGGTCAAATGCATCTGACATGGAACACCATCGATCTGACTCGCTGGTCAGAATCTGTAGTGCTCAGCGCCCAACACCAATGCATGCATGCATGAAGGAACATGGATGTATGTGGAGATGACATCCCTTCTTTAACCGTTAGCCTGTGGACCAGTTTGGTAACACCAGGAGGAGAAATGCACATAACAGCCCATCAGAGGAGAAGCTGTGGGGAAGAAATGGGACACAACGGCAACTTACTTATAAAACATTTGCATTACACTGAACTGCTAAGTCCTCTTTGTTACCACGAGTCCTCTGGTGGTTTATAATAATTGCAGTGGCCATTTGTGTTTGCAAATCTGCCACATGTGACATTTGTGAGCAGCAGCTTGACCCAAAAGGACACTGAAGCTTCATTCAGACAGGATTAACTTCCAGTGGGACATGTGCAATAAAAGCTTTTCCATTCTGCTTTAACTGAATTGGCCAAATGAAATCTAAATGCAGCACATGACCTCCTGCCGTTGCCCCAGTTCTCCTCTGAACTCTGTGCAGTATTTATAATAATTGTGTATATTCTGCCAGTTCATAAACAAACATTTTCCTGCTGCTGACAGGAAATATATATATATATATTCTATAAATGCTGCAAATGCATGTCTGTCAGACGGAGTCTTTGGATGTGACTGCCAGCTCAACTTCACAAACACACATCAACACAGTTGTTTTTTGTTTCTTCAGAGCTGTTGCCTTCCACAATCACTGTAATGAAAATGTTTTTAATAATGCTCTCCAGCTGGGAGCAGCTCCGTCATTTCTGGTGCAGCGTGGGGGAAGAATGTCCATCAAAAATCAAACATCCTTTGGTGGATGTATGCTGACTTTTTAACACATACTTTATTTTTGTCACTTTTCCAGCATGAACATTTTGAACACCTGCTTAGGACATGCTGGCTTTAAAGGCTTTCTACCCCCTGATGCTTCACTTTAACTGATCAGACCTCCTCTCAGTGCTCTGAGTGCTTGAGTGACATCTTCTTGACTTTTTTTTCCCTCCACCTATATTAAGATGAGGCAAACATGTTGATGCAGGAGCATAATCTGCCAGAATAGGTGTTTAAAGGGCCTTTTAAATGTCGTGATGGGGTTAAAACCAGTTATTGGGCATCACAAAAACAGCATTTCAGGAGCAAGTCAGAGCTGGAATTCTGAAAAGTACTTCTTTTTGTGTAGTATGAAATTCCAAAAATACTGAAAGGAGCTGGACTATAGCAACATGTGGAACGATGCCTTTAAAATATAGGAGCAGCAACACACCCAGTGGACAGAGAGTTATGCGCAGAGATATTTTACATTTAAGGAGCAATTTATGGACAACCAGAAGTCAGTGTACAGACACAGAGTTGATGTGATGACTCCAAAACTGAGCTGCTGCTCGTTGTGTCAGCAGGCCACCATCATTACTGTTTTAATGTACACTGCAGACTTTTTTTTTTGCCAGACAGTGTGTATTTATGCTAGTAGTGTGATTAATAACGAAGAGATGGAAGAAAAATGACACTTAAACACTGTTGATCACCACTTTTAGTATTAAAACTCATTTAAAATTCCCCTCCAGTTTAAAGAACATTCCAACATTTTGGGAAGAATTTATTTTTTGGCTTTATTTTGCTACAGTGAGGTGACCGGTTGTCGAATGCATCGACTTGTTGAGTCAAATCAGCAACATGATTACAGGAATATAACAGAGACTCTAGAATAGAAGGAGTGTGGGGATTTTACTGAAAAATAGTTCTTCAAGTCTTAATAACTGCATTCTAGTGAATCACCTTAGAGGTGGAGTCTGCAGTTCTGAAGAAAGATTTTGGATATTTAGCTTTCATATTTAGATGGTTAGCATGTCTCAGATTTACCATTACTCTGTTACTCTGCTTCCTTTCCCACTATCTCCCCTTCCTGTCCCTTATCCCCTGTATTAGGCACAGGAGACACTGGAATAGAGTTGTGTGCATCAGTTGCAGTCAGTTTGTTTGTTTCCTCTTTACAGAGCCATGGCTATATGCTAACACCACTGAACAAACACCCTAATTTGACCAAAAAATGCATCGGATTAGAATCTGACCCTCCAGCTTTAAGATGGCGTGCTGCCCCCATATTAATGAACACTAATTGAAATGTTAATTAGAGTTCTAAGCGCTGAAATTATGACAGTTGTTGATTCATTTTTAAGTTGCAGGAATATGCATCAAACAGCTGTAGGGAGCGTAGGAGGAGGTGGTTCAGTGAAGCGTCTTGTCAAGGCTAATCAATAATCAATAATCCCATTTTTCAGGTTTTTTAGACTGCTTTCATTTGCTTATTTTTTCTCTTTAATGTTGAGAAACAGCTTGTTTGCCTGTGATGGTGTAACAGTTTAGAAAATGAATAAATTAAGTATGTTGCAGTTCGACCAAATAAGTTGAAATTGCCCAGATTCTGATGAACCCTCGAATGTTCTCATCATCCTTTACTCTCATAATGCTGAAGATGAGAAGGGAGATGTATTTAAATCCATTTGTTAACATCATACGAATCACACGAGGGAATGATTGCTACATTTAGTTTGAAATGTTCGACAGTATCACTTAAAATTGCACTCAGGGCAAAAAAGAGATGTATTTCTAGGTATATTTTACTGTAACTTATTCAGCATAGTGGTATGGATAATTAAAAGCAACACAGAGCAACACGCCCCGTCCTAAAATGCCACCATATACAGCATATTCCTGCCTTAAGATCCTGTCATTTTCCCCGGTAAAAGTTCTATGATTACAGCAAATATGGTTCTTTCTAATCCCGTTCAGTATTTAGGCCAAACCATTAGGCTCTGGGGGGATTTGCCTCATGTTTCTGCTGAAGGAGTTTTCTAGCCTCTCCACTGGTTTAGGGCTTTAGAATAATTTGATAAAAGTGCTGAAGAAGAAAAGTCACATGAGACAGGCGGAGTGACAGCTCGGATTTGAGACAGGAAAAGTTTGGGTTTTTTGTGTGGACGAAAGTGTATCCACGGTGACGTGTTTCGCTGCGTGCGTGGGCACTTCACACTGTGCTTCAAGGTAGACGTCTACCCTGAAATCTGGAAAATTTAATGAATTTAGTCTGAAAGTTTACTCAGATACTCTTTAAATCCCATCCTAAACTTGACTCCCCGTGCTGCTCCGGTGCCAATCCGTTAGGCTGCGAAGAGCCGAGCAAATAATCTGAAGTGTCATTAAGAAAGTTTGGCTAATTTAATTAGGTCTCATTTCCAGTGACAAGACTCTCATCAGTTGTCGGGTAACTATTTACACTGGAGTAATTGATGCTTGATGGGGAGAGGAGACAGAAAGTAAAGACCTGGACTGCACTCGTGGCTGCAGTTTGAACACAGTGTTCACCGCTGGATAATGGTTTGTGCTGAGCTCATAATAATGCCGACCAGACAAGAAAATTGCGCTTTTCTTTTTGCTCATTTTTGTCTCCTGTAGCATGTGTTTGTTTTTTTTTCTTTCCAGCGATCAGAGTAAATGCGTGTTGCTTTTATCCCGACAACAGGTCAAAACAATACGAATGTTTCCAAAGATTTTGCACCACGCCGAGAAGCCGTTGACACCTAAAGCCGCAATCTTTTGAATAACAGTCGGATAGAAATTCAGATTTCTTTTTCTTAAATGGCACCAGCAATAAAAATAAACACATTTCCAGCGTATTTCTGAAAGTGCGTCACATGGCAGCATATTTCCCAGAGGTCTCTCCAGACTTAGCCACGGCTTCTCCATCGACTTTCCCTTTTTCTCATAAGTTGTTTTCTTCTCCTTGCATTTGAAAATAGAGAGAATTTCAAACAGTTAGGTCATCCATTATTCAGCAGCTACCTGTCTACTTTCACTTCTCACTCTAGTCCTGTTCAAGTTAAAAGGCATGAGACTTAAAAGACGAAGAAGGACGGGGTGCTGGAACGTCAGGCATGAAAACTGACAGGTCGCTTTGAGGAAACCCAGGTATGAGAGGAGATGAGGAAAGACAGAGTGAGACGGATCAGTGGACGGACAGACGGACGGACCGGGAGGATGACGGAGTGCATGTGAGGGAGGGAGATGTGAGACGCTACAAAGACCGACCTCCAACCGGTCAGACGTTGCAATCGCTATCAGATCATCAGCGTCACAGGAGATAGAGAGGATGAGAAAACTATGACAGCGAGACGTACCAAGAAGCCACACAGATGTCAGGAAGGAGTAATTCACCCGCCGACTTTAACAAGAATTAAATAATACCTGTAGATTGTCATTAATGAAGGTCTGATTGGCTGCAAATGTGTCCGGCCAGATTTGCAGCTCCACTTAAACACTGCGGCTGCGGCAAATTGCAAGAAGTACAAGGTAATGGGGATGAAACGGCAAAGTAAAGCATAGAGGAAATCAATAATACCCTCGCTGAACTTTTACTAACTAATTCCAAAAGTTATCTCAAAGTTCAAAGTGGCCGTGCACACACAACAGCAGAGCACATTTGTTTGGTCAGAAGCTTGACACCGAGAAGGGAAATACGACTGAATGGATTTTGCCTGCAACCACTCCTTCTCCCAACTCACTCCTCTTCTTTCTCTCTCACCTCTTCTCTCGAAGCATCACATTAAAAGTTAACCCAGAACTGCAGAGCCAGTAACTGGGTCATCCACTTAACAAGGTTTTGGATGTGGGCTCACTGCCATCACAGGTCAGGAGGAGCAAGTGTGCAGTAGTAGTAGTAGTAGTGGACATTTCAACCATTCTTAAGTTACCAACAACAGCCAACTTCCTTCAAACGCCACACAATTGTCATTATTATCTCATTTTATGGCTGAGGATAGTATGCATAAACTGTCCAGATTATAGTTACAGGAGGTCCTAGATTTATCTCAGAGTTTTGTTCCTATGAATCGATGCAAGTCGGAACTCCGGCAAAAATGTAAACAAAGCCGTTCCGTGCATCATAATATCGATCAGTTCTTTGGAAAAGTCATGAATACCAATGACTTTCATGCATGTATGAATCATTTTACACGAAGATAACAGAACATGTACTGTTTTTACAACTTGAGCATTTTATTCTATCTAATTTCACTTCCATGGAGACGGCTTTCCTTTTCTTCCAAGCATCAGAAGAGTCTGACTTTCACTGGGAGCCACAATGAAGGACAAAAAGTTAGTGAATGTAGAACAATCCAAGGTGGAATACAACCGGAGAATAGAAACAAAGCTGTCTGATAGCACCATGACGACGTATTCATCCGCTCAGCTCATCAGCTAGTTCCACGTAACCAGTTCTGACGTAACGATGAAACGCTGTACGTCACAAACTCAGAACTCTCTGTATTAACTCAATTCAGTCACCAAACCGGCCACGTTTTCTAGGGTCATATGTGCCTTGCAGTGTCAGAAAAGAGAATTATGTCCTTTTAAGTTGTCTTCTTCCTCTTCTGGGCGGCTGTGGCTCAGGTGGTAGCAGGATGTCCAGTGATCACAGGCTGATGATTCATTCTCAATCTGTCACCACTGGTGAGTGAATGAGAAACACATTGTAAACCATTTTGAGTACAGCTAAGGTAGAAAAAGAGCTATACAAGTGCAGATGATTTGCTTTCTTTGTGAATTTGCTTTTGTGATGTGCAAAGGTGATTAGAGATTCCAGTTTCACTCATCAGGCATCACCAACACACTAACCCACATTTACTTCTGCACAAGGCAGAACAATCACAAAACTTGGGAGACCTTCTGTTGTAAAGGTTTCAAAGGGTTTGTCTGTGTGTGTTTATGTTTAGATACAACACTGCTAGAAAACAGCACTAGTGGAAAAAGTAATGTCTCCATCCTAATGCTGCAAAACTGCATTTTAATGTAAATGGAGAATGTAGCTCTGGTCCTTAAAATGGTTTTGTTCAAGATGTTTTGAATCTTGGTGCTTCCAGCGAACCAGCTCACATGTCCACCAGCTTGCAGTGGAACCACTGTAATCTAGTCTAGACAAAATTATGTTCTCATAGATCTAAACTGCATTCCCAACTACATTATGGGGGAAACCAGTTTTGCACCGAGTTAAGTCTGTTTGTAACATGTCATTGTCATTTGCTTTGTTCCTTTGCTGTTGTTCCAACCTATCATATATTTGATTGGGACATTTTTCTCAGTCATTTTGGTGCCTAACTTCAAACAAGCTTCGAACATGTAGAAGTTTTTAATAAAATGTGATGTTTTCCTGAACCTAACCGGGTAGTTTTTGTGCTAAACCGAACCAGACAGCGAGTGGAAAATGCTCTTATGTACTTTCAAACGCTGCCGTTCCCACCACATTAAAGGCCAAAAATTCTGGGAATTTCAAAACTGAAATTACATTCCCCTCAAAACGTAACTAAGAATGCAGTTTAGTTGTATAGGAACCTAATTTTATGAACCCTGGGTCGTCAAATATGCATCATCACGAGAGGTCTTTGTACAGTTCACTAAGCAGCCTACAGAACATGACATAACATGTCAACACTGGTGGACAGGTGGAGTCACACTTTGGGTCCAGGAAAACTTGACCTGAAAGGTTTTCAGCTCCAGCCAGGAAACGACTTTTTACGACTCTGACTTAATTTATTTTTAGTGGAGATGCTCTGAACACTCTTCAAACTTAGAGATCCATAAAATCCCCTGTTCCCATTTATGGAAACGGGTACATCTGACTTTAAAACTTGCCACCCAACATCGGACAGAGTGTCACAGTCACCGTCTAAGGCCGCCTTGTATCATCTGAAAGCAGAAGACGGGTCGTCTGGAGGAAAGTTTCAAGGATACGAGTTGCAGGTTTTTCATTTTAATGTCACTCTGCAGAGCGAAAGCGGCTGAGTCACTGCGTCTCCTCCATTTTCCTCACTCCCTTCCCTGTGTCCTTCTGGGATGTGAAGGGACTGATTACAGGCTAATAAGATGTTTAGATTCGTTTCTCGTTTGTAGCAGCTGAGTAAAGTCCTGCCAAATGCGTGGTGAAGGAGGGAAGAGTGAGTAAGTGTGTGGGAGAGAGACGGAGACAGAAAGTGGGAGCTGGGAGAGGCTTTAGTCATACAGTCAGGATGCCAGCAAATAATTAAAACAATCCTAAAAGATGCCAAGAGGAACGGGGAGAGAGGGATGCTGCGCTGTGAAGCAGGAGTAAATTGCTTTTCTTCCCGTTAATTACAGGGTTATGGTTTTCAACTGATGCAAAGGGGTGCTATTTTGCACCTTATTATGATAATAACTTTTTTGTTCTGTGTTGTGTTACTCAAGCTCAATAATTTATGAAAATGATGTTGCACTCACTGGTGTCACTCCTCGTGCATGTGGAGTCGCTCTCGTACGTGCCTGGTGTGTCTTCTTCTGTGCAGCCATGTGTCAAAGAAGTGTCCTTGCACACTCTGTTCCTGCCAAATATAGACAATGCAAACCATTCATTTTCATCTCTGAGTGTCAGGCCACCATCTCAGCGTGCACACACACTCCGCCGTTACTGTTAAGTCGACACAGTGGCTCTTTGTTCGCCGTAGTCAGTGGAGCGTCTGCAGTTGTTGAGTGGAGCTGGCAGAGAGCCTCTTGTAGGCTTTACCTGGCTCGCTGTGAACAATAGTCGGCGGGCTGAAAAGAGCAGAAAGAGGCTTTGAGGCTTTTTGCGGTTGTGTAAAAGGTAAATCAGACGTAGGTGGCGTATTCATATTCAGCCACACCGTTGCCAATATCTGATTTAAGCCGAGAAGGGGCTCTTAATCAGGAACTGTAAATGGAAAACAGGCAAAGCAAAGAGACTGAGCTGCAGAATAAAGTTACAGTAAATATGGCTTCTATCACTGAAGTCTTTACCTTTCTCCACTTTCCACCTTTATCCTCTTTAATTCACACATAGAACATCTGATGTTCTTGTATATCTGGAGACAACTTTCCCAGAAGCTGAAGTCGTTGATGATTTCCAGTTCGACTCCTCAGCCTGGTTGCAATCATGCACATGCAAATATGTGCCTCAGCATGACTAAAAACACCTTCACACGTTTCACACCAGATTCAAAACGCTTTGCTGACTGGCGCACACACAAAGACAAACCTCCACCGAATCTGTGTGGCAGATGATTAATGCAACATGTGCCAGCCGTTGCTTTCCCCTCTCTCTCTGCTGCCACATTGATTTCCCTTGTATAGACCTGCTGCACTCTGCTGATACAGAGCAGAAATATGAACAGGTGTGTCATAGGTAATTTGTCCACATGGCCTAAAGCACTGCTTTGCCAGAACTGGGCAGCTGAGCTCAGTTTAAAGTTGAACTCCAGCCCAGAGCAGCTGACCCAGGTCTCTGTAGGCCACCCCAAAGGACTCACTTATGTTTCAAGCACAATGGCTTCAAAGCCAAATTCTCTTTCTCTTTTTTTCTCACTCTAGCTCTGTGTCTCAGAAAAAGGAAAGAAATAGTAAAAGAGAATTTTATTGTCAGGCCAGAAGGAATGCAAATGTTGACCACTGACTTTTGTTACAATAAATCCTCCTTTCAGCTCAATGACTTCTAGAGAAATCAAGTGTTTGTTTCTTTTCCTTTATGCAGTGCGGTTTGTCAAGACCTGATGCAGATGAAACAACTGGTGCAAAAGTCCTGAAATGAGGATGCATATCTGCTGCTTAAGATGAATTAAGGCCCTTTTGCACTGAATGCAGCAACTGCACCAGCAAGCTCTGAACCCATTTATTCCAATGGCTTTCACCACTGCACCATGAGCACATGCACTGTAGCGCAATGTTCAGCACGCCTGCAGCACGTAAAGTTCAACTATGTTGACAAACTCGTCATTTCCAGTCACTATTTCCATGTCGTTTCCCACCATTTCCGCCTACTTCCTCTGCTATGGTGTAAGGGCACCGCTGTTTTAACTTGAGGCTCTTCTAATACTCCACTGACTGCATTTTGATGAGCGTCTATTGACACTAAAGTTATGGATTTATTCGTAAAGTCAAACACCTCTGTACCGCTGTGGGCACATTTTAGTTTTAAGCCAAATGAAAAAGGACAGCCTAATAACCTGAAGGAAGGACTTTGCTGAAACTGCAGCAGAAGTGTGGTGATAGCAGGTGCTAATAGCAGCAGTGTAAAACTAATCAAGGTCTAAAACAAATGTTTAATTGCAATTATTCCATTAACAGTTAATTATAACGTTAAATTCTGGGACTGCAGCATGCTTAGTCTGGTGAAGACTTACTTATAGGCTTTGGATGCTCGCATAAAGCGGCAAAAAAAACCATTGGTCAGGCAATAATATGTAATGTGGGAGAGGTAGCATGTATGACAAACCCACAGAGAACAATCACCTGACCCTGATGAGCTTAAATTATCTTCACCTCAGTGTTCTGGTCTTCTGACCCATCATGTCATTGTTTTGGTTCAAAACTGATTTAAGGTTTAAAGATACCTACATCCATCCAATGAAATCACTGCAACACCACTAAATGAGTCCATTATACGTGATTAGATCACCTAAACCACTATATTTACATTGTTGTGGTGCTTCCTCATGTATTTGGGACCATTCAAGAGGCTGTAAACAGTCTGGACAACCTCAGCCAATCAAAGTTCTTGTGGTTTCCACAAGGAGTTTCTATAACTGATGAAGCTCCAGCAATGAGTTGCACTTTTGGGAAGGTCATGGGAAAGTTTTGGAGTGTAAGCCACAGCAGGTACAGTGTAGCTGCACAATCCAGACTCATAAATGTAGTTTCCAGCTGCTCTCTCAGCATTGTTTCTGGATGCAGTAGGCACAATCGTGTTCACTGCTTTTTTTCTCCATTGCTCCCAAGTGGCCAGAAAAAAATCAGTTAATGCAGCTTAAAGTAAAAAGCTGATTGCTATCCCCAATGATGGTGTCACTGTATAAATGCTTTTCAAATACCTCACTAATGTGTAGACAAGCACAGGAGTTCAATCAGAGCTGAGTGTTGTCTCAGTGGATTTATGGGAATCCACACTGGGCAGGCTCAGGAGGAGGGAATGCAAATGACCATAATCCATTTAAAACTGGGAGGCTTTTACTCCTCAAGCTACACATCCAGCGACACAGTTTTTAACTTTACCCTGAGCCTGTACAGGATGAGTCAGGTCAGAAGTCGGTTAGGTTTTACCTTGAATTGATTCCAAGATAAAGGTGGGTACAAGTTTGCAAACCTGGGCCAGTGCAGATCTCTAACTGGTCCCAGATCAAGATCGGAGAAGTGAAGTGAATAAAAAGAGGAGTCAGCAAGATGAGATGGAAGAGAATTCATTTTCATTATAGACTTCTTCACAGCTGCAGCCTCATGCATCCCTGTCTCATCTCCATCCTTATCTCCCTCTCCCTGCTCTGCTCCTTCCCCTCTTCCTTTCTTCCCTCCTCTTCTCACTTTACTGGCCACGGATCTGGATGGAGCGTACAGTTGTTCCAGCCAAACACAAGCCCCGTACTTTTACTGCGTCTCTTGATTGATGTTCTCATATCTATTGCTCACACACTCGGCAGCTCTCAGATAGAACGGGACTATTAGCATTGGCCCTGTGCCTTCTCCTTTTCTCTCAGTAAGTTAGACTCCGATCAGTTGGAGATCTGGCTGGCAGGAGAGGAGAGGAGAGGAGAGGAGGAAGTGATAGAGAGACAGATAAAGACAGTAAGATAAAGTGAGAGTCAGGACAGTAAGAACAAGAAGGAGCGTCGGGGAAATGGAGGGAAGAGAAACGCAGCATACTGTCAACGGCATCCAAGTGCATGAATGTACTCCTGTCTGAGCTGCAGTACAGAAAACTGAACAACGGCTATACGACACCTAAAATAGCCAGACTAAGCTTTTGTGTGGAGGTGGTGATGTGTGCATGTATCTGTAAAGTGGGATATAAGCGAAAGAAAATAGTGTGCATTAAAATAAGTGTGGCGTAAATTGAATTCTGCGTTTTAATAGAGTTTCATAGCAGGAGAAAATGGTCAGCTTATCGAGTGACCAAACAGAGCAGAGGCTCGTGAACTTCTCCTCTCTCTATATAAACACACTTCAACAATTTAAATATTCAAATTGGATGTGTTCCCCTTTGCCTCGGACGTTTCAAGTCATTATGCTTTAAAGACTCACGGAAGCTCTGGGGAATCGGTGCTATTTGATGCAGATCTTTGTCTCACTGTGCATCACTATCTCCTCCTGACTGTTGGGCATTTTAATCAGGCAAGCTGTGGTCTGTCCTCCAGCCTGTTTGGTGCCTCTACCTCTACTTATTATGCACCTTTAAACAACTCAAACCCCTCTGAATATGGAGCCATGCCTGCAACCCCCTGATTTAACTGTGTGGGTAATGAACCCTGTCACAAAAAGAAAGCCAAAATAAGGCCAAAGAACTAGTAAAAATGATGTAGTAATGACCAGTAGCTCAGTGATACAAATACATAAAGAGTGGCATATCCTTTGCATATTTATATATTACATAAATCTCCCTTTGACCACTAAAAACATCCCCCAGCTCCCTGAGGTTAAGAGCCACCACTTCACAACTCCAAAACAATTTACTCCTTAAAGCAGTGTGAGCACGACCTGCAAGATTGTTATGAATGTTTTGAGAAACTTAATGATGCACATTTAGAGAGGAAGGAGAGGGCATGAATATCCATCACGCCCCTGTAAAAACCCACACAAGCTCAGAGGGGAAGCAGGCTCGGCTTAAAGGCGAGAGACGGATGAATTCAGCGTCTGCTCTGGGAGCTTCATGTGGATTCTAACCTGATCTTTCTGTCTCCGTGCAGCAGGTAGATGTTTTTAGTAAACAATCTCTGATAAACGCCAAACAAGTGGCAGAGATTCAGAGCTGGTGAGTCTTTGGTAGTGGCCATTTTCAGACATAATAGATGCTATTGAGGAGCATCTGAAAGCTCAAGATGTGACTTTAGACCAAGATCATTGAATTTAAAACGTTGGCAAATAATGCAGGAACTGTTTTTCTCCTTTGATGTCTTTAAAACTTTGCCACAGGAAACAAAACGACAACCTTCAAGCTGCAACATGCTGACAGTGGGAATGAGACGAGCCTGATTGGACTTTGTGGTGAATTAGCCGTTTTGGTGACAGTATCTGCCTCTCTTCATTTAAACATTCCACCAAAACACCTTCCTGCAACATTGCCCAAGATGACTGTAATTGATTAAAAGAAATGCCACCAAACCAGAGTGTTTTTTCCCGTGTTGCAGAGTGTTGATGAGGTGAAGCCAGACCATTCTGTAGAACCTCCTCTGAGGGTCTGATGGGAGCGTTCCAGCAGCAGATGCATCAGGATTATGTCGGTTGCTTCATTGCAACCTTGAAATAAGTGGCCATTTAGGAGACGGGGATGAAAGATGCTGTTTAGTTGCAGATGAAAAGTGCAAGATCTGCAGTTCTAGAAGCTTAATCCATGCTGAGTACTAAAAGTCAGGATGTCTTAGTGTCTGCTGCTGGGATCTTTGACCATTTTGTTTATCTGTCTGTCTCTAGTGTGCTTTTTAACATTTGGAAGGTTCAATACTGAGTCACTGGAGTAGCTGCTTAAAGTAGGGAATGGTTTGTTTTGTGTATAAAGGAACATTATTGTCTTGTGTGTCAATATTTCACACTGAAAGGCATTTGAGAGGAGACGGGGGACACTCTGGAAACATCTTTATTATATCACAGAACATAAGAATATGTATTTGAGGAGTAAGGTTTCTTTGTTGTAACTTTATAATCCATGAAATATTCCACTTAATGATGCAACTAAAGCAGAAGTAACTCAGGATTAGTTCAGTAAAAGACCAAACCGCACTAAACTAATTGAATAACTTCATAACAGTCAACTTCTGTATTTAAAAAATACATTGTCCAGTTCAGAAAGTACATTTTTAAACCTCCATTGTAGGTTTCTGCTGCTGATCTAGTAATCCTGTGTGTGTTTTAAAGAGGCAACCACACTACTGTACATCACTACTGCTTAGGAGAAGTGCCAGCAACATGTCTTACTTCAGTGCAAACAAACAAGAGAAATAACCAGCGTTTCTGCAAAGAGCCTTTCCTTTATGACGCTCACTGCTCAGCCTTTATCTTCCCTCTGATTAGCTCTCACCGCAAATTGTCTCCCTTATTCTGTGTGTCCCACCCACACCTGCTATTGACACACAGACACACAATGTAAGCCAGCATTCTGTTCCTGATGTAACTGGATTAGTAGTGGGTGGTGAGCATCTTTCTCCTGCTCCCAGATTCCTGAGTTGTTAGAGAGGAACCGAGGAACACGGCTCAGATCACAGTCAGAAAGAACTCATCTGTGGCTCACGTTTCCAAAGGCTGACAGTGAAGCCTTGCTTTCAGATTAGAACTTTTGAATTCGCTGTCAAAATAAATTATTTACTTTCTCAGTGTGTATTGGTTACGACTTTCTTTTTTTCTTCTACTAAGCATCATTGTCTGACAGGGGTTTTTTTTGTTGTTTTTCAGTCTGCATTACATTCGTTTTGGTGGTTTTCTGCACAGATTTCTCATTAAGTGTTGGCAAAATAGCAATTTTTCTGCAGAATTGCATGTTTTTAGCTGTTGAACAAAAAATAGCAAGTGCCTCCAGTTTTCTTAAATTATAGTAGTTTCATCTTAAAAGCAGATTATTTCAAATTTGACTAATATATTAAAGAGGCTCTTTGTTTTGTCTAATAAGCACTGAAAGGATGACTCTCTGAGAGGCTTAAGTAAATGGATTTGAAAAGCCTTGTACGCTGGTGTTGTGTTCTGTGCATCACCTCTAATGAGACACTTTGACAGTCAGATGCAGTCGACTCCAACCATCCTCCAACAGGCTCCTCTGTGTCCTCTTACCGCTAAGGGCAATCCCTTCCTAAACCACACACACACACACACACACACACACACACACACACACGGCTGGGCGCTGATGCCAGCTACAGCGGCTCAGAGTAGCCCCTCAGGGTGCAGCTCTGCAGTTCAGTGGAAACAGCGATATTAAGGCCACCTCTCTGTAACGTCGGGGTCACAGCGTTTGCCTCGTGATGCTGCACATTCTGCAACTTAAGCAGAAATCCCAACAAATCACCTTGCTGTCTGGCGATTTATTTCAAAATGAAAGCAGCTATTTTTTGCTTTGAATCGTGTTTCACTTTTGCTTGCTTTTGTGCGTTTCTGTGTGTGTATTTGCAGCCAAATGAGGACACGTGTGAGCTTTGTGTTTGCTCGCTGTCTCATTTGTTGACTGATTTGTTTGGGCCTTCTCTGGTTTTCGAGATAAACACGTTGAACCAGATATGAATATTCCTAATGGCTTTTTAATGTCTTTCTAATTTGCCCTTTAAAGGGCTCTAATGGACTGTCCCCATGTTTGCACAGAGAGGAGAAACAGTGGCTTTGATTCATTTAGTTGTTACCTTGCACTAAGGCAGACAGGAGCATTATACTTCACAACTTCTAGCCTCATATTTCACTCCAGCAGTCTGCAGAGCGCCACATGTCTGTGAGTTTGTGTAGAATGAAAATGCTCTGCTGATTTTTAGACTTCAATCCCTGTTTAACAAGTATTTGGAACTGATACATGTTGCATGTAATTTTTTAACAGCATGTGATCGCAGGAATCTGTCATTCATAACTATGCTTCTTCATTAATAAGGGCCCATAATTGGTCTATAACCACCTTAAAACATGAAGACCAAGATCATTCCTGACTGATACATTTCTTGTGGTTCAGGTATGTAATGAAAACGTGTTCAAATAGCAAAATAGTATCAATTAATATCATTAATGCCCAGGTACTGGGTATCCTGTTGTGCATAGTTGCATAAAAGATGATATATTTGACACCAAAAAAAAAATCATAGTATTCACGTGTATGTATTTGTGATGAAACAGCCTGTACTCCGACACAGAAAGCACAGTCTGATAAGTGAGACATATGGAAGTTAATAACCTGTGAACCTGGCTCTGTTATACTGGAGGCCTTATGGATCATTTGGATCCTGCAGTCTGAGTTGTAGCGTGTGTGTTAAAAAAAGAGAGAGAGCATGAACAATGATAGACGCGTCATTATTACTAGTGCGTTTAAGCTCACAGCGTTGCCTCTCTGGTTACAGTAAAACACATGTTGGTTAACTCTGGTAATCACTGGCTGGGGGAGTGCATGAAAGGTGTGAGCAGAGGTTGATTGCGAAGCCATTTCCCAAGGCTTTGTCGCGCTCTGTTAGCTGAAGAGCTCCATTTCAAAGACAATTTGTCTACTGCTGAGCACTTTGGCAAAGAGCAGCCTTGTGGTGGAGGAAGTCACTAGTCTGGTGTGTGTGTGTGTGTGTGTGCACGAATGTGTGTGTTTGTGAAACTTTAAAACTGCCTTTTGTGCACGTGTGAATCACGCAGCCTACATGCGTTGAAGCTTGTGCGAGTGCCACAGTGTGAAACTAGAGGAAAACGGAGCAGCACAGCCTTTAAATCAGACCTATGTGATGCTAGCACAGACTGAGTGGCCACATTAGTGAGGTCACGATCCGCTCTCCAGCTCGTTTTCAAGGCGATGCCGGCTTGGCAGATCGCCCACAAGATTTTTGGAGTGGCCATCATCATCTTCAGACCTCAGTTCTGTAAAGTGTATTTCTCCAGATTGTGAAATCTCATTAAAGTGCAGTCTACTAGTGTTATATTTTGAATTATAGCTTTTATTCTTTACTTTATGTGAGTACAACTGTCTACATTTAGTACTGCTTATACCTCCTCTGTTTAGCTGTTTTTTCCATTTGTGGATATTCAAGGTAACTCAAAGATCTGCTCTTTGTAGTATTTTTTTCTTCAGTAATAGCATTTATGCAGTTAAGCAGCAAGATTCCCTCTGGCCAAAAAACAGAAAATGTTAAAGATTTTCCTAAACAAAAACACGTTTTATTTAGAAGCTGGGAATTCAGGGGAGTTATACAATAGGCTGCATATAAAAGATGGATGTAGCTCCATGATCTGAAAAGTGAAGCCAATGCACAGTGTCTTTAACATGCATTTGTTTAAATGGCCTGCAGGGGGCGACTTCTTTCATAAGATACACTGTACTGAAGTCAGTAGGAAAATGACCTTCCTTCTCACTCCATCTGTTACCTCAGTGGACATTTTTCTAATGAACTTATGGTCTCAACTGCTAATTTCAGGTCTTCCTCAATACAACATGGTGTTCATTTAGTAAATATGGTGCCATTCAGCGTAGACCAGGTGAGAAAGTGGGCTGTTTTAGGGCCTGTCTGCCGTGTGACTGTATACATGTACAGCCTTATGTATAGTGGATATTATCCTTGAGCTCTCTGTCAGATATGCCTCTTATTTGACACGTCCAGTTTTGAAAAACCAATACAGAAATGACTGAAATGCAACATTTGAAGCCCAGAAACTGATAGTTGAGGTCCATCAAACATGTATTAGAATCTATGAGTTCTGCATAGGATTTATGATGTATGGAGTATTTTAATGTACTGTACTGTTGTTGTTGTAAAATATTTGAGCCCAATAGCCTGAAAAGATAGCTTGATGTTCTTTTTATCTTGTCTTAACTTCTCATGTTTGTTCCTCTGTTTTTTACCTTCATCCAGGTATGCTGTTCTGCACGACCCAGCAGGCTGGCTCAGTGTGAGTCCAGTCAAAGGAACTGTCAACACCTCCGCCTCTCTGGACCGCGAGTCTCCTTATGTCCACGACAATAGATACACAGCTGTCTTCACCGCCACAGACAACGGTGAGCTGCAGTTAACCTACTGTGTGAAAGAGACAGGAGATAGTGAGACATACGGAATAATCTGCATAACCTTCAGAAGAGTAGATGACAAACGTGGTTCACTTTAACTACCCCTTGAAACAAACATGTTGATGCATCAGCTATTTAAGAGTGTTCACATTGTTGTCTTTAGATGCTTAATGCAGCGGCAGAGTGGCATCAAGGTTTCCCACCATAGATTTGTTCTCATTTTCATTTTACAAGGATTCCTCGTGGGCGATGAGTGTTGTTACAGAATCACTGCAGCAAGAATGGAAAAGTCAAGATTAAGCCTCTTCTTATGCATAGAAAGCGCTCTATGAAAAGACTCACCTGGTTGCAGTGTGTCACCGTGGTGACAGTGGGATGGCCTTAAGTGGCGCTGCGTCTATCAGACCATATGTTGGCGGTGTCGGTGGAGCTGCTGCTCGGAGACTTTCCCAGGCACAGATCAAAAGAGTCGAGAGCAACTCTTTTTTTTCCACTCTCTCTTTGCTTCTCTTTCAGTCTCATCACCTCTCTGTCTCTTTGTCCCCTCCTGTCTGTCTCCCTCCCTCCCCCTATCAATCCATCTGGTCTCCTGTACTCAGGAGATTCTGACAGATCCATTAGAGGAACTGAGGGATTCTATTAGTAGGCAGCAGAATAGCACTGTTGTGCTGGGAAATTCGGCAGCCTTAGAAAGATGAGCATTGAAAGAGGAGTAATGATGGGGCAGGAGGAGAAGGTGGGAGGAGGTGGAAGAGTCAGGGGAGGAAGAGAAAGGAAGGGACATAAGAGAAGATAACAAGAAAATGATATAGAGCTGGGGAAGTGGATGAGGAATAGGTGGAGAGGATGAGAAATGGTGAGTGGACAGAGCAGTAGAGAGAGGGGAAGATTTGTGCTGGAGCCAGACGGCTGGATGAGAGGATTCAGTGCGATATTATTGCAAAGTTTTCAAGGTACGGGGCTTGGAATTTAAATTATTTAAGGTTAATTAATCAAAGAAAATGCCATAGTTACCCTGCAGGTTGCTATCTGTATCTGTGGATACTGCACTGTTTTTAGAGTCTTTCTAAATATACATTCAGGTGTAGAGCTGGTCACCCAGTCTGAATGTTACCATTAAATGCCTCATTATCGGTACATGTCATTCCCAAACATAAGGGCTAGAAGGGACCTCCTCCACCTTCAAGTGGGCTCCTTTATTGGCAGTATAGCCAAGTTTTTTCATTTCCAAAAAGGAACAAAAGCCCACATTTAGAGGCTGGAGGTGATGGAGGAGGAAGAAGTCATGGGTTTGATCCCGTTCTTTTACTTTCACTCTCATTGACCTCTTTTCTCTCCATGTTTGGTTAATTATAGCATCAAAACTACCTGGTTTGGTTTAGAAAAAGATCACGGTTGTACATTTTCAGTGACAGATCCAATGGAGATGCTACATGCGTTTATTCACACAACCACAAAAGGTCATAGACATTATCTGTGCTACTTTGTCTTTATCAGTGATCAGAATGGATGATAACATGCCTACCAAGCATATAGAAGGTGGAGGAGGTCCATACTGACCCATAAAAGACCATTTAATGGACAGATAACATCGGATAAATCGGATGAGCCAATATCAAACCTCAATAGCTTTTTGATACCAACAAGAAAAATATCCAGTTCAATGAACATCACAATTACTTCCAGTTAAGATCCACAGCTTGGTTGCATTTGCAGATGAGTTAATTATTCTTCAGTCACATTTTTCCTCAGTGACCCCTGGATGACTTCTGAAACAATTAACCTTTGACAAGTTAGACTTTTTAATTTAAATTGGCAGTAGTAGGAAACAACGGTCAACAGAAATCCCCACCATGTGTTGCCATGGTATCATCTGCAAACTTAATTCTCACTTTAACACTAATTTCAAAACAAGAATGAGAATAACTGGCAGGGTTGTACCTAAACACGGCGTGGTATTGAGCTTAGCCTAAATGTAATCATGCTGTTTTTATACTATCGCTTTACCAAAAGTTAATGGAAACAACAGAAGACCATCAGAATCTTCAGTTTTGCAATAGAAGTCTTGACACTTGTTTGAGGTCATTTTTTACTTCTTTAAAAAGGATTTAATGTTCTTCATGCAAACATTAAACTCACAAAGGTTGAGCTTCTACTCTGTTTATTACAGTTATGCATAATGTAGTATGTAACGGCACCTGAACTCATTTTTTTTTTGCCACATTTTAAAGATTTGCTTCAAATTCCCACCATGATTAAATGAAAACTTGGCTGTTACTAAGATCATAGATTTTAGTCTTAATTTAGTCTCTTAATAAACTGATCCATGGTAATAAGCACCAAACACAAAGTGTGGTTTAGGCTAGTGTCAACATTTTTTTACAACAATTCAGTCACTTATTATTGACAAAATAGTCCTCAAAGTTATCTAATCTGTCATGTGGGAGAAATTAATGTCTGTAGTTTTTGAGACACTCAACTCAAAATTACAAATATCAACCTCATAGTGGCGCTAGAGAAAAATAATTTCTTCATTAAAGTTCTAAGGACACAGCATGTAGAAACGCTGAATGTCTGAACATTTCAGAGGATAAGGGAGAGCTTTGACCTGCTGGTGGTGCTAAATGAAACGTCAGAGGGTTCATAAACTCATTAGGATTCTTATATTGGGGACCATCAATTTCACAACCTTTATGACTTCCCAGCCAATCATTTTGTAGTTGAGATATTTCAGTCTGGGCTGTAGTGTTGGACAGACCGACAAACTGCCAATCCAATGAGATCCAATGAGTCCAAACATAAAATAGAACCGACATAACGTGACAAAACATAAAATTCCACCTGCACTCTGTCCTATATATGTCAGAGATGTCAGACGGGAAATAGATTAGAAGCTGCTCCCTTTTCTGCCTTCACAGATACAGGCGAGGAGAGCCATAAAACTGCAGCACGCGGTCCTTTAACATCTCGCTGTGGTTGTGCACCAGGTGGAAATATGAGCGGAATACTGATACCTGCTTGACCCCTGCCTCCACTCTTTTCATGCATGCTGTGTCACTGACAGGACAAATTTGCTCCTTTCCCGCAGCAAACTGTGCAATGATTGTATGACAAGCCGTCCATGTGGAATACCAACAGGATATCGATTGACCCTTACATCTTCATCTTTATATTTATGTGGAGACCTCCAATGAATAACTATTCAACCTGCTCTGAGGAGAAGGAAGAGGAGGAGGATGAGAGGAGAAACAGTGGAAAAAAGACGACTATATAAAACCAGAAAAATGGTTTTGGACAAAATATACCAATGGGGTGAGAGAGAGGTCTCAAATAACTTTAAATTACATTTAAATTCACTACTTCCAGACATATTTAACACCTAATATTAAAATCCACAGCATCAACCGTGCACTTAGACCAGAGGAGTCCAACTCATCCTAGTTCAGGTTCCACATCCAGCCCAGTCTGATCCCCAGTGGACCCATAAAACCACAGCAGAAGAACCTAGAAATAACCACAACTCCTGATGGTTCCTTTGTTTTAGGGCAAAAAAGTTCATTCTGAAAATGTTCACATTTAAGGAATTATCTTTCTACAAAACATTATGAACAACCTGACAATTTACTAAGAAAAATGAATTCAATTTCAACAACATTCATCCTCAGTTTATCATTTCCAAATTACAACTTCCAGATCACAGAGTGTCAACAAAGAAACACAACATTTAGTCACAGATATCTGATCAATACAGTATTTTACTTTATGATCAAAGTGACAAAAGTCTGACAAAAAAACAAGGCAAAATATTACAAAAATGAGACAAAAAATGACAAAAGCGAGAAACAAAACAACAAAAAAGTAGACAAACGACACAAAACAACGAATAAAGTAAAACACAAAATGACAAAAGTAAGACAAAAACAAAAGCAAGACAAAAAGGAAACACAAAACGACAAAAAACAGAAACAAAACAACAAAAACATGAGACAAATGACAAAAGTCTGACGAAAAACAACAAAAACAAGAGAAAATATAAAAATGAGACCCAAAATTACAACAGAACAATGAGCAATCCAGTATTTTACTTTATGATCAGAACAACTTGTCATGGTCTAGAAATGATTTTAAATTTATAGTTTTACCAATTTACAATGTGCAGTTAATGTCTTGTCTGGAATTTTTACACTTTGAGGGCCAGTTTTGACCCACGGGCCGCATGTTGGACACCCCTGACTTTGATCTGTACCGACCGAAGAATATATGAAAAATGAAAGCATGCTGCCGCTGACCTTAAGTTTTGCATCTGATTAAAAGCCTCCCCTTATAAAGGTGTTGGAGTGTTCCGGCTATAATCTGTGTCGGGTCAGTCCCAGGGCCCGCTTTGGCCCATCTGACCTGGTGTGTTGGCTGGAAATAGAACGTCTACTGTAAGTGTTTTGCATGGTTAGCGACAGCCTGACTGTAGCTGCTGGCTAACAGCGTGAGGGCAGGTCAGCTCAGCGGCCCTCTGGGCAGCAACAGATGGTGAGTGATGGAGCGAACACACTACAGGGAAAGACTCAGATCGCAGAAGAAAGACAGAAATAGGGCCAAACAAAAGGAAGAGGAGAATGATCTAAGTTTTGGAGGGCATTAACAAGGTAGCAAAGCGATGGCGACGTTGTGAAGGTCGGAGGTCGTGTCAGCTGGAGAATTAGCAGCAGTGTGTAGTCTGGAGGCGACTCTCTGTTACCATAGTAATCAATTCCACTAGCAGGGGAGGCAGAGAGCCATTTGTCACTCCCTGATGTGTGAAGTTACAGACCTGATTGTCACTGCGTGTGCACGTACATGCATGTGAGAGTAAATCTGTGCTGGTTCTCTCACTCGTCCCCGCATCTGCATTTGTGCACATTGAGTCTCATTCCTCATCATTTATCCATCGGCTGCAGCCGCTTCATCCTGTCGAGGGTCGCAGGGGGCTGGAGAACATCCTGAAAAGGTCGTGAGTCAATCGAAAGACTTCCTCCTATCATGTGTTTGTGTTTCTGAGTTAATGAATGAAAAAGCCACAGAGTTTTTCCTGTGCAGCAGCACCTGGCAGCATTGTTTGAGGGAGATATTGTTCCAACCTGAGTGAGCAGAGCTGTTTCTATAAACTCTGATCAGTAGCTGCTGGTTTTGCGTGCCGGCACATTCTCTTCTGCTCTCTGATTCCCCACCGGGACGCCAGCTGTTCCTCTATCGTACCCCCTTCTCCTTCCTTCACATCACTGGTTTTTTTTAGCTCGGCGTCGGCGTGTTCTCGTGTTTGCGTGTGGGTGGATGGAAGTTGTGTGTTCATTGTGGGTTTTAATGTCTTTGTCCCGGTACATGCAGGAGCTCTCTGGCCCTGTGTATCCGCTCTCTGCTGTGTGTTGTGGTTCAATGTTTTCTCCTGCTCCTCATTTAAATGTTAAACCGCCTCCTGGTGGGAGCCATTTGTCACTGGAAGGCATGAATACATTATCAAAGCCCCAGTCATCAGAAGCACGCCGGCGCACGCTCACACGCAATCTTAAGCGTCGGCTGCCACCGAACCTGCTATTAAAAACTCTCAGTAATGCACAAAAGAGCCAAGCAGCGTTTGCTTTGAACACACGGACGTACGGAGGAGAGACGGAGGCCGTGCACACGTGTCTGTCTACCCGGATCACAGTGTGACAACCTCTACATAGTCAAAGAGCTTTGTTAATTACAGGAATATTAAGTATTACACACACACACAGTCAGACTGAGCGATGTGATAAGTCTCAGCATTCATCACAGTCACATCACATCCCCTCCGGCTTAAATCAGACGCAGGAAGGCAAAAGTAGAGAAGGGAGGCTGAATTCTACATTAATGGGCCACAGAACAAAACTCTGATGTAAAATTAAATACCACGTAGGCTGTGTGTGTGTCTGTGTGTCTGTGTGTGTCTGTGTGTCTCTGTGTGTGTGTGTCTGTGTCTCTGTGTGTGTCTGTTTCTACGTGATGGCTGCCCGTTGTGCTGCCTCATTGCCGTGCTAAGTGCTGGGAACCAGTGTGCAGCTCGTTGCCGTAATGGGCTGAGTAATTTCCCGGGTTCGGGCCAGCCCAGATACAGCGGTCTCACTGCTAAGCGGCTGTCATGTCACCAGCAGCCTGGCAGGCTAAATGCAGATAGATAGACCGGCGTTGTGTCTTTAGCCAGCTGTGATCAGGCTGTCTGAAACTGCAGCAGGGAAATAATAAAGCATGATGAGCTACTGTGTCAGCTCAGTGCACCGGGCCTGAAATCCTCCGGCCACCGATAGAGAAGAGGAGTAAAGAGCAGAATATAATGCGATAGAAAATCACAGTCTTCTGTTTATGGAATGCTGAGTAGTTCAGTTCAGCGTGATGAAACTCCACCAAGCCATGATTTAGTTATCAATGAATCAATGTTTGATTAGCAGGAGATTTGTGGTAGAAATCAAGCATGACTCGCTGCTATAGCTTTGCAAAAGATCCATTAGAGCACAGCCGAGAGAGCAAAGGCCAAAGAACAGCCTGAGTCTGATAGAACGGTAAATAAAGTAACAGGAGGCTCGGTGTGGAGACAAACAGAGGAACATGAAGGAAAATGAGACAAGGTGGAGAGAAAAGTGAGAGATGAACATTAAAAACATGTCAGGACGAAGACATTAAGGGATTTATTTCTGTTTTTTTGGAGAGGAAGATGGGAGGTTTTATGAAATGATATGAAATCTGGATGTGTTTACTCGCCTCTCTTCTTTCTTGTTCCCTGTGAGACCAAAATATAGAAAAAAATGAGCAAAAAGAGTAGAATAAAATGAAACAAATGAGCAAAAAAGAAAAGAAAAGAATTTAAAACTCTGTAACTGCTGTTGTATTTTTACAGCAGTGGGTTTTCCAGGGTAAAGGTCACTCCCTCCATCCATACGTCTCTTACTAGTCAATCCTTTCATGAGACAGCCACGGGGGCAAACAGGTTAACTACCCTACTGAAATGTGTTCTTGCCCAGCCAATCAATTATAACCCGGTGCAGCCATAAGCAAAGGTGGTGTCAGCGTGAGGTGAGGGTTCAGGGTGGAGGAATCCAGACATCTTGACCCAGGATAATGGCAGTGTAATGGATATGCTGTGGAAGCTCCGTCTCGGCCTTCTGTTGCCTCCCCTGCGTTGCCGCACTGCCTCAATAGCCCCAAATACTCACTGTGTCTTTCTCACTTCAGCACTTTACCACCACCTCCCCAACCTCTGCCTCTCTCTACCCCGTCCCTCCCCGACTGCCTCCGCCTTTCATTTCTCGATTCGTAGCCGAACCTCTCGGGGAAGTCGCCACCTTGTAAACAGGCTCACGTTGTGTCTGTGATTACAGAATACCTTTGTTCAGCTCTGCCAGGGAAGAGCCGTCTCTCTCCGTTGTTGGCTGTTATCGGGCCCCTGCTTCTCTCGTGTCCTTGGAATACTGATTCATCCGCAGATCAGAAGTTATCGCTGCGCCTGGCTCACCAAAAACAAACACGCCTCTGCCCACTCAGCGAGGGAGCCTCTGTCTGAGTGCAGCGATACCCCGGCTATTCATTTCTATAAACCCCTGAAACAACTGGCTGTGTTAAAAAGAAGAGTATATTCAATATGATTAAATTTTAAAAGTACCCCGCTCCCCCTCGCCCAGCACATCTCTATCAGGGTGTAGTTTTAATGACAGCAATCCAAATGAAATGAGATGAGTGGGTAGTGGAGATGGAGAGGGCTAGATAATGAAAGATGAAGTCAGATGATGGAATCAGGGAAAAACACGGCTGATGGAGAGCGTCTTTCAGTTTATCTAGAAAGCATGTCATTAGCGTGGCATAGGAAATCTGTCAGAGGCTTAGTTCCTGATGAGGAGTGGAAGGCAGCATCTCTGGATATCAGGGTGTGTGTTTATCTGTCTGAGCCGGGGTTGGAGGATGTTTTAATTACACAGCCTCACGGTTCCTAAGCTGCTCTAAAGGCCGCCTCAATTAACACTTTCTGCATTAGAAATGGCAGGAAACTGCTAAGTTAAACTCATGACATTCCCTTCTTCCTGCGCCTGGGAAATATCACGTCATATATGGAGCATTTCATAACAATTACGGCAATTGGTGATCTTTTATCTAGTAAACTTACATACCTTTCCCTCTCTTTGCCTGTTTTGTGTTAAAAAATGAATTCACAGTTCAGGAGAGTGAAGAGAACCAGTTGGTGACCAGATCAAAATGCTGCATTTACCCCTGGACCTTTGTATTTATACCTGGTTATAATACGTTTCCTTATTACCTTGATTCTGCTCATATTATGATCACGACTCAACATGTAGTGTAATTAGCTACCTTTCAACTGTTGAATGAATTTCCATTGAAGTCACCCTCTGATCATCTGATCCAACTGTTGAGGCTCTAACATCAGTAGAATCTGATGTTAAAGTTGGACCAGACAAGGTTCCAAATTTATGCCCAGAGTTACTTGAATTTGTCCAAAATGACAAGAATATACTATCGTTCAAAAGCTTGGGATCACTTAGAAATGTCCTTATTTCTGTAAGAAAAACAGTTTTCTTCAATGAAGATAATATTAAATGAATGATAAATCCAGCATGGACATTGTTAATGTTTTAAATGACTATTCTAGCTGGAGACAGCTGATTTTTAATGGAATATCTACGTAGCGGTATCAGTCTTTGGAACAGTAGTGTATGAAAAGCAGAGAAGTCTGAATCCGTGTATTTGAGCTCATCCATGGAAATATGTATTTATTTTACTCATGCATATCAAAAACACCAACTACCAAAAAGTTTAGATTTTTACTGAAGCTGATCTTTAAATTTTGCACAAACAAGATTCAAGGTCCCCTTCTAATGAACCCCCTTCTAATGAACCCTAATGACTGTGGTGAATCTCTTACTCTTCTGTTAGCTCCATCACAAGGCCACAAACATGTTCAATACTTTAGTTTATGACCAAATAGCTGCTGAACTAATTAAATCTCCATCAGCCGAAGCAATGCACTTTGTATTCAGTGCTATTTAGGAAATAAAAGCATTCTTAACTATGACGGTGGATTGAAACATTGCAGGGCTTTAGACTTGACTGCTGGTACTTTTAGGGTTTGCAGCACTTGCAAAAAAAATGAGCAGGAAAAGGAGGAGTTAAGGAACCTTTCAATTGGCTGCATTTTTTGGGGGAAAGAATCACGGCGAACAGATTGCATTTATCCTGGGCTGTGATGTACTCCCAGTGCAAACAGTCTGCAGATGTTGTCAGACTGGTTCAATCACATTCTAGCGTAAGTGGTGCAGTTCTACTGTTCCCATGTCCTTACCTGACCAGATTATACATGGAATCCAAGTAGAAATGGCAGAATGTCATATAGGCAGGTTACAGGAAGTCTGGACGTAATCTAAAAACTCTATTATTACACTGTATTATAGGACAGGTGTTAACAACAATATTATTGGTGGCTCTAATTAGCTTGAAAATGCCAGGAAGTCATGAAGTGTCACAGTCTCTCTAAATAGCATTCAGTCATGGCAGATGTTTGGTTTTTTAGTCATCTCTGTGCTTTTCCTCCTGTTATTGTCAATGTATATATTCACAGACACTTCTGTCACTTTTTAAACGTGCAGTACAGAAATGGACACTTTTGCACACATCCCTGTTTATCACTGGTAAACATTTGTGTATATTGTTGTTGTTTTTCGTTCTTTATTTCTACTGCTTACAACCAGGACCTGAGTACTGATTTCTAATGTCAGTACGTGTGCTGGTGTGACAATACAGAGCCTTAAATCCTGGAATACACTCTATGAAAGGAGTCCATAGTCAAGCTGAGAAGAGTTGGGAAACTGGCAAACCTTACAGGAACGAGGCTCAGGTGAGATCAGGTGCACATATAGAATCTTTAATTGTGATTGAAAATCTGCTCAATTCGGTTTATTGATGTTTGTATAGCAGCTATACATCTACCAAAAGTGGAGCAGGAATGTGGTTTAAAAAGAACTTTCCATGACTTCAGTGCTATGAATAGTGAGTTTAAGCGTCTGATTAGTGAAAGTTGTTTCTCTTGGACGTGTTTCATTCTGATCTGGCAGATTATCAAAGAAAAGATTCTATAGCAGAGTTTTTTTTCTTTCTGGGAGCAGACCAAAACAAGAAATCTCTGAAAGAGGGCAGCTTCGGTGGTTAATTAGCACAAAAATAGCTTGCAGTGTAAAGCCACTCTAAGCTGCATCAATAGCCTGCTCCTCCAATCACCTGGTATAATAGTCAGCAACTGATAACCCAAAGTCTATTCTGAAAGTAATTTGCCAGACTAGCAGCGATGCACCTGTCCCCAGCACCGCTTCTCTCCCCGAAGTCATCTCTCTTAATGACTTGTGCCTATTGTAATTGGTTCTGGCTGGTTTCATTTACAGTTCTGATCAGCCAATCAGATTAGCGGGGTGTCATGTGATAGTGTTTGCCGAAGCCCTGAGGAGGCCGATGAGTGATGGGACAGAATGAAGTGGGTTATCAGAAGGGACTTTTAACAAGGTCTGGGACTGAGGCGGTGGCAAGACGGATAGAGAGGAAGTGGAAAAAAATACGAGCGCAGATCCGATACGGAATCCTCGGCTTTACAGCGAGAGCATCTGCTTTACACTGGAGGAAACCAACAGGGAATATAGGACTCTTTTTTATTTAAATATTGTCTAGAAGACACTCTCTGCTGAAAATCAAGCTTTGGTAACTTGTCCATATGGTGTTTTCTGCCTTAGAAAAAGTGATACTTCTGGGGTTTCACACATATCAAACCTAAGGAACTGATCTATTCAGCATGCAGGATGGGCTTTTCTGTGTCATTATTCTTCAGAAATACTCCAATATTAAACTATCTCTTGTGTGGTTTCAGTGTTGAGGTGAGCTGGTGTGCTCCAGCTGCAGCAAACGGTGGAGGTGTTGATAGGACTTTATAGATCTAAAGGAGACAACAGTGTAAAACTGTATCTGAGCCAGATTTAAAGCATGGAAGGAAGCTTTTCTAAATATACAACTTTGATACACAGAGATGAGTTTTAGGAGGGATTTTAAATATTTAAATCCACTCAGTTCATTGAGGATGACAGGTTTCTGTCTCGCTGTTTATGTTTTTACTCGCTGTACATGAAGTCTGTCTGCATTTTGACTGGTCTTCACTCTTTTTTTCCTTTGGGCTGAAATAGGAAGCCAAGTCTCATCTTAATTACAAGTATTTGATGACCTTTTAAAAATCCCCAAACTAAATTCCCAAGTTTATGTCATGTCAGGCAGATCCAGCAGGACTTTGTAATGTTTTACATGAAACTTGTCACATTCAACACTCTATTAGTTATGTTTTGCATTCTCCAATATAAAAAAGAACTGTTTTCTTCATAGGATGTTTCCAAACTGTTGAGCTGTGAAGAGATTAGCCTTGACTGGTTTTATTTAGTATTTTAGAACCTCTTTAAAGGTGTTGCTGCCGTAGTTTACCTTCTGGCTGATTTGAACATAGATCTATGTACCATAGGTGTTAAATATTTAGTTCTGTTTCCTCAATTGCTGCATGTCTGTTCTTGTTTGTGTCTTTCTGAGTACAATACAGTATTTTAGTGTTTAACACTTAAGTGTTTTAGCCTGTTGGCACACAAACCTCAACATGATATGAACCTGCTGTGGCCCATGTTGGTTTGGATATAAGATTAGTTTCAACAAGAGTTGAAGATGAAGAGGAATGAAAGAATGCATCAGAGGATGTGTGGGTTATGACTCAGTGGTTCAGGTGGTAATAAAGAGTTGGTTTTTCTGCTGGAAGACACAGTAAAGCGATGAGGCGAAGATTTAACCAGATTTAGGTGGAATTTTTCAGCGCAGTAGACACTTCATATAATCATGTCAGTGTTTTTAGAATCACTACCTCCAAAGCCGCCTTGCCTCTTCTCATCTCCAGATTTTACCATCATTTATCTTTCCTCGTCCTCCTCTGGTACCTTTGCTGGAGTCCACCTGTGAATTCGTCTTCCTGCCTGTTTAGCTGCACTATGATATATTGTGACATTTTCCAATGAGCCATTCCTCATGCATGAGCCCTGCTCCTGGCTTCCTCCGGTCCCTGCTCGTTGTTATTTCATTTCCTTCATCATCTACTTTTATGTGGCGGAGGAAAATAATAATCGTAATAACAATGCTGAATATTTTCAGCCAAGGGCATCATCCACTGGTTGTTTGTACCTAAGCCGGCCTGGCATGTAATTGTTACTCTAATGAGAAACAGAGTTGTTGCCAGATAAGAATAGTCTTGTTTGGGCTTTGTCCTTGACCGATTCTACAAGTGGGCCCTTTTTTATCCTGTGAATTCACCGCTGGCCGCTGCACTTGCCAGACTTATTTCACAGTAAGAAGAACTGATCAACAGTATGACTTTGCCAGAAATGAAAATGGAAGTGGCTGTACTTTTTTCCCCCTTCAGATTTGTTGTGCTCCCTGTCCTCACCTCCTCTCATAAAACTTCATTGCTACAACACATTTCCCCCCAAGAGCAAAGACCCAGTGCAAACAGATCATGGATTTTATTCTCAACATGCCATGTAGGGGCAGAAATTGGTACATTTTAAACTGCTGCTGGTCACAACCCTGTTTTTCATTCCTCTTCTACAACAGTTGGCTGAGAAAAAAAGTCAGAGAACAGAAACAAGGAAAAAAAAAACACAAAGCAATAACAACAGAAAGTGACAGACAGAAAGAGAGCATTAGCCTAAAGCCAAAGTGTTGGGAGCAAAAGAGTGTTTGGGGGAAGTAGATAGAGAGATATGAAAAGAAAAGCAAAAGGGAAGGGAGAGAAAGAAAGCTGGCTTTGTTGCCTGTAGCTGTGGATTAGCCCTGACAGCCCCAGGAGTCAATCAGTCTGCTTGCTCCTCTCATCTCTGGGCAGAAGGGAGAATAACAGGGCTGTCTAACTGCCAGCCGGGGGCAGGTGGACGTGTCAGGGGTAGAGCTGGACGATAGAGATGGAGCAAGAGAGCAAAGCCTGGAGGAAGAGTTGCAGCGCAGAATCTTCTCCACCTTAGACATCGCTCCTGCAGCCATCATGTATATACATACACATATATATATCTGCTGCATCCTCAAGTTTAATGCTAATTCTGATCTGAATATTTAGATAAGATAAACTTGATTGATCCCTGATGTTGCAGCAGCTGGATACAGAAAAGGATAATGAAATAATGAAAGAAGCAGGACAACAACTACAAAAGTGCAATAAGGCTTTAAAAACTTATACAAAAATAATAAAGCTTTCATAGAGACAGTATACTGGGCATGATGCATCTACGCATGGATATATGACAGGGTGAATTTATACTTGGATAAGAACAGTTATTACATGGTGAATGTGCAGGTTCGGTATGGGAGATAATAAACCCACAGTTATGTCACTGCAATAAAAATGTTATTGGGGGAAAGAGCAGAGATAAACATGATGTTATTAACATGAAGAGCCGTAAGAGAACCGTGTTCTATATCACTGATAGATCAGAGAAGAGAAAGAGAGAGAAAATGAGTGTAAAAGGAAAAGAAAACCAGTGTTAAGGGATGACAGCAATACAATGTATGATTCACGTGTTCATAGATTCTATCCACGATTAACCAGCACTGCATGGAATCATTTCATATCCGTTATGTTTATAGTCTGCAATAATTTTTTCTGTTTCCTGGAAGACATTATGCAAATGGTGTTTTGCTCAATTGCGTAGCAGTTCATGTTTTCTGCTTTTGATGTATTACCGGCTTCAAAAGGGGATGAAATTTAAATTATTGTTTCATCTTCAGTATTTTTCAGTTGTAGGTGCTTGATTTTCACAATATCATAGATGAGCAATTTTAAAGTAAGTTTCCAGCAGCTTCCAGAGAACCTTTATCACCTGGAAATGTTGATCGTTTAAAATGGTCATTACATTATTACATTACAATGCTTTTGATGTTAAAAATGTATGATGCGATGATGTCAGAGGAGACACACGGCGGTACATTATATCACTGCAAGCATAACGCAGTGACAATCCTCATGTATTTACAGAGCAGACTGCATCCACAACGTGTTCAGTCACTGAGCTTTGGCATCATGCAAACAGTTCTCAGAACAAAGGAAGGAAAATCCAGCCCACAGGTGGTTGAAAGACTGTAATAGCAGCAGAAACATTTTCAACAGGCTTCAACAGAAATTGTTGCAGTGATTGATTCCTGCAGCTGTTTACATACCAGACAGATATCATCTGAAAGTGGCTGTGCATTTTAGGCCTGCGTTGGATATTTATGATCCATTGAGTGGAGTTTGTCGTGTGTTTCTGCCTGATCCGGCTCCCAGGCGTTGCTCCTTTTAATATTTAACAGTTACTTTGATGGGGACAATTAAACCTAATCTTGTTCGCTAATTAGTGTAATTCCTGCTCTGAAACCAATTTATTAGAATCGATCCCCACTTGAGTAAAGTTAATTTTAGCTTTGCAGTGTTAAATCTTTCATTGAAATGATACATTATTAATTATCTCATTTGAAGAAAAAAAACACTCGACATTTGAATAAAGAAGTTACTGAGATTACGAGCTTACTGGTTTGAAAACTTTCTGACTTCGTCCCTTAACTTAAATTTGAACCCTAAAAAAAGGAAAATGGAAAAGAAAATGATAAAAATAGTGTTCCGTCTCAAGACTGACCGTGAAATCTGTGTTATGATATTCAAAATTCATAGCGTGTTGTGAGTCTCAGTGCTGGAATTACACTTTGTTTCAGCAGAGAAAACAAAGAAATGCATAATTTTATTTTTTTTAATTTATGAGCAAAATAAATATTCAAAAGCTCATAATTAGTCATAACTCTGTCTGTAACCGTTAAGACGCTCAAATTCATCATACTGTCAATAAAAAGAGACACTGAGACACAAATCTAAAATTAAAAAAAATCCATAAAGCTCAACATATTCATAAGTTAATTAACAATTAAAGCCAGCAGTTCAATCTTATTTTTTTTAAAAACTGCACAGAGTAACTGCCTTTCTGTCAGCGCTGAGGACACAGCATCTCGTTTGTCAGTGGAAACGAGCAACCAGAGGCTCGGTGTGAGTTAACATATCATACATGTTTAATAAAACGGCCACTAGCAGTGTGTAGATGATGGAAACGCTGACATTAAAAGACTTTGGACAGTCACAGGAAAGTTTCTGAACCCTGCATGCTGAACTCTAGGGGATGAACGCATTCACTGTTACACTGCTAGTGACTGAACTGCATTAGATTCAACAATACCTAGACTTTACTGGCAGGCATGCTGGGATTGAGTTTTACAATGCAGAGCAATACCCAGTATCAAAGGAAAAAGGACATGCTGGTGTGGAGTGAGCAGCAGGAAGTCTCTCCCATTAAATACACAGAGAACTCCAAACCAGTGTAGTGTTGAGGGGTTTTCTACACACATGCATGGTCTCCAGAGGCTGAATAATACTGACTTTGGTGATCTTCTGAACGTCAGAGTCATAACATCGATGTTATTGGTATTTTTATACCATGTCATGTCACTTTACATTTGGATATTCATTAAATTAAATCATGATCAGTGCAGGTAACACCATCATCAGGTCAAATCTAAAGGCAACTAGTAGCAAAAAATCATGCTAAAGTTTACATCTGCCAGCTCAGAGTAACTTAAATCAGTCCCTCCAGGATTTCATGGGTGTTTTTCCAGATTGCTGCGTCTGTAAAACGGCTGAATTTGCGGCAGTTTTTCTGTTGTGTTCTATGTTTTAAGCGTATTTGTTGCAATGAAAGTGCAGCAGACAGTGGCAATTGCTAAAAAGTTGCATTGTTTCAGCTTTTAGAACATGTTTCAACATTTAAATTGACAGTATTTCTTCCTAAACTTATTCTTTAAAGCTCCAACCCATTTCCACCAGCTGGTGCACCACAGAGGGAAACTAGCAGCAGCCAGATACTGGTTTAACAGGAAGTGGTTGGTAGATTTAAGGCATTAAATGATCTTTTACTACTGAATGAATCACATTTGGACATATCTGTCAGTGGCTTAAAAAGTTAATTTCACTTCCTGGCACACACGGCTCGTCACGTCCATTAATGAATCTAACTTCCCTTCATTGTTTCAGAGATCCAACAGATCTGGATCAACAGCTTCCATCACGGTGATCTGTCTGGTCTGGTAGAGGTCTGGTTCTAGTCTGGTAGAGATCTGGATCAACAGCTTCCATCACGGTGATCTGTCTGGTCTGGTAGAGGTCTGGTTCTGGTCTGGTAGAGATCTGGATCAACAGCTTCCATCACGGTGATCTGTCTGGTCTGGTAGAGGTCTGGTTCTAGTCTGGTAGAGATCTGGATCAACAGCTTCCATCACGGTGATCTGTCTGGTCTGGTAGAGGTCTGGTTCTGGTCTGGTAGAGATCTGGATCAACAGCTTCCATCACGGTGATCTGTCTGGTCTGGTAGAGGTCTGGTTCTGGTCTGGTAGAGATCTGGATCAACAGCTTCCATCACGGTGATCTGTCTGGTCTGTTTCTGCTCCTTTCAGACGTTTTCCTGATATGTTTGATGGTAGAAAAGTGTTTGTCAGTCGATGGTTTTCGTTTGTTTTCCACCACAATATTCCACGGGTGTAAAACAGTTTAGCTCTGCTTTGGTGAAGAACCTTCAGGGGATTAATTGTTTTTCCGTCTTTAGCAGTAATTTTTGTTGGTAAATGAGAGACATTAGAATGGGACATGTCTGCATCTTCAAGCCATAACCAGGAAGTGAATTCGGTGATGTACATGCATTATGTTTGATTGGTGGAACTCACGGGAGGCGGGACAAAATTGCAGAAAAGCTGCAGTGATTGGACAGAATGCAAGGTGGTGCATAATTCACAGAGACTGGTTGAATTCATTAATTGTTCACAATATGGCAAATTCCTGGAGGGCCTGTTAAGCAGTGCAGTCTTGCAGAGCCGCTAGCATTGTTCTCGTTAGAGCTAGGGCAGGCAGTGTATTGGAGGGCGTCATGCTAACCTTTCAGCATCTGAACCTCCACCTGGTTAGTTTTCAGGCTTTAGGACATTTCATGCTGAACTGTATCCCCATCCTCACCCCAGCTGGTCGAGGCAGATGGATCCACCTTCCCTGAGCCTGGTTCTGTCCAAGGTTTTTTTTTCCTCTCTGTTAAAGTTTGGTTTTTTTTCTTTTGGTTCTTTCCCACTGCTTGCTAATAAGGAATCCAAAGGCAGCCTTTGATTGTTGGGTTCTCTGCTCTTCGTGTAAACCTTGTAAGGTCTTCACCTGACTATGTGCTATGAGATGACAGATGTTATGAACTGCTGTTATATAAATCAAATTCTATTGAAACTGAACATTTAGCTTGTGACAGAAGACTGAAGCCAATCACAGAGCTTTTCATCAGCTGAATAAAAATTATCCAGTGGGAACAGAGTGAGTTACACAAAGTGACTTTTCCTCAGGAGGTTGGGGTTTGAATCCCAGCTGAAGCCACAAATGAACTTTTAGACTGGTTTTCTTTGTGCATTTGAAGCATGTGCTTGTCTGGTTGTAAGGTTTAGCACAAAGAGGGGAGAGTTTCAGGAGAAGAACTGCATATTTTTAAATCCTATTGTTTCATTCTGTTTGCCTTTTTCCAAAGTTCTCTCAGCTGCAGCTTCAAATCTTCTGCCTGCTTCATTCATAATTCCCTCAAGTCTCTGAAAACCAAAAAGACGCAAAGCAAATGAACAAATCTTCAATCAGGACAGGGCCACCAGAGAGCTTAATAATACCAGATTCATATACATACCGCTCTGTAATTTAAGGGGAGTGGTGGAGTTTGTGAAATTAAATACGGGGACAGACCTTGGAACTATTAAGCTGCTGTGAACAGCGTTGTTTCCAGTGGCTGTTGGCTCATTATCTAGCAGGATGGTTAGGACAGACAACGCAGCGAAAAGCAGGAAAATAACTGTGCAAGTCACTCTGAGCACAATTCTAATCTGAGCTGAAGGAAGAGAGTTTTAAATGACGTCCATGTTACACAGAGTTCCTGAGAGGCATCCAGCTCCTCTGTCTTCATTTTAATCCCATGTTACATCGATGTGACCAGTTTCAGCTCCGTGTTCTTTGGTGTCAGAATGTTGCGGTGCTCTTATGTTTTTTTTTCTTTCCAGAAGTGCAAATTGAGATTGTAGAACTCCAAAGAGAGGTGGAGAGGACCATCTATTACACTTGGAGCTTTCATTACCCCGAAGAAAAATCAGTTGTTTTTTTTTCTGATATCACCATCTTCACTTTTTTCTGTCCTTTGTAGTGCAGCATGCAGAGGTGGCTGCGTACGATGTAGCCGCACGGATCCGTAAATGACCTGTCTCCTTCGGGAAACTTGTAGCGTGTTTAATCAGAACTTTAGTGACATAGCGGTGTGAAGCAGAGGCCAGCAGACAAGCTCCATTGATGCTGAGGTGGGCCGATGATGACACGGGGATGATGCAACGGAGATAAGGACGAGTGGGAGAGGACAGCAGCAGAGAAATAGAGTGATTTGGTGGAGTAGAGTATTCATTTAGGAAGACAAACAGCTTCATTTAAAGTTAGCCAAGCACAGAGACACCCTCTCCCACTACAAATGGGTGAAATTTGCATGTTTTTCAGTGACTGGGGGGATCTGAAGCTCTATCCTCACTCAGTCTCCAGTGATAATAGATTATCTACGGTCTCGCCTGAAGAGCTACTGTCTTTGATTTGCTTTTGAACACATTTTCTGTCTGCTTTTCGCTGAAGTAATTCGTCTTCGCTCTCGATCCGCTGCTGATATTGTCACAGCCATACTTATCTACAGTATATAAGGGCTGTTTGCTGTTTTGTTTCATTCCTCGACTGCGTACAGAGAAGCAAAGCGAGCGCAGAGATTGCAGTAATTTCACGATTATTAAACAGCAGAAATGCCAAGCTCACCGCCATTGCATTTGATTTCTCACTATCTCTCACAATCGCAATCTGCTGATGGTTTAAACAGCACAGAATGAAATGAAAGTTCTGAGCTTAGCGAACAGATCGTGATGATTATCTGCTTAAACGCTCTCAGCAGCTACAGATAGGATTCCTCTGCCAGAAAGGAATCCCAGGATTTAGCTGCAGGTGAATTTCAGGCAGCCTGGTCCTGCCATCCATCATTCATTTCTCTTGTGACTGAAAGTCTTTATTTGCTACGCCCCATCTGGTATTTGCAGTGGGAGTTGGGGGTATATTTACTTACCATTCTCGCTTTTGTTCCGGTGTTTCAGCTCTGTAACTGACCTCAGTGCATGTGGGTTGGTGGGAATACAGGGAGCGGACGCTTCGCTGTCTTTATGAAGTTGGAGCTGCTGCCATTTTCCAGGAGATTCTGCACCTACACGCACCTTTAATGTTCCACTATGGCTGACATTCAGCACAGCCATGCATTTACACAAACAGTAAATATTTACCGCTTGGATAGTTGCCTCCATCACCCTGCCAGAGGAGAGGGATTCAACAGGGCAGCATTTTATGGTTCTTGTTCGGGAGATGTGTGAGCGAATAAAAAGCCTCTGGATGGCCATGGAGAATTTCTATATTTGAGATATTTTCAGGGGTATTTGATATTTCTGTTATTTAGGTTTGGGACTTGACAAAAAAGGAACAAAATGACACAAAAATTGACAAAAAAAAAAACACAAGCAAGACCAGAAGGAAACACAAAATGACAAAAATCTGACAAAAAAACAACAAAAACAAGACAAAATATTGCAAAAATAAGACACAAAATGACTAAAGAACAATGAACAATCTAGTATTTTACTTTCTGATCCAAACAACTTGTCATGGTCTAGAAATGATTTTAAATTTATAGTTTTACTAATTTACAATCTGCAGTTAATGTCTTCTCTGGAGTTTTTACACTTTGATTGGAGCCTCTGGAGGACCGCTTTTGGCCCACGGGCCTCATGTTGGACACCCCTGATCTAAATGGTATGCAGTCAGTGGGATGACGTGTTCGTGTCCTCCTTGTGCTTCCTCGATTCCTCTCCTTGCATCTTAGGTGCAAGCAGAGGAGTCGAGGCAGCAGACATTTAACACAACTGGACACCACCTCCTGTGCACTGCTGCTTTAAAGCAACATCAATTAAACATGACATAGCTGCATGATCCCTCCATCCTTCACCGCTGTATTTACGATCCCTGTCAGACGAGCAGCACAGCGTTCATGTTAGCCCACAGCCAATATTGAATTTTAATTCAATTCACAGCAAAGCATGATGTGACAGGAATGTAGGGATGTCGTGTTTTTAATGCAAGTGTTGCGTGATGGACAGGAGAGTGCTAAACACGTAAACAGTGACATATACTGTGATTGAGTGGCATATATTACATACAGTCATTTGTCAGACGTGGTTTCTGTATTCTAGCTGTGCATTCTCGCTCAGAGCTCCTCTGGCAAACCTTTTCTCTTCTCGAAACACATCTAGAGAATTGCGACAACCTTCAGGATGGCGCACTAAGATCAATGTCCTGGTCACAGGCAGGAGGACGAAGGACAGACGAGACAAGGAGGCTCAAAATAAAGAATAGTAGAAACAAGAAGCAGCTGTTTGTCCATCTCACACTAAAACCAAATACAGAAATCACACATTTTTAGTGGTAATTCTGCCACTTTTATTCCTATCAGGTTAAAATGATCATATGCACTGGAAAAAATGCTCTTCTCAAAACAAGAAAAAAACTTATTTCAAGGAACTTGTACCTTGAAATAAGCGAAAAAATCTGCCAATAGAACAAGTGAACAATGTCTGGTAAGATTTCTTGAAATGAGATGATATTTAGAATATTGAGATCTTAAAATTAGCTGGAGAACTTATTTTAAGCTTTATTTTACCAGGATTGTCAAGCTTGGGTGTCTTAAAATAAGCCAGACATGCTATTAAAAAAAAAAAGAAAAAGCAGTTTTTCACTCAAAAATAATTTTTGCCTTCATGTAACTTCTGAATTTGAAATGTATTAACGCTCCTGTTGTCTTCATTTACGGGCAACAAAAAATATTGTTTCCTTGTCTGAATAAAATCCAAAAAATCCCCCAAATTTCTGGAAATTTGCAAAACCTTCAGGAAGAAAATTCCAATAATTCCTTAAAAATTTCCCTTAAAAGTTTTATTTGAAAAAAATCCTCCAAATTTGGCAAGAAAATTCTGGTAAATATTTTCAAAAAATGAGTAAAAGTCTTCCAAAAAATCCTAAAAATATCTAAAGTGATTCCATATATATCAGTAAAAGTTCTGATATTTTCTTTAAGAACGTTCACCATGAATGTTCTTAAGAGCATTTTTTTCTTAAGAAACATTTTTAATATTTCTTTTTTTCCACCAAAAAATGTTCAAACATTTCCCAAAAATGTTGAAAATGTGGACATCAGAAGTTTCACTGTGAAAATATATATATTTTCCACATTTTCAAACTTTAAAACGGGTCAATTTTGACCTGCAGGACGACACGAGGTTTAAACTTATTTTGAGTTTTCTTGTAAAATTCAACTCAAAACAAGATAATTTCAAGATTGTTTGACTTAACAAGACATTTAAGATGCATTGTCTTAAAACAAGTCCCTCCATCTGCTGAAATGTCTCTTGTTCAGTGAATTTATCTTAAATCCAGTGGAACGAGACATTTTGACTAAAATAAGACAAATAGACTTGGTAAGATTGAGAGTTTTTGCAGTGGTACACGATGTTCGGATCAAACCTGCCTGTTAGGAAGCTGGAATACCTCATCAAATTCACACGTCCTTCTCATTTTACTTCTTCTTTTTTTATGTTTGCCTTAAAAAGTTGACTTTCACCTAATCAGCATTTCACGGCGGGAACATTTCCTGCTCGGTGTGTCCATCTTCCTGCAGCGGCACCGTAAAAAGCCAGACTGGATTTCATCCCTGCACCACTTGACATTTATGGCACATATATCTGGACTTGTTTTTCTCCCCCGTCTGCCCTAAATTGTCTGCTAATATTTTTATTTTTTCTACCTTGAAAAGGTGGAGAAGACCCATTTTCCAATTACAGATCTTGTCTTTAGGTGTTAATTGCTGACTGACCTCTGGAGCTGTTATTGGATGCCATGTGGGTTTTTTTAATAACCTCTAATCGCAGTGAAACAGAGAGCCATAATAGAGAAGAGCCAAGCTGCTTTTTAACCCAGCATCCTTCAATAACGTGTAATCTCATCCAAATACAGAAGCCGGCCGAATGCCAAGTCAAAACGCTCCTCTGCAGAACACGAGACGCTGTGATTCATGCTCCTCCAACACCAAAATGACACATGGTTCTGTACCGGCTGGGTTAAATTAGGTCAGCTGAGCCGCATTGATCTTATTAAGTTTAGTGGCATCTTGTAGTCGGAGGGGAAAAAAGCACGAGGTCTTGATTTGCACTTGGATGTCAGCTGAAAGCGTTTTTAATTTGGCACAATGAGAAACAGCCAAAGGAGAATTTACTTGAGAATAATTGCGAGTGCATCATGTCTTACTGCAGCCACATTGTGTTATTGCCGTCTTCACATCTGTCCACATCGTTCCGTTTCACATCTTCGACATGTTGATGAGCATCCAGGCCTGGAACACAGTGAATCAAATAACACTTGTGTCCTTTCTTTATCGTGATATGTGGATATTTTTGTGTGTGTGTTTCCAGGCATCCCACCGGCTACAGGTACGGGCACGTTGATCATTCACCTGGAGGACTACAACGACAACGCCCCCTATGTGGTGCCATCGGTAGCGCGAGTGTGTGAGGACGCCCATGACATGAACGTCGCCATCGTCGGAGGTTGGGACAGAGACCTCCCGCCCAACGCTGCACCTTTTAAGATAGAACTGGGAAAACAGCCCGGCTTGGACAAAACATGGAAAGTCACCAGGGTCAACTGTGAGTATCTCATGTTGAACTAATATTTGTGCGCTCTTGAACCACTGAAAAACATCAGCACTTCACCACAATCAATACGTCTTTCATACATCAAGAGGCAGAAATGTCCATTTGCTCTCCAACAATAACCTCAACACTACATACTGCACAGTCTATGAGTCACTTTCTCTTCCCCCGTCGTCGTGTTGGTTTTCTCTTTTTTCCACCGAGAGCTTTAAGCCTGTTCTCACTGAGTTCTCAGGAAGCACCTTGGGGTGTTCAGGAGTAAATATAAATGAAGAACAAAGGAGGAAGAGGGCGAGAGAAAAGTGACGTCGCCTCCAGTTCACGCATATTGAAGGGTCACTGGATGAGAATGCAGTTTTACATCCTAGCAGAGCTGTTTTAGATGCTCATATAGATCACATGATAAGGATGAGGAGAAAAACAATGAGGGGAAGGGGTGGAGGGGAGAAGGATAGACGGACAACCATGAACGACGGCGCCGTCTGTGTGTTTGAGTGACAGTTCAGAGCTAAAACCTGCCCAGAGGTATTAGCTGTGACTGACAGCAGGAGAGGGAGGTACAGACACTCCTCAATCACCACCGCTGGAAGAAACCGATAGGGCCGGCAGACCAAGAGAGAGCTCCCAGTGAAAAGGACTGGCGCTGTGTTCCCTTCTGCTGAATGTGAAGCATAGACTCAAAAATCAGACCAGCTTCAGAGTCTGGGTGTCCAGCTGCAGCTCACCTACACATAGAATTACAGTTCAAAGCACTGGGGAACAAGTGCAAAAGTAGTTACCCCACTTTAAACTTCTTCCCTCATCGAGTCCCCTGCAGAATGCAACAATAGGATGGTTATGTAATATGATGAGCACTTTTAATTGCTTTTTTCTCTCTCCGCTTCGCACAGCAGATGCCTTTCAATGTGCAATGCCACAAGGCTTTTTGTTTTTTTGACTTCTTTGTTTACTCAGTCTGGATATTTTTGAGATTTCGAGTTTTGGCTCCATAAAGGCCACAGAGTGCACAGCAGACTGATATGATAGGAACCTTTCAGAAGCTCAAGGCTGAATTAAGCTGTTAAAATGTGGAATTAAGAAACATTTTATTGAAGTTTCTGTGGTAATTAAGTTGATGCAACATGTGCATTATTTTGAAAAGTAAACAAAATGAGACATTAACAGACACTATAAACGGAACCAAAGTGCTGCTCCAGGTAGCAGGAATCAGGAGGAATATCTAAATAAACAGACAAACACAGCAGCCTGTTCTTTATCATATGAGCTGCAGGTTAACATGTATGGAAGGAGAACTGTGTTAAGAGTGAGAACACAGAGGGGAAAACATCCAGTATGTCAGTCACCATTTAAGATGGAAAAATAATTCTAATTTACTGATTTAGTTAAACCTTTCTAACATTACTTTGAAGGGTTGCATTGATAAAATGATGCTGATCATTGCACCTTCCCCTATCTTAACATGCCTGGACAAGTTCAGATGGTTGGTAATTATAAAGACCTTTGTTCGTTGAAGGAAAACTCATTTCTGTAACTTAATGTCATTTGTTGGTTGAACGTAAGTTCAATGGAAATTATCATAACTCAGAAAAGCTTGATACAAGCTGTATTTCTTGAACCTAAACGTTATTTTTTAGAGTGTGGTATGTGCTCCCATGTTTTTAGCAGCAGTTAATTTGGAAATAAATCAAAGCAAAGAAGGTGGAAAAGTTGAAAACTTTAGTCATGAACTTGATTTGCATCAGAATAGTCTACACAGTTTTCTTGTATATTCTGTGCAATGACAATAAAGACAATAAAAAAAGAAAAGTAGAAAGTACTTAGTCATTCGTTTTTGGGTCAGCAGTGGCATAAATCAGAGCTGCAGTAAACTAAACGGTGTCTGTGTTGTAGTTGCACCATAGTTGTCAAATTCCTGCAGAATTGATCCCAGAGGATCTTCCCCGACCTCCTCCCACCTGCCCAAGACAGGTCTGAGGAGGGTGGCGTTCTTGGAGGCCCAACTTCTCATCTTCACATCCTCATGTAAGATTGGGTTTACCCACTTTACATTCCCAACTTCAACTCCCCCGACATCTTTTCCAGAGAAGATGAATGAGACTTTGGAACACTTGACACAACAATCCGGCCCTCCGAGCGCTGCAGAGATCCTCACAGACGCCAGATGTCAACCCAAATAAAAGATAAGAGATTTCAATGTTACTCAACCACAGACTGAGGGAACATATGCTGGAAGAACAGTATTCCTTCAGATTTGTGGCTCCGAAACACCTCAGTTTGTCACCAATCTGTATGAATTCCTATTTTAGATCTGTAAAATAAAGTTGAAGTAATTGTATGGAGTCGGATCTGAGGGTGCTGATGATCAGATTTTTGTTCATTTGCCTCAGACTGATCAGGAACTGAAGAAACTTTGGCCAAACCTGCATCTCATTCAGAATCTGGCATTTTCAAAACACACAGATGAGCCGGAGGGCTGGTGATGAACTGCACAGAAGAAACTCAGTGTTTATCACATGTTTGCTGTCAACTGTTTTGCATAATCGTTGGACATTGTTTTGAGGCACGTAGAGAGACAGTGTAGTTTTTCAAATTCAATACAAAGCTTAAACTTTGCAAACCTGGAGGTAACAGCGCTGGCAGGAAGACGCAGCTTTGCATGTGACACATTTCAGCACGAAGCCAACGAACTCCCGTGTTTTCTCTGGTGTCTCTTAAGGAATTTTTAAAGTGTGATGCAACAAACTGTAACAACCTTACGCAACTTAAGTGGTGCCAATTTTTGTCGCTTCAGTTGTCAGGAACAGCTCGGCAGCCAGTTTCTTGAGGCGCACAAGTTGGAAGTTGTAATACACACATTTAGTTCTGCCTTGCAAAGTAGGTGGCTGTTAGAGCAGAATAAATGGACAATACATGCAGGACAGGCAATTACCAGACGTCCAATCCATTAAAAAGCCGCCTGTTTCCCCTCTGTTTCCCCTCCACAGCTACACACTCCCAAATCATGCTTCTCCACAGTCTGAAGAAAGCCAACTACCAGCTCCCGCTGCTCATCACCGACTCAGGCGTGCCTCCTTTGTCCAACAACACAGAGGTGAAAGTTCAGGTGTGCATCTGTAAGAAGAACAAGATGCACTGCAGCTCGGCCCACTCCCACAGCGCCAGCCTCCTCGGGCTGCTGGCGACACTCCTGCTCACCCTACTCTGTAAGTATCACCCCATCCACAGCATGCCACAGATACAGAACTGATTCACAGAGAAAAGGCCAAATCATTCAGACTTTTAGGAGACGTTTATTCAGAGGAGAAACAGTGAAGCTCACATGCAGGTGTTTGTGTTCACCTGTACAGATCGCTGGAGGTATTTTACCTCGCCTTGGATAAGATAACAAACACTGCTGGGTTGTCCGTAGTTTATTTTTATTCATAATATGAAGATGAAATTACATCATTGCAATGGGAGAGACCTCACTCCTGTCTCACCCCAGGAAGAACAACAAATATAACAGCTTTTACAGCCAACACACTCTTTTCCTATTGACTCGCTGTAAGTTTAAACCTTTTGGTAGAATGATTAATGCCATGTAGGAAATGCTGAGTCCATCTTTTCAAACCTTAACCTTTAGGGAACTCTTTCATAATTAAACATGAAAAATATTTAATGTATTTGTTTTCTGTTTATTTGATTTATTTCAGACATGCCACAGTATCATAAAGGCAAAAAATAAATAAAATACACAAAACAAAGCATAAAACAACCAAATCTAAAATCTAAAATAATGTCTGCGAACAAGGAGGATGAATTTTAACTTACCTGCTGCTACCTGCTACTATTTACATCTGATCTTATATTTTATACCTCTTTAGAAGCTCCAATAACACATGTACAGTTCCACATTATTATAATTTAAACCAACAAATTCAAAGTTACTCTACTAACATGAACTTGTTCTCCAACAGTAAAGATATGTGTATATTATATGAACAAATAGATATTAAATTAAAACCTAAAAGCTCATGATTGATTTTACTTTCACAAGATAAACTGTTAGCATTAGAGATAGACCTAGAATCGGCCTGGCTGATTATTGTGGCTGATAAATGGCATTTTTTGTGATTATTGATCAGTTAAATACACTATTCCAGGTCTGATGCAGCCTCCTCTCTCTGTCTGCTTTGATATATGGACCTTAGTGGATGATAAAAGTGATCAAACAGTGACAGTTTTAGTCACCTTATTAATGAAGAAGAAAAGAGAAATGAAAAACAGCTTCTCTGCTATCATATGCTGCTAAAATATTACAGGTAACGTGTATAGCTTCCAAATATCGGTCTTTGTTGATTACCAGTAATCGGCACACTCATGTCGGTCGATCCCTAGTACAAGTCTGTAGCATGCACTTCCTGTTTCAGCTCTTCTGTTCCACTGCCGTGCCTATAGGGCGCTCCCCAGGAAGTCAAACTGGAATTTTCTCTGAATATCTCATTTAAGCCATTAGCTATAGCATGAATAATTCAGCCTCCTCCATTCACAAGCCACACATAATGGAGGACATCCAACAGCTAGATGGTGAGAAGAGAAATCCTGTGGACCCTGTTTTTTTGGGCTCGTTCTCTGTGGTTTATAGTCGGACTCGCTGTATGCCGGAGGCTCGGTACGGTGGGAGGGGTGGCGGCAGGCAACAAGATGAGGAACAAGCTGGGAAATAAATTTAAAAAGAGCGAAGAAGATGTGATGGATGGGAGGCAAAGTAAAAGAATTTCATTTCATGCCTGATAGATGGTGTAGTCCTAATTATTCCATCTTTGTTCTGCTAATTTGTGTTTGACTGTGAAATGTTTCAGTGAAGCTCATCAGACGAATCCCAGCCATGTTTCCTTTCTGTCTTTCTGGTGTCTTCTACTGATCTTAGCATCTTTATTTTCTCACTCGTCCAGTTGATCACTCCCTCCTGCCTGGTCCATCTCTCATCCTCTTCATTCCCTCCACCACTTCTTTTGCTTTCACTCTATTCAGCAATCAGCAACACTCGCCCCATAATCCTTTGCTTACAGGCAGAATATCTGCTTCTCATTTTCGCTTTCTCTCCGGTATCTGTGGATCACAGCTTCTAGCATGACCCATTGATCTTCCCCTGGGTTTGGATCAATGTGTCTATTGATGCATATCTTTTCTCATTCCTAGCAGATGCCTGCGCTGTGTATGGGAAGGCAGCGTTTGAAGCCGTGCCTTGAAGAGCTCATCATCCCGCTTCTCTAATGATTCACTTTTGAGCACTTAGTTACCTGCAACTTCTGTTAAAAAGTCGTGATTCATAGGACGAAAAGTATTAAATTAAACTGACAATGCGTGGCAAAGAAGCTGCAGGAGCTCACCGCGCTCCGGCGCTGATAGACCGTTAGTCTCGGCTTCACTGCAACACACTAATCAGGAACATAAGCTGATGCTGTGTCAGCATTCGGCAGACGAGCAGCCACTTCTCAGAAAGTTTTATGGCAGCAGTCCTCAGAGTATCCCAGCTGGAACAGTCAGTTAGCTTTTCACGCTTTGCTTTCTTTCTTTTTTTTTTTAAGAAATATTTTGCAATCCGCCGTTCCCATGGCAGCAGCCGCATGTGTCTGAACTAGAAAGCATGATAATTGGTTGACATGCCAAGATGACATTAGGAGAATCTTCTCCACAGACGTCCTTTTACTCTGAATGGCAGCAGCATTCATTACACCACCGTATATAGAGCGCTGACAGACGGTGGCATTCATTAACCAAATAGCTGCACCACATAACGGATTGTTGAGCTGCTTGTACCTGTGCACGAGGATCCGTCCATTCATCTGGGCTGAGGTTTGTCAGAACATAACGGAGAGCAGAGTTGCCCCAGAGCTGGAGGTTTGGAGACAAAAACAGGACAGTGTGTGTCTACTGGGAATCTCAGACTGTATTAGCTACAGAAGTTCCACTGATGTATACACAGAACATCTCCATACACACTCAGACACACACTCAGACACACACTCAGACACACACCAGGCGCCCAGAGAGATGACTCCTGCTGCAGCTCATCACAGAGACCTCTGCTGGGGGACAGATAGAGGGGACTGATCGCTGCAGTGTCTCAGCAGATAGTCTGACAGAGGCAGAGAGGATCCTGTTTCAATTCCCTTATCTCCACGCTGAACTCTGACCCCCGCAGGAGAGAGATGAGGGGGAGAAAAATGGAAAGAGCCGGAGGGGAAGGATGGGAAAAGGAGATGAGAGAATAAAGGTGTGGAGATTAAACTCTCCGTTTTTGTTCTTTTTACCCATCAGGCTGCAGGCTCAGCCAGCAGTGCAGCTTTCTTAATTTCTGTCTCCTTGCATTTGGTATCTTTCTTCACTTACCCTCCATCGCTCTCAGTCCCCAACCAATTATAGTCATATACAAATAAGTACAACTCATTTCTCTGGGTAAAGTAAACCCTCGGTGAAGACATTTTTAAGGAACATTTACATCAGATCCATTTGCAATCTGTTTTTTGTCAGTTTATACTGGAGGGATTTGCAGAATTTCCATTGCCAATGTATTTAATTGTTTGTTTTCTTCTAATATCTACTTCTGGGAGCTATTTTTATGATTTTGTCTAGAAAGATTGCAGCTTTAGCCAAAACAGTGAGAAAGGAAACTTTTTCAGCACTTAGTCTCTTTGACTGCATTATTACTGCATATTATGTGTCAAACAGAAAAAAATAGATGAAATAGCCAATAAACCTCTAAACTGCATGTGATAAACCCTGTTAAATATGCAACTGTGCTGCGGAAGATGTGACAGGTCACAATTTCCGGTTGCCATAGTAGCATCACAAGCTATCCAGATGCAGAGAGTTTAAAAATGGCACCTGTCAGATTACGCAACAGCAAAGATCAGACTTTCTGAATGAAGATGATGAAACTTAGAAGCCTGAAGAACCAAAATCAAGCTTGAAAGTCAACATTGACGGTTTATATTGTAGTTCAGTAGGAGAAAGTTTAGATCTTTAGAGGATTTTAGGGAAACTTTTGCTTTTCTAGAGACTAAAAGTAGGTCTAGACGTTGCTCACCACTGTAAAGTGAAGTTAAATTTCATAAAATCATGTTTAATTTTACTGGAGAGCAAAAGGAAGGCGTTCAGTGGAGTTATCAGAATAAATAATGAATTCATCGGATGTTCATGCCAGTTCTAGAGGGATTTTCAGGGTTTGTTGGTGGTCAGGAGGGACAAAAAGTTTGTCACTTCAGATAGAATGAGGCTGGGTACTCAGTTTTGATCCGCTGTAAAAACTCTGAGAGAATGTCAACCAGAATGTGCATCCAAGCGCTCCAGCCCGGCTGACAGTTAGGAAGGATGATCGGTTCTTCGTTGTGTTTTGCAGTCCGGTAGCCAACGCTGCATGGACTGGAACGCCTTTCCACCCAGTCATTGACAATCACGAAGAATTACACAATCTCCGTCCTCTGCAGCAGTCTGTAGCTCCTGTCTGCATGTCTGTTCAAACCTTGGTTAATTTATCTTCCTGGTATCTGAGTGTTGATGAAAACGCCATCAGTTCTACAGGTTCAATATAGAAGGAAAAAACTGCATAATCTCTCTATCGGTGTCTCCTGGAAGCTAAGCTAACCTAAATGACGCGTGAGTTTTGAAACCTGCTCATTAAAATGGTGAAGACCTGCGTTCTCGTTGTCACCACCCTCGGCTGATAAGACCTCTTCCATCCATCCTCCTCACCTTTTCCACCACAGCTCAGTTTAGCAGCGCTGTCCTCGCTGGCTTTCTGTCCCAGCTCTCTGCCATATAGTCCTCCACCAAGGGCTGCTTTCTCAGACCTTAAATAATGTATGTAACCCTGCAGGACAGAGGGAGGGAGAGCGTGTGCCGCTGTGTGCTGAGTGCCGACATATACTGTGTTTTCTAATGCTTGAGAGACCTTTGTTTGCTGCTGCAGGATTGGCAGATAAATCCCATTGCTTTGCAGGAGCCTACTTTCACTCCACTGCAATTGTAAGCCTTTCTGTAGAGATCACTGCACACATATAGCATATAGATGCACATGCAGGAAGATTACCATGAGGCAGGGAACAATTATTGCTGCATTATGCTGCAGTGTTGTGGCGGGAGATGTTTGCAGATTTATGAACACAGATCTGGGGACTTAAATCTCCCTTTGTTCACCTGAGATAAGACTTTCTAATTGGGCAAACTAAGCACAGTCAGTGTGTTTCCATAGGCTGCAGATGCACATTAGAAAGGACACCTACTCACAAGAAGGATTTAACTTTTTTAGAAGTAATTACAAGCAGGAACGCTTTAGATAGCAGTGCAGCACACAGGTGGCAAACCAACACGGATGACCACACTGCCCCCTATCAGTGCACACGTGAACTGATTTTATTCTGCACAGAAACCTTCTCTATCTCGCTGCAGCAGCCTCACTGCTGCTCCAAATCTAATTCAAAGCTGAGGCTGGAGGCAATAAGTTTGCCAATGTGGCTAGTATGTAAATAAAGTGTATTTTACACATATAGGAGGCGTGGACATCGCTGGACTGTAGAGATTAATAGGCTTTTGACCGAATTTGTGCTTCTGTGAAATAAGGTGATAAAGTGAAAACCTCTAAGGGGGGTAGAGGGGTGGATGTTGATGCTCTTACCCTCATTTCTTCCTCTTCTTCTGCACACCCCCATTTCATCCCACACTGCACCAATTCACCCCACATGTGCTCAGTCTAGGAAGGTCTGCAGGCTCAAACCGCATGCTCCTTCCAGGATTACAGGCAGCTGCAGATTTGTCTGTTTGCTAATGCACTGCAGACAACTCCTCAGCAAGAGTAATAATGTAATTCCACGAGTAAAGGAAAGAGAGCGAGAGGGCGGAGTAAAGACAAAGCATTTACCATTAAACACAGCCCAGATGCCACTAATTTACCTCCATCCTCGCGGGGTTTCAGTCCACACTATTCTACCTCTCTGATCCCTCGCTTCATCTGACAGCCACTTTCCCTCTTCCTTCTCTGGCTCTGCACTAATCCCCTCCCAGCAAGAGAGACAGCATGTTTAGTGGGCTTATTTACTCTTGTAAAAAAAAAAAAAAGACTTTTCATAGTTTTTCTTTGAAGAGCGGAGTGACGTGTACAGCGGAGGGGTTGTTCCTGCCGTCAGATCAAGCTGTGATGGGGTTTTGATCCTTGAACTGAGCTGGTTGAAGACACTTCAGAGCATTTGAAGAGTTGGTTATGTTTTCTATGACTGAAGGCTGTAACCGCCTGAGCTCCAGCTGCATCCAAATGCATGTTTAGATGCCTTACATTAACATGGGAGCGTTTCAAGAGCCCAGAAAGTTGTTGTATTTGCTTAAAAGATGAATGAATTATTTGTTGATCGTCAACAAGCCATGCAACGCTTAAAGGCCTTATTAATTGTTGATGAGTGTAAAGTTGTTGCATCAGACTGCACTCATGTTCCACTCATGTATTATGAACGATTTGTTGCTACATTTGTCGGTACATCTGGTAAACAGTCGGGGGGACTTTTCTCAGTCCCAAATTTGCAGCTGGCAAAAACAAGAGCGTAGAAAAACTTATCAGCCAGATGAGGTGATGCAAACATGAACCCCAACTGTCTGATTTCCACCGTTATGGCAGCGTTTCTCGCTGCTGATTTTCAGTAGATGTCGCCTGTGGTGTTCCTTTTCTAAGATTTTGGTATCATGTTCAGTGTCTCTGTCATGTTTTATGGAGACATTTAAATATTATGGGGTCTTTACTGTTGGTAGAGGCTCTACTTATGCTAATTTTTTTTATGATTCTGCTGTTACAAACGTTAATCTTTATGACAGTTCTGGTTGATTTGAGCTGTTTTGTCATAAACATAAAAGAGGATAAATGTTATTTCTACTAGTATTCACAGCTACAAAAACTCAGACTGTTTTCATAGAGATGTCATTTAATAGTGGTGCAGGTGCAATGAAATTTAATGCTGCATGAGTGTAAAGACAAATCGGATTTAAATCTGACTTCACAATTAACAATGAAACACAGCAAGTGAGCCACAGAATATAAAAATAAATCGAACAGAATCCATACCTGGGCAGTTGGCAGATTCACTCTAAAATAGGACTGGGTTCTTTACTGTTTGCAGTGAAACCATCTCCACTTCTGCTCATCTTCTTGATTTTATAACCACTGTTAATCCTCATAACAGCTCTGGTTGATTAGCTACTGACAGATCTTGTAGTTTTGAGCTGCTTTGTCATAAACACATAAGAAGATAAATCATATATCTACTAGTATTTACAACACAATCACAAAAACTCACACTGTTTCCATAAAGAAGTCCTTTCACCATTCACAATAAAGCACAGAGAGTGAGTCACAGAATATAAATACTTGTATGGCTATTGTTGACACAATACTGTCATGAATGCAATCATACCTGGCAGTTAGCAAATAGTGTTTCATTATAAAATGGGCAGCTGGAGAGCTTAGTGACTACTACACCTGAATGAGGACCCTTAGGTCTACCTGCCATGTGTTCAATCTCCTCTCAGATGTGCGTCACTTTGGATAAAAACGTCTGCTAAATGTCATTGTAAATTGTAATTGTAAAATAAGATCAGATAAGATAAACTTTATTGGTCCCACAGTGGGGAAAGTTCACCGTTACAGCAGCTCCAAAGAAAAAGTATAAAGGCAGTGCAGGAATAAAAAGAAAACACAGTGCAAAATTCCAGAGAAACATTATATACAGACGATGATTTTTATTTTATTTTTTATTTTTTTAAAGAAGACTATATACAGACGATGATTTTTCTTTTCTTTTCTTTTTTTTTAAAGAAGACTATATACAAGAGGATGAAGTTGTATCAGGAAGAGGAAGAAGTGCAGCAGTAAACAGAGGCAGAGCAGTTTATAATGCAGCATTGTAAAGTCTGACAGATGTTGGAATAAAGGACCTGCTCCTTCTTACACTCAGGGTGGAACAGTCTGTCGCTGAAGGTGCTTCTTACAAAGTTCAGTCTGATGCAGAGGGTGGGAGCTGTTTCCCATGATAGTGGACAGTTTGGCCAGAGTCCTCCTCTCTCCCACCACCTCCATGGAGTCCTACATCAAGGGCATCAATTTATGATACAGTTTGTGATCCAAATGTAAATAAACGGTCCAGTTTGGGATTAAAGCACAGGACTGGAACCTACGAGATTATAATAAATCAAATCTTTTTTGAGACATACACTACCATTCAAAAGTTTTTTTCCATGCAGATAGCATTAAATGAATGATAAATCCAGTGTAGACATTGTTAATGTGGTAAATGACTATTGTAGCTGGAAACAGCTGGTTTTTAATGGAATATCTCCATAGAGGTACAGAGGAACATTTCCAGCAACCATCACTCCTGTGTTCTAATGCTACATTGTGTTAGCTAATGGTGTTGAAAGGCTCATTGATGATTAGAAAACCCTGCAGTTATGTTAGCACATGGATAAAAGTGGGAGTTTATTGTGACCCCAAACTTTGGAATAGTAGTGTACAATGCTACTAATGCGACTTCATATTTTATACATTATACAGTTTAAACTAAAAACGTCTCAAGTTGCTTTTTCAATCACAAATCCCTGCAGTTTGAAGAAAGGAATATAAATATATATGCACTCATTGATCATTAAATTGTGGGTCAGTAAGGCTTATTACCTTTAGTTACCCAGACTGATTCTCTGTCTTCCTCTATAATGTTTCTTCTTCATGCTGCAGCGCTTCTGTTTTCGTGGAGCGGCCGTGACACACCTGAGCTAATCAACTGTCACCCTCCTCTCCTCTCAGCAATTACAAAGGCTCCCGTTCCCTCCAGTGTCCTGGTTCTTCCTCGCCTCCCGCAGCTTGTTAAATTTACATTTTACGCATTAAACTGACGCTTTTGCCCGCAGAGACTTACAATAAGTGGAGATGGAAAGATACGTGGACATCAGTGAACCGCTGTGATTCTCCGTTAGGTCATTTATGTACACACTGGGAGGAGGTGTGGGCCAAAATGTCACGCTTTTTCCTGGCATTTGTGAAGTGGAAGAAGGAGATATCATCACTGCAATAGGAGGGAGAGAGAGTCAATTATTCATATATATATATATTTCTTTATATGTATTTATATATATATATATATATGCATTCTTTTTTTTTTTTTTGCTTATCATGAAAACCGATAGAATAATGCCTGGATTTCACCAGCATTTACCGACTCATAGAGGGAGGGAGCCAGAGTATGAACTTTTGTTTGAGACAAATTTTTTTTTAAATCGCATAAAAATGGCATTATTTCCACAACTTAACCTTTTGATGTGCAACATGTGTCAAAAATGACCCAAATCCAATGGAAAGTGGAAAAATCTCCTGACTCACACTGTGTATCAGTGGGTTAAGCTGAAGTAGTTTTCTTATTTTGCTCAGACAATGTTTCCATCTGAAAGCCTTGTTGCATCTGAGAATGCATCCTATGGGGCATCACAATAAAATGAGGCATGATGTGTTAATTCCACCACAGGAGATATGAGATGTTACCTAGAATTGGTTCAATAGCCCACAGATATCGGTATCGGTTGATATTGGAATCGGAAATTGAGAGTGGGACGATATCGGCATATCGGTTATTGGCAAAAAAGCCAATATCAGACATCCCTACATACAGTATATGAATACACTGGAGCTGTTGCTGTATATACAGTATTCAAATGAATGAGAAAGTGCGTCCAGGCTTTTGACTGGTGGTGTATAAGGGAACAGATGTGAGGACATTATGTTGGGTGTGAAAAATGCCACGCTAACGCCTCGTATTTACAGCTAGTTATGTGTGTTTGATAAGTTTTAAACACATCAATAACCACAGTGAGAGGAGATGTGATGCAGCAGGAATCGTTCAGTGTGTTGTTGTAGCTGATTCTGCCGGCTGTAACGTGAAGTGACTCATTCATTACCGAGCCGGTCTGAAGGTGTACTGATTATATTCTGTTCCTCGCTCGCTCTTCCTCCTATTGAATTCTCCCTTTCATCTGCTCCTGACCTATGGGTTGATAGTCGGTGTCTGCGTCGGAGCCGAGGTGAATTGATTCAGCGATGCATTTTCATGTCAGGGCCTCGACTTTTTTTCTTTTTTTTTTTTTTACCAGAAGGGGAGAAATTCCTCCAGTTGAGGTGAAACAGGGCCGTCAGTCTCATTAGATTTGCAAAAATTAATATCTGAGTCTCAAGTGCCTTTCGGTATTTTCTCAGTTTTTATTTGGTGAGAGACACTTAAGCGTTAAGAAAATAAAACAGAGAAAAAGGAAAATCAATCAATTAGCTCCACCCATTCCATAACCTCCCCCCAATCACCTCCATTCGATCCCTGCACAGTTTGTTTTGTTTTTTTGTACAGTCCATTTCATTTCACAACGTCTGGGTAAATTACAGCTGGCGTTCCTCACAGACCGCTGCCTCGTGTCACAGAGAGATAGGGGCGTATCAAGGCGAGGAAAAAACCACCCAAAGACATATTGGCATGTCAACAGTCAAAACACAGGATCAGCTCGTCCGACTAACTGACACTGACTGATTGATCAAAGCCATGGAGACCTGCGACCACAGCAGCCAGAGCAACGGTGCGAGCCACTCATGAAGCATAAAGCAGCGGTGAACAGAAACAAACACCAGCTATGACTAATTACCACCTCCAGATTTATTGTTTAACACCACATTCTGCACATTTAGTTGAATGCATGTTTGCTAGATTAGCAATAAAAGGCAAGGATTACAGATAAGCCTGTTAAGTAAGGCAAAAATGCTTGTGGTACACCTGATCCGTTCCTCTTAGTACCCACCGAGGCGTTGTAGTCTTCTGCTTAACTATTGGAGCACATGCTGCAGAAGATAAACGCTGTGAGGTCGTCTTTAGGCTGAGTAAATCTGTGGTTATCAGACACATTGTATGGTATAAAGTCCTGAATATTCCATGAACTCGCTCTTCGTAAACCCAGTACTTAGTTTGCCAAGTGCTTAAAGCCCGTCCTACTGCCAGTTCTTCACTTTTAATTTATTATATTTATAAACATGAATATTAATCAACCATTAAAAAAAAAAAAAAAAAATGTTTCATGAGCAGCCTAATGTTGTTCGGCATCCAAAACGAATAATTACCACACAGTACGTAAAATAATTAAATCAACCTCCTTTCTAAAAAATGTGTATAAAATACAGATGAAATGCAGTTAAACAGTTCAGTACAGTATAACACTCAGAGACACGGATATAGAAGAGTAAAGAATGAAAGCCAAAATGCTGGGGGGGGTGGAGCCTATCCCAGCTGACTGGGGCAAAGGCAGGGGACACCTGGACAGGTCGCAGGGCTACATATACAGACGAACAATCACACTCACACCTACGGGCAATTTAGAATGATCAATTAACCTCAGCATGTTTTTGGACTGTGGGAGGAAGCCGGAGTACCCGGAGAAAACCCACGCATGCACAGGGAGAACATGCAAACTCCATGCAGAAAGATCCCAGGAAAGCCGGGACGCGAACCAGGGATCTTCTAGCTGCAAGGCGAAAGCGCTAACCACTACGCCACTGTACAGCCCCAAAGTAACCAGATGAGATTAATTTGAAATAGTATTTTACTTCAAGTACAGCTCAGATGCACTTCAAGCAGTGTAATGTGTGTAGCAGGAATCAGTGTAGTGCATCAAAAATCCCCCCAACTATAAATGAATGAGCGCCGTATTAAATATAGCGTTAATCTGATGTAAATGTGGTTATCACTTTGAAATCAGGATATTTTACAGCATGAATGAGTACAAAATATAGACTTTTTAACTTTTTGCTACCAACTTAATTAAATTTAGATTGTGTTGTTGTTGTGAATTGTAATCTAAAAGATTTTTAATTGATGTTGGCCATACTCTATTATGTGTAACTCTATCTTTTCAACCTGGAATTCCATTTTTTATGAACTAGCACACATTGTTGCACATTGTCAGTTGTTATACCAGTAAGTTTAACAGTTTTCAGCCTTTAATTCAGTTTCATTCCTTTCAGTAAAGAGCAGATATCTGTAGAGTTTCTGTAATTGTGTATGGAATCTGGCCTTCGTGTCCACAGTGACGCACAGTTACAGCTTCAGAAAAGCTAAGTGACATTTAGCTGAACTTTCAGTGAACGTTTTGGATAGAAACTGCAATTTTCTTTCAGTTTGTCTGACTGCCTGACTCCCGCTTTGTCCTAAAGTAGAGCTGAAGGACTTTGCAGAAAGCCCAGTACATATTCAATACCACAATCGAGTCGTATCAGATTAAAGAGGAGATGGGGGGAGAGTGAAAGAGGAGAGAAGATGAGCCAAATGGCAAACAGGAGTGTGGAGGATTTCTGTCAAACGCTCAGCCGTCTCCAAACACGTCAGAAATAGAGTGCAGACTGGGAGGAGATGGCCGGCAGAGAGGCAATCAATAAGCTCTCACATTTCATGCTGCAGTGTGTGAGTGTGTGTGTGTGCTGTGTGTATTTATGCCACTGTGTGCTGCTTTTGTCGTGTCAAATTTCAACCCAGTTCGTTCAAAGCGATTGTGCCAGACCGATGAGACAAACTGTCACATTATCAGAGAACATACTCCACTGTGCCTCTTTTTTTGACTCTCCGCATCACTGGGGAAAAACAGGATCAGTCCAAACTTAACTTCTGACCTGTGACGCTGCGAGTAGAGAATATCTTGTGTGAACCGAAACAGAATAACTTGAACGGCATGTTTTTGTTTTTTGCAGTAGCACAAACTGAGCTCGTTCTGAACTCAACTTTTAAGTATTATACAAGCGCACATCAGTACCCAATTAATGTGAACTGCATCCTCTCCAGAAAGTGTCTCCTAATGGCACGGTAAATCCAAAGCTCGGGGTACTTGTTGGCGCTCTAACTTTGGAGAGAGTTGTTTGTGATGGGCCGTATCGATTGAACTGTCCAGAACGCTGAAGAAGATACCTGCTGACACAACTCCAGCGTGGACTTTCACATTAAAGCCAATTACATAGTCGTTCCTGCGGCCTAAAGAAGAGTGAATAATTGTAACTTCTCTGTTCTGTCCGTACTGAATCTTTAATGATGCGATACCATCACCTGTCCTGTGTAATTGATTGCAGTTGATCCGGTTTAGTGATGACCTTGACTTTACAGTATCTCCCATCTTGTCTCCTTTCTTTCCCGCACATTTCCCCCTCTCTCTCTCTCTCTCTCTCTCTCTTTCCTCCTCTCATCACTCCTTTCCCTTCTCTTTCATCTTCTTCTCCCACCAGGCCTGTAGATTCTGCTGAAACCTCCCGTAGCCCTTTTTGCAACACTGAAAAGCAACGACTTATCTCCCCCATGCAACCCAGGCTTAGGAGAAGAAGAAAAAAGAAGAAGAAGAAGCAGCGAGGAGAAGTCTTCTCACTGCGACAAATCAAACAAGAAAATACACACAATCCCCCACAGGCACAACTGCTGTATAACACCACTCTACATCCTTTATTTCCCTCCTGCCACTCTCATCTCCATCTCTTCATCTTTACTCTCCTTGTTGCATCTTCACCTACTCATTTTTTTCCTTCCTCTCTCCCTCTTGCACTTCATCTGTCCATTGATTGATTATTTCATCTCTTTTTACAGTTTTCATGGTATTCTGTTTTGGCACCTCACCATCGCACTGGCAGGCAAATACTGGGTATTAGCAGCATTCATGGCAATATGCCACACCTGTAGGAGATACTTGAAACAACATGTACATTGATATTGTAACAAAAGGAAAGCTAGAACTCTAATTCATATTGAACCTAACCTACAGTCCTTCCCCTCTCGCTCCATCCTACAGCTTTTCTATTTCCCCTCTTGCCTTGTTTCCCTCTCATAGCTACCTGTTGTTTCTTTATTCCCCCCCATGCATCGACATCACCCCGCTATCCATCGGCCTCCCGTCTCCTCCCGTCTCCCCCCGTCTCCCCCGTTTCGTCTATCTATTGACCTCTCTCTGCCTCTCACCGGGCCAGACAACACTGCAAAGGCTGAGCTACTGTCCTGGTCGAGGGGAAGAGCATTGACTTTTTGATGTGTTCCTTTCCTTTTTCTCGTCACAGACTGTGTTTGATCTTGTTTCCCTCTTTAAGCGGAGAGAACAAAGCCTGTTTCCTTTGTCTGCAGTGGTTGTGGTCTTTTAGGACAAGGTGGTAGCCATAAGCCTTCAAAGTCAGAAACTCTCTGGAGTCCTTTCTTCGATTTGCTTCTGTTTTTATTGCATTAGTTGTCATGGAGTGGAAAACAGTATATCTTTATAGTAACGGTGTAAACCTTAAAAAAAGTATTATTATATAAATATTTTATTTTTTACCATTGTATAAATATACAGTATTGATTAACTTATGTACTTTGATTGCAAGTTCTTTGGTCACCCACAAAGTGAGTAAATTAAAAAAAAAAATAGGATTTTTTTTCTGTGAATTTTAGGAACTATTTCTAATGCTATTGATGTGTTGACTATTTTATTGTAACATCTGTTGTTTTGTTTTTTATCATTATTTTCAGATTTGTGATTAGTTGCAGAATCAGGAGTCTTGTTTCGATGACTGCATTCGTGTTTGGGTTCGGTTTTGTCTCCCGTCAGTTCTTCTCTCTCCCGTTCTCTCTCCATCTCTTAAGTCCCAAGAAGAAGTGTAAGAAGAAAACTAAAAGGCCGTGGTTTTGGTGGATAGTCTCGCTTTTTTCTCTTGCACTCATCTAAAGAACTTAGCGTGTGTGGGTTCGTTTGGAAGACCACCTTAAAGAAAAAGATGACATTTTGAGTAAGTTATGTCTGTCTTTTGCACTAATTTAATAAAGCCGTTACTGAAAATTCCCACACTGCTGTTTTGCAGACTATTTACTAAAAGTTAAAGGCTGTTTATCACAGGTGTGTGAATGTTTTGTATATCTTTGCGTTTTTGCATCTTAATCAACCTCACTCATAGGAATAATCTGACATTTTAAGAGATGGTTAGCATAACAGCCTGGGGTGAGGGAAACAACAAGGCTGACTCCGTCCAAAGATTTAAAAAATGCCATTTTACCACCTCTGAATACTGAAAGAGAACCGATCCAGTGTTTAAAGGGTTCCTTTAACTAAGAACCACAGAAAACACCCATTAGACATTCGCTGCTGGGAGCTGTGCTTTTGGTGAATACAGAGATAAGCTTCACAGAATCAGTAGCTGCATAGAATACGGTAATAACTAAGAGTGACTAATATATAGGAGCCATTAAAGGGCGTTTCCAGTGTAAAGTGAGCTGAAAGTAACGGCAGCTTTGCATTTCTCAAGGTGATATAAATGGAGTTCAATAGTGCAATGCAATTTGGAAGAAGTGTGTAGACTAAAAGGGTTGGATTAAACAGTGGTAAGCTGTTCCTCTAATCTTCAGCCTGTTGCTCAGACAATGCCATTGTTTGCTTGTTTTATTCACTTCCATGAAAAATGATGTCATTGATTTCAGGCAAACTTGTGAGACTTTATGGACTTTATCTCCCATACAATGCTAGCAATGAAATACTCACTGTGGCCTTGGAGATGATGTCAGGTAACTCCAAGTGGGCAAAATCCAGTGTGAAAAATGAACACCAAGTGACAAACCTGCAGTACTTTGGATGGCCGCTGGCCCCAAAATTGAGTCAGTCTTCATAAACTAAACATGTTTACAGCCTGGAAATGAACTGATTTCACTGGTCATGTCAACTATCCAGAGGGTGGATTTTTACACACTTTGAATTGTGTTAAAGTTTAAACCGAAGCATAATTAGTGACAAGCTGTTCCTCTAATTTTCAGCCTGTTGTTCGTAGAATGCAACTGACTGCTTGTTTGGTTCACTTGGTAATTATCTGCCATGAAAACTAGGCTGTGTCCTTGATTTCAGACCAAGATATGTCACTATAGAATTGGGCTTTATTGCAATGCTAGTTGTAAATATCAGGAAACACCCAGTGACAACGTGACAAAACTGTAGTTTCTGTATATGACCACTAGAGGCTGGCTCCAAAAGAGAGTCAGCCCCCATAGACCCCTATGTTAAAATGACTAACTTTACAGCAGAAATAAACATTTTTACAGCCTGTTTTACAGTCTGTTCACATCAGCCGTACAGAGGCTGTATTTAGATGAATCTAACCTAATTCCGTTGCATTAAAGGCTTAAATTTAAGCATAATTGAGGCTTTTAGAAAAGTCAGTACCATCACAGGACAGTCGATGCCCAGAGATGTTTGCATGACCCGTCTCAGTTCCACCTAGCTCTGTCTGTTTGCAGATTTGGGGATTAGCCTTGACTTAGGAGGGGTTTGGTTGTCAAACTGGTGATGATTGGAGATCCACACTGAGCTGTAGAACTGCTTTTCAGGAAATCTTTGGGTAACATGACAGAGGGTTCATCTATCTCCGTACACAGTCAGAGGATTTGTTTCTTCAAGAACAGAAGATGAATGGGGAACATGAATGATTGATAGAATAAAGGTCATTCTGTTGCTCTACTGCTCTTCTGTCCTTTCATTTCCAGGTGCTGGACACTGAGTCAGCATGACTTTCATCTACACTGTAGTGGTAATGATGGCCGTGTTATTATCTCTGTATCTCTGTGGTGAAACCTAGCTTCACTTGGATGCAAAATCCTTAAATCCAAACATTTATTTTTACCTATTCATGGGTTGAACTTTGTTTGTACTCTTCCTTCAACAACACTGAGATGCAACCCAGTGTGTGATGTCTAGATTGCATTTTGATGTCAGCTCCCTACACAGGTAGCTGTCAGCTTTAATGACTGCACTGAGCTTTCATCCCAACCTCCTCTCACTTTTCCAAGCTATTTTAATGAGCAGCAAGTCTTAATGCCCATGTTGTCTTTTATTATCACTTGTACAGCTGAGAGTATATCTGCTGAAATGCTGTTAGTGCAGTGAAATCTGTGATCTGTGACTTTGACATGTATAGGGGTGAACACATCACTGTCAAGCTGTCTCAGCTGATCAGTGCTTATTCTACTAAAAAGAACCTATTATTTACACCACACTGTATTGTATTAGGGTGTGTCAGACAACCTTTTAGAGAAAATGAAAACCTTTTTGCAGCATTCTTTGAAAACTCTATCTATAGTCTGGTGTTGCTGGAGATACGCAGTTTCCAGAGTCTGATCGTTCATGTTTTGGAGCAACAGAACCCATAATTGTTTGCATTTTAGCAAAATGGCACCATTAAAAGTGTGCCAAATGAGCTATTAGTGGTTTGTGTTTGCAAAATGCCCACGGATAAATAAACAGATTTCACTGCGAAACTTTGATGCTGAAAAACACTTTAAGACACCTACAGCAAGTTCTGGAGTTCTAATGAGCATCTTTGTTCTATGGTGTTTCAGTGCATTTGGGAGTATTTATCTACCATGGTCAACACTGATAATGTTATTCCTCTAAAGTGTACGTCAAAAAATGCAGCTAAAAATAAGTGTGTATTGCCTCCGTTTGCTGACTGTGTTGCTAACGGGTCCAGCTACAGTTACTAACTCCCTGTTGTTTATGTGCACCTGCTCCTCTCACCTGAAACTATCTCTGCCTGTCAGCTTTCCATCTGTTGCTCCTCCTTCAACTCAAACTTCTCACTTTTCCAAACTTCTGCTGCAGACACATGAAATGATCAAATGTGTGATACTGTGTATAAACCTGCAAACATCTGCACATGTGCAAACACAATAACTGTTGATGAGGAGCAAAGGAGGACATGATGGGTGCAGTTTATTTAAAAAAAACCACTCAGAATACAAAACATTCCAGCAGTTTCCATTTTCTGTGCAGCCGTTCAACACCCACCTCTTGTGCAAAACATTGTGTGATACATTAGCACATATTTCCATATCCTCATCAGCCAGGGCTTCACTGATTCATGTTTCCTTTTTTGTTCTATTTCAGACTCTTGTAGGTAAAAAGCATCCAAGAGAAAAAAATCTCTGATAGACTCAAGAGTTGACAAAGTAGGACAAGGTGAGCACTGAAAGGAAGGACAAACCTGAGGTTTAATGGTTACAAAGTGGTTCCGAAGCTGAAATACACACTATGAGTTTTAAATGGCAGAAAAAGAAATACAGTCGAGGAAAGGCAGGGTGACTTTTCGTTTCCCTCTTTGTAGTTTCAAGACCAAACCATCCATTGGTTTTGCATTTTAATTTTGCTTACTAATTAGAAGCCGCTGCTTTATTGATTTTCCGGTGTGGAGGGTCTCCTCCTTACAGCTGCTCATAAGTTTCATTCTGGAAATGTCAATAGCAACGATACTATCCTGCAATAATGATACCATATCCTCCATCCACCGTCTCCCACTTAGCCATTCAGAGTCATTTATTCCCTCCTAGATGATCATTTAGCACCTATTAACACAAGATCCTCATCTGTAATGACCACTCGATTATCATTTTCGCTCTCATTCTACTTAGGCTTAGCAAGGTTAAGTAACGCCCTGAACCTGTGACAAACGTTGAATGAGCCATTGACAGATATTGGTGGTAATTACAGCCGCAATATATTCAACCAGGCCTAAAGGGTCTCTTTATTCTCTCCTCCATCCATCAACTGTTATTTTCCCTCACTTATCACTGTGATAATGTAGCATCACCTGCCCCGATCATGTCACCCTGATCCTTAACAGCATTAGGACGAGTTCAGAGCATCAAACCGTCACCGGTGAGCCTCGACACACGGCATTCTATCTGAGTAGATGGTAAATTTAGCTGTTTTAGTAACACTTTTCACTGCATTTTAGCAACACTAGCTTAAAAACTTTCAAAAAATATATCATGGATTGCCAGGAAATTTATTGAAGATGTTTGTGGTTCCTTTAGGATGAAATGTAGTAAAAAAGTCACCTTCAGAATCATGGATTCCCATCAGCCTCAACTCCATTTACCACATTTTACCATACCTACACACTCACAATTTCTAGTATTTACACCAATTTTAACCATCCTACACTCAAAATAAACAACATTTTAACTATTCTCTGCTCTAATCAGCTTGAATCAGTGTAAATATCCACTAAATATGTCCTTTAAATACAAGCACAGCTGTATTATCAACCTTGACACAGCAGGGGTGCAGTCAAAGACATGGATATTCATATCAAACTGTAGTACACTTGCTGGATGAAAGAGGCAAAAAGAAAGAGCCAACATCGACCTTGATCTGCGCTGAGATGAGGGTCCCTTCCTGCAGCTTGTATGTGTTATGCGTTCTGATTAACAGGCAGCAATAAGAAGCAGATTTTCTCTCCTTTTATTTTGTTCTCAAGGTCTTTCCTTCCACAGACTCGTGGTTTCTCCTTTTTTTACTCCACCAGGTCTCGTGTCAGCGCTCGGATTATTCATCACTTAAAACTGAACTTTGCCTAACAAACAGTGAACAGTGGATAACCACGGACCCCTGGAGCTACATTCTCAATGACTTTCTTATTTACAAACCTGTGAAATGAAGTGAGAGATTCATAAAAGGATTAGCCGTGCAGTAACTAAGAAGTAAACATTTCAGGGATAAAAATAAATCTGACATAGAAGAGTCTTCTCCCAACTGCTGGCCTTAGTAGTGGTGCATTTATTCAAGTCATGTACGTCAGTGCAATTTTGAGCAACTTGTGCTTCACTTGAGTATTTCACTTTCATCCTACTTCATACCTCCACTTCACCGTGCTGCACTTATTCCGCAGCCAAACAAACCCTGTGCTGACTAGCCTCAGCATTACGCACTGACGGGTGAAGGGAATTGCATTGATCATCTTGTAACAAAGAAATGTTCTGCTGGGAAACTTTGGCTCCTGGCGATCATGGGAATGTTACCTTGACACATTCCTCCCACGCAAACGTTGTTGCAGAACAAGCACCTTGCAGAACTGACAAAGGGACGCAACAAAGAATCTAAAGTTCTTGACCTGCTCTCCAAACCTCCAGACCTTAGTCCAATCAAGCATCTGTAAAGTGCCCCATCCTCACACTCTGCAAGGGCCCAAAGAATCGTTGCCAACTTCATATTCCAGACACCACAGGACAGCCCGAAAGTTCCACACCTTAACGAGACACAGTTGTTTTGGCACCACAAAGCAGGGAGGGTGTTTGGAAAAGGACCCAAATGCAAACAGCAGAAGCAGGTATTAGCAAGCAAAAGGCAAGCTGCTGGTCAGACACATCGGAAGCATGGGGAGGTGGGAAAGATTAATCAAAAACAGAACAGAAGCATGATGTAAAAAAGCAAAGCGTTCAAAAACCTAAATGTACAAACTGGAGGCAAATGATGAACACAAGGAAGAACTCACCAGGAGGCCAAACTAGAGGGAAGCAGAAAGAACAAACTGACCAGAGGAAGACCCAGGATTATAGACACAGAGAGAGCTAAGACACACAACAAACTACTGAAGGCATTAAAAGAGGAGGAAATACAACAGCTAGAGACAAGGATGGATATTTTTCAAAGTAAAACAGGAAGCAGAACTACAATAAAGCAAATACCATGAGAAATAAGCAATATTAGGCAGGTGGTTTTAATATTATGTGAAATTTGCATAGATTGCATAGATTCATTGTTAAATATTAAACCAGCAAACATATTCAGCTTCTGACCCCTCAAAAAAACCTAAATAATAGGTTGAATTTTAAGCTCCTTTTTATACTGAAGATGTGAGGAAGAGAGCAAATTATGCTCTAAACTTTCTGGATTGTGTTATTTAAGTGGCCATGACCCAAAAAGATTGCAAGATGTTTCACCTCAGTAGCTGTAAACTAGAGAATATTTCACGAAAATCTCTATAAATGTCTGTATCAGAACTTCTTAGGACCCCAAAGCTTTCTCTTATGACCCTTTTAGAGGCTTTGACCCCCAGTTTTAGAACCACTGGACTAATCTACACATCTTTATAAAACATAGCTCCAATTCAAGCAGCTACAACAATAAAATGCTTCTTAGACATTCAGACTGACTATTGTGATACGTAATCTATCAATCAATGAGACACTTCACTGCAGACTTAGTGCTTTTACTTTAGTTATACAATAAATATAATAAGCTGTGTATGTTTTTGATTGCAGGAGTTGTTTGGAGTGAAGTGTTCTTATGCTATTGTGTGGGTGTGTGCTATTCACAAACACATAGAAGAGGAGCATCTTTCCTTTATTATGCATCCTCATCCTCGTCCCCATTAGCAGGACATCTTAAAGCAACAAAGACCACAAAGAAAGAACAACCTCCTTCACTACATGCAAAAAGTGCACAGCTAATGTGCTGCAAATAGCTTCTCTGAGTCAAATATCCATTTTGTCAAGTCCACATAAGTACAAAAACACCTTGTGAAGTCTCTGTCCTGCGTCTGTCAGAGTGCCACTCATAGAGTTCAAGGTCACCAGCATACCGCGCTCTCATTTTCCATGTTGTTATACGTGCAGAAAGCTGTTGCATCAGAGGCCTTGATATGCAAATGAAGCAATAAAAGAAGGATGGAGGTTGTGGGTGTGAGTGTATGACTCCAGAAACACGCCGTCTGTCCTCATGTGGAAGCCCATCATATATTACCATACATTAACCAGCGGCTAAATTAAAGCTCCCTATGCATAAAAAGCAGCTTCTATCAGCAGACCCCATATCTTTAGTAAACTTAGCAGCTTGTTCAGTGGATTTCCAGTGTGTACACGGTGTTATTAAAATAAGGTCACACAGAGTTTGTATTCATATCAGCTGCTATCTTTGTGTAAAACAACTGGGAACTTTTTGAGGCTGTTGTGTATCTTTTAGAGCTTTTGGGCATCCAGTAATTTGCCTTAAAAGCTAATAATGTGTTGCCTCAGAGGATTTATCATGACGCTGCTTTACATTGTTGACATTTTGGAAGCTTTGGCAACGTGACATAGGAGATGTAATCCAGTTCCCAGGTCCCAGTTCTGGGACCCACATCAGGCCCTGTGCTCTTTTAAAATCACACATTAAACCTCTGACCCCAGGCAGTTTCTGGGCTTTTTTTTTTCACTCATGTCATATTTTTGCACACGTTAGGCTCTTATTTCACTGAAATATAATATTCAGCATCACTATGGAAACACATGGAACAACTGTGGGTAAAAGTAGAGAGAACTGAGAATGTCTTTAGAATGCCATAAGTGTCTACAGATGTTATTGGTAATGGAAAAATGGTGACCATGCATGCTATAGATATTTAACTACTTCTATTTTTTAATTTATTTCCATACGTCTGCTTCATGTAAACACTGCCTGCAGTTCAGCCCAGCTCAGTCAGAAAAGTCCTTGAATTTTTGTTATATGATTGTTTGTTGCAGCCGAGTCACTGAATGCTTCATGGCTGCACCAAAGAGTGCAGATTTTGTTTTTGTTTTTACAGCATCTGGTTAGAGTAAATGATTTATTTTTGGCATTTTTTTCAGAATAAAATAATTCTGATGAAATAATTAGATTTTAAGCTGAAATATGTTTAATTTTCTGACAGAACCAGGCATCACAGATGAGGAGAATTTGCAAAGCTGAAAATTCGATAATTAAATTGAGCAATTTTGGTGATTTTTCTTAAAGATATCAAGACCAGTTTTCAGATTTTGGCGTCCAGAGTCATGTTGGTGATCCCTAAGTTCTACAGTGATACGTCTCTTCTGTCAGCGTCTTAACTTCACAAAAAGCAGTCAGAGGCTTTGCTATATAACCAAAAAGAAAAATGGATTATTTGGGATGGGCAACAGTGAATGGAATGGTGTATTTTAACTTAACATACACTGCATAATGGCATTCAGTGTCCCCAGGAGAGAATGAATACAAGTCGACAACATCCCATGAATAACCAAGAGGCTTTATTTTTGTTATGCACGTTGTCAGCAGGAGAGTTCATGTTATCATCGTGCATTTCAGGCTGACCTTTGCATGTTTTAAGTTTACAATAGACGGAAGTGTGCGTGGAGACGCCCTGCTGAGCTGCTCGATATGAACAGGCGTAGTGATGGGATCCGACTGTTTCTGCTTCCAGCACACGTACAAACCACGGGACTCACCTCTGCTGCTGGAGGTGAAGTATTTTATTATGTCGTCTTCACCAAACCGGGCAACAAAAGGGACGTATCGGAGCTCCCCAGAGTACCAATTTGTTTTCACTGTTGGGCTCATTGTGTCTCTTTTGCAGTGGGAAGTCTGTGATTTTCCTCCTGATAACTATGAGGAGCAGCGGACGGACTCAGCATGTTTGCTCTCCGGGACAGATTTACACTCGATGCAACTCAGTGGATGTTTGTGCGATCACTGAAACACACTGGAGGCAAATTTATGTGTAGATTTATGGACAAAGGACCTTGATTACCACTGATGTAGCAAGACTCATTGAACAGAAACAAGGACGTCGGATTTTAAGTTGTCACTTATTTTTGAGCTAATACAAGCTGCACAGTCCTATATTATTATCCACAATCTTTGTAACAGCGAGTGAAGTCAGTGTACGTGTAGTCCTGACAACACGTTGCACAAATTGTGTGTATTTCTAATGCGACTGTAATCTAATGAAAATCTCAGTTTAAGCAGCACTTCACTGAAGAGTTTTGTACTTACGTGTAGAACATCTAACAGAATTAGTGCCATTTACTATGGATTTACAATAATATTGTTCAAGTAAAGTCAATTTGCATTGCAGTTAAAGAAATTTGCTTGGCTTAACATGCAAAAACACTGTCATGGGATATTACAACGTAAAGCCCTTCCATTACACTAAGATTAGATTAGTGGCTGCGACAGGAATAGAGTGAAACAGGAGATTTCAGCTTTGCAGTTTCCAAAAAGCAATCTTTGCTGCACAAGTGTTCATTAGCCCACGACGACCTTCTATGAAGCAGACACGACACATATCCCAGACTTTTTATTGAGTGGCCAGTAGTGCCACTAACACCTATTGCTGTCTTCTCTTACCTTATTAGCCGCAGAGACACGAGTCAATTAGAAGAACTCTGCCCTATCCTGTTCCCTCATCATTTTGTTTTCCCTGAACTGGATAATAAGTGTGCTATCGAGTGAATACTGTCCAAGTTAATGTGTATATATCTGAAATTGTCAACTGAATGACCGGCAAAGCTCTACAACAAATAAAACAAAAAATGACAAAAATGAGAAACAAAACAACAAAAAATGAGACAAAAGACAAAAAAACCCAACAAAAATATTACAGACAAAACATTACAAAAACGAGACACAAAATGACAAAAAGCAATCTAGTATTTTACTTTCTGATCCAAACAACTTGTCATGGTCTAGAAATGATTTTAAATTTATAGTTTTACTAATTTACAATCTGCAGTTAATGTCTTCTCTGGAATTTCTACTCTTTATGGGCCGGATTGGACCCTCTGGAGGACCACTTTTGGCCTTCAACACTAACTGCAGCAGCTTCTTTAATCTTCGTAGGCTCCCTTAGAACACAACATACTGCCGTGTTGGCAGAAGTATGTTGGTTATCTAACTTATTTTTGTTGATGGTATTGATTCGTTTTCTTGAAGATGGTGTTACAGGATTGAGAAAAAACTGAGAGCTTCTTTCAAACCGAGTGGATACCCTTGAACCAGAGCACAACAAACATTTGACGACACAATGAAACTGCAATTTGCAGAAAATACTTTGCTACAATCTAGCTACAACACAGCTCCCTGCTAGATTCTGATCATGTCTCTGAACACTGAAAGTTTTAAGTCCTAATGAACACATCATAGATACACCACCACTGTTAAACTGTTTACCAAATGGTTGCATCTTCACTGAAATGTCAAAAACATTAAAAAATAAAAGGTCAATCCTTTAGTCTTACATGACTTTATGTTCTAAATGAGTATTTTCCTCAAGTCATCCAAATTAAGCCTGTTTTTAGTGACATGTAGAAGTATTTTTTGATCTGACACCCTTTAATAAAATCAGGGTTTGGCTTAAAAGGACTGTTTCAGTTTATAGGTCTTGTATTTTTGTAGCTACAATAGTGAACTCTGAGGTGAAATACAATCCCAGTATCACTCCCAATATGTCATTTACAGCTCTTTCTTCTTTTTCAGAATCCCTCGGTGTGACATTTTAACACTCTGGTACCCTTCTGTGGCACTTTTCAATTTACAAGGTAGTCCCATAGACCCATCGAATTTCCAAAATGTCAGCAACAGATGTCATGAGACAGCAGCCAGATGTTCTCTGCTGGTGTTTTCACTCTCGGTTGTTTCCAGAAGTTTGCCCTGTAACTTGCATTTCCTGTTGTAAAAGGGTATATTTTAACCATAGCTGTGCTCTTTACCTAAATTTGACCAAAGAGCAAGGTAAAACAAAAGGAAACAATGATGGAAAATGAAAATTTAGGCAACAAAATAAAACCAAGAGAAAAATGATTGCTGACACACAGGACAGGAACCCTGAACGTCCTGTTGTCCACCACCACCACCACCACCCATTGACCTCCTCATAGAGCAGCTTGGAAACTAAGAAAACTCATCACTTACTTTGATGAAACAGCAGGATTTGATTCCTGAGCAATGAGAACAGTTTGGTAATACTAAGTCCAGTGTTTTGTTGTCCCATCCATCCACCCCAACCTGTCAGGTGACTGTAGAGTGATTTTTATTCCCTTTATAATTACTATGTCTGCTACTGGGCTTTGTCATTGTATGTCAGACATGTTGGAGTATTTCATGAAACTGCTAATTTGGTTGTCTTCTGGAGAACAATCTCATTTCACAAGCTGTTAAAGCAACCCTATTACCAGACAAGAACATTAACAGAGTGTTTGCGAGACTCCACCTAACATTCTACTGTACTATTCGCTCGGGGTTGGTATCACCTGGGGATCTCTGGTAGTTTGTGAATTACCCCCACATCTGTGTTTCCTGCAGAGCATTCGTACTGGATAAGCAAAGTCTGTATATTACTGGAATCTACTGACAGTACAGCCCGGATATGATGGCAAATCTGTGCTTGTTGCAACATCCTGCTCTGTCCAACACGCTGAACTGTGTCGCCATGACAACATAATCTGTGCTTTCCAGAACCCTACGGCTGTTAAAAGACTATGTTGTAACAACGCTATTGTTAGGGTCTCGTTAGGTTCATGGAGAGCTTGTGGTTCAGGTTAAAATGATCACTTTTAACGTGGTATGTTGTCGTCATGGCAACAGTAAACACGTCAAGGCAGCAACATGACTTGAGAACGTTGGGCAGCGTTGTCGGGATAACGGGCCGTCAGGGCGTTTGGATTCAGCCTAGGCCTAGAAAAATGTTTCTTACCACATCCTGCTACGCACCTCCTCCGTCTCTATATCCTCCCAGATTTCCCTCTTCCTGTTGATCGGATTTTTCCATTTCTGTGAACAGTCCATAGGTCTGTTGTGCATCGGCCTGCTGCTGCATTTGCACCTAAAATGCTGTCAGTAATTTCCACTGCAGCCTCCAGAATTCAACCAGGAAAGAGGTAGACAAGGCGCACAATTAAAAAAAAAAAAACAGCAACTAAAATACCCCCCAATCACTGAGATGCAGATTCACATGGGACTAGTATTATCACAGGACATGGGTGAAATATGGGATGTAATTTACAGTGGAATTTTTACTTTACAAATTACAGACATGGAGCATTCACACGAGAATAAGATCACAGACATCCTCCACAATTAGATGGATGGGTGGATGGATGGATGGATGGATGGATGGATGGATGGATGGATGGATGGATGGATGGATGGATGGATGGATGGATGGATGGATGGATGGATGGATGGATGGATGGATGGATGGATGGATGGATGGATGGATGGATGGATGGTTGGATGGATGGATGGATGGATGGATGGATGGATGGATGGATGGATGGATGGATGGATGGATCACAGACATCCTCCACAATTGGATGGATGGATGGAGGGATGGATGGATGGATGGATGGATGGATGGATGGATGGATGGATGGATGGATGGATGGATGGATGGATCACAGACATCCTCTGTAATTATTACAAATCATCACTGGTTCTCAGGTAATACTAATCCCGTACGAATAGGGCTTATGCCAACATTAAAAAATGTAGGTGTGCTTAGATATTGTAAAAAAATACTGATATTGCAGTACTTGCTAGAAAGCTATGTTTAAGTTTTGGGAGAGATAATGTTTGCACATCAGAGTTCTATTGCGTCCTACCAGCTGTGTAATCCTCCTGCAGCTACATGCAGTATGAACACCGGAGTTACACATGATGTGTGCAGAATCCAATATTCTATAGACAGACTCCTTAGGATGCTGGTCCAATAATTCCACACCAAGTTATTACTGTTAAGTTATTACTCCTCATGATTGCCTTATTATGTCTTCCACTGGCTCTGGCATTTTCTGCTAAACTTAATTCCCACTTGCTCAATAGCTGTATATGAACGTAGTTCTTAGAAAGCAGGTTTGCCTTTTGTCGTCACTCAAGAATAAAATTGGTATTTATTATTTGTTGACTGCTACCTAGCAACCGAAGCTGAATTTCTAGTTTCTTCACTGCTGCACGGACTCAGATCACTAATTTATGTGTTTGTGTGTGTCTGACATGTCAGTGACAATGCATGCGCTGTGTAATCGTGTATTGATTGAATATTGACACAGTAAATAAATGATAAGAGGCTGAGGATTATAGGAATCGGAATATGGCTGCTGCAGTCACTAGAGCCTGGGGAAAAAAGTAGAAATCTCTGCCTTTGACTAGACCCTATTTGAAGTATTACTCAAGTCAAAGATTACATTTTCTGATAGTTTAGAACATTAGCATTCAAACAAGAAACAGCACAGCGTGTTATCGTGTAATATGTGTGTTTTGTGCTCTAATGCACAGTAGAACAAACTAATCCACAATTTACTGGCTGTTTAAAATTCTTGCAGTGCATCAGATTGTATGAGTTCATGGAATGCATGTTCAGCCACAAAACCATGGCTTCACATGCATACAGTGTTGATCCATGTTCTGCAAACTAATGATGGCCGCAGACAAGTAATAGAACAATGTAATGGAATGTATCATAGAAGTCTAAAAGTTCACCATTACATGTCATATTAGTTGTAATTACAGCTTTTCTCAGTGCTGCATGTTCCCTGTTCGAACTACAAACACCGATCAATGAATTACCGGCTTACTGTGGTCATGGTCTCATTCAGACAGTTTGCTTTTTTCAGAAGCCACTGAGTTCTTTGGTGGCTGGGCCAATGCCGCTCTCACGTTTTGTCCTCTGCTTTACACTTTGCCCCGGTCCAATCAGCGCCCGTTGACTTCATGGACGGCTGGATTGGACTCCCACGGAGGAGATGAATGCTGTGGCAGTAATTTAGAAATGAGCCATGGTGCCTCAATCAAATCAGCAAATTCAAAAGCAGCGGGGTTGAGAATCACAGCATTTTGTATAGTATTATAACGGCACCTATGGTTTCTGAACCAAGAACAGCATTTGTCAAGGTGATCCCATTTTTTATATTAGGTGGAAGCATTTTCTCTGTTAGTGGTCAAGATCAGGCTCACCTTTGTGCTTTGTTTTATTTTTAACTTTGGATTTATAACATATTGCTGGTATAATTAAGGTCAAATTCTGTATTTTGTACTGCAGTGTATGTGAATATGTTTACACGTGAATATTTCAGTCGGTCTTTCTAGAACGCTAATATTAGCAAATCTTAGCCAACTATTACATCCAGCAGACACGAAGCAGGATGAATGTCCTTGTAGCTCTGCTTTGATCCTCACCAGCTCCTGGGGGAAGTATTTCTGTCTCGTTCTCCAGCTACTTGCTAACGTTGTGCAGATTGCATGCAGTACGTTTATCTGAACGTTTGGTGAAAACAGCAGCCTGCAAATGATAGCAGAAAATGGTGTTTCTGTGTGTTATGATCAACGTACAGTGGAAACCTTCACAAGAGTTTAATTTCCATAAATAAATAGCTTACGAAAATATTAAGCAGGGCTGCACAGTGGATCGGTAGTTAGCAGCATCTCCTTGCAGCTAGAAGATCCCAAAGTGTAAGACTATTAGCAGCTGTGAAAGCATGGTGAGCTCCAGCAGCAAGAGTATGGCGACAATATAGGACTCCCCAAGCAGGACTGAAGACAATGAAGCCCATTCATCACCCAAAACCTCCACCGCTGCCACTGCAGGGCCAGTAGGGCTACAGAGGTGTACAACATGCCTGGAAGATTCAACCCTGACAGTACAAATGAAATAAAAAGGTCTAGGTGTCATGTTAGACACAAGTTTTCCTAATTTGGAACTACAGAAGTTGAATACAGAAGCGCACACAGACATACAACTTATAAAATGATGGAAAAACATGTAGAATTAATAGTACGAGCATGGACCTTCATATAAAGAGCTCCGTATTTCATTACAGATAATTATTTAATTTTTCATACTATTAAGAAACCAGAAACACACTGTATGAATAGTAAAGTAAAATATCTGTAACCCAAAAAGTAGAAATGAATACGTTACAGGTGATGTCTGCAGTTTTCTATACTATAAAAACAGAAGACTGATATATGATTATCATTTATTTTTACAGTTATGCACCTTGCAGCATGCATTTTGCTGTGTATCGATTACTAAAGTGTTTATAAACCATGCGTATAATCTCTGTTTTTAATGACTAGACTTTATGATTTGTATTTCATGATCTCCCTTCACACACACACACACTAACCCAGACCTTTGTGTTGTCAGTTCTGTTGCACCCAAAGTTAAACCAGAGATCATTTCCATCAGTACTACAGGCAGCGTGAGTGTATTAAATTAGACACTGAATTACAAGACGAACACTAACTAGTGGTTGGAAAACATGCTTCTGCACACATTAATTGCAAACATTTCTCAAAGCCAATCTTGCATCACCTCGGGGCTTTAATTTCAAACCTCTGCCTGTTAATGCCTGAATTTGATTTGACACAAGAAGCCCTGAAGTTGAAGCTGCGGATTTGGGAGACCAGTAGAGGTTGTGTGTCAGCAAAGTGGTTAGCTAAGCTACTTATCGTATTATACAGAGTTATTGTCATGTTTTGCTTGGTTCTGTTTGAGGAGCCTTCATTGCAAGATTTTTTCCTGTCTTCCCTGAAGGAATATAGGGGATAAATAAGGGAAAAACACACACACATAAAAACAAGAGAACAAAAAGAGATAATTCCTTGATTCCTTGGCAACATGGTTAAAGCAAATTGCAAAAAGCTGAAAGAAAAGATTAAGCTTTTCTTCTTTTTAACGGACTGTGAAATAAAAGTAAGAAGAAAAAAAAACAGCTCAATACATGCCAGCACCAGTGTAGTCCTCGTGAAGGTCACATTGCAAGAGTTCTACAAGTTGATTTCTCATTTTAATTGCTGTCTACAAGTAAGTAATTAAACACTTCAGACTGTGAGTTTTCAACAACCCTGTTAGTGCACATTACTGACCCAAGTCACACTCCTTTTCTTGTCTTTGTCTGGCACAAACAGGACTGTGAAAATAGGAAAAATAACAAACAACATTGAAATTGTTCACACTTTTTTTTCTTTTACAAAAGCAATGGGTATCTTCACACAACCTGTTTGTTTTCTTTTGCTGGACAATAGAAAACAGTTTATTTCAAGACAAAGTAAAAACTCAATCTGTGCGATAGAATAACCTCCTTGTTCACTTCCTGCCCGGTCACACACGAGACTAATTAATTCAAGAGTGTCCAACATGCGGCCTGCGGGCCAAAAGCGGTCCTCCAGAGGGTCCAATCCGGTCCTCAAAGTGTCAAAATTCCAGAGAAGACATTAACTGCAGATTGTAAATTAGTAAAACTATAAATTTAAAATCATTTCTAGACCATGACAAGTTGTTTAGATCAGAAAATAAAATATTAGATTGTTCATTGTTCTTTTGTCGTTTTGTGTCTCATTTTTGTAATATTTTGTCTTGTTTTTGTTGTCTTTTCTGTCTGACTTTTTTCTCATGTCTTTGTCGTTTTGTGTTTCCTTTTTGTCTCGCTTGTGTTTTTTGTCTTCTTTGTGTCATTTTATGTTTTGCTTTATTCGTTGTTTTTATTCGTTATTTTTGTCGTTTTGGTTTTTTGTTTCGCTTATGTTGTTAGTGTATTTTTTTGTCATTTTGTTCCTCACTTTTGTCATTTTTTTGTCTTATTTGTGTCATTTGTGTAATTTTTTGTCTTGTTTTTGTCATTTGTCCATTTTTTGGCACTTTGTAACTTGTTTGTCTATTTTTTTGTCATTTTGTTCCTCATTCTTCTAGTTTTGTGTCTCATTTTTGTTATATTTTGTTGTTTTTTGTCTTTTTGTCCAACTTGTTGTTTGGATCATGAAGTAAAATCCTCTATGGTTCAGTTCCAGGTGACTAAATGTTGTGTTCCTTTGTAGACACTCTGTGATCTGGAAGTTGTAATGTGGAAATGAGAAACTGAGGCTGAATGTTGTTGAAATTGATTTTTTTTCCTAAGAAATTTCAGGTTGTTCATGATGTTTTATCAAAAGATAATTCCTTACTACTTAAATGTGAATATTTTCAGAACAGGTTTTTTTTGCACTTTAACAAAGGAAACCTTATGAGTTGTGGTTATTTCTAGGTTATTATGCTGTGGTTTTATTGGTCCGGCCCACTGGAGATGAAATTGGGCTGAATGTGAACTAAGATGAGCTTGACACCACTGATTTAATTAGATAACACACACAATAGAATTAGAACATACAGTGTATTAGGATTGTTTTAAAGTGACCGGTCTGGTGTGGATGTGGGTGGATTACGAGGTTGTCCCTTGGCCCCACTTCACTATATCCACTTACTGACTGTAGACGGCAGCTTCATTCATTATTTCTGCTTAAATATTTGTTCTAATTTTGTGTGCACACATTGTACAAGCAGTGTCTTTGTATCGGAGCACAGAGGCAGAAATAGTCAGCCTGCTGCGTGGCACTCAAACCCGCCCACAGAGATCAAGTACAGAAGATATGGCAGGTGCTGGAACATGTTGATGTAGTTCGCTGTCAGGAGAGATATCACAGCTACAGTCTGAGGAAACACTCTGGAGGATAGCAGCACAGCCAGTGGAAACTGTTTAGGGTTATTTTCAGTCTTGATAAATGGCAACTCTGTATGAAAGAACTCACTGCAAAAAGAAAAAAAATGGTAAGATGCCCTTCTAAGAGCCTGGAGGCTGGTTTTACTAAGATTAGGATGTTTTCTGTGTAAATTACTACAAGCCAGGACATTGCAAGCCCATTATATGGTACCAGTTCAGGACCAAACAGCAGACAGACAGAGTTGAAGACAGTCTGGTGAAAGTCGTTGAGCATTTTAGCCGTTAATTGGTGTTCTCCAATTATCGAGGTGTCACACTGCTCAGCCTCCCTGGGAAAGTTTACTGTAGGGTGCTGGAAGGGAGGCTTTGTTTGACTGTCAAACCTTGGATTCAGGAGGAACCATGTGGATTCTGTCCTGGCTGTGGAACGATGGACTAGCTTTTACTCTTCCAGAGCCGCTGATGGGGTCATGGGAGTTTGACCAACCAGTCCACGTGTGTTTTAGTGGATTTGGATCTGGGTAGTAACAGAAAGAACGAGATCACAGATACAAGCTGTCCAAATGAGTTCCCTCCATAGGGCAGCAGGGCTCAGCCTTAGAGGTAGGAGGAGAAGCATTGAGAGGAGCCAGGTGAGGCTGTTCGGACGTCTGGTTTGGACGCCAACTGAGAGACTTCCTTTGGAGGTTTTCAGAGGAGGGATTATATACCTTCTCTGACCCGGGAACACGTTAGGATCCTCCAGGAAGACCTGGAAAGTGCTGGAATGACCTGCTTCCTCTGCTGCCTCCACTACCTGGCCCCAGATAAGTGGATGGATGGATTTTAGCCACTGAAGAAATGGAAATGTAAGTTAGTTAGAAACACAACTTGATATTTAAATCATATCTTCCTTAACCCAACCCTTGAAACACATCAACTTAATGAGGGCATTGTGTGTCAGTGTGAAAGATAATGCTAATTAATTGTAATTGAATTGAAAACCATGCAAGCCCACACAGGTGTTTCCAGTTGTGGCTAATTACACCTCAGCTCCTGTTGGATCTGCCAGAACTATGCTAGAATTAGGGGAGGTCAACCGGACTGCATGAACCTGTAAGAACTAATGTGGAAATCTCCAACCCTGACAGGTGCAGCACAGCCACCGGGGTCACAGAGATGTTAATCAGGCTCAGTGTTTATACTCCTACATGCTCCTCAGAGGAGGCCTAATCAGCCGTGGTAATTGAAAACAGCCTTTAAACTGGATTGTAATATTCAAAGTAAATAACCTGAATTCTCTGCATGGGTGACTGCTGAGTAAAACCTATATCACACGCTGACACACTCTGGCACAAAATATTCAAATTGACTTTCAGACACAGATTAGATGGGAAATACGAAGAATAAACCAGGCCTGTGTGAGTGCATAGAATGTATTTCACTCAGCAGAGTGAATAACAAATCCAAACCAGAGGGCGCTTTGATTGCCAGGCCGTGATTATTAGCATACAGAACAGACTATTAAGGCTGGTTAACAGGTGATACGACTGACACATTTTTGGGGGGTTTTTGTACTCTGCAGCTAATCATGGCACCACGCCGGCTGTGACGGGATCAAAAATACTGTATACCTCAGTCATAGGGGCTGCACTGTGAATGCAGCGGTAATAGACAGATTTTCAAATTACAGCGGTTTTTCTTGAATATTAAAAGCTATTAGACGTGTTAACACTTCCACGTTTCTGGCAGGTTAATGCAGATACCCTGCAAGTGAATTAAATATTTCCTCATTCATTCCTGCCCAGCTCTGGTGACAGATAAGCTCTGGTGTCAGCTCAAACAGCGCTTTAAGTCTGCATAATTGTGTGAGTAATTTTATTGCCTGTTCTAATCACACAGGAGAGTGTGTGTGTGGTTCTGTTCCTTCTGTTGTGGGGACGTAATTGTGTTTACACAGTCACATTGTGTGTCCCCTTTCAGCACAAAAAAGCAATCCCTCATGATGTGAAGCATTAAATTTTAGTGCAAAGACTATTATCATTAGGTCTACAGAAAACAAATCTAAGTTAATGTAGTGCAGGGATGTCCAACATGAGGTCCGTGGGCCAAAAGTGGTCCTCCAGAGGGTCCAATCCGGTCCTCAAAGTGTCAAAATTCCAGAGAAGACATTAACTGCAGATTGTAAATTAGTAAAACTATAAATTTTAAATCATTTCTAGACCATGACAAGTTGTTTAGATCAGAAAGTAAAATACTAGATTGTTCATTGTTCTTGTTTCGTTTTGTGTCTCATTTTTGTAATATTTTGTCTCATTTTTGTTGTTTTTTGTCTGTTTTTGTCTGACTTTTGTTGTTTGTCTCATTTTTTGTTACTTTTTTCATGTTTTTGTTGTTTTGTGTTTCCTTTTTGTCTCGCTTGTGTTTTTTTTGTCTTATTTTTGTCATTTCATGTTTCACTTTATTCATTGTTTTGTGTATCATTTTTGTCATTTTGTGTTTTTTTTCTCATGTATGTTGTTTGTCAGTTTTTTTGTCATTTTGTTTCCTGTTTTGTCATTTTTGGTCTCATTTGTCTCATTTGTGTAATTTTTTTATCTTGTTTTTGTCATTTGTCCATTTATTTTATCACTTTGTAACTTTTTGTCTAATCTTTTGTCTCTTTTTTGTTTTGTTCCGTGTGGTTTGTTGCATTTTTTGTTGTTCTGTTTCTCGCTTTTGTTGTTTTGTGTCTCAGTTTTGTAATATTTTGTCTTGTTTTTTTGGTTTTGTCTTTTTTTGTCGCTTTGATCATCCAGTAAAATCCTCTATGGTTCAGTTCCAGATGACTAAATGTTGTGTTCCTTTGTAGACACTCTGTGATCTGGAAGTTGTAATGTGGAAATGAGAAACTGAGGCTGAATGCTGCTGGAACTGAATTTAGTTTTCTTAAGAAATTTCAGGTTGTTGATAATGTTTTGTAAAATGATAATTCCTTAAATGTGAACTTTTTGCACTGAAACAAAGGAACCATCAGGAGTTGTGGTTATTTCTAGGTTATGATGCTGTGGTTTTACTGGTCTGGTCCACTGGAGCTCAGACTGGACTGGATGTGGAACCTGGACTAAGATGAGTTGGACATTCCTGCTGTAAAGTCTTCTGAGGTGAAGGAAACATGAGTGTGCGTACACGGGGGTGTGGATGTGTTCTCCCAATGCAAATGTTTGTGAGTCTAGTGATTTCATGTTGTATCGCAGACGTTTATTGATCTTGCCAGTGGAAGACAGATTGCTGTCTAAGCAGTGGATCACTTCTGTCTTTTCACTCATTCTGAACCTCCACACTTTGTACATTACAAACACCTCCATCATGTTGAAAACCCAAACTCTGGTGCTGGATTTCTTCATGGAGGCATGAGATAGAAACAGAGTCATGTGAGAAAGAAGGAATTTCGGATAATCTACAGTATCTGCGCCCACATTAGGCTTCAGTGGTTGATAACTGATCTGTAGAAGTGATGCAGGAGCCAGTTAGTCAGTAATGGGACTAATTAATCCGCCACGTCTGAAGCCTTCCAGTGATTTGATACAAACATTGATCTGACTTCTTGTAATTTGGAGAGTGTGACTGAAGTGTGTCTGGCATGTGTTTAGTCCTGGAAGAAACACTGAAGGAATACAAACAGATGACGTTGTTTTACATGTTTAAGCAGACGTATAATAGAGAAGGAGAGTGAGGAGTGATCATCCTGCCAAACTGAGGAAATATGTGGAAACCTGGCCATGAATCTGGTCTATTTTCTGTGTGTGGACAGCTGAACTTCACCTTCATACACTGTAGAAAGTGGATCTGAGCAAAGTACTGTTTCAGATAAATCTCACGTGTCTTTCTGCTTTGGAAAAAGGCAGGTTAGTTTTGCAGTTCTGTCCAATTGAAATTACATTTTGTCCCTTAAAACTGGTATTTACATTTTGACAGAAGGGAAAAATGAGGTTTACTGCTCTGGTATTATGCATCTGATTTCCCTATTTCTTCAGATTTTTCATGTTGCAGCTCAGCTGTCATTTTCTTCCAGCATCATTCCAGAATATGTAAAAAGGAAAGATGGTCAAGGCTTATGAGAAAACCACGTTTTACCTCATCAATTTTACATTTTACGGTGCGCTGTACAGTGACGTGGTGGTTAGCTCTGTCGCCTTGCAGCTGGAAGATCCTTCTGCATGGAGTTTGCATGTTCTCCCTGTGCATGCAACAGAAATGTGGTTACAGTAGTGTGTTAATTTGCCCCCAGCATCGATTGTGACCCTCACAGTATCATAGTTTGGTACAGCAGCTGCATCTTTCTCTTCAGTTTACACCCTCACTCTGATTTTCCATTATATATCAGTATAACCAGGGGAGGAGCAATAATTAAAGAAATTCCCACCCACCTCATGAGGAAGGTTTGGCTCTGCTAACTGGAGAAACATTTGCAGGAATGTTTTTTTAAAAAGCAATATAGGAGTACCCATTTATAAGTAGGCCCGAGCAGAAACGGAGCAACTAGAGAAAGAAATGAGAAAAATAAGACAGAGAGTCTTCAGTGGTCTTAAAGACGCCTGCAGGGCGGCTCAGTGACGAGCGGTGCAGTTAGGAGATACAGGACGTCAGCTGGCTAAGTAATTCAGCTGAGAGCTAATGAGAATGAATGTTTGCCTTTGCAGCCTCTCTCTCGCTCATTCTTCCTGCTGGAATCCACCGATAGCCTTCACAGTATTTATCTTCTCACACTGACACCTTTTAACACAATACAGCGAAGTGAATAGAATAATGGAGCGACCAGAAAACATCCGTCACCACAAACAAACATTAGAAAGCGCACTTCTCACCCGAAATGCCCTTTTCAGAGCAGAATGTTTCTGCAGAGAGAAGAAGAAAAAGGAAGGAGGTGGAAAAAGAGAACAAGTAAGATGGTGGAAGCGATTAGGTTGGTACTTTGGTTTGGTTTAAATGTTCTGTGTATTCGGTGGCGGAGGACACTGCTGATAAGAGAGGCAACAGTTAGAGAAGTGCTTTATGAGGAGATAGAGACTGTAAATATAGCGACCCCCACAGCTTCCTCTTATCGCTCGGGCAACAAAGTGAGGAGACTGACCCAAAGGTTGTGCTCCAACTTGACTGGAAATAGATACTCTGAATGCATCTAAATAAAGCATGTATAAAGACTCACCTGGCAACCTGTTCTAATGAAAGGAGAGATGGCTTTCCCACAACCCGATAAGTCTTCTGTTTGAGACTCAGCTACACCTTTGAATAAGCACTTAGAAAACAGAATGGAAACACTGCAGGGAGTTGATGGAGAATAAAAACTTCTTCTTTGCTTTGGTGGATTAATAGGAGCTTTTTAGAGCAGATATTTTGACTTGTAAAGGAAGGAAACAGGTGGTCACAGCACTCATATTGTGACCTTTTTCAGAAAAATGTTCGTGAATGGTCAGTTCAGAGGTTAGAGGCTGATCTCTATGGACCGGACAGAAAACTCTTTATTTCTCCTTCATGTTTGTTCCTTGGAGAGCCTTTGCTTTTAGAATACTGACGGAGCTTATAAGGATGTACTAATAGCAGGAGACTGGATATTACTAGTATTTCATCACACCAGAAAGCTGCACAGACTTGTGATTCTTAAAAAAGCTGACTCTAAATGCACTGACAGGCGATGCTGGGATCGCTGCTTAAAGGACACAATGCATTAGCAGCACACATATTTACAATGAAGTTGATTTAGCTTTAAGTTTCTGCTAATCTAAATGCTGCCATGATTGAGTTCTTAGCTCTGTCGTTTGTTTCCTATAGCTTAATGGTTGTTACAGAGCTGGAAATCTCTTAATGCCTCGAAGATGTATGAGGGCAGATTGTAATCTTTCTTCCGTGAGCCTCAGACTAAAAAAATGACTCTGCTCCGGAGATGGAGCATAATTGGAGACATTGCCCCACAGACCTTCGATGAAACCAAATTAAAGTTGAGGTAAAACAACACTGGCCAGCCAGTGGGCCTCTGGTATGAAAATTAATACAGTAGCTTCCCTCTGGAGGATGAAATATCTCGTTTAGCAGCCCTTGTCAAGACAGGAGCCAATCAATAGCTACCATGGTGTATCAGCGCTGTGACGCTGAGGCTGAGGAGAGTAATGTGTAATATATGGATTAACATCTCACTGTCCCACCGGACCTGCAAGACCCGGCATTTATCTCTGTGTCTGAAGGACCAGAGACACGTTCCAGCCAGCTCCTGCTGCCTTATTACCACTTTTATTAAAATCAGCTGTGGGATATACGGCAGCGACGCCGGAGGAATCCTCAGCCATCTATCTATCTATCTGTACAATCCTGCGTCTCTCCCTTCCTGCGCCTCTGTCCAGGCTGGTGGCATCAGCCGGTGATGGATGACGCTGCCCAGCAGGGATTCAGCAGGCGGTATTATCACGGAGCAGGTATTAGCATGGAGCCTCACAGTCCCTTCCCGGCCCATCGATTTGGGCTCCTGCCTGACCCTAACCGCCTAAAGGGGCCTTCAGACTGGAGGAACAGAGCCATGCTACAAGCCCTGGGGATAAACTTTGCCTGGGCCCTGGTCCTTTATCATCCTTATTCATCCCTTGCTGCCATCCACCTCCTCCCTCCCTGCTGCTCTGTCTTAGCTCAGAGTGTCGCTGCTTCTCTCCGCTTCCAGTTTAACTGCATTTTATTAATTCCATCAGGAAAAAAAAAAACACAATCCTCAAAAATAGTAACCCTGAAAAGACTCTGCATGCTGTTACCCCACAACCAGGGGGAAAAATAAACGTATCCCTGAAAGACATTTTAATGGAAAGCAGGAAATCATGTTAATTATGGAGAGCAGAAAAAACTGACTGCTTCTTTTTTTTATAATGTCTTGCAGAAGCAATAAAGATGTGACTGTATGTGCTTTTTGCTTTGCACACGCAGAAACACCACTGAAGCATTATTTGCAGCGCTGCCATATCGATGCTGCTCCGGTTTCTGAGGTGATTAGTTAGGAATCCCCAGCATCATTTGGGAACCATGTGGCTCCATCCACTGTTGACCAGCACCACCCTGTAATCCACTAATTGTTTAGGATGGGAGAGAAAACAAGCCGAGCCGCATGTGGAAAGACATGAAGCGTAGAAACAGTTCAATCAGGAAGACAATGCTTCATGTTCTCCCTGTTTTAGATGCTTCTTTCTCACCCTGTTCATTAAATAATGTGACTGAGGGCATTTTGCTTAAACTACTACAACCAATGGGACCAGAGATGTCTGTTAGCTAATAGCTGGCTAGTCTCATTTTCTTTTCCATTTCAGCTGCAAGATGTGCATAAATATTAAACACATTTCTCAGGAATCGCGATAACATCCAGAAGCAAAATGACATAAAAACAGAAATCCATGTGTGGAACTTGTAATGCGGAGCAGTGATTAATGTTTGCATTCTGCAGGTTTGACCTCCAGTCCCAGCAGACCTTTAAAGGCCTCTCAGACTTTAACTGTGATTAAGGGCTTCAGGTATTAAATAAATACAGGAAACATCAGAACAGATTTTTCCAGGAATACCACGAATGAAATTCTTAATGTCCATACAGTCTTAAAAATAACTAAGGTTGCTACTTTGTGTTGGATTCTGATTTATGATTGGGAGCATGAGCTGAATATGAGGCAAGCTGAGGACTGTAGGAGGAAGTCAGCAGAACAACTCTGCAGCTCACCCACGTTTGAAATCTGGACTACACTGTCAGAAAATATTATGTTTTGAATAATTCATAGTTGTCTTGCAGACTTTCCTGTTTTGTTAAATTATAGATAGAAAAATAATATTAATTTACATGCTAATCGTAAAAACACAGGCCAAAATTAAAATTTATGTCCACATTAATAAAAAGTGCAGAATAAAAAATAAAATCTGTATTTTCACAAGTGGTCATTTGTTCTAATTTGTTTTACACTGCCTGTCAAATACACTTATTTGACTTTTTTATTTATTATTAAATATATGTAATCAGCAAACATATTGTTATTTTGCCATTATTTGTAAGAAACATGATTTATATTAAATATTTTTAAATTACTTAAACTGTCATTCTACACATCTTGCAGATAATATTGCAGGTAATATGTAGTTAGTAGCTGCTACTTCCACTGATACAGATAGTTTTTTAACATTACATTCACTGGGTTTTTTAAGCTATTCTTTCTGCCTTGCTGTTGTTTTTTTTTACAGGACTGTTTCTACAGTGTAGATACAGCTAATAATGTACATAACATCACTTGCAGTCCAACCCAGGGACAGCTTCATGTGGAGCTTCATATCGACTCAGTTAGAATGTATAGCAGGAGGATGGAATGACCAAACCCTCGTCTTTCATATTATCACCAGGCTTCTCTCTGTCAGCTGTTGGTGATTGAGTTGTGAAGTTTAAAATGAAAATTTTAAAATGGCTTGAGGACTTATGTATTGATCGTGTATTATGGCAGTGTATAAATGAATGGACATGAAACACCAGGCTTCATGTATTTTGCTCAGCTAGTTAATTTCTGAAAGTGTGTGTCGGCAGGATGGAGAAACTAAAGTGTATTCCAGGAGAGCAGAGGCTGCATCCCATGTGGCACCATTATTCCTACTATGAAAGTGGTCATATTATGCATAATCCAGTTTTTCAATATGATTATGTATTCCCAGTGTGTCTAGAGAGCCACAAAATATGAGACATGAGCATCCCCCCATTTCCTTTCTTTCAGTGTCTCTGAACAGCTATTCTGGATTACAGCCTTCTGTGTTGTTACAACAGAATTAACTCTGGCTCTTCCTCTGTTTTCTGGACTCCTCGATGCCACTAAGATGCAGAGCAAGGTGTGTCTGTGGCTCTTTACCTGAAAGGGGGTGTGGACAGCAGCTGGATTTAAAGCTACAGACACTCAAACAGCTCATCTGGAACAGGGCTAGAATCAGTATTATGGCGTCATGAAGGATCTGTGCAGTATTTTGAGCTGAAACTTGAAATGCAGAGTCTTGAGATGTGTGAAACTTATATTAACTTGTTTAAAGTTGGTGTAATGTGGAGCCTTTAATTTTAGTTTACTTTTACTTTTCATTTGCTCTTTGGTTGAGTTTAGGCCCCAAAACTGAAAATAACACACTTGAAGCTTATTTCCTCTTTTTATCTGGCAGACAACGAGGAGTCCCATCCAATCCAATACAGGAGGTCCTCGGTTTACAACGTTTCATTGTTACATCTGAACTGGATGGATGGATGGATGGATGGATGGATGGATGGATGGATGGATGGATGGATGGATGGATGGATGGATGGATGGATGGATGGATGGATGGATAGATAGATAGATAGATAGATAGATAGATAGATAGATAGATAGATAGATAGATAGATAGATAGATAGATAGATAGATAGATAGATAGATAGACTATAGATAGATAGATAGATAGATAGATAGATAGATAGATAGATAGATAGATAGATAGATAGATAGATAGATAGATAGATAGATAGACTATAGATGGATGGATGGATGGATGGATGGATGGATGGATAGATAGATAGACTATAAATAGATAGATAGATAGATAGATAGATAGATAGATAGATAGATAGATAGATAGATAGATAGATAGATAGATAGATAGATAGATAGATAGATAGATAGACTATAGATAGATAGATAGATAGATAGATAGATAGATAGATAGATAGACTATAGATAGATAGATAGATAGATAGATAGATAGATAGATAGATAGATAGATAGATAGATAGATAGATAGATAGATAGATAGATAGATAGATAGATTAAACCTTTATTGATCCCACAGCGGGGAAATTTACAGTAACAGCAGCAAATAGAACAGTTAGAATAAAAAGGAGAGCAGCACACAATGCACACAGTGCATAGATATAAATATTTTCTTCTTCTAGAAGAAAAAATACAATATTTCCAGCAAAATTCTTATGAAATTGCACAGCATCATTATTTACATTTTTATTGCACAGTTTGTAGGTGGGTGAACTGAGCTACTGGGAGCAGGCTTGATTGTAAAGTTGTACAAATATGTAAACTGATCGATACCATGATGCACATAACGGCTTTGTTTACATTTTCACCAGAGTTCCAACTTACGGTAACAATTGACTTACATCACACCGTAGGAATGGAACTCCCATGCAAGTCGAGGACCTCCTGTATAAAACCAATTGAACCGCTGAAGAGAAGCACCAATGAAGGAATACAATGAATAGCGTATTTGTGAAATGTCACAAACATAACTGGGCAGAAAATATGTTTGCAGTTCCCTTTGTATGGGAAAGTAACTTTCTGGAGACATTCTCCATCTTTATAATGATCGAACGAAGAAAAGTAAGAAGGAGAGCCTCTGGATGGTCAAGAGGTCAGTAAAAAGCGCTCTTTTAAATTCCTCCTGCAGATTCAGCTTCATAGAAATGAACTCCTACAAGAGAGTAGAATGGAACTTAGCATTTTAAAAACACTCTGGGGAAACATGGCCCAGCTTTCTTGTATATTTCTCAGAATTTCTAAGGTTACAACCACATGCCCTTGTTACTGCAGTAGCATCAAGGACAGGGACAGAGATTGCTCAGTAGTGCAGCACAGAGGACATGTGCTTGTCCATCAGGCTTCCCAGTAGACTCAGCCAGAGGTCATGGAGTCTGTTCAGAGGTTGAGAATTATGTACTGTTGTGCTGCATGTTTGCATGTTTTTCCATAGCGCTCTGAGATATTATGTTCATAACTGCTGCAAAATGTGTAATAATTACCATTATTTTCAGACCAAAAAAGCCTCAGTGTGCTGCACTTTGTGTTTGTGTGGACGGTGTGTAGGTGTTTGGGCTTAAATGGTTCAGCGCAGCAGGTGAAATCTAAAACACTTTCTTGAGGTCTCCGTGGGCTTTCTCCTCAACTGATGTGATTTAAAGTCAGCACTCGTCATCTCATCTGATCACTTTGTTCTGCTGCTAATGATAGACGCCGGGCAGGGACGAGACTCACATAAACAAAGGTTTCTGGCTTTTAGGCAGTAATGAGAGGGACGACAACACCCAATCACAACAAGCTGCAGTCTCACGTTTTAAAAGGAACAACCTGTTTTTATCCGTCTGCTTTACAGGGGAACATGTAGCTTACACCCACACACACACACACACACACACACAGACACACACAGAGTGATGCCTTTCAGTAGAACTTGCAGTGATAAGTGTTAACCCTTACCTCACCTGGAAACACTGATACTAAATATAGTTTATTTTAATCACACTTTAATTTGCAGCGCTGCTCATTGTTCCAAGTCAAACCACAAAAAGGAGACGCGGTGAGAAAACCACTGATTAATTCATTTAGATCTAACTCGTAAATAAAGCGAGAACAATGCGGATATCGAGCAGCAAATTTGATACACGGAGAAATGAGCAAAGATAAGACGTCAAACCGACCAACCGGCTCCAATTGGATTGTTTTTCTTTGTCTAATCGTTTTGAATAGGAGAAATGAAGGTAATTATGAGAAGACAATGCCCTTTCTTCTAGAAACACACTTCTCAATTCAAACTTTCTTTTTTATCGCAGTGAAAATTCCAAACGAAACCACCATGTACAGTAATTGGAAGAGCAAAGCATCACATTTGGTTTGTTGTGCTTAAATCACTGGATGATAATTACACAAATCCTAAACCCCTCGGCAAACACAGACAAAATCACATAATTACATAAATACACACAGTTGTGGTTACATATGGGGATATAATCCATGTGGATAGTAAAGAACAACACTCCATCCATCCATCCTCTACCGCTGATCCGGGTCGGGTCGCGGGGGCAGCAGCTTTAGGAGGGAAGCCCAGACCTCCCTCTCCCCGGCCACATCATCCAGCTCCTCCCGGGGGACCCCAAGGCGTTCCCAGGCCAGCTGAGAGACATAGTCTCTCCAGCGTGTCCTGGGTCTTCCCCGGGGTCTCCTCCCGGTGGGACGTGCCCTAAACACCTCACCGGGGAGGCGTCCGGGGGGCATCCTAATTAGATGCCCGAGCCACCTCATCTGGCTCCTCTCTATGCGGAGGAGCAGCGGCTCTACTCTGAGGTCCTCCCGGATGGCCGAGCTTCTCACCCTATCTCTAAGGGAGAGCCCAGCCACCCTGCGGAGGAAACTCATTTCAGCCGCTTGTACCCGCGATCTTGTTCTTTCGGTCACTACCCAAAGCTCGTGACCATAGGTGAGGGTAGGAACGTAGATCGACCGGTAAATTGAGAGCTTCGCCTTTTGGCTCAGCTCCCTCTTCACCACGACGGACCTGTACAGCGTCCGCATTACTGCGGACGCCGCAGCAATCCGTCGGTCGATCTCTCGCTCCATCCTTCCCTCACTCGTGAACAAGACCCCGAGGTACTTAAACTCCTCCACTTGGGGCAGGACCTCATCCCTGACCCGGAGAGTGCACTCCACCCTTTTCCGGCTGAGGACCATGGACTCGGATTTGGAGGTGCTGATCCTCATCCCAACCGCTTCACACTCGGCTGCGAACCGATCCAGTGAGAGCTGGAGGTCCTGGCATGATGAAGCCAACAGGACCACATCATCCGCAAAAAGCAGTGACGGAATCCTGAGGTCACCAAACCGGACTCCCTCAACACCCTGGCTGCACCTAGATATTCTGTCCATAAAAATTATGAACAGAATCGGTGACAAAGGGCAGCCCTGGCGGAGTCCAACTCTCACTGGAAACGAGTTCGACTTATTGCCGGAGATGCGGACCAAGCTCTGGCACCGGTCATACAGGGAACGGACAGCCTGTATTAGGTGGTCCGTTACCCCGTACTCCCGGAGCACTCCCCAGAGGATTCCCCGAGGGACACGGTCGAAAGCCTTCTCCAGATCCACAAAACACATGTGGACTGGTTGGGCAAACTCCCATGCACCCTCAAGGACCCTACTGAGGGTGTAGAGCTGGTCCACAGTTCCACGGCCGGGACGAAAACCACATTGCTCCTCCTGAATCCGAGGTTCGACTATCCGGCGGACCCTCCTCTCCAGTACCCCTGAATAGACCTTCCCGGGGAGGCTGAGGAGTGTGATCCCCCTATAGTTGGAACACACCCTCCGGTCCCCCTTTTTGAAAAGAGGGACCACCACCCCGGTCTGCCAATCCAGAGGCACTGCCCCCGATGTCCACGCGATGTTGCAGAGACGTGTCAACCAGGACAGTCCCACAACATCCAGGGCCTTGAGGAACTCCGGGCGGATCTCATCCACCCCCGGGGCCCTGCCACCGAGGAGCTTTTTAACTACCTCGGCGACTTCGACCCCAGAGATGGGAGAATCCGCACCCGAGACCCCAGGCCCTGCTTCTGATTCGGAAGACGTGTCGGTGGGATTGAGGAGGTCTTCGAAGTATTCTTTCCACCGGTTCACAACGTCCCGAGTTGAGGTCAGCAGCGCACCATCCCCACTATACACAGTGTTGACAGTGCACCGCTTTCCCCCCCTGAGACGCCGGATGGTGGACCAGAATCTCTTCGAAGCCGTCCGGAAGTCGTTTTCCATGGCCTCACCAAACTCCTCCCATACCCGAGTTTTTGCCTCGGCGACAGCCGCAGCCGCAGCTCGCTTGGACAGCCGATACCTGTCAGCTGCCTCCGGAGTCCCACAGGCCAAAAAGGCCCGATAGGACTCCTTCTTCAGCTTGACGGCATCCCTTACCGCCGGTGTCCACCAACGGGTTCGGGGATTGCCGCCGCGACAGGCACCGACCACCTTACGGCCACAGCAACGATCGGCCGCCTCAGCAATGGAGGCACGGAACATGGTCCACTCGGACTCAATGTCCCCCACCTCCCTCGGGACATGGTTGAAGCTTGACCGGAGGTGGGAGTTAAAACTCCTTCTGACAGGGGACTCTGCCAGACGTTCCCAGCACACCCTCACAATTCGTTTGGGTCTGCCAGGTCTGACCGGCATCCTCCCCCACCAGCGGAGATAACTCACCACCAGGTGGTGATCGGTTGACAGCACTGTTTTATCAATTAGTGTGGGATCAAACACTTCTTGGGTTGTTTGTGGTTGGGCTCATTTCCAGCACAGTGTGACTGACATACAGTAAACCCACATTTCTGCCTTGATTTTAATGATACCGTTGTGCAAAAGGCATATTTCTGAATTTAAGTTGACTTGTAAAACAACATTGGGAGCATGGTGTCTAACAATTTTCTAATTTTCTCCAATTTAGTTAATGCACAGGCTCTCCAAGCGGTGATGTCGGATTCGTTTGTTTATTGGATGTGAATCTAATTTCTGACAATCCAGACGCAGGAGTAGAAAATGAGGTATTGAATATATAATTTGATGCTGATTTTCTACAGAGAAATTTATGTGATACTCACTGTAACTTTTACTGCACAATATTTTGGTGATATTACCCCGGGATGTACTGAGTTTATTTATCAGTACTCATAAAGAATAACCAATACTTCCTTCCCATGTTGTTTTGGTTCAACTTTTTAGATGCGGATCTCAGAAGTCCAACAACTTTGACCTAATTTATGGACTTGAATCTTTTGTTGAGCCATGACATTTAGCCTACAAACAACTTGGGCTTATGGGAAATGGTGTTTATTAAAAGGAAACCGCACATACTGAATAAACAGCAATATGAAGCACGCTACACTGATGCAGGGCTGCTTAGTCCTCCATAAATCCTGTAGAGAGCAGGACAGAGCTGCTAATGTTGTGTGGACATCTCTTTTTGACATCAGCTGTAACCTCACAACTAATGGTCAACTAATGAGATCCCTCTGATTTGGCTGGAGGTGGGAAACATGCTAACGTTCTTAAGAAAATATTAGAAGTTTTACTGATATGTACGTAATCACAGTTTTAGGATTTTTTGGGAAGATTTTTTTATCATTTTTTGAAAATATTTACAAAAATTTTCTTTTTCTTTTTTTTAAATAAAACTTTCAAGGGAAATTTTTAAAGAATTATTGGAATGTTTTTCCTGAAGGTTTTGCAAATTTTCAGAAATTTGTGGATTTTTTGGCTGAATTTTGGGATTTTTTTCAGACAACAAAACAATATTTTTTGGAGCCTGTAAATGAGGGCAACAGGAGGGTTAATCCACGTGTCACACTTGAGTTTTTTGTGTTTGACTTCGGATAAACTCTTTAAATACCATTTTATCTCCAGTCTTTGCAACACGTGGAGATTTCCGTGTCAACTTGAAACACTTTCCTGAAATCTCACACACGATGTAACACACACCAAACAGAAAACTGTAGTAAAAAAAGGTGATTAAGGCAATTTTCATATTTTCAAAGGTTTTTTCTGCATGTCTACTTTTACAAATTAGCAGTGCAGTGTGCTTCAGCCCAGCCTTCATCAGGGAGCATCTGTGCATATCCATGCAAAGTAATAACCTCACCAATCTTAATCAATGATACGACAACCACCCACTGATTGTCTTTTGCTGTATTGAAACGCTGTTTTAGCGTTTCTGCCACTATGCGGGTGGACTGACGGAGGGGGTGTTAACAGTGAGACAGGGGGCCAACAGATGCTGTGGGATCCCTTCGAATACGAAAGGCAACGCTCCCATGGTCTGATTAGAGCGGCCACAGGGGAGCACAGCGAGGAGACTTAATTAAAACTCATCTAGATGGAAAACTCGGTGAAAAAATGCCATTTTGTTGAGCCTGCTGGCAGCTCCAGGGTTGTGGAAGATATGTGTACCTAATCACAGTGTTGTTGGGATGTAGGGGGGGTTAAGATGAGCTCGCTAGCCCAACCACCTAATGCAGATTGAAAAATGATCACAATTAGCATGTATGTGTGGCCGCCTGGGTCACAGCCAGATGCAAACACAGCAACGCTTCAGCAGACAAAGAACTCTTTCTGTTTTCCTACTTCCCCGTCTCCCTCCTTGCCCCTTCTTTTACCTCTTACCACTCCCATCAAAGTAAACACATATTAGGACATTCTCACACCTCCAGCCACAGCGGAGGAGTCTCTCCACCACCTCATCCATTTTTCCTTTTCATCCCGCTCGCTGCCCAGGCATCTAAATGACAGTGCACCACCGCAATGGAACCCATCTCAAACACCCATTAAAAATAATGAGATGGCCATTTTCACCGCCTGTTACTTGAAAACAATCCATATCACACTGGGGGCCCCTGGCAGAGACTGAGGGGGTGCTGAGCGGAAGGCAATAATTGCTGAGTGTAGATTTACTTAATAACCTCTTGTTGTCCTTGATCGGACTGCTGAGCCGGTCTCCTGTAGTAAACCAATCCAAAAGACGGAGGGTTGCTGTGTACAGTAAGCGTCTGACACACCGTTAGATACTTCAGTACATCTGACTCAGTCCTAAAGAATCAAAAACACCTATTTTTATGCTTGCATTTGCGTATAGAAACATATGGCGTTTATAATACAAATGGTACCACTGATGCTGCAGAAAATAGATTGTTTCTGGGCTGTGTTTTGGTTTTTTTTCATGATAAGCGCAGCCATATGTCTTTGTCAGCCTAAAAATTACACCGGCTGCCTGTGTGGATGGCATGACATCACCATAATGAAATTGTTTACTAATCACCTGCTGCTTCTGGAAAATGACTGCGCTTTATAATGGAAATCGAAGACATCACCTATGATTCCTTCCCTGCTCCAAAACAAGCAGCAGTGTGATTAACATCTGTCTGTGTGTGTGTGTGTGTGTGTGTGTGTGTGTGTGTGTGTGTGTGTGTGTGTGTGTGTGTGTGTGTGTGTGTGTGTGTGTGTGTGTGTGTGTGTGTGTGTGTGTGTGTGTCTGTGTGTGTGAGAGCATTGCCATTGGGAACATGTCATCTCGCTAAGTCTATGAATAACTAACAGGATTGTTTGTTGACTTCAGTGACAGTAACCACAGTGTATTTATTTAACTGATCCTACAAAAAAAACCCTTTATCTCTCGAAAGGAACTCTGTAGGCATGAAAGGAGAGCTACCTCTCCGGAGGTGTTACAGTCTTAGACGCATATGTCACGAGGATTAATTTATAGTTCGAAGTGGGATTCAATCCATAAATTATCACAGCTAATATAACACCAGTGTGTGTCTCCCTTATCCGGCAACATTGTGTATTCTTTATCTGCTGTTTATGTTTTCCCTGTTCTCCTTGTGATAGAGAGAAAGTCAACCTGCAGTCAATATTTACAGCAGGAAAACAAAGCAGCTGATGTGAACCAATCGCAGGCCTGAGATCTGCAGCCCAGTAGTAGTTCTAGTGGATGTAAATCATACGGGAGTAAAAGGTGCTCAGTTTGCTGTTTAGTACAACACGTTATCTGATTACATCCAAAGGCAAAAAGTGTTTCTAGTTGCTCTTAATGGCTACTCAGAGCCCTGCTGTGGCCCCTTTCCATGAACTCTGCTTTGTGTGTCTTTGCTGTCCCAACACAATAAATCATACAAATGGGGATAAAGCAGCGGTCACACCACACAGTGAAATATGTGGGGCTTCAGGCTTGCTGACGGAGTGACATCTGGCTAGGCTGCTTAATAAACTGTTGCAGTTAGCTCTAGTCAGGTTGCTAAATCATTAGCTTAACTAGCTTTCTCATACACTGATCAGGCAAAACATTATGACCACCTGATTAATCCTGTGTTGGTCTGAAACTCCTCTGACCCAGTGGTTCATGGACTCAGGACTTCTGTGGATCCTGGGGGTGCTGTGGGTTGCAGGGGGGACCTACCTAGATCAGGCTGATCCTGGACCATCCCACAGGTGCTCAATAAGTTTACAAGGTTACATGAACTCCACAGACGTTTTCGGGAAAATTCATGACATGACCTCTGGAGGTTATGTCAGCTGGTGTGGAATGACACATTGGTGGATTTCTGAATTACTTGGGCACATCTTGTTGTGGAGAAACCCTTAGAACTGACCGGATGCATTTGCTGTGCTTTATCGGTTCGATGGCGTCACTGACTTGATCTAAAGTCATGTTGTGAGTGTTGTCTTTATGCAGCTTCACCTCCTTGTCCATGTAGGCTTTAACCATCTTAGGAAGTCCATCCTTACCCATGACTTCCACTATCCCGATACATTTCAGGGAGTAGTCCACTCGTCCGTTGGTAATCTCAATCAGCACTTCATGGATGTTTTTATTGTGATCTTTGGGGTTGATGAAGTCAGTGGCACCAGACACCTCGGCCTTCTCAAACTCTTGGATTGATGTCTACAGCTTTATCTGTATCTGGGGGGTGTGGAATCCAGGTCAACACCTTAGCTCTGCAGTGTTCCCTGGGACACTCCTGAGCAGATTTTGTGGTGTGTTGGGGTGGATTGTCCTGCTGAGTGTGGAAACTGGCATCAAGGACTGCTATTGGGAGGTTGCTTGACCTGCAGTGTTTAGGTGGGTGTCAAACATCCACATGAATGTCAGGACTCAAGGGTTCCCAGCAGAATGTGGCATTATAACAAGATGATGGATGCTCTTCACTTCACCTGTCAGTGGTCATGATGTTGTGGCTGATCGGTGTATGTGTCTGCAAACCACTGATCTTTTATGGAACACTCCTGAGTTAAAATTGTGTCTTGCTCAGGGACACCTGGACATGAGCTCTCCCAGCCAGGGATCAAACCGGCAACCCTCCGGTTATAGGATGGCCACTCTTCCCATTGAGCCATGCCGCCCCAATCAATGTAAAGTTTATGAATTGAATAGAAGTCTGAATCCCTGTTTTTAAGACTGTCAGTGGCATGCTGCAGTTTCAAGGTGAAAATTGCGTTGACTGCTTGTTTCACTCATGATGCAACCCATTATTTTTGTATTGTATCACAAGTACATTTCTAACCAACATATCTTTACTATGTACAGCGTTTTACTCTTTTACTGTTGCTCCTATCAGTCATCTCTTAGATGAGGCTGGAGTTGTCCTTCAGGAAATGGACAAAACGCTGCAAAAATGTTGTTCAATTGTTTTATTTTAACCCAAAATATGACTTTTTGCTGCCTAACTTCAACCAATATCCTGGCACATAAATAACCATATAGTTTTTGTGGCCAAACCTAACCAAAATGTGAGTAAAAATTTTAAAGGATGACAGACAACGAAAAGGAAAGATTTCAAAACAAAATTACATTCTCTTTAAAATGTATTTGAGAATTTTGTGCAGACCGAGATGCATGATGTGTCTCCTAGCACATAAAAACACCATTTTGAAATGTTAATGGGTTAAAAGCCTTAATTAAAACCCGAGTGGGTTTGGTACACGACAGTTAATATAGTTCGATAGCTTCTTACTCTCTCCATCACATCATAGGTCGGCAAAGGTCAAACATGGAAATTTGTGTGCCCAAGTCCACAAAAATTAAACTCTACAAGGTGAAACTTGTTCATTCCTGTTGTTTATTAAGTACTTGGTGTCCTGGAGTCCACCCACATCCATGCAACAAGATAACAAGTTGAAAAATTGCCGGCCAGCAAAGACAAGATTTTCAGCGGATGTTAATTTTCTCTTTAGGTTTGCATGCTGTTGTCCCAGAGGCATGCATGCGCTCAGTTTCTGTTTGTACAGATTAAACATATGAGGCACAATTAATTAGAAAGATTTAGAAATGCTGGCAGGTGAATTTGTTTTATCTGTGGACTGAGCCAGGTTAGCTGTTTCCCCTCGCTACCAATCTTCATGTTAAACTAAGCTAATCATCTGCGAAAGGAGCTGGTTTCATGTACAGCAGACTGATATTGATCTTCTCATGTTATGCTCAATAAACAAGAAATTAATGACATTGCTCTGCACCAGCTCATCAGCTTCACGCCGTCCCAGACTGCAAAAAGACATGGATCACAAGGAACGCCACCTGCAGCTTTGCAAGATTTCAGAACTGGGTGGAAACAGATGTAAGCAGGAATAGAGATGGGATATTTCATCTTCCCCACGCTGCTGGTAACAGCCTTTGAAGTCTTCCTGATTGGAGCAGGGCAGATGGTGGATGTGTGGCTCCAGTCAGACCGGAGGAAGGAGCAACAGGGATGACCTGGTGAGCGACCTGATGAGCATCCGCCAAACCGAAACCTGTCATTACCGAAAGGGACGACGACGTGATGGTCTGAGGAAAGAAAACCGAAGCCAAATCAGGCAACTGGTCAAACTGGAGAGGAGGAAGGTGTGGCAGCCGAGAGGAAACCAACACTGACAGAGCAGCCAGTTTAGAAGCCTCAGCAAGGGAAGGAAGTGTACGGCTCATCTGATATTTCTAACAGGTCCTGAGGGAGAGGTTATCCTCATGACCCCTTGTGAATATCTCTGATGTTCGCAAAGCATGCTGTTCTGACACCTCTCAGAAGACAGTGGCTGTATTAATGACTGCCAGAGGAAACACCTTGTTCAGCCCAGTGTACACTCTGCTATATCAGAGTGCATTTTTCCTTGTGAGAAATGAGAGGAAAAATGTACAATGATTTAAAACAAGGGCTGTACAGTGGCATGGTGGTTAGCTCTGTCACCTTGCAGCTAGAACATCCCCGGTTTGTGTCCCGGTCTTCCTGGAATCTTCCTGCATGGAGTTTCCATGTTCTCCCTGTGCATGCCTGGATTTTCTCCAGGTTCTCCAGCTTCCTCCCACAGTCCAAAAACATGCTGAGGTTAATTGGAGATTCTATATTGTCAGTAGGTGTGAATGTGAGTGTGATTGTTTGTCTGTATATATAGCCCTATGATTCACTGTTACCTGTCCAGGTGTCCCCTGCCTTCACCCTCAGTCAGCTGGGATAGACTCCAGCCCCTCCGCAACCCTGAGGATTAAGTGGTGTGTAGATAATGGATGGATGGATGGATTTAAAACAATAATGTGCCTTTGAATGTAGAGTCTGGTGCCAGATGTGAAAGCAACACTTCAATGTCCTCATTTGCTTTCCAGGTGTGTCATGTCGAACCCTTCCACATCGCACCGTATCACTGCTTCAGACAAGACTTCTCTTTAGGCACGAATGCACATTGTTCAGTGTTGCTTGGACGCCAAACAAATTGTTTCAAGAGAATAGTTGAAACATCCATTTTTCCACTTAAGCAGCTCGCTGACTGCCGGTGTGACCCTCCTGTTCCTCTGTCAGGCTGCACTAACCTGGAGCCCCTGCACTCTCAATTACACAACAGTCTCCATAATGCCATGTTCAGCCCGGACACCACCTTGATGAATATTTCATTGGGACTGTAGACGCTTTCAGAGCAGACTGCAATTACAAACAAACAGCTTGCTGGTGACAAGGGTGATTACTCTGTGCTGTTTCTCCTGAACCTTTGCTCTGGTGTTTTACACAAGTCATCCAAAAATAATCAGAGATTATTATGCTTGTTATCATTAGTAGAAATAGTGGCAGAATTACTCATTAATCGTATTAACATCAACCTACGTTAACACTTCCTTTCCATTTCCTCTCATTAACAGGAGCAAACAAATTACAACTATGCACATAGTCCCAACAAAGCTGTGAGGGAGGAAGAGGTTGAGGAAAAACAGAGGAGGAAATCCATTTGTGAGGGAGTTGGTATTGAATTGAGCAAACAGCTGTGCCTGGTCGTGCTGAACACAAAAGAAAAGAGTGGCCCCATCTTTAACAAAATGAAAGCAATTCCCAGCACATTCCCCCTGGGTTTTCATCAAGAGACACTGCTGTTCTCAACAACTTGACTTTGCGTATGTACTTTGCCTGAGAGAAAAAGACAGCGATGAAGAAAAAAAGAAAAAAGGAAGAGAAAGGAGGAGGAGGAGGAGGAGGGTGGTAAGGCTAACAAAGTTGAGTGGCTAAAACAAAGACAGGGAAAGTCGACTAAATGAGCACCACAGGGGATGGCGAGAACTGTCCGGAAATGATCGTGACATGTCGAAATGAGACGTTTTTCCAAGCGGCAGACATCAGGAAGCATTCTGCGTCGCGTCCTTGGTGGAAATGGCTGCTGTTCGCCCCAGTGCCTCTTCAACAAGTGAATTTAACATGCTAATCTGCCCCGTGCAATTGAGCAGAATTGCCTTGTATATAGCCGGAGCGGGGGGCAGCATCAGTGCATGTGTGTGTGTTTAAATGTGTCTAACGAAGCAGTAAAATGGGAAATGCCCAGTTGGCACCGGACCCCCCTTCAGCACATTAACCCCAGCAGCCTGATGTCCTACCAGCTGGCCCCCATCACAAACACACAAACACAAATGGGCATCCTGTGTGAGAATGAACGACTCCGCCTCCTGCAACTTCTGCCGCCTCTCAAGTCGGACGGGAAATGCAGGTTGTTCCTTTATCAGGGAGCACGTAGAGAGATGAATGGCTGACGACGGTGACCACTCGGCTGAGGCTATTACGCTCCCACAGACTCGTTGTCGCTGCACGACTTCATGGGGGAAAATTGTCACACTGCAACGCGCTGTTCATTTGTTTTATTTCGATGGGCGCCAAGACACCCGCTCCGAAATGATGGAAACAGTGTGAAATCGCAGATTAAGTGCAAGTCAAAATGCCAGTGGATGAAAAAGATAGAAGTCCCCGCTGCCAAAAGGAACAAAGGCACAGAGGAAGACGACACCAGCCAGCTCATGCACCGTAGCGGCAGGTGGATTTGTCATTTTCCTGTTATTAAATGTGATAAATTAACAATGACACAAATCTGTTATGTTTCTGTATTCTGTTGTCCTGCACTGTGCTGCTTGGGGCTGTTTTGTGTGTTCGTGCACACTACAGATAGATACACAAGGATAAAAAGCAGTGTGAATTGTTCTTTGTTTTTAAAAAAGTGATGCCAATTCAAAATCTCTCAAACTTTGCTCAGTTGTGTTGAGATCTGGTGAAGACTACAGCATATAATTCACATTATTTCATGCTCTTCAAATCATTCAAGGATTTAGAGAAGTTCTTCGGCTTTGGGTAAATTTCTTCATCACCACAAAGGAGTATAATCAAAGTCCTCATGTGAAGTTTGAAGGTAAGCCGACCCAGAACATTTACACAGTAAAACATTTAATAGAGGTAGTCAGACGGTTGGGAGGAGACAGAAGAAATAGTGGTCAGTTTGCATATAGCTGCTAATTAATGGCGAATGGTGACAGAGTCAAGAGGTCTGGTAGACAACAAAAGATGAGAGACGAGGAATAGAAGGTAAGAGAATCATAAATAGTAATGTCTGAAGTAGTGACACTAAAATATGTGCTATTTTCTTCATCACACAAGAATAGACACCAGATGTGTAGTCATCATTATACTACTTTGTAGTCGACTTTATGGACTCACATGCACAGTTGATCGGCATCTACGTGTTCCAGACAGTGCTGATAACTATGTGCACAGCAGCCCATGTAAACTAGTCACTGCATGAACACTAATCTTGGGTCATCTGCAGAGATTTCTACACAAACCGTCCCGTATCTGATGAGATTTATGTCATACAGAACCAGTTTTTGGAGTTTTAAGTGTCACTGAGTAATACTAAATATCCATGAGATGCTTTTAAGAAGCCAAAAGGCAGAACAGATTTTAAGAATGTTGTAGTTCAGTGAGGTGTCAATATGTGGAACAGTCTAGATTTGAAAAAAGAAATCTGTAAAACATGAAGTTGTACTTTCCAAAGTTTCAGGAACTTTTGATTGGCAGCCTGTCAGGCTGGTCAAGAATGCAACAGGTGTATTCCATTATTGTTTAATGAGCTTAACAATTAACTTTTGTTGTATGTGTTCATGCATTGACAGTAAAGGAGTTTGATTTAACAGTTAAAGATGGAGCCTCCAAGGAAATCTTATGATAGATGAACCAGAAACAAAGTCCAGCCCTGGTTAAGCTCTTTTTTTGTTTTTGTTTTTGCAGAGACAGATATCTAGCAAGATTTTGAGGTGACAATAACAATAATAATTTACCTAAAAGTAAGCCTATTGTTGCAAAAATGACACAGAAACAGCAACTAAATAAACTAGAGTCTTTAAACCAATGTGCAAATGCAGCCGAGGAACCTTCAGCTCTCTGAACAGTTTCTGGATATTAGTCCCTTGAAAAACTAAAGTGAGGCTTTAATTGATTTAAGAAAGTGAAGGCAAAAAACTAAATAAATGAAAATCACACAATGACACTGTGGTGTTTCTCGGCCGCTCATGCTGGTCTCTTTCTACTTTGACTGTCTTTGGCGGCTCAAGTCTTGCTGTCCTGCTTTTGTCTGTGCTGGAGACAGGAGAGAAACTCCTCTTTAGAAAAGTCTGTCAGATCTTTTGTAGTTTCTCCATGAAACGCTGTTGTTTGGAGTTTAGTTTCAATCCTCAGTTTCTGCTGCTTTCAAATATTGGACTGATTCTACTGTGTACTGATCACTTTCAATTGGCGCTGTATTCCTGCTATTATAAGCATTCCTCTTCACATCAGAAGCTTTTTCCTAGCAAACAGGATGCCGCTGCTTGTCAGTGCTAGAATTCAGTGAAGACAGATAAAATCAACCTCAACATGCTGCCACAGTCTCTTCAGAACTGATCCGTTTTAGATATTGTAAGTCCTATTACCACATTAGGCTGTGTTCATAGTGTGTCTGATTGAAGAGGTTAATGACAGTGAGTCACTTGTGAATAACACGCTTCATTAATTAACACATGGATTGTATAGGAGCCAGCTGTAATTATATTCCCTGCAGTCACCGTGTTTACATTCTTACATTTACTGTGACATTTTGAAGGTTCACTCTGAATGGGAAAAAACTGAACCCCTCCTTTATTTGCTTTCTGTTGCTTTCACCAGCAGTGGAAAACTCAAGCTGTCATAATTGGCAATTCCCAGTTTTTAGAGGCTTCAGCTGGGATTTCAACATGGACTACAGATTTTAAGGATGTGCCCAGCTGTGGCATAAAAGACGAGCAGGCTCTGAGGAGTCTCCATCAGATTGTGTTGTCATTCATCAAATAACAAATACAGCGTTACATAGCAGAGTAATGTTGTCCACAGAATGAGCTATTTGGTGAAACTTTCCATTTTGCTCAGCTGGAAATCTCCCCCTGCCAGATAAAGTGATAATTTACTTGATGAAGAGCATGTAGGACCCGTCCAGGACTGTCTTGGCAGAAGTGGTTGTTTGCCTTGATGGACCTGAAACTTGTCCTAATAGAGTGATTATATTCTCCACACTCATCCAAGCATTATGGAGATCTTATTTGCTGACAGATGACAGTGTCATGCTCTTCTTAGAGTGTGCAATTAGCAGCATCTTTCTCGCCAAGACACAGTCTCCCTCCAGATAATAATGGACAAGATCATCATTTACTTGATGATAGGCATTTTCAGCCATATCAGGATCTGCATGGCTGCACTTATTCAGCTCGCACAAGTAATGCATATCCTCTTAATGTTCCCTAATGGGAGGACCACATGTCAGTAATTGCTTCGAGTTGACAAGCTCTCTAACATTCAAGAGGATGGCCTTACTTTTCACAGTTAAATGGCTAAGTAGTTTTCACATCATTTTAATACCCACTTTTCAACTTCCATATTTATCACAGGACACTTCCTCTGACAACCACAATGGCTCCATTCATTTTATTTAAAGACCGCCTCAGCTGAAAATAAGGTTTTGTTCTTTGTTAATAAGTCCATACAGTGTTTTTTATATACTAGAAGACACATCTTGAGCGCCATGACTGAGTTTCCCCCCATGATGCTGCAGTGGACCAATGATTATGTAAAAAACACAGATTCTAACAACCTGTTTTGTACAAACATTAAGAACCAAACCTTCCAGGGTGGAACTTTTTATGGTTGAGTTATTCCAATACTACAATTGTCGTAAATCTCCAAATTCAAGAGGAAGCAACAGTGTAGAGTTACATATATGACTGTTTTAAGGCATTAAGAAACACACTCAGAGCACAGTACTCCGCCAAGGCTGCTCAGTTTTTGCACCATTTCCGATGGATGAAATCTTTAATAAAAAATGACCTTGCTCTGAGCACAGGCGTGTGTTATGCACGTGTACGTTATGCACGGATACCGAATCACGTGACCTAAATATGTAATGGGCCACAGTTTAACCCTCGTGTTGTCCTGCGGGTCAAAATTGACCTGTTTTAAAGTTTAAAAATGTGGAAAAAATATATATATTTTCACAGTAAAACTTCTGATGTCCACATTTTCAACATTTTTGGGAAATTGCAAATTTTCAGAAATTTGGGGAATTTTTTTGCTGAATTTTGGGATTTTTTTTCAGACTAGGAAACAATATTTTTTGGTGCCCATAAATGAAGACAACAGGAGGGTTAATCAGTTGTTCCTTGGATCATTTCTGACAGATAAGTCCCAATAAGTCCTCAGTGGTGGATTTGTAGTAGAATCGCAATCATGTGATCATCAGCAGGCAGCTGATGTAGTGTTCACTGGTTGTCATGGTTACAGTGACGCCATGCTGCTATCTGGTAATGATACAGAAATCTTTAACTAATCCATGGATCCAGACTATAAGCTGCATCACTGCCAAAATATAATCTCTTGGTCCTTGTGTCATTTCTGACCTTCCCTGAAAACTTCATCCAAATCCGTTAATCTGTTTTAGAGTAACATTGGTAACAGACGGATTCACAGAAGGACAAATGTGCGCCAATCGTGACATAACTCCGCCGCCTGCCTTGGCGGAGTAATTATTTTAATGGCAACAGCTTCATAATATGTAAGGGGAGGTGACTTTCAATTGGTTTAATCAATGAGAGGGACTTTAAAATGTCCAACATTTAGATGAACATGGGTATATATAATCATATTAGTCTATAACATTCATAAACCAAAATAAATATTGCACTTGACTCCATGGAAAACGAAAAAGTCTCAGGGGTAATGGAAACCCTCAGAGACTTCTCACCTTATTTTCTTTGTTTCATAGTTTTACTGGCCCACTACTTTACCAGTTTGATTCACTGGAACCATCCTCATTTGCATTGTTTTTTAACTGTCACATTAAAAAGCTTTCATATATCCACTTTACAGAACTAATCCAGCACCAAATATGATGGTACTTCAAAAAGTTTGTCATTTCTGTACAATAAGTAGAAGAATAAAGTTTCAAACTGGAGTGTTGCTGTTGCTCCTGGACCAGCTAGAAGCTTTCCTCTCCTTTAGCCATTGACTGAACAATGATATAAGGCTTTATAATACACAGTTACGGCCCGCATTGGGAGTCACATGTCTTGTTTCCAGGTGAGGCTGAGAACTTTCTGAAGCACCTTTCTAGCAGACAAAGTTGGTGAGCTTAGTCAAGCATTTAGCTGAAAAAACAGATATTTCTCCATTACTGTGGTAGAGTCTAAGAACAATACTAAAAAAAAGACTGAATATTCATCTTCATTGGAGGGCCAGAAATACAACCAGTGATAAAGCTGATCTGTGTTGAGTTCACAGCTTAGTTTGAGTTCTTCTATTTCAGTAAAAATATCTCCCATAGCTGCATCTATGGGACGGCTTTAGCTACTTGTACTGTTTTATGCAGAAACGTAATGAAGCTCTATCATGAGTCCTGTCCTGTCCTGTGCTCTGTGTTATGAAATCATCAGGATTCAAGTCCACAGCAGAGTGAGGTGGGAGAATATTGCTGCTGAAGGTGAAACTGTTCAAACATGCGGATTTCAGATGGTGGATATCTGCATTATGTTAAAGAAAAAGTCCAACCAACTTTCTAGTCAGTCAGTTCTCAACTCTGATTATGAGTTCTGGGGGAAAACCAACAGAATAAAACAGCATATTTAAGCAGCCAAAAGCAGTTTCCTTCAGCCTCTGGCACAGATTGAGAAACACTGGTACCTGGAAGGAGCTCTGAGTAGAAGTGATGTTGAGTTGGTTCAGTTTTCTGATCAGGAAGCCTCCCGGTGCCTTCCCTGTGGAGGGATTCTGGGCATGTCCAGCTAGGAGGAGACCCCTGGGGAGACCCAGAGCATGCTGGAGGGATTACATATCCCATCTGGTCTGGGAACGCCCCGGGCTTCCCCCTGAAGAGCTGGAGTGTGTGATGGGAGAGAAGGGCTTGGTTGAAATAACCCACTGAAACAGAATGCATGTTACTGTGTCTGTGTGTTCTGAAGACGAACGGTCATGCATTCCTACAGGTTTGTTAATGTAAAGATGGGAAATGTGGAAAAAGAAGAATAACTGTAGGAGAAAAAGCTGAAGCAGACACTTACCTTGAGTTCAGGGATACATGTGTGTACATTGTGAATATCTGTTTGTGTTTCTGTTTGTCTTTTTGTCAAACTTGGAGACGTGGAACATCAGAACAGAAAAACTCATCAAAGCTCGGTGTGGATCCGGACCATTTTGTGAGATAATACAGCGGCCTTGATGGAGAATGATCTCTCTTCAACGTTCATTGTGTCAGAAAACTATTTCAGAAATATTTCAGTGTAAATGTGAGTGAATTACCGGAGTGGGAGTGAAATAAATTGGAAACTTCCAGCGTTCCTCTCTGTGTGAGAATTAATATAAGTCCTGATGAACCAGCAGCCTGTATTGCTTTTTGTTTTTGTATTACAGAGTCAAGTGATAATTTCTGACAATTATACTGTGTGGCCACTGGCGTTATTTACATTGCTTTTCTGTTTGGGATTTCTTCGTTTGCACAGCCGCATAGAAACTGCTGCGTCTCACTCCAGTGCACAGCTCCCTGTTCTGTGTTTTACAAGAGAAAATAAAACTATCATCGCTGATACACTGACAAACAACTTTCTGTACAACAAAGGATTTTCTCAGAAAAGGCTGGCATCATGCTGGTTGTTTACAGCAGCAGATTCACCACATTAAACTTTCATAAACTGCAGAATATATCTTTAATTACAGCAAAATGGATATGTGATTATGGGGAAATGTTGCATATTATTATTTATTTCGGGGATGAGCACACAGGGGGAGACGGCAGAGCTCTCCTGAGACCCAAGCAGCTGCCCTACAGCCAAATACCACTCCATTCACAAATGCTGAGCATATATTTTGTGGGGAAATGTGCCTAAATCCACTACTTGTGTGGCACGATTTTCCCACTTGAAGCTGTTCCTGTTGTAGTATGCCACCATATGCTTGGTGAAACATGGTGAGGAGGATGGACGGACGGCTGAGAGCCTGATTCTGCTGCACTAGTTGGCAAAATTGGATATTTTCCTGTGTGCTTGGCTCCATGATAAATCCTTTAAAACTCTTTTAACAGCCATCATTAATATCCATATGGGCCAACTGATCAAAAGATACAGTAGATTTTGAGAGGATTATTATTCAACACATCATTTTGAAGCTCATATGCTGTTTATAGCAATGAGCACAGTGACTACTTGAACGGAGAAGAAATTCTCTGTGTCAAATACTGAATTCACCAACAATCATTTGTCTGAAATTGCAATGCGATTTAAGGCAATTTATCTAAACATACATAAACATTTTAGCCTCTGCTGCTTTCATTTTATTCACTCTTTTCTGAAGCTCTCTCTGTGATGAGTTCCCCAATTTCATGGAAGCAGAATATTAAATCTCTGGTGTTACACTTTATTTTATCATGTTCTGGTTCAATATATAATTGCGGGACTTTTTCTAACACAGTTGACAGGTATCATAGTAGACATTTTTGCTGTTTTCAGGCCTATAACCAGGCCTATTATTGTTTCCATAATAAATAATAATGGAATATGTAAAGATATGATCATGATGAACATAAAAAACATTAGTTATTTTACTTTTAATATATATTTATGCAGATATATCCCATGGAGTTCAAAAGTCCCTCAGTTATAGATTGAACCTTCTATGTTTAGCACATCAGTGATAATGGACACGTGCACTGATAGTTTTCAGTAGATTTCTGCACATCTGCTCTCATAATCCTGTAACAAACCTCGTAATGCTCTGAAGGAATGCCAGTCACATAAAACAAACTGATTTTCTCTGTGAAATCCTGAAAGCGCTGATGCTATCACAGGAATCATCAAAGAATCTGAAGCCAATATGAGAACTTCAAAAAAAAAGTTGTGATTATTAGAAAACTGCATTAGCAGACCTCAGTTTTTCTTGATGTGTTTTCATCTTTCCAGCGGTTCTTTGTACTGAGTGTAGGGTTTCAGTTTTTTTAAAAAGAAGATTGCCGAGGAAGCAACGCAAAGAAACTATTTTAGTCTATAAAATTTATGGAGAGTGTGCTCCAAATGCCAGAGCAAAACGCTTTCATGTGCCGATACTGATCTTTACACGAATGCAGAGTTTTTGCAGAGTGAAAATTAAATATCAGGAGAATAAAAGCAATTAAGGCAAGACGAGGACATGAGGACTTTTTGCTGGGTTTTCTGTTGAGGATAATGTCCCAGTGAACCCTGCACTGTGACATTTTATTGACCTCATTGTTGAAATCTTTTATTCTGCTCTACTGATCCACCAAACTGAGACCACTGTGCTGAGGAGAGATTTCAGATTTTCAGCTTGAGCATGAAGTATTTTGAAGTTAAAATAGAGAAGATATAAAAAAGCTACTTTGGTCATGAAGAAGCTTCTGTGAAATTGATTACCGATGGGTAAATTAATTCAAGATGTCAGCTAAGAACCAATTATTATTTTTTGCTATCAACTGTCCTCTTCATTCATTTGAGTGTCATTCGCCGTGGGACAACAGATGTCACAGGATTCCCAGAAGACCACTCCACTTCACGGACTCATTGATTAATTATGTTATTTATTTGTTTGTTAATTTGCATGTAATTATCCGATGGCCAGCTCTTGTTGTTTCCTAATAGCGTGAATACACAGCGATTTGCATTAAACAAAACAATTTAACTTCCATAATTTGTCATGACTCATCGCAGGAGTCTTTCAGGAGAACCTCAGACTGAGTTTGAATGCAGAATTCACCAGACAATTAGACAATTAGTGATGGGGCTTTGTCAGATAACAAGTGGAAGTTGTGTTTGTGTGGGACAGACGGAAGATGGTTCAAGGTGAGATGATATAAGATAGAAAGAAAGAAGGAAAAAGAAAACCTGGCACCTCTGTAATAAGTGTTAAACTGCCAACATAGGTGGTGTCTATTCATACTGTGTCATTAAAGTTGATTACATGTCGTAAAGTAACCTTCTGCTCAAGAATTTTAAGGGTGTTGGAGGGAGCATGGTTGTTTGATTTATCAATTTTTGGGTGAAAATGTGATATCGGCTCCCTGGAAGATTGAAACATAAAAGGATCTTCGGTCACCGCTGCACGCTGTTTCTAGCTGCATATTTCAACACCATCAGGAAAAACACAGGAGCGACTGATTGAAACCACTGAATGCTTCCCTCTTTATACACACCTACAACTCGCTACCTGTCTGCCTGCTTTGCAACTCGCCAATCTGCATTATATAACCTCAGTTATTATGATAATTATTCCCCATTTTTGCTCACTTAATGGAACCGAATTAGTTCCAGAACTATTCTTTTTACAAATGTGTGCTGAAAACCGTACAAATCTCTGGTGTCTAAAAGTTTATGTTCTCCCCGAAAGCCCATTACTGACTTAAAGCCTGTATCGACTTTGCCTTAAATCTGCATTAACTAATTCTTTTCAGCCCTGAAGAGCTGTGGAAACAATCTGCAGAAAAACAATAATGATCTACTATTATCTCTAAAATCAGTGAACTCGCTGGCGAGCCGTTGCATAAACAACATAAAGAACATTAGCATTCATTTGGAGTGTTTAGTAGTGTCTGTGGGTTCATCAGGTAGTTTTGTGAATCATTAGAATATACTGATCACAGCAGCTTTAAGCAAAGTTTTAAGCAGTTTAGCAAAAAAAGATGTCAGTTTCCTGTTTTTTTATTAACTGACTAATTATTAGTACGTCTAATTTGGCCAATCAGAACTCTCACAAATGCTGATTTGTGATGGAATCGACATACTTTCAGCTGACCCTGCTCTCCCAACAGACATCCTGAACTGAAACTAGCAGCAGGAAAGTCTCACTTTTTTCTGATTTTGCCGAGTTTGCTTTGATAACTCATTTATTTCATTGCAGCCGTGTAACAGTGCCCCATTCTCCAGCGTTATACAACATCTACAACATTTCAGTCCAAATGTGAGTGAATCCACAGTGTGACCGCGAAATAAATGAGCAAAATCCTCCAGCAGAATTCCTGATCAAACATAAATTCAAACTCTGCTCTCAGGAAAATGTCAGTCAGTGAACTCGCATCGACTCACAAATTTCCTTTGACTGCGCGTGCTATGCCTGTAAAGTCTGCTTTGTGTTCGGTTTGAATACACCTTAAGAGTCATCTAAGCATGTACTTGGTTTTAATTACTCTGCACATGTGAAAAAAACAAACCAAATCAACATTTTGCATTGCTATCAGGGTGTTTTTTTCTCTAATCCTGGCTTCATAAAGGGTTAATTTAAGAGAGGTTGAAGTGGGAGATTGATGCATCTCAAAGAAAAGAAAAGCATAATCAAAGATTTTCATGAAGATGTGTAACCTTGTGGAGGAATATATATGAAGGGTCCATGTACATTTTGGCAATTGGATTTTCCGTTCTGAAACGGGCATTGATAAACAAAAAATGAGTCGTGATTTGAGACATAAAATACAAAAATTAAAATTGAAATACAAGGCGTTTTTCCTTTTCATGATCAAAAAGGGATATATGAAATTTTAAAAATGCTTTGATTTTCATTTTATATTTAGAATAACAAAAAAAAAATCAGGAAGAGACAGAAACGAAAAAAGGTCAATTTTTTCATTTTCTGAGACCGGAAGTGGTCATCAGCAAGTGTGGAGTCAAACGACAAGATTCTCAGAGGGCGGAGCCAGAGAGCAGTGATTGGTCAGACTGACTGAGAGCCAGAGAGCAGTGATTGGTCAGACCATAGATACTATAGAAGACAGCGCGCTAGCGGATCTAGTCTGCCATATGTATCTATGGCCGGAACGTCTGGTAGCATCTCTGGCTGCTGTTGACCTTGGTTTGAAAAGAAAACCTTTCTGGAATGTTTTTCACGGCCTCCTTTACATTATTTCATCATATGGCATATTTTCACAACATGATGAAAAATGACATTTTTCGACATAGTCTATGGCGTTTTTTTGCGCCAAAATTCATATTTTTTTCAAAGAAAACCTTTCTGGAGTGTTTTTCGCAGCCTTCTTTACATTATTTCATCATATGGCACGTTTTTACAACATGTTTGAAAAATCGCATTTTTTTTCGACATAGTATAGTAAGGCGTTTTTTTTGCGCCAAAATTCAAGATGTTTTTTTTTTCAAAGAAAACCTTTCTGGAGTGTTTTTCACGGCCTCCTTTACATTATTTCATCATATGGAACGTTTTTACAACATGTTTGAAAAATCGCATTTTTTTTCGACATAGTATAGTAAGGCGTTTTTTTTGCGCCAAAATTCAAGATGATTTTTTTTTCAAAGAAAACCTTTCTGGAGTGTTTTTCACGCCCTCTTTTACATCATTTCATGATATGGCACGTTTGTACAACATGCTTGAAAAATTGCATTTTTTTTCGACATAGTATAGTAAGGCGTTTTTTTTTTTTGCGCCAAAATTCATGATGATTTTTTTTTCAAAGAAAACCTTTCTGGAGTGTTTTTCACGCCCTCTTTTACATCATTTCATGATATGGCACGTTTTTACAACATGTTTGAAAAATTGCATTTTTTTTCGACAGTATAGTAAGGCGTTTTTTTTGCGCCAAAATTCATGATGATTTTTTTTTCAAAGAAAACCTTTCTAGAGTGTTTTTCACGCCCTCTTTTACATCATTTCATGATATGGCACGTTTTTACAACATGTTTGAAAAATTGCATTTTTTTTCGACATAGTATAGTAAGGCGTTTTTTTTGCGCCAAAATTCATGATGATTTTTTTTTCAAAGAAAACCTTTCTGGAGTGTTTTTCACGCCCTCTTTTACATCATTTCATGATATGGCACGTTTTTACAACATGTTTGAAAAATTGCATTTTTTTTCGACATAGTATAGTAAGGCGTTTTTTTTGCGCCAAAATTCATGATGATTTTTTTTTCAAAGAAAACCTTTCTGGAGTGTTTTTCACGCCCTCTTTTACATCATTTCATGATATGGCACGTTTTTACAACATGTTTGAAAAATTGAATTTTTTTTCGACATAGCATAGTAAGGCATTTTTTTTGCGCCAAAATTCATGATGATTTTTTTTCAAAGAAAACCTTTCTGGAGTGTTTTTCACGCCCTCTTTTACATCATTTCATGATATGGCACGTTTTTACAACATGTTTGAAAAATTGCATTTTTTTTCGACATAGTATAGTAAGGCGTTTTTTTTGCGCCAAAATTCATGATGATTTTTTTTTCAAAGAAAACCTTTCTGGAGTGTTTTTCACGCCCTCTTTTACATCATTTCATCATATGGAACGTTTTTACAACATGTTTGAAAAATTGCATTTTTTTTCGACATAGTATAGTAAGGCGTTTTTTTTGCGCCAAAATTCAAGATGATTTTTTTTTCAAAGAAAACCTTTCTGGAGTGTTTTTCACGCCCTCTGTTACATCATTTCATCATATGGCACGTTTTTACAACATGTTTGAAAAATTGCATTTTTTTTCGACATAGTATAGTAAGGCGTTTTTTTTGCGCCAAAATTCATGATTTTTTTTTCAAAGAAAACCTTTCTGGAGTGTTTTTCACGCCCTCTTTTACATCATTTCATGATATGGCACGTTTTTACAACATGTTTGAAAAATTGCATTTTTTTTCGACATAGTATAGTAAGGCGTTTTTTTTGCGCCAAAATTCATGATGAATTTTTTTTCAAAGAAAACCTTTCTGGAGTGTTTTTCACGCCCTCTTTTACATCATTTCATCATATGGAACGTTTTTACAACATGTTTGAAAAATTGCATTTTTTTTCGACATAGTATAGTAAGGCGTTTTTTTTGCGCCAAAATTCAAGATGATTTTTTTTTCAAAGAAAACCTTTCTGGAGTGTTTTTCACGCCCTCTGTTACATCATTTCATCATATGGCACGTTTTTACAACATGTTTGAAAAATTGCATTTTTTTTCGACATAGTATAGTAAGGCGTTTTTTTTGCGCCAAAATTCATGATTTTTTTTTCAAAGAAAACCTTTCTGGAGTGTTTTTCACGCCCTCTTTTACATCATTTCATGATATGGCACGTTTTTACAACATGTTTGAAAAATTGAATTTTTTTTCGACATAGTATAGTAAGGCGTTTTTTTTTGCGCCAAAATTCATGATGATTTTTTTTTCAAAGAAAACCTTTCTGGAGTGTTTTTCACGCCCTCTTTTACATCATTTCATGATATGGCACGTTTTTACAACATGCTTGAAAAATGGCATTTTTTTTCGACATAGTATAGTAAGGCGTTTTTTTTTGCGCCAAAATTCATGATGATTTTTTTTTCAAAGAAAACCTTTCTGGAGTGTTTTTCACGCCCTCTTTTACATCATATGGCACGTTTTTACAACATGTTTGAAAAATTGCATTTTTTTTCGACATAGTATAGTAAGGCGTTTTTTTTGCGCCAAAATTCATGATGATTTTTTTTTCAAAGAAAACCTTTCTGGAGTGTTTTTCACGCCCTCTTTTACATCATTTCACAATATGGCACGTTTTTACAACATGTTTGAAAAATTGCATTTTTTTTCGACATAGTATAGTAAGGCGTTTTTTTTGCGCCAAAATTCATGATGATTTTTTTTTCAAAGAAAACCTTTCTGGAGTGTTTTTCACGCCCTCTGTTACATCATTTCATCATATGGCACGTTTTTACAACATGTTTGAAAAATTGCATTTTTTTTCGACAGTATAGTAAGGCGTTTTTTTTGCGGCAAACGTCATGATGATTTTTTTTTCAAAGAAAACCTTTCTGGAGTGTTTTTCACGCCCTCTTTTACATTATTTCATCATATGGCACGTTTTTACAACATGCTTGAAAAATGGCATTTTTTTTCGACATAGTATAGTAAGGCGTTTTTTTTGCGCCAAAATTCATGATGATTTTTTTTTCAAAGAAAACCTTTCTGGAGTGTTTTTCACGCCCTCTTTTACATCATTTCACAATATGGCACGTTTTTACAACATGTTTGAAAAATTGCATTTTTTTTCGACATAGTATAGTAAGGCGTTTTTTTTGCGCCAAAATTCATGATTTTTTTTTCAAAGAAAACCTTTCTGGAGTGTTTTTCACGCCCTCTTTTACATCATTTCATGATATGGCACGTTTTTACAACATGTTTGAAAAATTGAATTTTTTTTCGACATAGTATAGTAAGGCGTTTTTTTTTGCGCCAAAATTCATGATGATTTTTTTTTCAAAGAAAACCTTTCTGGAGTGTTTTTCACGCCCTCTTTTACATCATTTCATGATATGGCACGTTTTTACAACATGCTTGAAAAATGGCATTTTTTTTCGTCATAGTATAGTAAGGCGTTTTTTTTGCGCCAAAATTCATGATGATTTTTTTTTCAAAGAAAACCTTTCTGGAGTGTTTTTCACGCCCTCTTTTACATCATTTCATGATATGGCACGTTTTTACAACATGTTTGAAAAATTGCATTTTTTTTCGACATAGTATAGTAAGGCGTTTTTTTTGCGCCAAAATTCAAGATGATTTTTTTTTCAAAGAAAACCTTTCTGGAGTGTTTTTCACGCCCTCTTTTACATCATTTCATGATATGGCACGTTTGTACAACATGCTTGAAAAATTGCATTTTTTTTCGACATAGTATAGTAAGGCGTTTTTTTTTTTGCGCCAAAATTCATGATGATTTTTTTTTCAAAGAAAACCTTTCTGGAGTGTTTTTCACGCCCTCTTTTACATCATTTCATGATATGGCACGTTTTTACAACATGTTTGAAAAATTGCATTTTTTTTCGACAGTATAGTAAGGCGTTTTTTTTGCGCCAAAATTCATGATGATTTTTTTTTCAAAGAAAACCTTTCTGGAGTGTTTTTCACGCCCTCTTTTACATCATTTCATGATATGGCACGTTTTTACAACATGTTTGAAAAATTGCATTTTTTTTCGACATAGTATAGTAAGGCGTTTATTTTGCGCCAAAATTCATGATGATTTTTTTTTCAAAGAAAACCTTTCTGGAGTGTTTTTCACGCCCTCTTTTACATCATTTCATGATATGGCACGTTTTTACAACATGTTTGAAAAATTGCATTTTTTTTCGACATAGTATAGTAAGGCGTTTTTTTTGCGCCAAAATTCATGATGATTTTTTTTTCAAAGAAAACCTTTCTGGAGTGTTTTTCACGCCCTCTTTTACATCATTTCATCATATGGAACGTTTTTACAACATGTTTGAAAAATTGAATTTTTTTTCGACATAGTATAGTAAGGCGTTTTTTTTTGCGCCAAAATTCAAGATGATTTTTTTTTCAAAGAAAACCTTTCTGGAGTGTTTTTCACGCCCTCTGTTACATCATTTCATCATATGGCACGTTTTTACAACATGTTTGAAAAATTGCATTTTTTTTCGACATAGTATAGTAAGGTGTTTTTTTTGCGCCAAAATTCATGATTTTTTTTTCAAAGAAAACCTTTCTGGAGTGTTTTTCACGCCCTCTTTTACATCATTTCATGATATGGCACGTTTTTACAACATGTTTGAAAAATTGCATTTTTTTTCGACATAGTATAGTAAGGCGTTTTTTTTGCGCCAAAATTCATGATGAATTTTTTTTCAAAGAAAACCTTTCTGGAGTGTTTTTCACGCCCTCTTTTACATCATTTCATCATATGGAACGTTTTTACAACATGTTTGAAAAATTGCATTTTTTTTCGACATAGTATAGTAAGGCGTTTTTTTTGCGCCAAAATTCAAGATGATTTTTTTTTCAAAGAAAACCTTTCTGGAGTGTTTTTCACGCCCTCTGTTACATCATTTCATCATATGGCACGTTTTTACAACATGTTTGAAAAATTGCATTTTTTTTCGACATAGTATAGTAAGGCGTTTTTTTTGCGCCAAAATTCATGATTTTTTTTTCAAAGAAAACCTTTCTGGAGTGTTTTTCACGCCCTCTTTTACATCATTTCATGATATGGCACGTTTTTACAACATGTTTGAAAAATTGCATTTTTTTTCGACATAGTATAGTAAGGCGTTTTTTTTGCGCCAAAATTCATGATGATTTTTTTTTCAAAGAAAACCTTTCTGGAGTGTTTTTCACGCCCTCTTTTACATCATTTCATGATATGGCACGTTTTTACAACATGCTTGAAAAATGGCATTTTTTTTCGACATAGTATAGTAAGGCGTTTTTTTTTGCGCCAAAATTCATGATGATTTTTTTTTCAAAGAAAACCTTTCTGGAGTGTTTTTCACGCCCTCTTTTACATCATTTCACAATATGGCACGTTTTTACAACATGTTTGAAAAATTGCATTTTTTTTCGACATAGTATAGTAAGGCGTTTTTTTTGCGCCAAAATTCATGATGATTTTTTTTTCAAAGAAAACCTTTCTGGAGTGTTTTTCACGCCCTCTGTTACATCATTTCATGATATGGCACGTTTTTACAACATGTTTGAAAAATTGCATTTTTTTTCGACATAGTATAGTAAGGCGTTTTTTTTGCGCCAAAATTCATGATGATTTTTTTTTCAAAGAAAACCTTTCTGGAGTGTTTTTCACGCCCTCTGTTACATCATTTCATCATATGGCACGTTTTTACAACATGTTTGAAAAATTGCATTTTTTTTCGACATAGTATAGTAAGGCGTTTTTTTTGCGCCAAAATTCATGATGATTTTTTTTTCAAAGAAAACCTTTCTGGAGTGTTTTTCACGCCCTCTTTTACATCATTTCATGATATGGCACGTTTTTACAACATGTTTGAAAAATTGCATTTTTTTTCGACATAGTATAGTAAGGCGTTTTTTTTGCGCCAAAATTCATGATGATTTTTTTTTCAAAGAAAACCTTTCTGGAGTGTTTTTCACGCCCTCTTTTACATCATTTCATGATATGGCACGTTTTTACAACATGTTTGAAAAATTGCATTTTTTTTCGACATAGTATAGTAAGGCGTTTTTTTTTGCGCAAAAATTCATGATGATTTTTTTTTCAAAGAAAACCTTTCTAGAGTGTTTTTCACGCCCTCTTTTACATCATTTCATGATATGGCACGTTTTTACAACATGCTTGAAAAATTGCATTTTTTTTCGACATAGTATAGTAAGGCGTTTTTTTTGCGCCAAAATTCATGATGATTTTTTTTTCAAAGAAAACCTTTCTGGAGTGTTTTTCACGCCCTCTTTTACATCATTTCATGATATGGCACGTTTTTACAACATGTTTGAAAAATTGCATTTTTTTTCGACATAGTATAGTAAGGCGTTTTTTTTGCGCCAAAATTCAAGATGATTTTTTTTTCAAAGAAAACCTTTCTGGAGTGTTTTTCACGCCCTCTTTTACATCATTTCATGATATGGCACGTTTTTACAACATGTTTGAAAAATTGCATTTTTTTTCGACATAGTATAGTAAGGCGTTTTTTTTGCGCCAAAATTCATGATGATTTTTTTTTCAAAGAAAACCTTTCTGGAGTGTTTTTCACGCCCTCTTTTACATCATTTCATGATATGGCACGTTTTTACAACATGTTTGAAAAATTGCATTTTTTTTCGACATAGTATAGTAAGGCGTTTTTTTTGCGCCAAAATTCATGATGATTTTTTTTTCAAACAAAACCTTTCTGGAGTGTTTTTCACGCCCTCATTTACATCATTTCATGATATGGCACGTTTTTACAACATGCTTGAAAAATTGCATTTTTTTTCGACATAGTATAGTAAGGCGTTTTTTTTGCGCCAAAATTCATGATGATTTTTTTTTCAAAGAAAACCTTTCTGGAGTGTTTTTCACGCCCTCTTTTACATCATTTCATGATATGGCACGTTTTTACAACATGTTTGAAAAATTGCATTTTTTTTCGACATAGTATAGTAAGGCGTTTTTTTTGCGCCAAAATTCATGATGATTTTTTTTTCAAAGAAAACCTTTCTGGAGTGTTTTTCACGCCCTCTTTTACATCATTTCATCATATGGCACGTTTTTACAACATGTTTGAAAAATTGCATTTTTTTTCGACATAGTATAGTAAGGCGTTTTTTTTGCGCCAAAATTCATGATGATTTTTTTTTCAAAGAAAACCTTTCTGGAGTGTTTTTCACGCCCTCTTTTACATCATTTCATCATATGGCACGTTTTTACAACATGTTTGAAAAATTGCATTTTTTTTCGACATAGTATAGTAAGGCGTTTTTTTTGCGCCAAAATTCATGATGATTTTTTTTTCAAAGAAAACCTTTCTGGAGTGTTTTTCACGCCCTCCTTTACATCATTTCATCATATGGCACGTTTTTACAACATGTTTGAAAAATTGCATTTTTTTTCGACATAGTATAGTAAGGCGTTTTTTTTGCGCCAAAATTCATGATGATTTTTTTTTCAAAGAAAACCTTTCTGGAGTGTTTTTCACGCCCTCCTTTACATCATTTCATCATATGGCACGTTTTTACAACATGTTTGAAAAATTGCATTTTTTTTCGACATAGTATAGTAAGGCGTTTTTTTTGCGCCAAAATTCATGATGATTTTTTTTTCAAAGAAAACCTTTCTGGAGTGTTTTTCACGCCCTCCTTTACATCATTTCATCATATGGCACGTTTTTACAACATGTTTGAAAAATTGCATTTTTTTTCGACATAGTATAGTAAGGCGTTTTTTTTGCGCCAAAATTCATGATGATTTTTTTTTCAAAGAAAACCTTTCTGGAGTGTTTTTCACGCCCTCCTTTACATCATTTCATCATATGGCACGTTTTTACAACATGTTTGAAAAATTGCATTTTTTTTCGACATAGTATAGTAAGGCGTTTTTTTTGCGCCAAAATTCATGATGATTTTTTTTTCAAAGAAAACCTTTCTGGAGTGTTTTTCACGCCCTCCTTTACATCATTTCATCATATGGCACGTTTTTACAACATGTTTGAAAAATTGCATTTTTTTTCGACATAGTATAGTAAGGCGTTTTTTTTGCGCCAAAATTCATGATGATTTTTTTTTCAAAGAAAACCTTTCTGGAGTGTTTTTCACGCCCTCCTTTACATCATTTCATCATATGGCACGTTTTTACAACATGTTTGAAAAATTGCATTTTTTTTCGACATAGTATAGTAAGGCGTTTTTTTTGCGCCAAAATTCATGATGATTTTTTTTTCAAAGAAAACCTTTCTGGAGTGTTTTTCACGCCCTCCTTTACATCATTTCATCATATGGCACGTTTTTACAACATGTTTGAAAAATTGCATTTTTTTTCGACATAGTATAGTAAGGCGTTTTTTTTGCGCCAAAATTCATGATGATTTTTTTTTCAAAGAAAACCTTTCTGGAGTGTTTTTCACGCCCTCCTTTACATCATTTCATCATATGGCACGTTTTTACAACATGTTTGAAAAATTGCATTTTTTTTCGACATAGTATAGTAAGGCGTTTTTTTTGCGCCAAAATTCATGATGATTTTTTTTTCAAAGAAAACCTTTCTGGAGTGTTTTTCACGCCCTCCTTTACATCATTTCATCATATGGCACGTTTTTACAACATGTTTGAAAAATTGCATTTTTTTTCGACATAGTATAGTAAGGCGTTTTTTTTGCGCCAAAATTCATGATGATTTTTTTTTCAAAGAAAACCTTTCTGGAGTGTTTTTCACGCCCTCCTTTACATCATTTCATCATATGGCACGTTTTTACAACATGTTTGAAAAATTGCATTTTTTTTCGACATAGTATAGTAAGGCGTTTTTTTTGCGCCAAAATTCATGATGATTTTTTTTTCAAAGAAAACCTTTCTGGAGTGTTTTTCACGCCCTCCTTTACATCATTTCATCATATGGCACGTTTTTACAACATGTTTGAAAAATTGCATTTTTTTTCGACATAGTATAGTAAGGCGTTTTTTTTGCGCCAAAATTCATGATGATTTTTTTTTCAAAGAAAACCTTTCTGGAGTGTTTTTCACGCCCTCCTTTACATCATTTCATCATATGGCACGTTTTTACAACATGTTTGAAAAATTGCATTTTTTTTCGACATAGTATAGTAAGGCGTTTTTTTTGCGCCAAAATTCATGATGATTTTTTTTTCAAAGAAAACCTTTCTGGAGTGTTTTTCACGCCCTCCTTTACATCATTTCATCATATGGCACGTTTTTACAACATGTTTGAAAAATTGCATTTTTTTTCGACATAGTATAGTAAGGCGTTTTTTTTGCGCCAAAATTCATGATGATTTTTTTTTCAAAGAAAACCTTTCTGGAGTGTTTTTCACGCCCTCCTTTACATCATTTCATCATATGGCACGTTTTTACAACATGTTTGAAAAATTGCATTTTTTTTCGACATAGTATAGTAAGGCGTTTTTTTTGCGCCAAAATTCATGATGATTTTTTTTTCAAAGAAAACCTTTCTGGAGTGTTTTTCACGCCCTCCTTTACATCATTTCATCATATGGCACGTTTTTACAACATGTTTGAAAAATTGCATTTTTTTTCGACATAGTATAGTAAGGCGTTTTTTTTGCGCCAAAATTCATGATGATTTTTTTTTCAAAGAAAACCTTTCTGGAGTGTTTTTCACGCCCTCTTTACATCATTTCATCATATGGCACGTTTTTACAACATGTTTGAAAAATTGCATTTTTTTTCGACATAGTATAGTAAGGCGTTTTTTTTGCGCCAAAATTCATGATGATTTTTTTTTCAAAGAAAACCTTTCTGGAGTGTTTTTCACGCCCTCCTTTACATCATTTCATCATATGGCACGTTTTTACAACATGTTTGAAAAATTGCATTTTTTTTCGACATAGTATAGTAAGGCGTTTTTTTTGCGCCAAAATTCATGATGATTTTTTTTTCAAAGAAAACCTTTCTGGAGTGTTTTTCACGCCCTCTTTTACATCATTTCATCATATGGCACGTTTTTACAACATGTTTGAAAAATTGCATTTTTTTTCGACATAGTATAGTAAGGCGTTTTTTTTGCGCCAAAATTCATGATGATTTTTTTTTCAAAGAAAACCTTTCTGGAGTGTTTTTCACGCCCTCCTTTACATCATTTCATCATATGGCACGTTTTTACAACATGTTTGAAAAATTGCATTTTTTTTCGACATAGTATAGTAAGGCGTTTTTTTTGCGCCAAAATTCATGATGATTTTTTTTTCAAAGAAAACCTTTCTGGAGTGTTTTTCACGCCCTCTTTTACATCATTTCATCATATGGCACGTTTTTACAACATGTTTGAAAAATTGCATTTTTTTTCGACATAGTATAGTAAGGCGTTTTTTTTGCGCCAAAATTCATGATGATTTTTTTTTCAAAGAAAACCTTTCTGGAGTGTTTTTCACGCCCTCCTTTACATCATTTCATCATATGGCACGTTTTTACAACATGTTTGAAAAATTGCATTTTTTTTCGACATAGTATAGTAAGGCGTTTTTTTTGCGCCAAAATTCATGATGATTTTTTTTTCAAAGAAAACCTTTCTGGAGTGTTTTTCACGCCCTCCTTTACATCATTTCATCATATGGCACGTTTTTACAACATGTTTGAAAAATTGCATTTTTTTTCGACATAGTATAGTAAGGCGTTTTTTTTGCGCCAAAATTCATGATGATTTTTTTTTCAAAGAAAACCTTTCTGGAGTGTTTTTCACGCCCTCCTTTACATCATTTCATCATATGGCACGTTTTTACAACATGTTTGAAAAATTGCATTTTTTTTCGACATAGTATAGTAAGGCGTTTTTTTTGCGCCAAAATTCATGATGATTTTTTTTTCAAAGAAAACCTTTCTGGAGTGTTTTTCACGCCCTCCTTTACATCATTTCATCATATGGCACGTTTTTACAACATGTTTGAAAAATTGCATTTTTTTTCGACATAGTATAGTAAGGCGTTTTTTTTGCGCCAAAATTCATGATGATTTTTTTTTCAAAGAAAACCTTTCTGGAGTGTTTTTCACGCCCTCCTTTACATCATTTCATCATATGGCACGTTTTTACAACATGTTTGAAAAATTGCATTTTTTTTCGACATAGTATAGTAAGGCGTTTTTTTTGCGCCAAAATTCATGATGATTTTTTTTTCAAAGAAAACCTTTCTGGAGTGTTTTTCACGCCCTCCTTTACATCATTTCATCATATGGCACGTTTTTACAACATGTTTGAAAAATTGCATTTTTTTTCGACATAGTATAGTAAGGCGTTTTTTTTGCGCCAAAATTCATGATGATTTTTTTTTCAAAGAAAACCTTTCTGGAGTGTTTTTCACGCCCTCCTTTACATCATTTCATCATATGGCACGTTTTTACAACATGTTTGAAAAATTGCATTTTTTTTCGACATAGTATAGTAAGGCGTTTTTTTTGCGCCAAAATTCATGATGATTTTTTTTTCAAAGAAAACCTTTCTGGAGTGTTTTTCACGCCCTCCTTTACATCATTTCATCATATGGCACGTTTTTACAACATGTTTGAAAAATTGCATTTTTTTTCGACATAGTATAGTAAGGCGTTTTTTTTGCGCCAAAATTCATGATGATTTTTTTTTCAAAGAAAACCTTTCTGGAGTGTTTTTCACGCCCTCTTTTACATCATTTCATCATATGGCACGTTTTTACAACATGTTTGAAAAATTGCATTTTTTTTCGACATAGTATAGTAAGGCGTTTTTTTTGCGCCAAAATTCATGATGATTTTTTTTTCAAAGAAAACCTTTCTGGAGTGTTTTTCACGCCCTCCTTTACATCATTTCATCATATGGCACGTTTTTACAACATGTTTGAAAAATTGCATTTTTTTTCGACATAGTATAGTAAGGCGTTTTTTTTGCGCCAAAATTCATGATGATTTTTTTTTCAAAGAAAACCTTTCTGGAGTGTTTTTCACGCCCTCCTTTACATCATTTCATCATATGGCACGTTTTTACAACATGTTTGAAAAATTGCATTTTTTTTCGACATAGTATAGTAAGGCGTTTTTTTTGCGCCAAAATTCATGATGATTTTTTTTTCAAAGAAAACCTTTCTGGAGTGTTTTTCACGCCCTCCTTTACATCATTTCATCATATGGCACGTTTTTACAACATGTTTGAAAAATTGCATTTTTTTTCGACATAGTATAGTAAGGCGTTTTTTTTGCGCCAAAATTCATGATGATTTTTTTTTCAAAGAAAACCTTTCTGGAGTGTTTTTCACGCCCTCTTTTACATCATTTCATCATATGGCACGTTTTTACAACATGTTTGAAAAATTGCATTTTTTTTCGACATAGTATAGTAAGGCGTTTTTTTTTGCGCCAAAATTCATGATGATTTTTTTTTCAAAGAAAACCTTTCTGGAGTGTTTTTCACGCCCTCCTTTACATCATTTCATCATATGGCACGTTTTTACAACATGTTTGAAAAATTGCATTTTTTTTCGACATAGTATAGTAAGGCGTTTTTTTTGCGCCAAAATTCATGATGATTTTTTTTTCAAAGAAAACCTTTCTGGAGTGTTTTTCACGCCCTCCTTTACATCATTTCATCATATGGCACGTTTTTACAACATGTTTGAAAAATTGCATTTTTTTTCGACATAGTATAGTAAGGCGTTTTTTTTGCGCCAAAATTCATGATGATTTTTTTTTCAAAGAAAACCTTTCTGGAGTGTTTTTCACGCCCTCCTTTACATCATTTCATCATATGGCACGTTTTTACAACATGTTTGAAAAATTGCATTTTTTTTCGACATAGTATAGTAAGGCGTTTTTTTTGCGCCAAAATTCATGATGATTTTTTTTTCAAAGAAAACCTTTCTGGAGTGTTTTTCACGCCCTCCTTTACATCATTTCATCATATGGCACGTTTTTACAACATGTTTGAAAAATTGCATTTTTTTTCGACATAGTATAGTAAGGCGTTTTTTTTGCGCCAAAATTCATGATGATTTTTTTTTCAAAGAAAACCTTTCTGGAGTGTTTTTCACGCCCTCCTTTACATCATTTCATCATATGGCACGTTTTTACAACATGTTTGAAAAATTGCATTTTTTTTCGACATAGTATAGTAAGGCGTTTTTTTTGCGCCAAAATTCATGATGATTTTTTTTTCAAAGAAAACCTTTCTGGAGTGTTTTTCACGCCCTCCTTTACATCATTTCATCATATGGCACGTTTTTACAACATGTTTGAAAAATTGCATTTTTTTTCGACATAGTATAGTAAGGCGTTTTTTTTGCGCCAAAATTCATGATGATTTTTTTTTCAAAGAAAACCTTTCTGGAGTGTTTTTCACGCCCTCCTTTACATCATTTCATCATATGGCACGTTTTTACAACATGTTTGAAAAATTGCATTTTTTTTCGACATAGTATAGTAAGGCGTTTTTTTTGCGCCAAAATTCATGATGATTTTTTTTTCAAAGAAAACCTTTCTGGAGTGTTTTTCACGCCCTCCTTTACATCATTTCATCATATGGCACGTTTTTACAACATGTTTGAAAAATTGCATTTTTTTTCGACATAGTATAGTAAGGCGTTTTTTTTGCGCCAAAATTCATGATGATTTTTTTTTCAAAGAAAACCTTTCTGGAGTGTTTTTCACGCCCTCCTTTACATCATTTCATCATATGGCACGTTTTTACAACATGTTTGAAAAATTGCATTTTTTTTCGACATAGTATAGTAAGGCGTTTTTTTTGCGCCAAAATTCATGATGATTTTTTTTTCAAAGAAAACCTTTCTGGAGTGTTTTTCACGCCCTCCTTTACATCATTTCATCATATGGCACGTTTTTACAACATGTTTGAAAAATTGCATTTTTTTTCGACATAGTATAGTAAGGCGTTTTTTTTGCGCCAAAATTCATGATGATTTTTTTTTCAAAGAAAACCTTTCTGGAGTGTTTTTCACGCCCTCCTTTACATCATTTCATCATATGGCACGTTTTTACAACATGTTTGAAAAATTGCATTTTTTTTCGACATAGTATAGTAAGGCGTTTTTTTTGCGCCAAAATTCATGATGATTTTTTTTTCAAAGAAAACCTTTCTGGAGTGTTTTTCACGCCCTCCTTTACATCATTTCATCATATGGCACGTTTTTACAACATGTTTGAAAAATTGCATTTTTTTTCGACATAGTATAGTAAGGCGTTTTTTTTGCGCCAAAATTCATGATGATTTTTTTTTCAAAGAAAACCTTTCTGGAGTGTTTTTCACGCCCTCCTTTACATCATTTCATCATATGGCACGTTTTTACAACATGTTTGAAAAATTGCATTTTTTTTCGACATAGTATAGTAAGGCGTTTTTTTTGCGCCAAAATTCATGATGATTTTTTTTTCAAAGAAAACCTTTCTGGAGTGTTTTTCACGCCCTCCTTTACATCATTTCATCATATGGCACGTTTTTACAACATGTTTGAAAAATTGCATTTTTTTTCGACATAGTATAGTAAGGCGTTTTTTTTGCGCCAAAATTCATGATGATTTTTTTTTCAAAGAAAACCTTTCTGGAGTGTTTTTCACGCCCTCCTTTACATCATTTCATCATATGGCACGTTTTTACAACATGTTTGAAAAATTGCATTTTTTTTCGACATAGTATAGTAAGGCGTTTTTTTTGCGCCAAAATTCATGATGATTTTTTTTTCAAAGAAAACCTTTCTGGAGTGTTTTTCACGCCCTCCTTTACATCATTTCATCATATGGCACGTTTTTACAACATGTTTGAAAAATTGCATTTTTTTTCGACATAGTATAGTAAGGCGTTTTTTTTGCGCCAAAATTCATGATGATTTTTTTTTCAAAGAAAACCTTTCTGGAGTGTTTTTCACGCCCTCCTTTACATCATTTCATCATATGGCACGTTTTTACAACATGTTTGAAAAATTGCATTTTTTTTCGACATAGTATAGTAAGGCGTTTTTTTTGCGCCAAAATTCATGATGATTTTTTTTTCAAAGAAAACCTTTCTGGAGTGTTTTTCACGCCCTCCTTTACATCATTTCATCATATGGCACGTTTTTACAACATGTTTGAAAAATTGCATTTTTTTTCGACATAGTATAGTAAGGCGTTTTTTTTGCGCCAAAATTCATGATGATTTTTTTTTCAAAGAAAACCTTTCTGGAGTGTTTTTCACGCCCTCCTTTACATCATTTCATCATATGGCACGTTTTTACAACATGTTTGAAAAATTGCATTTTTTTTCGACATAGTATAGTAAGGCGTTTTTTTTGCGCCAAAATTCATGATGATTTTTTTTTCAAAGAAAACCTTTCTGGAGTGTTTTTCACGCCCTCCTTTACATCATTTCATCATATGGCACGTTTTTACAACATGTTTGAAAAATTGCATTTTTTTTCGACATAGTATAGTAAGGCGTTTTTTTTGCGCCAAAATTCATGATGATTTTTTTTTCAAAGAAAACCTTTCTGGAGTGTTTTTCACGCCCTCTTTTACATCATTTCATCATATGGCACGTTTTTACAACATGTTTGAAAAATTGCATTTTTTTTCGACATAGTATAGTAAGGCGTTTTTTTTGCGCCAAAATTCATGATGATTTTTTTTTCAAAGAAAACCTTTCTGGAGTGTTTTTCACGCCCTCCTTTACATCATTTCATCATATGGCACGTTTTTACAACATGTTTGAAAAATTGCATTTTTTTTCGACATAGTATAGTAAGGCGTTTTTTTTGCGCCAAAATTCATGATGATTTTTTTTTCAAAGAAAACCTTTCTGGAGTGTTTTTCACGCCCTCCTTTACATCATTTCATCATATGGCACGTTTTTACAACATGTTTGAAAAATTGCATTTTTTTTCGACATAGTATAGTAAGGCGTTTTTTTTGCGCCAAAATTCATGATGATTTTTTTTTCAAAGAAAACCTTTCTGGAGTGTTTTTCACGCCCTCCTTTACATCATTTCATCATATGGCACGTTTTTACAACATGTTTGAAAAATTGCATTTTTTTTCGACATAGTATAGTAAGGCGTTTTTTTTGCGCCAAAATTCATGATGATTTTTTTTTCAAAGAAAACCTTTCTGGAGTGTTTTTCACGCCTCCTTTACATCATTTCATCATATGGCACGTTTTTACAACATGTTTGAAAAATTGCATTTTTTTTCGACATAGTATAGTAAGGCGTTTTTTTTGCGCCAAAATTCATGATGATTTTTTTTTCAAAGAAAACCTTTCTGGAGTGTTTTTCACGCCCTCCTTTACATCATTTCATCATATGGCACGTTTTTACAACATGTTTGAAAAATTGCATTTTTTTTCGACATAGTATAGTAAGGCGTTTTTTTTGCGCCAAAATTCATGATGATTTTTTTTTCAAAGAAAACCTTTCTGGAGTGTTTTTCACGCCCTCCTTTACATCATTTCATCATATGGCACGTTTTTACAACATGTTTGAAAAATTGCATTTTTTTTCGACATAGTATAGTAAGGCGTTTTTTTTGCGCCAAAATTCATGATGATTTTTTTTTCAAAGAAAACCTTTCTGGAGTGTTTTTCACGCCCTTCTTTACATCATTTCATCATATGGCACGTTTTTACAACATGTTTGAAAAATTGCATTTTTTTTCGACATAGTATAGTAAGGCGTTTTTTTTGCGCCAAAATTCATGATGATTTTTTTTTCAAAGAAAACCTTTCTGGAGTGTTTTTCACGCCTCCTTTACATCATTTCATCATATGGCACGTTTTTACAACATGTTTGAAAAATGGCATTTTTTTTCGACATAGTATAGTAAGGCGTTTTTTTTGCGCCAAAATTCATGATGATTTTTTTTTCAAAGAAAACCTTTCTGGAGTGTTTTTCACGCCCTCCTTTACATCATTTCATCATATGGCACGTTTTTACAACATGTTTGAAAAATTGCATTTTTTTTCGACATAGTATAGTAAGGCGTTTTTTTTGCGCCAAAATTCATGATGATTTTTTTTTCAAAGAAAACCTTTCTGGAGTGTTTTTCACGCCTCCTTTACATCATTTCATCATATGGCACGTTTTTACAACATGTTTGAAAAATTGCATTTTTTTTCGACATAGTATAGTAAGGCGTTTTTTTTGCGCCAAAATTCATGATGATTTTTTTTTCAAAGAAAACCTTTCTGGAGTGTTTTTCACGCCCTCCTTTACATCATTTCATCATATGGCACGTTTTTACAACATGTTTGAAAAATTGCATTTTTTTTCGACATAGTATAGTAAGGCGTTTTTTTTGCGCCAAAATTCATGATGATTTTTTTTTCAAAGAAAACCTTTCTGGAGTGTTTTTCACGCCCTCCTTTACATCATTTCATCATATGGCACGTTTTTACAACATGTTTGAAAAATTGCATTTTTTTTCGACATAGTATAGTAAGGCGTTTTTTTTGCGCCAAAATTCATGATGATTTTTTTTTCAAAGAAAACCTTTCTGGAGTGTTTTTCACGCCCTCCTTTACATCATTTCATCATATGGCACGTTTTTACAACATGTTTGAAAAATTGCATTTTTTTTCGACATAGTATAGTAAGGCGTTTTTTTTGCGCCAAAATTCATGATGATTTTTTTTTCAAAGAAAACCTTTCTGGAGTGTTTTTCACGCCCTCTTTTACATCATTTCATCATATGGCACGTTTTTACAACATGTTTGAAAAATTGCATTTTTTTTCGACATAGTATAGTAAGGCGTTTTTTTTGCGCCAAAATTCATGATGATTTTTTTTTCAAAGAAAACCTTTCTGGAGTGTTTTTCACGCCCTCTTTTACATCATTTCATCATATGGCACGTTTTTACAACATGTTTGAAAAATCGTTATTTTATTTACATTATTTTATCATATGGCAGGCTAAACTATGATGTTTTTGTCACATTTCGGACGACATACAAAACTATGACGTCACATTTTGGACGACATACTAAACTATGACAGTTTTTGTCACATTTTGGACGACATACTAAACTATGTTTTTATCACATTTTGGACAACATACTAAACTATGATGTTTTTATCACATTTTGGACGACATACTAAACTAACCTAAATAGGGTTAAGATTTTAGAGTAGAACATTACTCCAAACCATCCTTTAGGTCTACATTTAAGGTGGAATACTCCTTTACACCAAGATTTTTTGGTCTAAATTGAAGGATTTTAGGTGGCATATTCCTTTGAATGAACTTTTTAAGTTTATGTTCAAGGATGTTGGGTGGAATATACCATCAAACCAACCTCCAAGGTCTACAGTAGTGAATTGTAGGTGGCATTGAACTCACCTTTTCGGTCTACATTGGAGGATTTTAGGTGGAATTTTCTTCCAAACCACCTTTTAGTCTACATGTAAGGATGTTTAGGATGGTATATTCTTCCAAACCAACTTCTCAGGTCTACATTTCAGGTGGAATATTCCTCCATACTAACTTTTTTGGTCTACATTGAAGGATTTTTTCTAAACCACCCTTTCGGGTCTATATTTGAGGTTTTAGGTGGAATATTCCTTTTAACCAGCCCCTCAGGTCTCTTTGAGGATTTTGGATGGAAGACTCAGTTAAAGCAACATTTTAGGTGCATGTCCAAGGATTTTTGGTGGAATGTAAAGACAGACTTTGTGATTTTTCTGCTCACATGTTGTGTTGTTGTAAACTTCCTCTTTCAAATAAATAGCCTCCTAACCCCCTGGAAACCAGCATTTGTCCTGTTTTTGTGTTGCTCCTCGATGATCCTAGACAGCCGGGTCCTAATGTTTTTGGAGCAATACACCATACTATGACGTTTTTAAAATGATGGTTCTACTATGGAACCAGTTCTTTGTGTGAAAACTCGAGATTTCAGGGATCAGAAGGTGGTTTTCAACTTTCTTTGTTAACTTTCTGCTTCAATGTTAAACTACATTTCCTTCACTAAGCCAGCCCTCTGGACTTCCAGGAAGCTGTGTTCCTATTGGCTGTCCAGGTGGCTGCTTGGTATTATCAGGAACACCTGAGCAGCTCAGTGTCTTCCTGCTTTAAGTGGCTGCAGACAAACATTTCCTCTGTTTCTCTTCACCAGTGAACCGGGTTTGGTTCTGTTGCTTTAGTTTGTTCTTTAGGCATTGGCTTGCAGCTTCCAGCAGTAAAATCGTCATTAATGTGTTTCTTGGTGTGTTTTAGGGCTTTGTACTGGATAGTTGTCTTGGTAAATGAGGTTCTTTAGCCACAGTTAGCACATGGTGCTCGTGTGCAGTGATTAGTGGATTTGCTGCAGCTGAGTTGTGTCTTTATCTTGGCTGTAGTGAGTCTTCAGAGGTTTCTGGTCAGACACATTCTGTATTCTTGTTTGTGAACCTACGTTGGTTGTCCAGAAGGTAAGAGTTCCTGTCCTGATTCTCTGTTCTCAGAGGTTCTCTGGTAGGCTGCAGGAGACTTTAGCGTTTGGGTTGTGCTAGATTGTTTTTGGTACAGTTTCATTTGGACGACTATCTTGAGGCCCCTCCATGTGGTTTAGTGAGGTTTTCTGGAACAGTTCTACAAAGCAACCTGCACCAGAAGAGACTTTGAGAGTTTTTAGGAAGTTCTGGAGCCCAGACTTTAGAGCAGCAGAAACATTTGTCAGCAGTTTGAGCAGGAGAAGGTGAGCTTCAGATGAGATGGAAACCTTCTTGACCCGTGTGGTGAGGTCCTGTACCAAGAGTTTGAGCAGGTTGTGAAGAGTCTGTAGTTCTTTGGTCTGAAAGCACAAGAAGAGTCGACTCATTAAAGGAGAAAACAGGAGATATTGTTGGTTCTTCTGTCGCTCTGCAGTTTCCAGTTTCCTTAGACTGAATATCAAGTTTATGTTTTAAATGATTTCCCATGTGAGCCCAAGAAGACTTCAATAAACTCCCTCCATCCCCTGGCCACAACATATTTTATTACCATGTTATGGTAAAATATTTATTTTAAATTAAGTTTTTGAGTTTTAATCATAGTTTTAGCATTGTTTTTTCTTTTTGCTTGTTTAGTTTTGTCATCTGTGTGGAAGGTGCTAAACAAATAAAGCTGAATTGATGAATTGAATAATTGACTAACTCATGATTGTGACAACAGAAGTGTTTTCATTGTGATTTAAGGGTTTGTTTCATTTTTAAGGTTAGGGTTAAAATCTGGACAGAAAAAAAGATTAAAGAAATAAACTACACTAAAAAAAGCAATTGAATCAAAGGATAAAAGATTTAATACAATAAAACTTAAAAAGAAAATTAAACATTAAATACAGTTAAATTATATTAAACAAACAAAATATTTAATTAGATAATTCAACAGATGATACAAAACATGTAATTATGAAATTAAACAAAATTTTTAAACAAAAATATTAAACATTAAAGATGAAATATTTTAGATAATTAAACATTTAAAAAATACAATTAAACAAGAAGAATATTAAACATTTAAAAATACAAAAGATTTAATTAGATTATTAAACCTTTAAAAAGATAAAACATTTAATTAGAAAATTAAATGTTTAAGTAGAAAATTAAATCTTAAAGAGAATAGAACTTTAAGTAGGAATTAAACAGAAAATACAATGAAGCATTTAAAAAGAAAATTAAACATTAAAAGGTGGTAAAACATTTAAAAAGAAAAACCTTAACAAAGATTTAATCGAAAAATTAAACATTGGGAAAGAAAAAGGAATTTTTCAAACATGCCAATAAAACATTTGAAAAAAACAATTAAACATTAAAAAGACAAAACATTTCAAAATCAAATCAGACATTAGAAAAGAATAAAAGGTGAGAAAGGAGCAAAACTAAACATTTAATAAGAATCAAACTCAAGACAAAACATTTGAAAAGACACCAGTTAGACTTTAGAAGATCAAATTAAACAGAAGAGACAATAAAACGATGAAAAAGAGCAAAAACAGATAAAAGCTTAAAGCATTTTCTAGTCTGAAATGAAAACAAGTTGTTTCTTCAAACATTTCCTCTTTCTATGTTTTTGGTTTGATTGTGGACAGATTTACTAAGAACTCATTTCAGAAAACTGCTTTCCAGATAAAGTCTACAACTAGTTGAAGGCATTGATCAAACTAATGTTATGTTCTGATCTCCACAAACTTTACTGTTCAGTGAAGAGAATCAAAGTTTGTTCAGGATTTCTAAAAAACTCACAGGTGAAGGTCTGAGAAGAACTCAGATCAATGGTCTAAATGTGAAATCAAGACTCGTGGTCACAAGTTTTAAGGCTTCTGTTAACCAGAAAGTTCAAACTAACAGAGAAGTACTCAAGAACTTTTAGGTTTCCAGTCCTCAGACTGTCTGAAGGTTCAAACTAACAGAGAACTACTGTGGGACTTGGAAAATTTCAGCCCTCAGAGTGTCTGAAGGTTCAAACTAACAGAGAACTACTCAGGAACTGAGAAGATTTCAGTCCTCAGACTGTCTGAAGGTTCAAACTAACAGAGAACTACTGTGGGACTTAGAAAATTTCAGCCCTCAGACTGTGTGAAAGCTCAGGTCCTGAGGACTTGGGAGGTGTGGGGGCTTTGGAAAGTCTTGGAACTGAGGGTTCCACCCTCCAGCACAAAGGCTGAAGCCCAACCTCCTGAGAAAAACGGTCGAGTCGGGCTCGAGTTAAAAAAAAATTCGAAAACGGAAAAAAATAGATGATAAATGCGCAAAAAAAACTAAAATTAGTATCTGAGCGAGTAGCTCAGGGAGATAAGAGGATAGACTACCAAGTGGAAGGTCGCCGGTTCAAGACCAGCCACGGGCAGTTTTCTTTCTTTGTCTTTGTTCGGATTTTGAGAAAATTTAAGAAGTGTCTGGTCTTGAACCAGCGACCTGCAGCTCCATAGGCAAATCCTTAACTCACTGAGCTACAGATCAGATACAAAGAAATAAATTCGTCGTCCCTTTGACATCGTAGTTGCTGAAGTCATCACATGGGTGGAGCCAAGGCGGAGTCTGGGTGGAGTCAGGGCGGAGAGTAGGTGGGGAGGTGGGTGGCGGCTCCCCCCTCTACTCCCCCACCTCCCCCCACCACCCACCACACCTTCCCCGCCCGACGAGTTCTTCGAGTCTCCACGAGTTCTTCGAGTCTCCACAGGTTTTCCCGAGTTTCTGGAGTTTCCAGGTCGGAGGCAGAACAACTTGTCATGAAGAGGTGTTGAAGTCGGCCAGGATGGACTGACTTTTTACAGCGACTAGAAGGAAGATCACTAGAAGAGCAGGTCTTTAACCACCATCCATAAAATCCATGGAGTCGCTCCAGAGAAATGAAGGGACGTCAACTTTTATCAACCTCCATCCAGATGTTCAACTTGATATCTTTACTTGAGATTTTTAGCACCACAAACCTTTAGTATCACACTTTATTATCATTTATTAGGACTTTAATGGAATCCACCAGCAGATTTACTTTTTGTTGACAAACTTTATTCTTGTCATCGTGGGACTGCAGTATTTAAAACTGTTCCTTCTATTTGACCTCATGTTTATTAGTTTTAGTGGAGAAAGTTATTTTAGTTGTCGATTAGTCTCTTAAAAACCAAATAATAAATTCGATTAGTCAAGAAATTTAAATTTCTTACTTTGTCATATTTTAAATATGACAAAATAATATAAAAAATAAAGCGTCTTGAGACAATTTGACCTGTAATTGGCGTGATATAAATAAAATTGAATTAAAACTGTATGTATCTTGTAATGTTGGAGTAATTCAGCCATATATGTTGGAAAACACATTTCTTTGTCCATTAATCTGTTGATTGTTTTCTCCACTAATTCATTTCTTGTTTTGGTTTATAAAATGTCAAACCCAAATATATTCAGTTTACTGTCATAAAAAACAAAAAGATTTACATTCATGATGCAGGAATCAGGCGGTTTTTCACTTTTTATCTTAGTTTAGTCAAAAAGATAGTTGATAATGTGTGAATTGTTGCAGCTTGTGAGCCGTAAAAGGTTTTAATCTTTGGGGCCGAGTGTCAGAAAACATTTAGAAACCAACATCAACAAAACACTCAACAAAGATTTGAACATCATTAAAGGGAAATCCAACTTTTGCACGACAATGTCTAATTAAAGGACATTTATTTCCAACGTAAATGTGTGATATTCATCCTCTGGAGCTTTCTCTGCATATCGTCTTCCACCTGGACTGGTTTGGTCGGGAGCATGTGCAACAAACATTTGAAAAACTGCACTTTAACCTCAATGAACGACACTGAAGTTTAATCTCTACATAAATGAGACTGAGTCTGGATGTGCTGCTCTGTCATTAACTCCTAAGTTTAGGGGAAGTTCAAACAAAAGAGGACAGTTCAGATAAGACTTGAGAATGAGCTTATTTGAACAAACATCTCAGACTTTCTGAGCTTCAGCACCTGTAGCAAGATATTTTAACAAGCAACTCAAGAGATCCAGAAGTTGGAGAGAGTTAGCTTTAGGTGAGCCAAAGAACATGTGGGACGCTAACCTCGCAAGCATTTCAGACTTTTCTCTGTGAATTCTGAGAAATAATTTCCTATTTAATGACAGAGCTACACATCTTAACTCAGTCTCATTAAAACAGACTCTAATTCAGTGTCATCCATCCATATTAAAGTGCAGTTACCCAAAATGTTAGTTGCATGAGCTCCAACAAAACCTGTCCAGGTAGAAGGCCACTTTGACAAACAGGAAGTGGAAGATTCCAAGCAGATTTATAGAAGGGGGAACCGGACTGTACTAAGTGTGGTCGAGTATAGAGGGGTGTTTTGTGGGTTTTTAAGGCTGATAATGATTATTAGTGAGACATTTGGAGTAGATATTCATTTGCAGTAAATGAAAGTATTTAAAATCTTGGAGTTAAACTTAGAAGAACACAAACTCTAACAGAAAACTTTGTTGATACGTTTTTGTTTTGTTTACAGATGTTAAGTTAAAGGAGTTTTATTCGTGACGTATAACCAATCAAATCACTCCAGAAGACAGAGCGACCACAGGTAGATAAAGGTTCAGAGCCAAAGTAGCGCCATTTTTAAATGTATTTATTACCGTAAATCAGTAAAAAATAAAATACTGATAATCAGTAAATCAGTCAGCCCACAATTACTCCAATTCTACAATGTATGTCTCTTTCCTTTGACTTGTTATTTGTACAATATACGATGTATATGATGGCGTTTTTTTCATTCCACAGGCTGTACTATGATGTTTTCTAAGAGACATACCATGCTACTCTGGTTGTTCTGGCTCTGGGCCGCTGCACTTCTCCTCTGTTGTTTTCTGGATTGTACTCAGCTGCATGCCTTCGTCCATCCGGCCTCCGTTGACTCGTCCCGCCTGCCGTCTCTGGAGCTGAAGCTGGACTGGAACAGACCAAAGTACAGTCCAATCACGATGCCGGCTGCCTCTCAAAAGGCTCCTTCATCTGGCAGGTGGCACCACTTCTTCTGAGGGGAAGCTGAGTTGGCCCGGCAGAACTTTGGAGATGTGTTCCAGTGGTTGGTGGATGTGTGGGGAGATAGAGAGGGACCTTTGAATTGTTCACAAAGGAAAACAGGGAACCCATTGGTAGTTTTAGTTTAGGCTGCTACTGCGGTGTGTTTTGGGGTTTTAAGAGATGAACAGGAAGAGTTTTTTTTTTTATTAATTATCTTTACTTTGTTCCTGGTTGGAATGCCCATCAATGTCAACGTGAAGTTCACTTTTAGTTCTGTTTATCTATTTTTATTTTGCTAACACCCATTTGCTTTTAACCCCCTCACATGTTGTGTTGTTGTAAACTTACTATTTCAAATAAATACTCGTCTAACCCTCTGGAAACCAGCGTTTGGACTGTTTTTGTGTTGCTCCTCACCTACTTCAGACAGCCGGGACATAACAACGTTTTGTGGACTAAAGGTTAAACTATGACGTTTTTAGAGGGACATGCTAAACTATGACATTTTTAGAGCTACATGCTAAACTATGATGTTTTCAGAGCTACATGCTATACTATGACGTTTTTAGAGCTACATGCTAAACTATGACATTTTTAGAGCGACATGCTGTACTATGACGTTTTTAGAGCGACATGCCATACTATGACGTTTTTTGGGCGACATGCTATACTATTACGTGTTTAGAGCGACATGCTATACTATGACGTGTTGAGAGCGACATGCTGTACTATGATGTTTTTCGAGCGACATGCTACACTATGAGGTTTTTTGGGCGACATGCTATACTATGATGTTTTTTAGCAACATGCTAAACTATGACGTATTTAGAGCGACATGCTATACTATGATGTTTTTAGAGCGACATGCTATACTATGATGTTTTTTAGCGACATGCTAAACTATGACGTATTTAGAGTGACATGCTACACTGACGTTTTAAGAGCGACATGCTATACTATGACGTTTTTTAGCGACATGTTGAACTATGACGTATTTAGAGCGACATGCTATACTATGACGTTTATAAAACGACATGCTATACTATGACGTTTTTAAAGTGACACGCTACACTATGATGTTTTTAGAGCGACATGCTATACTATGACGTTTTAAGAGCGACATCCTATACTATGACGTTTTTTGGACGACATGCTATGCTATGATGTTTTTAGAGCGACATGCTATACTATGATGTTTTTAGAGTGACATGCTATACTATGACGTTTTTTGGACGACATGCTATACTATGATGTTTTTAGAGCGACATGCTATACTATGACGTTTTTTAGCGACATGCTAAACTATGACGTATTTAGAGCGACATGCTATACTATGATGTTTTTTAGCGACATGCTAAACTATGACGTATTTAGAGCAACATGCTACACTATGACGTTTTTAGAGCGACATGCTACACTATGATGTTTTTTGGGCGACATGCTATACTATGACGTGTTTAGAGCGACATGCTATACTATGACGTATTTAGAGCGACATGCTATACTATGACGTTTTTAGAGCGACATGCTAAACTATGACGTATTTAGAGTGACATGCTACACTGACGTTTTAAGAGCGACATGCTATACTATGACGTTTTGAGAGCGACATGCTATACTATGACGTTTTTTGGACGACATGCTATACTATGATGTTTTTAGAGCGACATGCAAAACTATGACGTTTTTTAGCGACATGCTAAACTATGACGTATTTAGAGTGACATGGTATACTATGACGTTTTTAGAGCGACATGCTACACTATGACGTTTTTAGAGAGACATGCTATACTATGACGTTTTTAGAGCAACATGCTATACTATGATGTTGTTAGGGCAACATGCTATACTATGACGTTTTTTAGCGACATGGTAAACTATGACGTATTTAGAGCGACATGCTATACTATGATGTTTTTAGAGCGACATGCTATACTATGACCTTTTTAGAGCGACATGCTATACTATAACATATTTAGAGCGACATGCTATACTATGATGTTTTAAGGGCGACATGCTATACTATGATGTTTTGAGAGCGACATGCTATACTATGACGTTTTTAGAGCGACATGCTATACTATGATGTTTTTAGAGTGACATGCGACACTGATGTTTTTAGAGCGACATGCTATACTATGATGTTTTTAGAGTGACATGCTATACTATGATGTTTTATGGGCGACATGCTATACTATGACGTTTTTTAGCGACATGCTAAACTATGACGTATTTAGAGCGACATGCTACACTATGACGTTTTTAGAGCGACATGCTATACTATGACGTTTTGAGAGGGACATGCTATACTATGACATTTTTAAAGCGACATGCTATACTATGACGTTTTTAAAGCGACATGCTATACTATGATGTTTTTAGAGCGACATGCCATACTATGACATTTTGAGAGCGACATGCTATACTATGACGTACTTAGAGCGACATACTATACTATGATGTTTTAAGGGCGACATGCTATACTATGACGTTTATAGAGCCACATGCTATACTATGATGTTTTATGGGCGACATGCTATATTATGACGTTTTTTAGCGACATGCTAAACTATGACGAATTCAGATCGACATGCTACACTATGACGTTTTTAGAGTGAGATGCTACACTATGACGTTTTTAGAGCGACATGCTATACTATGACGTTTTTAGAGTGACATGCCATACTATGACGTTTTTTGGACGACATGCTATACTATGATGTTTTTCGAGTGACATGCTATACTATGATGTTTTTAGAGCTACATGCTAAAGTATGAGGTTTTTAGAGCTATATGCTAAACTATGACGTTTTTAGAGCTACATGCTAAACTATGACGTATTTAGAGCGACATGCTATACTATGACGTTTATAAAGCGACATGCTATACTATGACGTTTTTAAAGTGACATGCTACACTATGATGTTTTTAGAGCGACATGCTATACTATGACGTTTTTTAGCGACATGCTAAACTATGACGTATTTAGAGCGACATGCTATACTATGACGTTTTTAAAGCGACATGCTACACTATGATGTTTTTAGAGCGACATGCTAGACTATGACGTTTTAAGAGCGACATGCTATACTATGATGTTTTTAGAGCGACATCCTATACTATGACGTTTTTTGGACGACATGCTATGCTATGATGTTTTTAGAGCGACATGCTATACTATGATGTTTTTAGAGTGACATGCTACACTATGACGTTTTGAGAGCAACATGCTATACTATGACGTTCTTTGGACGACATGTCATACTATGACGTTTTTTGGACGACATGCTAAACTATGACTTTTTAAGCAACATGCTATACTATGACGTGTTTAGAGCCACATGCTAAACTATGACGTTTTTTAGCAACATGCTATACTATGACATATTTAGAGCGACATGCTATACTATGACGTTTTGAGAGCGACATGCTATACTATGATGTTTTTTGGACGACATGCTATACTATGACGTTTTTAGAGCGACATGCTATACTATGACGTTTTTTAGCGACATGCTAAACTATGACGTATTGAGAGTGACATGCTGTACTATGACGTTTTTAGAGCAACATGCTATACTATGACGTTTTTAGAGTGACGTGCCATACTATGACGTTTTTTGGACGACATGCTATACTATGATGTTTTTCGAGTGACATGCTATACTATGATGTTTTTAGAGCTACATGCTAAACTATGACGTTTTTAGAGCTACATGCTAAACTATGACGTTTTTAGAGCTACATGCTAAACTATGACTTTTTAAGCGACATGCTATACTATGACATTTTTAGAGCGACATGCTGTACTATGACGTTTTTAGAGTGACATGCTATACTACGACGTATTTAGAGTGACATGCTATACTATGACTTTTTTGGGGGACATGCTATACTATGACATTTAAAGAGTGACATGCTATACTATGACGTGTTTAGAGCGACATGCTATACTATGACGTGTTTAGAGCGACATGCTACACTATGACGTTTTTTGGGCGAAATGCTATACTATGATGTTTTTAGAGCGACATGCTATACTATGATGTTTTTTGGCGACATGCTATACTATGACGTTTTTAGGACATGCTATACTATGACGTATTTAGAGCGACATGCTATACTATGATGTTTTAGAGCGACATGCTGTACTCTGACGTTTTTAGACCAACATGCTATACTATGATGTTTTTTGGGCGACATGCTATACTATGACATTTTTTAGCGACATGCTAAACTATGACGTGTTTAGAGCGACATGCTATACTATGATGTTTTTCGAGCGATATGCTATACTATGACGTTTTGAGAGCGACATGCTATACTATGATGTTTTTAGAGCGACATGCTGAACTATGATGTTTTTAGAGCGACATGCTATACTATGATGTTTTTAGAGTGACATGCTATGCTATGACGTATTTAGAGCGACATGCTATACTATGACGTTTTTTGGGCGACATGCTATTCTATGACGTTTATAGAGTGACATGCTATAGAATGACGTGTTTAGAGCGACATGCTATACTATGATGTTTTTAGAGCGACATGCTACACTATGACGTTTTTTGGGTGAAATGCTATACTATGATGTTTTTAGAGCGACATGCTATACTATGATGTTTTTTGGGCGACATGCTATACTATGATGTTCTTTAGCGACATGCTAAACTATGACGTATTTAGAGCGACATGCTATACTATGATGTTTTTAGAGCGACATGCTATACTATGACGTTTTAAGAGCGACATGCTATACTATGACGTTTTTTAGCGACATCCTAAACTATGACGTATTTAGAGTGACATGAAATACTATGACGTTTATAAAGCGACATGCTATACTATGACGTTTTTAAAGCGACATTCTACACTATGATGTTTTTAGAGCGACATGCTTGACTATGACGTTTTAAGAGCGACATGCTATACCATAATGTTTTTAGTGCGACATGCTAGACTATGACGTTTTAAGAGCAACATGCTATACTATGACGTTTTTTAGCGACATGCTATACCATAATGTTTTTAGTGCGACATGCTAGACTATGACGTTTTAAGAGCAACATGCTATACTATGACGTTTATAAAGCGACATGCTATACTATGACATTTTTAGAGCGACATGCTATACTATGACGTATTTAGAGCGACATGCTATACTATGACGTGTTTTGAGCGACATGCTATACTATGACAGTTTTTGTGCGACATGCTATACTGTGGGCTTTTTTAATTGACATATTACTATGATGTTTTTTAGCAACATTTTATAAGAATTTGAACAGTTTTAAAAATTACTACACTTTTACTTGTGCAATGAAATATTATTCTATAGCATCTTTTAGATGACATATTATACTCTGATGTTTTGTTGAGTAACATACTATTTTGACAATATACTGCACTATGACATTTTTTGAACCACATATCATACATGACAATTTTAGGCAACATCCTATCACTTTGCGCTTTTTGAACCACATATTAATCTATGACGTTTTTTAGCGACATGGTAAACTATGACGTATTTAGAGCGACATGCTATACTATGATGTTTTTAGAGCGACATGCTATACTATGACCTTTTTAGAGCGACATGCTATACTATAACATATTTAGAGCGACATGCTATACTATGATGTTTTAAGGGCGACATGCTATACTATGATGTTTTTAGAGCTACATGCTAAACTATGACGTTTTTAGAGCTACATGCTAAACTATGACGTTTTTAGAGCTACATGCTAAACTATGACTTTTTAAGCGACATGCTATACTATGACATTTTTAGAGCGACATGCTGTACTATGACGTTTTTAGAGTGACATGCTATACTACGACGTATTTAGAGTGACATGCTATACTATGACTTTTTTGGGGGACATGCTATACTATGACATTTAAAGAGTGACATGCTATACTATGACGTGTTTAGAGCGACATGCTATACTATGACGTGTTTAGAGCGACATGCTACACTATGACGTTTTTTGGGCGAAATGCTATACTATGATGTTTTTAGAGCGACATGCTATGCTAAGATGTTTTTTGGGCGACATGCTATACTATGACGTTTTTTAGGGACATGCTATACTATGACGTATTTAGAGCGACATGCTATACTATGATGTTTTTAGAGCGACATGCTGTACTCTGACGTTTTTAGACCAACATGCTATACTATGATGTTTTTTGGGCGACATGCTATACTATGACATTTTTTAGCGACATGCTAAACTATGACGTGTTTAGAGCGACATGCTATACTATGATGTTTTTCGAGCGATATGCTATACTATGACGTTTTGAGAGCGACATGCTATACTATGATGTTTTTAGAGCGACATGCTGAACTATGATGTTTTTAGAGCGACATGCTATACTATGATGTTTTTAGAGTGACATGCTATGCTATGACGTATTTAGAGCGACATGCTATACTATGACGTTTTTTGGGCGACATGCTATTCTATGACGTTTATAGAGTGACATGCTATAGAATGACGTGTTTAGAGCGACATGCTATACTATGATGTTTTTAGAGCGACATGCTACACTATGACGTTTTTTGGGTGAAATGCTATACTATGATGTTTTTAGAGCGACATGCTATACTATGATGTTTTTTGGGCGACATGCTATACTATGATGTTCTTTAGCGACATGCTAAACTATGACGTATTTAGAGCGACATGCTATACTATGATGTTTTTAGAGCGACATGCTATACTATGACGTTTTAAGAGCGACATGCTATACTATGACGTTTTTTAGCGACATCCTAAACTATGACGTATTTAGAGTGACATGAAATACTATGACGTTTATAAAGCGACATGCTATACTATGACGTTTTTAAAGCGACATTCTACACTATGATGTTTTTAGAGCGACATGCTTGACTATGACGTTTTAAGAGCGACATGCTATACCATAATGTTTTTAGTGCGACATGCTAGACTATGACGTTTTAAGAGCAACATGCTATACTATGACGTTTTTTAGCGACATGCTATACCATAATGTTTTTAGTGCGACATGCTAGACTATGACGTTTTAAGAGCAACATGCTATACTATGACGTTTATAAAGCGACATGCTATACTATGACATTTTTAGAGCGACATGCTATACTATGACGTATTTAGAGCGACATGCTATACTATGACGTGTTTTGAGCGACATGCTATACTATGACAGTTTTTGTGCGACATGCTATACTGTGGGCTTTTTTAATTGACATATTACTATGATGTTTTTTAGCAACATTTTATAAGAATTTGAACAGTTTTAAAAATTACTACACTTTTACTTGTGCAATGAAATATTATTCTATAGCATCTTTTAGATGACATATTATACTCTGATGTTTTGTTGAGTAACATACTATTTTGACAATATACTGCACTATGACATTTTTTGAACCACATATCATACATGACAATTTTAGGCAACATCCTATCACTTTGCGCTTTTTGAACCACATATTAATCTATGGGAGTTTTTTTGCCAACATGCTATACTATGAACTACAGGCCATACTATGTTATTCTTGAAAAGTATACTATACTTTGACATTTTCTGAACTACATCCTATACTTTGGCGTTATACACAGAGTGCTTTGGTTACATGTTGATTTATAATCTAGATTTTTTTCTGTTTTGTTTTTTGACGGGATAACCACAGACCTGACCGTGAACACCGTTGACACCCACCTGAGGGAGACGCTGCCTAAGATCTCATGGCTGCTTGGTCGAGGTCTTTCTGGTCCTGCTCCAGAATGCCTTCATCAACTACGTCTTCTTTTGAAGAGGCCCTCAGATGCTGCAATCTCTGACCTTCAGGAGGAACTGCTACTTTCACTCTGTAACGAGACAACGGTTATTTTAAAGACCCAGTTCCTGGCAGCTTTGAGTGAAAGTTTAACAGATTCAGATTCAGATTCAGATTCACTTTATTGTCATTGCAACAAGTGCAACGAAAGGTAAGGTGCAGGCCATACAGTGCAAAGTACAAAATATATATATATATATATATATATAAAAGCTTTGTAATAATAAAAACAAAAACACAAAATGATAAGATGGATTTAAATTAAGAGAGAAACTGTAGTTCGTATATACAGGATGAATATTGGATATTGCACATGAGGTAGTGGCAGTTGCATATATTGCACGTATTATGGACCAGTGTTTTTTAGGGCTCTTACAGCTGTTGGAAAAAAGCTGTTTTTAAGTCTATTTGTCCGGGTTTTGATGGCCCTGTACCGTCTTCCCAATGGCAGTAGCTCAAACAGAAAGTGGCCCGGGTGGTAGGAGTCCTTCAGGATGGTGTTGGCTCTTCTGAGGCAGTAGGAGCCATGAAGGTCCTCCAGTGTGGGCAGAGGGCACCCAATGACCTTCTCAGCCATTTTGGTGACCCTCTGGAGTTCTTTCCTGTTTGCCACTGTGCAGCTGGCAAACCACGTACAGAGGAAGTATGTGAGGATGCTCTCCATGGTGGAGCGGTAAAAGGACACAAGCAGTCTCTGGCTGATGTTGTTCTTCCTGAGGATTCTCAGGAAGTGGAGTCTTTTTTGTGCCTTCTTTACCAGCTGTGTAGTGTTCTTATTCCAGGTCAGCTTCTCCTCGATGTGGACTCCCAGAAAGCGGAAGTCACTGACCCTTTCTACACAGGTACCACCAATGAGAATGGGCTGAAAATCTGTATGTTATTACTGAAGTCTATGATGAGCTCCTTTGTTTTGGATGTGTTCAGGAGCAGGTTATTGTCCCTACACCACACAGTCAGCTGTTGCACCTCGTGCCGGTAAGCGGACTCATCACCTCCTGTGATGCAGCCAACCACTGTGGTATCGTCCGCATACTTGATGAAGGTGTTACTGGTGTGGATGGGGGTGAAGAGCAGGGGGCTCAGCACACAGCCTTGAGGGGAACCGGTGCTGAGTTTGAGGGGTTCCATCTAAACGGAACTACAGACAGTTAAATCTGAGCTGTCGGTCAGTATTTCAAACATCAAGTCCGACCCGGCTGCCCTAAAGCACGCTGTGGGTGAAACGGAAACTTCACTCTCCACATCACCGACGATATCGTCACACTGCAAAGCAGAGCACCTGTCTGCTGAACTTTTAAAAGTGGACAATAAATGTGAAGAATGTGAGCAGCAGCAGCCTGTGAGCAGCGGAACAGATGTGATCAGAAAGAAGTCATTTTCTTTTTTCTTTTCTTTCTGGTGTACTTGATGCTGTCAGATGCAGATGTTGGAGCTGATTCTGATCTTTCAGGATAAAAAGCTGCTTTTCCTTCACAGACTTTTCAGGAAATTATTCTCTCAGGTTTTCTCTGCTATTTATATTTTATTATCTGTGATTATTTCATTATTGTAAAATAAAGTTTGACGCATAAAGACTCATTTAGTTATTTTATTCCTGAAATCTTTGACGTAGCAGAACTAAACTTCCATTTTCCTTCTTGTACTTCTGATACTAGAACTAAACGTATCTTCAACATGGATCATCTGGTTTTAATGAATCAGCAGCAACATCACAACAACAAATGAGACAACTTTCAACAAATTCATGGAACTGATGTCATTTAACATGATCAGTCTGTTTTAGTGTCAAATTAAAGCTGATTACTGACAACTAGAACATTAACGTTACTGTTTTAATCACATTTAAGTTTCTTGAACGTTACATTAACGTCAACCAGCCACAGTTTTATGATCTTAATGAACCACATTACAGGAACACAACACACTTCAGCTGCTGACAGGAAAAACAACACAAACATCATTAGCTTGATGCTCCATTTAGCTGCTAATCAGGACTGGTCAGCTAGCTCGGTTAGCATCGCTAATTCACATTAAAGCTAATATTCACTGGATGCTAACTCTCTTCTCTGGTCAACACACACAAATAAACTCCACCAACTCCTGGGGTTCACTGCTCACATTATATCTGACTCACAATAGTTAAACAATGTAGTTTTTAAATGTGCAATGAAGGTAATAATGAAGCTCTTAACCTGAATGTGTTGATGTTTTAATGCTGCATATCTGCTATAAATAACATTGACTTTTTATATTGTATTTCTGCTCCAACAGCAGAGATGAAGTTAAAGATGATAAATGGAACCTGTGAACACTAAGAACAGAGAATAATAAACAGCTGAAACAGTTGGTCTGTCCTTCTGTAAGTGATAGTTAAACTAGTTAATAGTTAAAGTGGCTTACTGAGGATGTCGTCCATTCAGTCTCCTTCTTCACATCCAGATGAGTTTTTCCTTCTGGTGGCTTCACCCAGAAGATCCTCACAGTGAATATGAGACACCTGAGATGAAGACAGACGTCACAGTATCAGCATCAACAGCAAAGGTTCATTCTAAAGTATCCCTGGAAAAATTTCCTCTGTCATATATAGTTTTCTAAGCACTGAAAGACAGAAAGGCCTGTAGTCACTTTAGCTTTAGAGGAGAAGATTTTATTATGCAGCTTTTCTGTGCTGTAATTTAAATGTAAAAACTGTAGTGTTGATCATTACTTTGGACATATTCTGGGAGGTTATTTTTCTAATCTGCACTAAGATGTACTACAACATGTGAATCAGTCATTAAACAACATTAACTGTTAGAAAGTAGATTTACTATTTTCTCCAGTTTAACTTCAGAGACTCAGCAGATATTCAGGACTACTGACAACTCACAACCTTAACCTCACTGTTTTAATCACATTTAGGCTTTCTATACGTTACATTAATGTGAACCAGCGTCTCCATGAACAGTTTTATTAACTAAATGTACCACATTAGACGAACACAGCACACTTCAGCCGTTTACATAAAACACAACACAAACATCGTTAGCTTAATGCTACGTTAGCTTAATGCTACGTTAGCTTTAATCACGCTACGATTGAGCAGCTAGCTCGGTTAGCATCGCTAACACTAAAACTAATATTTACTATGCTAACTTTCTTCTCTGGTCAACACACACAGAAATAAACTCCACCAACATCTGGAGTGCATGGCACACATTATATCTGACACTACAGGTGCATATAAAGTGCATTAAAAGCGGCACCGATACGAAAATAAACATTAACTTACCGAACTATCAGAGTCCTTTCAGTGTCTCCTGATAGAATCAGCCGAAGGTAGAAAACTGGTCAAAACAAGCCAACGAGCAAGAAAACTGTCTGTGGAGAAGCTTCTGCTGCTCCACCGATAAACAAACCAACAGTTATTATATCAGAATTAATCCAAACGAGGAGAGCAGAGTCTCTGCTTCCTCCTCCATAGGACCTGTCAATAATTCCAGACCAGACTGTCAATCAAGTAGCCCCGCCCCCTGGCTTCGCAAAACTTTAACGCTCTATTTAAAAAAAAAAAATCAATATTGATTTATTTTAAGATCGGCCACCTGATCTCTCATTTTGACCATGAAAACTAACGAAAAAACCTATATACAGTCCATGCACTGTACTCTGTTTGGATCCACACCTGCTGATGACCACTTCCGGTCTCAGAAAATGAAAAAACGAACCTTTTTCCGTTTCTGTCTTACTGATTTTACTTTTTTGTTATTCTAAATATAAAATAAAATCAAAGCATTTTTAAAATTTCGTATATCCCTTTTTGACAATGAAAAGGAAAAAACGCCTTGTATTTCAATTTTAATTTTTATATTTTAAAACGAAAATCAAATAACCAGTCGTTTTTTGTTTTTCAATACCCGTTTCAGAACGGAAAATCCAATTGCCAAAATATACACGGACCCTCTTGCTTTTTTCCCATGACTGCGTCTATTACTCAGATCAGATAAAATAAACGAAGCAGCCGGCAGCTTGACTCGTCATGCAGATGGGCACAATATTCAACATCATATGATGCGCTCTTTGAGTCAGTTTACCTGTAAATAAGTGCACTTATCAAAGTTCTCACAAACGGTCTCAAGGCAGGCAGAAACAGAATCATGTCTCCTCTGCATGTTTGTGTAATGAACAATGACGGTTTCCTTCTCTCACATCTCTCCCACATATAGACACAGAATGGTACAGGCAATAATGAAATGTGATTTTCATTGTAATTATGTTGTAGCATATGGGAAAATCTGAGAACAGAATACAAAACCAGACATATTGTAAGTTCTGTACTGTACTCTACATCAATAGTGTAGCTCTAAACTCCACATATAGTCATAATGTTCCCACTGATACTGCATTTCGTGTTTTGCTCAAGCTGCAATGATCAAAGTACAACATACCTTGGTGCAATGACATGATGGCATCATTATGGCCATTTTCAGTATTCTGAATTAAAGTAATGTGCTGGAAACCAGTACATCTATCCATTTCCTTTCCCTGTTTTTATCCTATAGAGGGTCATGCTGGCTGAAGTCTGTTCCAGCTGAGAGGGTGAGAGGTAGACTACACCTTGGACGAGTCACCAGTCTATCATCATCCATCCATTCATCCATCCATCCATCCATGTTTTTCCTCTTATCCGGGGTCATGGAGGCAGCAGATGAAGCAGGTCATTCCAGACGTTCCTCTTCCCAGCAACACTTTCCAGCTCTTCCTGGGGGATCTGAATCAGATGTCCAAACCACCTCAGCTGGTTCCTTTAGAGGTGAAGGATCAGCAGCTCTACTCTGAGCTCCCTCCAGATCTTCTCCCCCCTATCTCTAAGGCTGAGCCCAGACACCCTACGGAGGAAGCTCATTTCAGACGCTTGTATCCACGATCTCATTCTTTGGGTCACTACCCAGAGCTCATGACCATAGGTGAGGGTTGGAACATAGATGGACGGTAAACTGAGAGCTTCTCCTTGTGGCTCAGCTCCTTCTTCACCACGACAGTTCGGTACAACACCCACATTATTGCTGACGCCACCAATCCTCCTGTCCATCTCACACTCCATTTTCCCATCACTCGTGATCAAGATCCCGAGATACTGACCTTTATGGAATCATTTTAAGCCTTTACTGACTTCTTAGGCTCATTCTAATCAGATGTTTAAGTACTTCATTCCCACTTTTTTGGACCAATGAATGGAACAGGCCTCTGATTACTGGAGTTAATATCTTCTCCTGTAGTGTGAGCTAGCTTCCTTTTTGAGAAGTTAGCTTTTCAGTGCTTTTTTAAATGTTGATCTTAGTTCTAAATGTGCTAATTACCATGGTGACGACTATTTTCGTGACAACGTTGTAAAGATGCAACACCCAACGCTGCATGTCTTGGAAGTAATCAGGAAATAGTTTCGAAAGGTGTGATGCTGCTCCCAAATAACAAATCTGGCAATTACTGTCTAGTTCCTCACCAGTGTGTTCTAATATAACAAAATCATTACAGACTCTTGGTTTGCAGGTGCAAAACTCAGTGCTTACCTCAATAACATGTTAAAAAAAAATAGAAATAAAAGCCTGAAGGGTGAAAACGGTGACTTAACTATCAAACACCTCATCGGAGAGGATGAAAGAATAAAAGTGGTGATTGCAAATAAGACTCCACAGAGAACAATGGGGATGATGTTGCTTATACTTAAAACAGAAGCCCAAAACAGGATGAACAAAGAACATAAACAAAACCAATTTAACATCAAACCTGGATGTGGAGAAAGCGACAGAGAGAGAGAGATCTTCTCCCTTTAGGGAACTCCTCCTGCTCAGTGGGAGATAAATGATAGACTCAGCTGCCTGGGAAGAGGACAGCAAAAAGATCAGGACTATTTCTACTAAAGACTTAACAGTGATCCTGGCAGAGTGGAAAAGTGGAGTTCATGAGAGAGAAGGCTGACCACCGGGCTCTGTGACAGCAGAGGGAAACTGGAGATGTGGTTAAGCTGGAAGAGGTGAGGAAAACCTTTTCAGCAGGGTCACAAAAAAAGCAAGGCTCTCCCAATAAGCCTATCTAGAGGTGCTGGCCTGATGCCCACAGCAAGATTTTAAAAAAGACACATGAGACTGTGAAGGAGAGAAAGCAAAGATGTTAAACTTTACAAGATCTGAAAAGATTCAGGTGAACCATCTAGCTTTAGTTACACTGCCTCAGCTGATCGTGACTCCACCAAGGAAGTTATATGGAGTTATATGATGATCGGCGTACGTTTGTCTGTGAATCTGTCTGTCTGTCTGTCTTTCTCTCCATGTGAAACATTACTCAAAAACGGACTCACAGATTTGGATGAAACTTTCAGGGGAAGTCAGAAATGACACAAGGACCACCTCATTAATATCCACAGTGATGCGGCTTATAGTCTGGATCCACGGATTTGTTAAAGATTTCCCATTGCCAGATATAGCAGCCGACACTGCTTCGCTGTAACCATGACAACACTGTGTCAGTTACTTGTTGATGATCACATGGTTGCATCCTACTACAAACTGATGGATTTATCAGTTGGAAATCATCCAAGGAACAGCTGATTAAACTGTGGAAAAAACATTATAGTTTAGTATGTCATCCAAAATGTCAATAAAATATCATAGTTTACAAAATTACAAAAAATAGACACAAACCAACTCCAAAATAACGACAAGCAGACACAGAATGACTACAATGAGAGAAAAAATGACTAAAAATAGACACACAACACCTACAATGTTACACAATTCAACTACAACGAGACACAAATCAACTACAATGAGACACAAGTCAGCTACAATGAGAGAGGAAATGACTAAGAACAGACACAAAACATCTATGACAGGCTAAACAACAAGACACAAAACAACAACTACAACAAGCAAAATGACTACACAGCAGCAAAAAATCTACAATGAGACACAAAACAGCTTCAAAGAGATGCAAAACTACTACAATCAAACACAAAATGACTACAATAAGAGGCAACATGATGGAAAGACATATAAAACTACAATCATACACAAAACAACGACAATGAGAGACTAAATTATTACAAAGAGTTGCAAAACAACTACAATCAGACACAAAACAACAACTACAATAGGCAAAATTACCAGAAATAGCCGCAAAAAAATCTACAATGAGACACAAAGCAGCTATAAAGAGTCACAAAACAACACAGAAAAGATTAATGACAACTCCGAGGTGACAGAAGACTGTTGTGGAGAGACAAACATCCACAAAGAGAAGCAAACAAAGCAACAATAAAAACACTGCAAACAACAAACTGAACAATCAATAACAAGATCAGAGTTTACAGAGAGCAGTCATAAAACTACAATCAAGGTACACAGACTACTACTACTACTACTAGAGACTACTAAGAAATGAGCACAGATGTAATATAATATGACTACAGAGTGATTTAAAACAACCACAAGTAGACAGAAAATTAATGTATAAACACATTTATAAAAACCATATTATGTTACCATATGAAACACACACATTTCATAAGGCTTAATTCTGTCTGAACCAGTTACAGACTGCTGTGTTCAATTTAAAATAGTTTTAGCAATTCCACCTCTTAGTGATTAGATTACTGTAAGTGAAGTACACAGAGAAAGTACAAATATACGTACAACATGGTACATTCACCAAACACAACACAAGATCAGTGCTGCAGACTATTGAAAATATGATTTATTTCTCTTCAAAAAACCAAAATCAGTCAATAGACAATCACAACCAAACATGTCCCAACACTGTAATGCCAGAAAATAGACAAATAAAAATATTGTACTACCAGTACAGGTTAAAGTACTGTAAAGTAAAAGAAGAAAACAAAAAGAAATCTGGATAAAATAAATTAAATACTACACATCTCTTCGCTTAGCTGGGTCTGGCCAGAGAATTACATCAACATCGCAGGCAATATCCTCATCGGCAAGACAACGTGGGAAGAACCGTCTTGAATGACGGATCCATTCCTGCAGCTGGGGCGTCGATTTGGTCACAAGCCTCTTCTATGGCCTGAATGAGGGGCCCCTGAGCCTGGGGCCAGATATCATAAACCTTCCATCGCCATGCCCAGAAAAACTCTTAGATGGAGTTTAGAAATGTAGAATATGGAGGAAGGTAAAGTACTGTAACCTGTGGATGGTGTTGAAACCAGTTGTGGACCATGAAACATCGTCCCAGATGATGATGAGCTGCATCTGGAGCCTTACTGTGATGAGAACAATGTGAGAATGTGATGTGTGTTGTAAGGGCCCATACTGGCCATACTGACGGTGGTTTTATAGTGCTCAAACCTGATTGGTGTGTCTACAATAAAGCAATCATGTGTTTGCATACCTGATGTGTGTGTTGAACCAACTGTCTCATGGGTGTGGTGATTCATCAGTCAGTGCTTTGGAACTGCAAGGAGGTGACATGATTTACTTCTGTGTCTGATGTGTACAAGTGTGTTTAGTGTTTCGCAAATCACTGTTCTGCAAAAAGTGTGAGGCTGAAAATCTGGTCCAGTGTTTTGCTCCTTGAGTGTAAGATGTTGATAGGTCATTCTTTTGCTTTTAGTGTTTATGCAATCATAAAAAACTGTGACTTTATCATCACAGGTTCTTTAGAAGTCAGTCCTCATCTAAAAGGAAACTTAGACCAGAAAAATGTGAAAACTTGAAACCTGCATTGCACAAACCAGCGATGTAGTAGAAAGCAGAGGCTAATCTTTTCAAATGAATTTGTATATTTATAGATTTAAGGATTTTTAAAATTCTAATTAAAACTGTATTTTTGCACCTTTGAACATGATTGGAAGGGATTCATGCTGTTTGCTAAACCAGTGCTTTAAATTTGAGATGCAGTTTTATGATTTTTTTTTTACTCAAATGAACACGGTAGAGTTATGTGACGATTGGCATACATTTGTCCATCTGTCGTTCTGTGCGCAACATTACTCAAAAATGGACCAACACATTTGGCATAATAGACTGTCTGAAATTCAGTTAAGGCTTTTTGTGCACCACCCCCAGAGTTTCATTGACCCAGTCATTGTAATTACAACTTATCTAATTTATGCACTTTTAGTGTCGTGTTTTTGGTTTCAAAAGGGCTTTTACATTCAGAGTATTGCATTATTGGGAACCATGTACACCACAGTGTGCCATAAAAAGCCATGTGCCATTCTTCCAATGGCTGATCAGTGATCACAGTGAGGGTTTAGTGAACTGTTAGGATTTTCTGAGGCTCAGGTGCAGGAAAGGGATGGAGTCAGGCAGTTGCAGCAATGAATCATTTATTTACAATAAGAAAAACTTAAAGAACTACAAATCCCTACTGAACTCAAAACCAGAAATACAAGACAACTTCAATTAAAATTTTGCAATGCCTCTAGTGGCTGGCAGATTAACAAGACTAGAAGTAAACTATAGCTGACCCTCAGCAGGTAATACCTGGGGAGGAGAAGAATACAGGGAAACGAGAATAACTCAAGACTCAGAGGATCTACACTAAGATTGAAGAAGTACAAAGAACAACTATGAATCAAAAGCGCTTTAATGCTCACTCTAATCCAACTCTTAAGAGGCTTGATCAAACAAGTCGCTAATAACTCAATTTCTATAGTGAAACAAATGCACAACAAACCTCTCGGCTATTTCTGGTCATTTTGCCTACTGTAGTCTCAAATACTAGAATAGATATTTTAAACAAGCTAGAAACTCTGCAGACAACAGCTCCAGTAACTACAACTATGAGCAAGAACTCCACAACAAAAGACTACAATAGTTATTACTCTCTACCAAAACAATAAACCAGAAAACCCAACCTGAGACTACTCAGACTGGTTCCCAGCTGGCAACTAGGAAACGGGGCGGCAGAGGCTCGAAGGCGGAAAGGTGGCACGGACATGCGTCTGCTGCAGAGACGGCAGGTGAGGGCTGAAGCCGGAGCTGGTCGGAGGAAAAGGTTGGAGATGAACCAGGTGACTTGTCCAGAAGGTGAGAGGGACCGGTAGATTGGCGAGTCTGAATCCGGGAGACAGATGAACACAAACGGAAGGCAGTCCAGGCTGAGAGGAGAACAGAAACACATTACTGGAGTTCTCAAAAAATAACAAAAGTAAGAATTACTGGGTCAACACTAACTAGATGCTTTCACGATCCGGCGTCGACAGAAGAGTGGAGTCTGGTTATATTGTGAAGGAGTAGTGAACTGATAGGCTCTGCAACATCTGCTCCCACTTCTGCTGATGACCCTGATGGAGATCGCCCACACCTGCCCACACCTGCCGCCGCCGTATCAACATCACACGTTCCTAAACAGGAAACAAACACAAAGGGAAGGAGGGGCCCTGGCCAGAGCCTGCACAGGCAGGCCTGACACTAACAATCCGTACAGGTACTAACAAATCGCTGTTCATAGGTCAATGTGACCAAAATTCAGCATTCACAGCAATTCAGTTGATTTAATGAACTTTACTAAAGTTTATACTTGGTTTAAAAAAATTGTTATAAACATGTTGTGCAATGGAAGCAACTAAATAAGGCAAATTTTGAAATAATATGACGCTACAGGATGGTTATATAGCAAATGAAGTGAATTAAGTAGATTATATGGAGACAAACTGAATTTTACAGCTTTTTTTTCTCATTGCCCTACATTTTTGAACTTTTTGCCCAATCTTCATCAGAACCATGAGGTTTAATGACCCCACCCTTGGCTCATTTAATGAAACACGTACCAGTTGCACAGTCATTTGAATGGATATTGGATAGCAAGTCCTTTTCCCCCAGATACATGCATATCACTTTGACAGAGAGGTGGATGAGCCGTCTCATTTTCATTTTAATGGAAACAGATGGAAAGAATCGGGACCGGCACAAACATTATTTCCTGAGCTTGATACCATTTGCTTTATGATTTTTGCCATTTTGCAACAGTTAGCTAATGGCTCTGCTGGTGTTAGAAAGAGAGGAGGGAATTACTGAGGCACTGCTGCTCTAATTCTGACATGCAAATATGCACGTATTCCCATCGCCTTCAACTCAAGGGCAGCTCAGCACTAGCATGATTTGATATGCTAATGCAGGATGTCATGTGTGGACATTATAATGAGTCATTTAGCGCTTGACTTCTCCCATTTCTATTGACACTACTGGTACATCCAGAGGACAAGGATTTTTCCTGTCTCCCTTAACTCATCATATATGGATTTATTATTGACTAACTGAATCTGTCTCACACTTTAAGGAGGAGGACTGCAGAATGACTGCCATTTGATATTTTTCTCCGTTGAAGTTAGAGCATTTCAGTGGCAGGAAGACTGATGGATAAAGTCATGCGGTATATCTGACCAAACTGAGAGCCTGAATTGCATGCGCCATTTACTTTCCATCAAGTTTCCCCTCGAACGGAACCTGAAGGCCTGCATTTATGACCATCGGATTCTGTATCAACATTACTTTCAGAAGCAGTGTCATGATTGGTCAAAAAACAGTCCTCACTGTGGACAGATTTTATTAAACTATGGTTGGAAATATTTGTTAATAAAAGCAGGATTGATGAATTACCCTTAAAAAAATGCAGCATTTTTTTCATGTAAATTCTGTAAAGAAGGCAGAAGCAAACATATGAGAAATATTAAACACCGAAAGAGAAATCAATTAAAGAACTGAAGAAATAATATAGGACCAAATCCAGCTATATTTTCATCACTTCCATTTAAATGACTAACCTATTATAATAATAAATGAAGACGGTATGACGGTGTCACAGTGAAACTTCTGATGTTCACATTTTCAATATTTTTGGGGAATCTTTGAACATTTTTTGGAAGGAAAAAAAAAGAAATGTTAAAAATGTTTCTTAAGAACATTCACATAAAAATCAACCAAAATCCAGCAAATTTCACTGGATTTTGTTTAAATTTTTCTGGGAATATTCTTGAAGAAAATATTAGAAGTTTTACTGATATATATGGAATCACTTCAGATATTTTTAGGATTTTTTGGAAGATTTTTACAATTTTTTTGAAAATACTTACAAGAATTTTCTTGCCATACCCCAACCTGGACGAGAGTCCAGACTGGAGGCAAGCTGGGCTCAGCAGAAAAACAGAGTCCATGAGGGGATCCAAATCAGGAGGAAAGCAGAGATGTGACAGTCTATGGTCCAGCATGGACAGAAAAACAGAGCTGGCTTAAATACTGGGAGGTGGAATTACTAACAGGTGACTGGTGCAAGCTAATTACTGCAGCTGATTCTCATTGCTGCAATCAGACTGCAGGCAGGTGGAAGATTCAAGGAGCAGAGAGACACAGGAGAGAGGAAGACACACAGACAGACAGACAGACAGACAGACAGACAGACAGACAGACAGACAGACAGACAGACAGACAGACAGACAGACAGACAGACAGACAGACAGACAGACAGACAGACAGAGGGACAAGACAAGGAGAGAGAGACAACAGGGAGAGAGGTGACAGACAGAGGGAACCAAAGAGAGACAGGTCAAATCAGAAACAGATGAGGAACAATAGGAGAAAGAAAGAAAAAAGGGAAAAGGAGGAAGAAGGGCAGAGGCTGAAGCAGGGATCATAACACCTGAAGCCTTTAAGTTGAGAAACTGATGTGCTTAATACCAACTCACATGCCATATAAATTACACTTCATGTCTTTCAGCCACTTCCCTCCAGCTTCTATAACCTGCATTTTCATGCTGATTTGAGTCATTATTCTGTCATGATTAGCACTAAAAAGGCAGTGAAATTACAAAGTGACTGCTTGGAACGACTGTTAGCATAATGGGGCTTGAAAACAAGACAGTAGTGGACGATAATCATAGATGTAATGCACTTTTTCTCTTCCATTAACGTGAAAACATGCTTTTTAGTGTGCAGTAGCTGGTGTTTGCAGTGCTGCCACCGTCACATGATGAGAATGTGTGATGTGGATGAGAGATTGCACTCCAGATAACCGCAGGCTTCTTGATGACTCGCGTACAAGTATTAAAAGTGGCCTGTGCCTTCTGGGGTTTGGTAAGCAATATTTATCTAATGCCAGTGTAATCTAATGGAACTGGAATTTCAATCAGATGTGAAGCCAGAGCGGGCGTAAGGAGGGGAGATAGAGGGAGATGGGGTTCAGGATGTGTGATGTAAAGTAGGTGAAACAAGGAGACGCAGAAAAATACAAGGGTGGGAAAAGAGAAAGAAGAGGAGTCGTGGAAGGTGATTTAAGATTCAAAACACAGTGGAGAGGAGCCATTTTTCCTGATCACAGCTGAGCTCGTCGCCTGGTGTCATGGCTGTCTGACTGAGAGGAGCTCACAGTGGCACAAAGTAATCTCTCTGCCTCCTTACATTTGGAAATAGAGTTGCAACCTCTTGGTCGAGGGCTCAGTGCTGTTTCTGTATTCTGGTTTTCCTTCCAGGGTTCCACCTCATCCATTATTTGCTTTCAACTTAATCTTGCTCCTTAGCAGCTGAGGTACCTCCAGAGCTGCTTTTGCATATCTGAGAATGTGGAAAGCAAACTCCTAGACCATGCTGTTTAGCAGAACTCTATACGGAGAGCTGCATTGAGTTACAGGAGCTAATGGAGCAGAGTCCAGCCAGCACACGGTGCCAACGCTTAAGCTGTCTATACACAACTCAGTTTATACTAACAGATTTATCCCTCAGCAAGCTCCCTATTTGTAGCCTTTGACTAACTTTGCTGGCATTTTTTAAGCTAACAAGCTAATTAAGATACATTTGCTTTCGTCATTTGGCCCAGCAGCATTCTGACCTGTTGATGAGAGGAGAGGATGTGGAAATAAACAAACACTCTGTTGTTTTTTGAAGCGGTCCTCAGAATAATGATGAAAATGTCAGAGTGGACTGTTGTTTATGCCTCAATCCCAATTTCAACACGTGGTACCAACATTTACTGGTCCGACACGCTGCAGATCAAATTGTTCTGAATGTGGAACCAGAACTAAGATGAATTTGACACTCCTGCTCTAGATAGATGTGGATAGCTAGTTAACCTTGATGCTAACACTGTCTGCTTACTGTACATCAGGGCAGACATACATTCTCTTTAATCCATTCCTGACTCTTTTGGCCTCATATTCTCCATATTTGTACTACAGACCTACAGAAAGCACATCGGCATGTACAATCCTGTGGTTTCTACACTGAAGGACAAGGACAGTTGTTGTTTGAGTGGTTTACTGAACACTTAATTAAATGCAGATTATGAGCCGGTCCAGCTGACCTGCAGGACTCTTCATGTGAGAGGAGAGTTAAGCTGATAAGACATGCTCTGGGTTGCTAGAACGTTTCACACGTACGGCGAGGCTGCCTGAAAACCTTAACATTCTATTTGTGTGTCTTATTTCTTTCATGTTCTTTCTTGCATCCATTTTTTCCCCTCTCGTCTCGTCTCGTCTCGTCTCCGCCGCGGTCTTGTTTATTCCTCTGCTTTGCCTCAGATTGGTTAAGCTGTCCGAGGCAGAGTAGCAGCAAGGTTGTTTGTGATGTCTGTGTGGTTGGTAGGAGGACAGTGAGAGGCTTGATAGCTCCATTAATGTTCCTTTGGTCTTCCATTCCAAGGCTGCACAACCACTCTAATGCGCATGTGTATGTATGTGTGCGTGCATGTCTGCGTGTGTTCCGACTTTCTAGAAAATTGAGGGGGAAAAAAAGATTCAGGGCTAAAAAGCTACCGTGACAGCGTGTGTGTTTACTGGTAATATACATGTAGTGGGGACATAAATCTGTTTGTAGAGTCACATTGTGGGGATTTTCCTCCTTTCTGAGGACAAAAAGCTTAACATTAAGGGTTACTTGTAGTAGTAATTATGATTAGAGTTTGGTGGAATGAAAATAAGCCGATACACCGTCCTTTAAAATGATGGCAACCTAACACCATGGATGTGTGTTTAACTAAAAGCTCCCTAATGTCATGGCAACAGTCCTTAATCCAGTGTGTCAGAGCTCCTATCAAGGTGGTCACAGATGTTTTATGCCACATCAAAGTGAAAACCCAAGTCATTTCCAAACACACCACACGTAGAAGCAGAATAAATATTCAGCAGCTAATGGTGTTCTGCAGAACAGGAGCTCAGAAGACGCAGGATTAACATGTTGGGCGAATGAAAGTTCAAGAGTTTCACATGTTGTTTTTTTCCTGAGAGGGGGATAGTGCTATGGTTTCTGTTGCACTGTGTGTGGCTGCAGACTCATGAATAATTTGGCTCTTCTCTGACAGCTTCAGGCCACCTGAAGGTCCTGGTGGTTCAACATAAGGTCAGAGAGACGTACATGGCACGCTGCCTGGTGGGAGAGCTGGACTTCTGTACAGCAGGTCAGAGCTGCTGTGGCTGTCGACACCAAAACAAGCCTCATTTCCACTTCTGCTGCATAGATCCTACAGCTCTCACTGCCAAAGCTGCTGCCAATGCTGCCCACGCGACGGTTAATGTCAATGAGATGGGTTCATGCAGTTATCTTTAACATCTCTCTGAAACCAAAAAGACCAACAAGGTGATTCAGATTCACCACAGCCAGTGAGAGCACTCTGATGCTGTGGAGAGATAGGCTTTATGTTTATGCCTTTCTGTGTGTTCTTCTTACATTCCCTGCTAGCGTAAGTTTCCTCCAGGAGTTCCGGTTTCTACTGCTATCAAAAAAAACATGCTAAGTTAATTCTCTAAAGTGCCTATGACTGTGACACCGGCTTAAAGCTGGAGTTGGTCCCCAGCAGCTACACAGTGGCAGAATGAGTCAAACGCAGAGGACAAATGTCCCTGCGGTGAAGAACAAAGTAAGGATAGCTTTACTTTGGTGTTACACAACTATTTAGCTTGTTTATTACTTACCCAAACATGTCATGTTGTATGAACTCACTGGAGACGTGAACAAACTGCAGGTAATTACGTTAGGACAAACTAGATAAACCCACACAAATGCCTTTGAAGCTTTACCTTTCTGGACATTTTCATTGCATTAGCAACCAGTTTCTCATCCCACTGAACTGTATAACTCAGGGGTGTCCAACATGCGGCCCGTGGGCCAAAAGCAGTCCTCCAGAGGGTCCAATCCGGCCCTCAAAGTGGAAAAATTACAGAGAAGACATTAACTGCAGACTGTAAATTAGTAAAACTATAAATTTAAAATCATTTCTAGACCATGACAAGTTATTTTGATCATACAGTAAAATACTGGATTGTTCTTTTGTCATTTTGGGTCTGATTTTTGTGATATTTTGTGTGGGTTTCGTGTCATTTTTGGTCATTTTGTTTCTTGCTTTTGTCATTGTGTGTCTTGTGTTTGTCATTTTGCGTCTCATGTTTGTCATAGTTTGTCTTGTTTTTGTTGTTTTTTGACTGGCTTTTGTTGTTTGTCTCATGTTTTTGTCCTTCTGTTTCTCATTTGTGTTGTTTTGTGTTTCCTTTTTGTCTCGCTTGTGTTTTTTGTCTTATTTGTGTCATTTTGTGTTTTGCTTTATTTGTTGTTTTGTGCATAGTTTTTGTCATTTTATGTTTTTTTTTGTCTCAGTTGTGTCATTTGTCATTTGTCTATTTTTTTGTCATGTTTCTCACTTTTGTCATTTTTTTTGTCTCGTTTTTGTCATTTGTCCATTTTTTGTTCCTTTGTAACTTTTTTGTCTATTTTTTGTAGGGTTAGGGGTTAGGGTTTTTGTTTCGTGTCGTTAGTCTCCTTTTTTTGTCATTTTGTTTCTCGCTTTTGTCGTTTTTTGTCTCATTTTTGTAATACTATTTTGTCTTGTTTTGGTTGTATTGTCTCTCTATTGCTGTTTTGATCATAAAATAAAATACTATATTATTCAGTTCCAGATACCTTACGAGAACCTGGACTAAGATCAGGTTGACACCCCTGGCATAAAGTAACAGACCAACACAACCCCAGATCTCTCTTCATTCTCTGCACAAGACAACAGGATACTGCTAAAAGGCTGCTGTTGTGTAGATTTCTGTGAAGTCATTTGATTGGCTTTCCAACGGGCTGCGCCGACATTAAAGCCGTTTTAAAAAGGGAACTAAGCTGTAGGGTCCCTGTTGTGTTTACGCTGCTGTTGCATCGAGGAATTTAAATTGCACACATCGCTGTGTTTAGTCCGCATTTAGGATTTATGCTACGCTGCAATTCCACCCTCAACTCTGTTCCAAGCTGGTGATCTGAGAGGAGACATATTATGCTCATTTCCAGCTCTACATTTTTATTCTGGGAGAATTAGAGTAGCTTTACACGATTCACAGTTTAGAAAATCTTTATCTATTTCCATTTGGGGGCAGTAGTCTCTGGACTACTAATCAGAAGGTCAGGGCTTCAAACCCTAATGTGGCCACTGTTGGGCCCTTGAGTGAGGCCCCTAACCCTTCCTGCTCCAGGGGGCGCTGTACTGCAGCTGACCCTACGCTCTGACCCCCTCAATTGGGGGGATACGCGAAAATCACAATTTCCCCTCATGGGATTAATAAGGGATAGTATAAAAATAAATATTGGCCATTTATGAAGCTTGTTTCACAGTTTGAAACCTAAACTGCTTATTAAAGCTTGATGAAGTGACCCTGACGCCACCTACTGGTTTGTGGACCGTCAAACTTAAATGATGTCCTGCTTTATTGTCTATTTTATTCTAAATGGGAATATAATTTACTAAATTAACACCATGCTGTATTCCCAAAGTCTTGGAACTAATGGTGGAGACCATAAACTCATTAGGAAGAGGTCTACTGTGGTAACAAATCAAGTGAGAAGTTGGGTTGTTTTCTAACTTCTCTCTGTACGATTATGCCTCATTTTGCAACCAGATGAGTTGCCAGGAAAGCATAGATTTAAACCACTTCCATGATGACTTCACTGTTCAGATCAGATCAATACTGTATAGGTCAATATATAACTGAGGAACCTTTGAAGTCCATGGGACATATCTTGCATACATTTTTATTAAAAGTCATAAAACTAATGTTTTTTGTCTTCATTATGATCATGTTTTTACATATTCCATCATTATTTACTATGGAAACAATCACTTATTAACAAAAATGACTGGATAGCACTAAAATAACAACTAAAGAACCGTCTGAATTTAATACCAACCACCTTCTAATGAGCTAAATAATAATAAAATGAGCTGATTCAGAAATAGTTTGGATTCTGTTCTTTTTATTAAGTTGAGATAATCATGACAGATATTTCTTTTTTGGCAATATATCAAATTTTATATGGAAAATAAAATAAATCAATTTCCACTAAGTTCCCCATTATAAAAACACCTCTCCAGGAAGTGTGTTAATTCCAGATCACATGACCTGCTCATTGTGGTTCTTTTTTGGTCATTGCGTGGAGACATTTTAGGTCTTTTTGTGGTCATTTTGTACATTTTTGTGGCCGTTTTCGGTCTGTTTGTGGTCATTTTAGGTCATTTTGTGGTCATTTTGCATTTTTTTTCAGTTATTTTTTTCTGTGATCATTTTGCGTCATTTTTTGTCATTTTGTGCATTTTTGTGGTCACGTTGTGTCTTTGTGTGGTTGTTTTGTGCTTTCTGACTTATTTAATATAAAGTAGTCAACAGGTTTACAACAGTATCTTTATAAATAACTTTACATTTCAATTTTACTCAGTTGTGTATATTATAATTAGAAGAATCTTTCTCTAAAAATGCCATGTGGGGTTTGGTTGTAAAACAGCAAAAATGTCAACTATGATACAAAAGGTCAATTATATACTGACCCGTATATAAACCCTATGGTCTGTTTCACGCTTCTTCTGATTGGCCAACTTCTGGAAGCAGCACTGATTGCTGTTTAGCTGTACTACATGTTAATGTCATGTCTTTAATTGACAACAAAGCTAATAAAGTAATCCAACAGAAACTGGCATCCACTGGTAGCGTCTGAAGCTGCCCAAGCTGAATACTGTCACATTCATCTCATTATCTGAACCTTTGGCCATATTTAATTTGAACATCTGGAAATGTAAATTTATAAATATGACAGAAATTAAGAAAAGAATAATATGTTCCATTTAATCCCTAATTTAGCTTAATAAATTGCATTATTCTGTCACCTCAGTGTGTCCATGTTTGACAAAGGGTCAACATCCACATCTAAAAGGAGAACCGAAGTTTTCCCCACACAGATCTACACTTCATTTAGATGTCAAACATTTTCTTTACTGTTTTTAACTCATTCCCAGGAAGAATTAGAAGCAAAGAAAAGAATGAATAACTGAGAGTTAACCGAAGCTCAGTCCAGTCAACAAGCTGCCATGTAGTGACTTCTTCAGTCCCTGCTTCACATCACAAATCATACTCCTGTGATCCATAAATTACCCTGATTCCCCGAACCCCTCATCTCGCCCTCCACCGCCCACCTCCACCTGCCGGAAGATGACTCAGGACTCCCTGCTGGGTTCGGCTCAGACGCCCTCCTGCAGAGCGTTCTGTTCAGAGCTGCTGGATGTAAGCTTGCCACAGTGTCTGTATGCTGAAGCAGTAAAGGCATCAGCTGATCACATTTAGAGTTTGGCTATCCTATATGCATTTAAGCCGCTGCTAAGAGATACACCACATCTTCCTGTTTCACCTTTGTGTAACCAAGAAATCATTATTATCCATTAAGCATTCTACTGTATTTATTTTGATTATATGGCTTTTATACCATTATATACATTTACTCTTCTCCATTTCAAACTTGAATATTGCAGTTTTTATTCAAATATTTTCAATTAGCAGATAGTAATTAGTTAATTTACAGGTTAAGAGATGGTTTGGTTGGGAAACACTGCACTTCAGCAGCCAATTTATATAAAGTTCTAAAAGCTCCACCTCAGTCAGCAACATTTCTAAGCATCAGTATTAAAAATTATAAATATAATCCTCTTCCATTTCAATGCAACCAACTACCATGAATATTCCTAAATGTAGAAGCCACAGAGCACATTCTGATGAACATGCTAGGGTGCTTTTGCAATTTGAAAGAGGTTTTGAAAACAGTGCAAGGTCTGTTTTTGGTACTTTTACTTTATTGTAAAGAATCTGAAAAGTTTGTGATGATGTTGCCACACACTGTGCAGTTTTCTTACGGACAGAATTTCTATTTTTGCCCAAACGAGCCTGGAAAAATCAACGATGTACTGCAGCAGCTCTTCACCACCTGAGTCGCCTATTAGAACTCAGCAGGGGTCAGCTGCTGGGTAGAAACTAAAGCCGTCTGCTCTAAAATCCCCCCACCTGCACAAGCTTGAAGTGCACATAATTAGTGCCCACATATTCCTTAAATTTAAAATTTAGATTTGTTTCTACACAGCCGGTTAACATGTATGTGGATGGATGGTGGGTGAATGGTACAGGTGGAGCAGATGAACTCTTTTCTTTCTAAAAATGTAGTGAAGTTTTGTTTACACGGGTGAGAATGTAGTTTTTGTTTGTGGACTGGATTAAACGCAAAATGTTGGTAAAACACAATGCACAATAAACAGGAGCAAACCATGAGGATGATGGAAGGTATCCTCCTTCAAATAAAAGACATCTATTTATTAACATCCATGAGCGTTCATCATTAAGGTCTACGATATCTTATCTTTTTTGTTTTCTGCTGCAGTCTGTGCAGTAATTTCAGTAGCATACTCGACCAGTGTTCCTCTCATTCATTCATTCAAGTGTTCACTTTGAATTGGTCATTTCAATGGAGACATATTATTAACCCTCCTGTCATCCTGTGGGTCAAATTGACCCGTTTTAAAGTTTGAAAATGTGGAAAATTATATTTTCACAGTGAAATTTCTTATGTCAACATTTTCAACATTTTTGGGGAAATTTTTAAACATATTTTTTTGTGGGAAAAAGAAATGTTAAGAAAAAAAAGTCTTTAAGAACATTCACAAAAAAATCAACCAAAATCCAGTGAATTATTATATATTTTCACAGTGAAACTCCTGATGTCGACATTTTCAATATTTTTGGGAAATCTTTGAACATTTTTTGGTGGAAAAACATGTTAAAAATGTTCTTAAAGAAAATATCAGAAGTTTTACTGATATTTATGGAATCACTAGATATTTTTAAGATTTTTTTGGGACATTTTTGCTCATTTTTTGAAAATATTTGCAAGAATTTCGTGCCAAATTTGGGGAAATTTTAAATAAAACTTTTAAGGGAAACTTTTAAGGAATTTTTGGAATTTTCTTCCTGAAGGTGTTGCAAATTTTCTGAAATCTGGGGATTTTTTTTGCTAAATTTTTGGATTTTTTTTCAGACAAGGAACCTCTATTTTTCGGTGTCCATAAATGAAGACAACAGGAGGGTTAATTATGTCCTTCAGATACACATTTAATGTTGTTATGCTCATTTTCGACAGACTGTGTGTGTGTGTGTGTGTGTGTGTGTGTGTGTGTGTGTGTGTGTGTGTGTGTGTGTGTGTGTGTGTGTGTGTGTGTGTGTGTGTGTGTGTGTGTGTGTGTGTGTGTGTGTGGTGTTTGGCTCAAGATTTGAGATTTGTAGCTTGATTGCTTGATTGATGTCAGGTTCTGGCTTTCTGTAAAGTGCTTAGCTACTTTTAATTGTAATAAGGGCTATATAAATGAAATTTATTGTGCTTTTGCTACTTGTTTTTTGTGACTGCATGTGGTACCAGTGACAACCTGTAAAACAAAAGTAGGGACAACATTTGATTTGTTTTTCTTCAAAAACATCCATTATTCCACTGTGTGTGTGTGTGTGTGTGTGTGTGTGTGTGTGTGTGTGTGTGTGTGTGTGTGTGTGTGTGTGTGTGTGTGTGTGTGTGTGTGTGTGTGTGTGTGTGTGTGTGTGTGTGTGTGTGTGTGGTGTTTGGCTCAAGACAGTAAATAAGTGCCACTGAAAACAGGACAGCAGGACAGAGGGCAATGGAGAGCTTGGCAATGGTGAATCATCTCATAGGCCTACTACAGCAAGCTTTTTGTAATGCCACACACACACACTGCACACACACACACTGCACACACACACACACACACACTTACAATCTAAATATTTCCTTTGGTCATATTTGAAATATAAAGTTCACAGGACCTGCAGAGGTGAAGCTCTCAGCTGCCACCAACTTACAAGTCCTCAGTGTTGTCTGAGCAGTGTCCTGTCTGCAGAGAGCCCTTGTCATTATGCAGTGTGTGGTGTGTGTGTGTGTGTGTGTGTGTGTGTGTGTGTGTGTGTGTGTGTGTGTGTGTGTGTGTGTGTGTGTGTGTGTGTGTGCTGCAGTGTTGTTTTCAGAATGTATGTAAATGTCATTATGACATCACACATGACACCACAATCTTTGAGATGTCATGTGTGATGTCATAATGGCCAGAAAAACTATATATATGTCTCTAATACCTGGATTCAACCCACAACTTCTCGTGCTTCCCTGCGATTTCCTGCGATTTCCTGTGATTTCCCGTGATTTTCACCACTCACTTGAGCAGACATGGCCCTGAGCTTTAAAAAGGTCAGAGCCTTTTTATCATCAAAGGTCTCGACTTCAACAGACCATGCGATGGAAAACAGAAAGGAGCGTGAACTTTCATCAGGAAGTTCTTCTGAGTCTGTGTCTACAGTCAACTCCAGAGAAACTTGTGAAAAAGTTTCCAAATTTACCAGCAAGGACGATAAGGACTATGATGAGGATACATTTTCTACGCCAGTTGTAGCCCTCAGATACTCAAAGTCTCTCGACACTTTGGTATCGGTCCATGAGGAGTTGGAGTCCGATGACAGATGCTCCGATCAAGAACCAGCGACTGAACTTGTCTCTGCTACTGAACCCGCCGCTTCCCAGGTCAGAACCGAATCACATTCTTCGCTCTACTTGTCAACCGAAGAAAAGGATATCGTCGGCGCTCTGCTCCTGAAGGTGATGGCAAAGTTCCTCTGTAAGTCCAGGGTGTTAGTCACCACAGAGCAACTCCAGATCATCCTGAAGCAACATTTAAACCTTCTGGATGAACACTACCTGCCACCTGAAGTCATCACAAAGATAACCCAGGAGATGGACAAAATATCCAAGGCCATGGTGAAGGACCTTCACAAGATGTTTGGCTCTGCAGAAAAGCTGCTGGAGGCAGCGACCACAGCAAAAGATGCATCATTTAAGGATGCTGTGTGGATGGCTTTGCAAGTCAATTTAGAAGCCATCCCTCGACCAGACAATTTGAAATCTGCAGACACCAGGTTCTTCTCAGCGGTGGGAAGACACATCAGCAAAACCTTTCGCCGTTTGAAGAAGAGTCGGGCAGGTTCTAATACCGTAGGGATTATATTGCTAATCCTTTTTTGTATATCTGTACTTCCTTTATGAGAAAATTACAGTACAGATAAGATAAGGCTTTCCACAAATTCATCTAGTGTGGATCAGTAAGACCTTCTCCAACTTCTCCACCCTGATTCCTCTCTCTCTCTCTCTATCTATCATCTATCTATCTGTCTATCTCTCTATCTATCTATCTATCTATCTATCTATCTATCTATCTATCTATCTATCTATCTATCTATCTATCTATCTATCTATCTATCTATCTATCTATCTATCACCTCCATTCTTCACCTTTCTATTCTTCACCTCCTCTTTCTTTAAGGGCAGCACGGTGGGCTCAGTGATTTGCACTGCAGCCCCACAAAAACTCGTCCACCCCTCTGGTGGCTGTTTTCTGTGGTGAGTTCTGTGTTCTCCCCGTGTTCGCGTGAGTTTTCCCCGGGATGCTCCGGTTTCCTCTCACATCACAAAAACACAAACTAATTGGACTCTCTAAATTGCCCCCCAAAAACAAAAACAAAACAAAAAAATCAAACCCCCTCCCTGGGCTGCGACCTTATCGTGGTGGAGGGGTTTGCGTGTCCCAATGATCCCAGGAGCTATGTTGTCCGGGGCTTTATGCCCCTGGTAGGGTCTCCCATGACAAACAGGTCCTGGGTGAGGGACCAGACAAACAGCAGCCCAGAAGACCCCAATGACCAATAATAATGTTGGAACCACGAGTCCCTTGCCCGGACGCGGCTCACCGGGGTCCCCCCCTGGAGCCAGGCCCGGGGGTGGGGCTGGAGGGCCAGCGTCTGGTGGCCGGGCTACTTCCCACGGGGCCCGGCCGGGCACAGCCCCAAAAAGAGACGTGGGACCCCCCTCCAGCAGGCTCACCACCCGCAGGAGGGGCCATAGGGGTCCGGTGCTATGTGTGTTGGCCACATTGAAAATGTGCTTGAATTCACCCAAAATGCTGTGAAATTATAAACAACAACCTGTAAGACAAGATAAAACACAACAACTTGAAGACAAATCTGAATATAAACACATTAAAATAAAGTAAAATAAAAGATACAACACAATAAAAAATAACGCTCCACTTGGATTAAATTCCAAAGAATGTTCAGCAGCGACTTCAAAGTTTCTGAGAGAATGAACACACTGCTGCTGCCTACATGTTCACATTTTTCCCATCACTTTTCTAATCAATAAATAATACAAATACCTTTATTTGTTTAGCAACGCTACATGCATCACATATAAAAAGTGCAATTTAAGAAAGACCTTACAATACATATACAAAAGTACATAATAAAAGTAATAAAATAGCAGGTCTAATACTGATAAGTTACATAAAATTGCAAAAGATATTTAAAGACAGGCCTAGAAAAGGAAAATTTAGTGTTTAGTGACAGTGGGGAACATTTAAGAGAACAGATTTAGAGAATCTCAGGGATCTATAACTTAGTCAACATATCAGATAAATAGTCAGGAACTAGTAGATTAAAAGATTTAAAAACTAAATTGAATTATGAAATGAGCAGAAAGCCAATAAAAAGCCTTTAAAAGCGAAGTCTTTGCATTTGGTTTTGGTGCAAAGATGCAAAATTTCTCAAGATTTCTTGGGCGTTTTAGGATAAATGAAGTCTGCAAGAAATAGTACAAGCATGAAAAGGTTAAAAACTATATTTTTAGTGATGTTTCTCAACTGAGATCTAAGTTGAATCTGACTTTCTTTATCTCCAGTGATGGTCAGACCTCTAATTGTAGTCTTTAGACACGTTTCTGTAGCAACTCAGGCTACGCTAAAGACTAGTGATGGCGAGATGAAGCTTCATGAAGCACTGAAGCTTTCCATCCAACTGGTTCACTCATGGTTCGAAGCTTCATGATGCTTCATTTGCTACTGGACAAATAAAAGTAGAATGACACACTAGCTTTGCTATGTGAAGCTGTGAATTGTGCTTAAATGATAATGCCAATAAACAAGTAATATACTTAATATAGTGTCTGCTTTTCCTGATAGCAGGACAGAGGGGGAATGGAAACAAATTGGAGAGAGATTTGAGATTTGTAGCTTGATTGCTTGATTGATGTCAGGTTCTGGCTTTCTGTAAAGTGCTTAGCTACTTTTAATTGTAATAAGGGCTATATAAATGAAATTTATTGTGCTTTTGCTACTTGTTTTTTGTGACTGCATGTGGTACCAGTGACAACCTGTAAAACAAAAGTAGGGACAACATTTGATTTGTTTTTCTTCAAAAACATCCATTATTCCACTGTGTGTGTGTGTGTGTGTGTGTGTGTGTGTGTGTGTGTGTGTGTGTGTGTGTGTGTGTGTGTGTGTGTGTGTGTGTGTGTGTGTGTGTGTGTGTGTGTGTGTGTGTGTGTGGTGTTTGGCTCAAGACAGTAAATAAGTGCCACTGAAAACAGGACAGCAGGACAGAGGGCAATGGAGAGCTTGGCAATGGTGAATCATCTCATAGGCCTACTACAGCAAGCTTTTTGTAATGCCACACACACACACACTGCACACACACACACTGCACACACACACACACACACACTTACAATCTAAATATTTCCTTTGGTCATATTTGAAATATAAAGTTCACAGGACCTGCAGAGGTGAAGCTCTCAGCTGCCACCAACTTACAAGTCCTCAGTGTTGTCTGAGCAGTGTCCTGTCTGCAGAGAGCCCTTGTCATTATGCAGTGTGTGGTGTGTGTGTGTGTGTGTGTGTGTGTGTGTGTGTGTGTGTGTGTGTGTGTGTGTGTGTGTGTGTGTGGTGTTTGGCTCAAGACAGTAAATAAGTGCCACTGAAAACAGGACAGCAGGACAGAGGGCAATGGAGAGCTTGGCAATGGTGAATCATCTCATAGGCCTACTACAGCAAGCTTTTTGTAATGCCACACACACACACTGCACACACACACACTGCACACACACACACACACACACTTACAATCTAAATATTTCCTTTGGTCATATTTGAAATATAAAGTTCACAGGACCTGCAGAGGTGAAGCTCTCAGCTGCCACCAACTTACAAGTCCTCAGTGTTGTCTGAGCAGTGTCCTGTCTGCAGAGAGCCCTTGTCATTATGCAGTGTGTGGTGTGTGTGTGTGTGTGTGTGTGTGTGTGTGTGTGTGTGTGTGTGTGTGTGTGTGTGTGTGTGTGTGTGTGTGTGTGCTGCAGTGTTGTTTTCAGAATGTATGTAAATGTCATTATGACATCACACATGACACCACAATCTTTGAGATGTCATGTGTGATGTCATAATGGCCAGAAAAACTATATATATGTCTCTAATACCTGGATTCAACCCACAACTTCTCGTGCTTCCCTGCGATTTCCTGCGATTTCCTGTGATTTCCCGTGATTTTCACCACTCACTTGAGCAGACATGGCCCTGAGCTTTAAAAAGGTCAGAGCCTTTTTATCATCAAAGGTCTCGACTTCAACAGACCATGCGATGGAAAACAGAAAGGAGCGTGAACTTTCATCAGGAAGTTCTTCTGAGTCTGTGTCTACAGTCAACTCCAGAGAAACTTGTGAAAAAGTTTCCAAATTTACCAGCAAGGACGATAAGGACTATGATGAGGATACATTTTCTACGCCAGTTGTAGCCCTCAGATACTCAAAGTCTCTCGACACTTTGGTGTCAGTCCATGAAGAGTTGGAGTCCGATGACAGATGCTCCGATCAAGAACCAGCGACTGAACTTGTCTCTGCTACTGAACCCGCCGCTTCCCAGGTCAGAACCGAATCACATTCTTCGCTCTACTTGTCAACCGAAGAAAAGGATATCGTCGGCGCTCTGCTCCTGAAGGTGATGGCAAAGTTCCTCTGTAAGTCCAGGGTGTTAGTCACCACAGAGCAACTCCAGATCATCCTGAAGCAACAGTTAAACCTTCTGGATGAACACTACCTGCCACCTGAAGTCATCACAAAGATAACCCAGGAGATGGACAAAATATCCAAGGCCATGGTGAAGGACCTTCACAAGATGTTTGGCTCTGCAGAAAAGCTGCTGGAGGCAGCGACGACAGCAAAAGATGCATCATTTAAGGATGCTGTGTGGATGGCTTTGCAAGTCAATTTAGAAGCCATCCCTCGACCAGACAATTTGAAATCTGCAGACACCAGGTTCTTCTCAGCGGTGGGAAGACACATCAGCAAAACCTTTCGCCGTTTGAAGAAGAGTCGGGCAGGTTCTAATACCGTAGGGATTATATTACTAATCCTTTTTTGTATATCTGTACTTCCTTTATGAGAAAATTACAGTACAGATAAGATAAGGCTTTCCACAAATTCATCTAGTGTGGATCAGTAAGACCTTCTCCAACTTCTCCACCCTGATTCCCCTCTCTCTCTCTCTCTATCTATCTATCTATCTATCTATCTATCTATCTATCTATCTATCTATCTATCTATCTGTCTATCTATCTATCTATCTATCTATCTATCTATCTATCTATCTATCTATCTATCTATCTATCTATCTATCTATCTATCTATCTATCTATCTATCTATCTATCTATCTATCTATCTATCTATCTATCACCTCCATTCTTCACCTTTCTATTCTTCACCTCCTCTTTCTTTAAGGGCAGCACGGTGGGCTCAGTGATTTGCACTGCAGCCCCACAAAAACTCGTCCACCCCTCTGGTGGCTGTTTTCTGTGGTGAGTTCTGTGTTCTCCCCGTGTTCGCGTGAGTTTTCCCCGGGATGCTCCGGTTTCCTCTCACATCACAAAAACACAAACTAATTGGACTCTCTAAATTGCCCCCCAAAAACAAAAACAAAACAAAAAAATCAAACCCCCTCCCTGGGCTGCGACCTTATCGTGGTGGAGGGGTTTGCGTGTCCCAATGATCCCAGGAGCTATGTTGTCGGGGCTTTATGCCCCTGGTAGGGTCTCCCATGACAAACAGGTCCTGGGTGAGGGACCAGACAAACAGCAGCCCAGAAGACCCCAATGACCAATAATAATGTTGGAACCACGAGTCCCTTGCCCGGACGCGGCTCACCGGGGTCCCCCCCTGGAGCCAGGCCCGGGGGTGGGGCTGGAGGGCCAGCGTCTGGTGGCCGGGCTACTTCCCACGGGGCCCGGCCGGGCACAGCCCCAAAAAGAGACGTGGGACCCCCCTCCAGCAGGCTCACCACCCGCAGGAGGGGCCATAGGGGTCCGGTGCTATGTGTGTTGGCCACATTGAAAATGTGCTTGAATTCACCCAAAATGCTGTGAAATTATAAACAACAACCTGTAAGACAAGATAAAACACAACAACTTGAAGACAAATCTGAATATAAACACATTAAAATAAAGTAAAATAAAAGATACAACACAATAAAAAATAACGCTCCACTTGGATTAAATTCCAAAGAATGTTCAGCAGCGACTTCAAAGTTTCTGAGAGAATGAACACACTGCTGCTGCCTACATGTTCACATTTTTCCCATCACTTTTCTAATCAATAAATAATACAAATACCTTTATTTGTTTAGCAACGCTACATGCATCACATATAAAAAGTGCAATTTAAGAAAGACCTTACAATACATATACAAAAGTACATAATAAAAGTAATAAAATAGCAGGTCTAATACTGGTAAGTTACATAAAATTGCAAAAGATATTTAAAGACAGGCCTAGAAAAGGAAAATTTAGTGTTTAGTGACAGTGGGGAACATTTAAGAGAACAGATTTAGAGAATCTCAGGGATCTATAACTTAGTCAACATATCAGATAAATAGTCAGGAACTAGTAGATTAAAAGATTTAAAAACTAAATTGAATTATGAAATGAGCAGAAAGCCAATAAAAAGCCTTTAAAAGCGAAGTCTTTGCATTTGGTTTTGGTGCAAAGATGCAAAATTTCTCAAGATTTCTTGGGCGTTTTAGGATAAATGAAGTCTGCAAGAAATAGTACAAGCATGAAAAGGTTAAAAACTATATTTTTAGTGATGTTTCTCAACTGAGATCTAAGTTGAATCTGACTTTCTTTATCTCCAGTGATGGTCAGACCTCTAATTGTAGTCTTTAGACACGTTTCTGTAGCAACTCAGGCTACGCTAAAGACTAGTGATGGCGAGATGAAGCTTCATGAAGCACTGAAGCTTTCCATCCAACTGGTTCACTCATGGTTCGAAGCTTCATGATGCTTCATTTGCTACTGGACAAATAAAAGTAGAATGACACACTAGCTTTGCTATGTGAAGCTGTGAATTGTGCTTAAATGATAATGCCAATAAACAAGTAATATACTTAATATAGTGTCTGCTTTTCCTGATAGCAGGACAGAGGGGGAATGGAAACAAATTGGAGAGAGATTTGAGATTTGTAGCTTGATTGCTTGATTGATGTCAGGTTCTGGCTTTCTGTAAAGTGCTTAGCTACTTTTAATTGTAATAAGGGCTATATAAATGAAATTTATTGTGCTTTTGCTACTTGTTTTTTGTGACTGCATGTGGTACCAGTGACAACCTGTAAAACAAAAGTAGGGACAACATTTGATTTGTTTTTCTTCAAAAACATCCATTATTCCACTGTGTGTGTGTGTGTGTGTGTGTGTGTGTGTGTGTGTGTGTGTGTGTGTGTGTGTGTGTGTGTGTGTGTGTGTGTGTGTGTGTGTGTGTGTGTGTGTGTGTGTGTGTGTGGTGTTTGGCTCAAGACAGTAAATAAGTGCCACTGAAAACAGGACAGCAGGACAGAGGGCAATGGAGAGCTTGGCAATGGTGAATCATCTCATAGGCCTACTACAGCAAGCTTTTTGTAATGCCACACACACACACTGCACACACACACACTGCACACACACACACACACACACTTACAATCTAAATATTTCCTTTGGTCATATTTGAAATATAAAGTTCACAGGACCTGCAGAGGTGAAGCTCTCAGCTGCCACCAACTTACAAGTCCTCAGTGTTGTCTGAGCAGTGTCCTGTCTGCAGAGAGCCCTTGTCATTATGCAGTGTGTGGTGTGTGTGTGTGTGTGTGTGTGTGTGTGTGTGTGTGTGTGTGTGTGTGTGTGTGTGTGTGTGTGTGTGTGTGTGTGCTGCAGTGTTGTTTTCAGAATGTATGTAAATGTCATTATGACATCACACATGACACCACAATCTTTGAGATGTCATGTGTGATGTCATAATGGCCAGAAAAACTATATATATGTCTCTAATACCTGGATTCAACCCACAACTTCTCGTGCTTCCCTGCGATTTCCTGCGATTTCCTGTGATTTCCCGTGATTTTCACCACTCACTTGAGCAGACATGGCCCTGAGCTTTAAAAAGGTCAGAGCCTTTTTATCATCAAAGGTCTCGACTTCAACAGACCATGCGATGGAAAACAGAAAGGAGCATGAACTTTCATCAGGAAGTTCTTCTGAGTCTGTATCTACAGTCAACTCCAGAGAAACTTGTGAAAAAGTTTCCAAATTTACCAGCAAGGACGATAAGGACTATGATGAGGATACATTTTCTACGCCAGTTGTAGCCCTCAGATACTCAAAGTCTCTCGACACTTTGGTATCGGTCCATGAGGAGTTGGAGTCCGATGACAGATGCTCCGATCAAGAACCAGCGACTGAACTTGTCTCTGCTACTGAACCCGCCGCTTCCCAGGTCAGAACCGAATCACATTCTTCGCTCTACTTGTCAACCGAAGAAAAGGATATCGTCGGCGCTCTGCTCCTGAAGGTGATGGCAAAGTTCCTCTGTAAGTCCAGGGTGTTAGTCACCACAGAGCAACTCCAGATCATCCTGAAACAACAGTTAAACCTTCTGGATGAACACTACCTGCCACCTGAAGTCATCACAAAGATAACCCAGGAGATGGACAAAATATCCAAGGCCATGGTGAAGGACCTTCACAAGATGTTTGGCTCTGCAGAAAAGCTGCTGGAGGCAGCGACGACAGCAAAAGATGCATCATTTAAGGATGCTGTGTGGATGGCTTTGCAAGTCAATTTAGAAGCCATCCCTCGACCAGACAATTTGAAATCTGCAGACACCAGGTTCTTCTCAGCGGTGGGAAGACACATCAGCAAAACCTTTCGCCGTTTGAAGAAGAGTCGGGCAGGTTCTAATACCGTAGGGATTATATTGCTAATCCTTTTTTGTATATCTGTACTTCCTTTATGAGAAAATTACAGTACAGATAAGATAAGGCTTTCCACAAATTCATCTAGTGTGGATCAGTAAGACCTTCTCCAACTTCTCCACCCTGATTCCTCTCTCTCTCTCTCTATCTATCATCTATCTATCTGTCTATCTATCTATCTATCTATCTATCTATCTATCTATCTATCTATCTATCTATCTATCTATCTATCTGTCTATCTATCTATCTATCTATCTATCTATCTATCTATCTATCTATCTATCTATCTATCTATCTATCTATCTATCTATCTATCTATCTATCTATCACCTCCATTCTTCACCTTTCTATTCTTCACCTCCTCTTTCTTTAAGGGCAGCACGGTGGGCTCAGTGATTTGCACTGCAGCCCCACAAAAACTCGTCCACCCCTCTGGTGGCTGTTTTCTGTGGTGAGTTCTGTGTTCTCCCCGTGTTCGCGTGAGTTTTCCCCGGGATGCTCCGGTTTCCTCTCACATCACAAAAACACAAACTAATTGGACTCTCTAAATTGCCCCCCAAAAACAAAAACAAAACAAAAAAATCAAACCCCCTCCCTGGGCTGCGACCTTATCGTGGTGGAGGGGTTTGCGTGTCCCAATGATCCCAGGAGCTATGTTGTCGGGGGCTTTATGCCCCTGGTAGGGTCTCCCATGACAAACAGGTCCTGGGTGAGGGACCAGACAAACAGCAGCCCAGAAGACCCCAATGACCAATAATAATGTTGGAACCACGAGTCCCTTGCCCGGACGCGGCTCACCGGGGTCCCCCCCTGGAGCCAGGCCCGGGGGTGGGGCTGGAGGGCCAGCGTCTGGTGGCCGGGCTACTTCCCACGGGGCCCGGCCGGGCACAGCCCCAAAAAGAGACGTGGGACCCCCCTCCAGCAGGCTCACCACCCGCAGGAGGGGCCATAGGGGTCCGGTGCTATGTGTGTTGGCCACATTGAAAATGTGCTTGAATTCACCCAAAATGCTGTGAAATTATAAACAACAACCTGTAAGACAAGATAAAGCACAACAACTTGAAGACAAATCTGAATATAAACACATTAAAATAAAGTAAAATAAAAGATACAACACAATAAAAAATAACGCTCCACTTGGATTAAATTCCAAAGAATGTTCAGCAGCGACTTCAAAGTTTCTGAGAGAATGAACACACTGCTGCTGCCTACATGTTCACATTTTTCCCATCACTTTTCTAATCAATAAATAATACAAATACCTTTATTTGTTTAGCAACGCTACATGCATCACATATAAAAAGTGCAATTTAAGAAAGACCTTACAATACATATACAAAAGTACATAATAAAAGTAATAAAATAGCAGGTCTAATACTGGTAAGTTACATAAAATTGCAAAAGATATTTAAAGACAGGCCTAGAAAAGGAAAATTTAGTGTTTAGTGACAGTGGGGAACATTTAAGAGAACAGATTTAGAGAATCTCAGGGATCTATAACTTAGTCAACATATCAGATAAATAGTCAGGAACTAGTAGATTAAAAGATTTAAAAACTAAATTGAATTATGAAATGAGCAGAAAGCCAATAAAAAGCCTTTAAAAGCGAAGTCTTTGCATTTGGTTTTGGTGCAAAGATGCAAAATTTCTCAAGATTTCTTGGGCGTTTTAGGATAAATGAAGTCTGCAAGAAATAGTACAAGCATGAAAAGGTTAAAAACTATATTTTTAGTGATGTTTCTCAACTGAGATCTAAGTTGAATCTGACTTTCTTTATCTCCAGTGATGGTCAGACCTCTAATTGTAGTCTTTAGACACGTTTCTGTAGCAACTCAGGCTACGCTAAAGACTAGTGATGGCGAGATGAAGCTTCATGAAGCACTGAGGCTTTCCATCCAACTGGTTCACTCATGGTTCGAAGCTTCATGATGCTTCATTTGCTACTGGACAAATAAAAGTAGAATGACACACTAGCTTTGCTATGTGAAGCTGTGAATTGTGCTTAAATGATAATGCCAATAAACAAGTAATATACTTAATATAGTGTCTGCTTTTCCTGATAGCAGGACAGAGGGGGAATGGAAACAAATTGGAGAGAGATTTGAGATTTGTAGCTTGATTGCTTGATTGATGTCAGGTTCTGGCTTTCTGTAAAGTGCTTAGCTACTTTTAATTGTAATAAGGGCTATATAAATGAAATTTATTGTGCTTTTGCTACTTGTTGTTTTGTGACTGCATGTGGTACCAGTGACAACCTGTAAAACAAAAGTAGGGACAACATTTGATTTGTTTTTCTTCAAAAACATCCATTATTCCACTGTGTGTGTGTGTGTGTGTGTGTGTGTGTGTGTGTGTGTGTGTGTGTGTGTGTGTGTGTGTGTGTGTGTGTGTGTGTGTGTGTGTGTGTGTGTGTGTGTGTGTGTGTGTGTGTGTGTGTGTGTGTGTTTCTCTCCCTTATGGTTGGATATCTGTACATATAATCAGTATAATATAATAATAACAAATTGTCCTTCCAGAGTGGAGGTAAATCCTTCAAACCCTTAGAAGCATGTGTCTGATCAGTGTGTTCATAAGTGAGTATTGTGTCGGTCATTGAAGACATACTTGAACGTCTCAGGTTGAATTAAAGGGTTGTTTTTTTTTACATCTTCTATAATCGCCACATCCAATACAAAAGCCTGCAGGGAGATGGAGTCAGACTGGGGCGAAAAGTCAAGAAGTAAAAGTAAGAGATGCTTGGTGATGAATACGCAGCATTGTTGAGAGCAACATATGAATCTGCTCTGCTGAATCCCTCCGTCTGTCTGCCTTTTCTCTGCTGAAGTTCCCACCAACGCTCTGTCTGTGTTTGTGTTGGAGGCTTTGCATGTTCGCAGAGAGCAAACAAGGATTTCATTAAGTGTAAAAGCCTGACTTTCTGGTGATCAGTGGCTCTTCTCATCGGTCACCTGGAGTGGCCTAACCGACCGCAGCGTCTAGATTGATGAGCGGAACAGAGAAAGGAAGGGAGTGGCTGAGATGGAGTGGAAATGGAGAGGAAGGAGGTGTTTGTGCTGATGGAGAGACAGATGAGGGATAATGAATCACATTGACCTTCCAAGCTCTTTTTCTGATATATGGGGAATAGTGTATTACGTAAGAGCTTCAGTGGTCATTTCACTTTTCGCTGTTAAAATGATCAAATACTTACTTGCAGGATAAATACACTGAGTGTGTAAACACACGGTTAACAAGCTGTGTGCTGAGCAAAGACAGACGCTGCTGGATAATTTTATGCAGTGCATTTACAGCTAACTAGGACTGCTGAAAAATGATCCTACCTCAGGAGAAGACAAATGAAACCAGCACCCACTCATGAAAAACACGGCTCTGTAGCACCAGCAGACACCAAGAACTCCACAGGGAAGCTTTAGGTTGAAGGGGTGGAGGTAAGGGATGAGGCAGGTACATCCTCAACCTCTTCCTCAAGTGGTTCATTATGCTAGAATGGAAGGGAAAGTCTGGTAACACGGTGATGTTACTATTAATACATATATATATCAGTACAGGAGGTCCTCGGTTCACACTGTTTCACCGTTACGTTGTGACTGATTACGGGCCGGTCCTCGGTTTAACGTACGGTGTTTCATCGTCATGTCAGAACTGGTTCAGTGGAACTAGCTGTTGAGTCAGAGCGGATGAATACTGTATGTACAGTAGTCACCAGGCGCTATCAGACAGCTTTGTTTCCATTTGCCACCACATTGGATCATGCTACATTCGCTAACTTCATTATGGCTCCCAAGCATCAATCAGACTTACAGTTTACATTTTCTCTGGTATTTTCTTACCAAGTCGTGTTCCAGTGTGAGCTAATGACTGTTTGTCGTTACTGTAGTTGTACAAATATGTAAACTGATCGATATCATGATGCACATAACTGCTTTGTTTACATTTTCACCGGAGTTCCGACTTACAGTAAAAATCGACTTATGTCCCGCCGTATGAGACATTTCTGCACTGACAGAGATCAGGCCCCTATAAACTGTTAAAATCCATCATGTTCCATCGAATAAAGTACGGTTTGAGCACCAATACTTCACCTGAATGAACCGAACACATCAGTCGGAGTTAAACCGGCTTCATAGAGGTCAAACCAAGTTCATGCAATCGCACTAATGCAGCACAGCTTCAGGTAATTGATATAATTGCACGTGCACACAGTTCTGAAGCAGCTCATGAGGTCAAGCATAGATCTGATTGTTCCAGAATGGAAGACAGCAGCGGTGCAGAAAGACCGACAATGTTCATACAACCGTTGGAATATAATACGAAGAATTCACACATATCATAATGAGAAACAGCAATACAGAAGCAGAGAAGAAGACTGCTGAGAAATGGCTGATTGATCGAGTGAAAGTAGCAAATAAGCTAAGAAAATATTGGATAAAGTCTGATTAAATCCAGATTGTAAACTACAATGCTACAATAGAGACTTCAGCTCCAATGGAAATATCATTTTATGTTTTCAATTCTAAAGTAACAACTGTATGCTACTTTTTCTATGATATATTTCTGTTTTTCTGTGTCTTTATCATCATGGATCATCCGTAAAATCAGACTATTATTGATGCATGATTCATGCATCACGAATTCAGTCTAATAACGGTAACAACAGACATTACTGTTCACCATCAGAGCATAGTCGTGATGTAATATGATTTAAAAAATAATTGTTGAACACATTTTCTAGAAGCACAGCAAGCAGCAGTGGCCACTGTTCAGATGTAGTGTTATTATTTAGATTCAGGTTAAGAGGAATAATGGAGATTTCAAGCTTGTACGTCTTAGTTCTGGCCATGGCCCATTAAACTAATAATGAAATGTACATGTTCTAAATACGATCTATAACTAGAAGCTCCTTCATCATTGGCAGATATTGAATTGGCTTCACGGAACTGCAGCAACTTAACAGTAAGTCAGACTAACTGACTCATTTGGTAAATTTGCATTATGGAACAGGCCCCAGGCCTCTGTTGTTCCATTTCCAGATATGATCCAAACCTAGAAGCTTCTTCTGCAGCTCCTTCATCTCCAACCTATGCTGAATTGGCTTGAACTAAAAACTATGACAGAAAGTCAGAGTAGCTGAAATAAGCCTGAGTATTTTTGGTTAATGCGTTTTATTTGTTCCGTGTACACATACTGTATATCCCAAGTATGATCCAAACTGAGAGGTTTCTATGACAGCTCCTAGCACTCCACATATCTGGAACTGACTTTATTGAACCAAAATAACCTAAAAGTAAGTTAGTCTAACTGAAATAAGCCTGGCTTATTTGGTAAACCAGCTTCATGAAAGAGGTCTTCTCATGTTCCATGTCCACATATCTCCCACATGTGACTGAAACCTTTCTTGTATTGTGTATCTAAATGTAGTCTGAGCTTTTCGTTCATTCCACCATGAACGTCAACTTGCCGAGACTTTAAAATTTCTCGCGACAGGCAATCCATCACAGTGAACATTTCATCGCCTCCTTCTTTGTACAGCCTCCGTTATCATTCCCGGGAATGCAAATCAACTCAACTCCTGCAGTATCAGAGTCTGACCTCTGAGTAACTGAACAGCGTGAAAGGTGTCAGCGTCTGTATGAAAGCTTCCATGTGGAAAGTCTCTTTTTTATCTATCCGCTGCCAAGATAAAGAAGACTCTCAGCGGGAAAGATTCATGTCCCCCAGACGCCCCCACCCCACCGCCGCTATCTAACCTCCTAAAGAAACGGCTAGGCCAATTAACCTCCCTCATTACCGCTGCTATAGGCCTTCCGCTCGGAAGACGCGACACCGGATGGGGGAGTGGCAGAGGCGTGGGTGGGGGGCGAGGGGTGCTGATGGCTGGCAATGCAGAAGAAGGAAGGAATAAATCAGCGAAATGAAAAATAGGAAAACGCAATTTGTCACACCATTGTCGGCTTCCCTTTCTCCCCCCCCTCCCGTTGCAAGAGGAGCATGGATTCACGAGGCGAGGCTTGCGTGTCAGCCCAGCTGCTGCATCTATTTAAATGAGACTCACAGCTTCATGAAGTGAGACCGCAGATCCTTTCAATATGCAGCTCTGCAGCCGCCGTGCGTGTCTGGATGAAGGGGAGGCAGACGGAGAGGGCGTAGTGGAAGCTGATCCGAGGGAAAGAGACACAGTAAACCAATTTTTTGAAGATAACTCCGCGGATGCATGAGCGAGATTGAAAGTGTGGAGGAGGTCTATAGCCTTAATGGGTCGCTGGGATGCACGCAGCGACTATAAAAGACAAACCGTGTTGACAGGAAAAGCCTGGCTCATTATTCAGTTTGTCTGTGAGGAAAAAGTAAGAAGGAAAGTCTCTCAGTCGCTGCATATGTTCTCTGTTTCATCAGATAAAGGAACCTTTTGAAGCAGCAATTCATTAAGAATGCTACTCTCTTGTGCGGTTGCAGGGCTTTTACTGGAGATGGAGCTTGAATGACACATCTGTCAGCTTCTAATAAAATATGAATCAGCAGCACTCTTTATAAATGATTCCAAAATTTACTATTATGAAGATGAGGGGGAAAAGAACAACATATTCGAGAGCGTTCTCCAGTCCCTTCAGAGGAACTCTGATGATTTTACGTGTAAAGATCTCTGGGAATAGTCATGTGGAAGTAGCTGTAGAGTCTGCTGAAGCAAAACTTTGTGAAGTGTGAGAAAGGGTGATGGTTGGGAGACTGTGTTAGAAAGCTTCAAAACTGGGGCATACTGTTTAAAAATGTAAATATCAAAAAGCTAGGACTGTCTGTTGGTGTATTAGTGGAAATACAGGATCCGGTGTTCTGGGAGTTTGATTCATCGGGAGACGAAAAGACGGTGGACAAATCTTTGTCCATTGGCTGGTTGGCCCACTTTACTCTGTTAACATCTCTCAACAACAACTGGAAGGTTTACCGTGAAATTTTACACTGATCTTAATGGTCGTCCTGCGGGTCAAAATTGACCTGTTTTAAAGTTTGACAATGTGGAAAAAAAAAATATTTTCACAGTGAAACTTCTGATGTCCACATTTTCAACATTTTTGGGAAATCTGTGAACATTGTTTGGTGGAAAAAAAGAAATGTTAAAAATGTTTCTTAAGAACATTCACCAAAAAATCAACCAAAATCCAGTGAAATTTGCTGGATTCAAGGAAACAATATTTTTTGGTGCCCGTAAATGAGGACAACAGGAGGGTTAATTCAGTAGTTTTGAGGTGTATTTTCCGACAGAAGGTGAATAGATAGATGTTGATTTCCTTGACAGTTTTGTAATCAACATCTATCTTTTCGCCTTATGTCTGATCAAAAGAACGCAAAGCTACTTCATCAATAAGACTTGATGAACGTTTTTGACGGGTTTAATTCATTTTGATCATTTCTTGGCTTTTCCTGTTGGTTCACCACAAGTTTGACTTTTGTAATTTGGTTGAAAAGCCTCAACAGCAGCTGGATGGATTGACTTTTCTTCTGGTACAATAACTAGCACTCACATGACATTTTAATGCCCTCTGCTGTGTAATGTGTTCAGTGCTTATTACCAAGTGTTAGCAGGTTGGTGAGCATTTTAAATACACCTGCTAAACATGTTAGTGAGCCACTGATATTCAGCTCAAACCTCACATCCACAGTTTAATCTGCCTCTTGTGGGTTCCTCTGCTTTACAACAGTAAAATTCCAAATGTCTGGAGGAACCACGTGGATCTGCAGAAACTGTTAAAAGCTGATGCCTGGGAGAGATTACTAACATGTTACTGCTTGCATTTTTCCCATTTTTGTGTGTTTCTGCTCAGAAGAAGAAAGATTTCGCTTTGTCCACATTAATTAAGTGAAGAGAGCAGATAAAACAGAACATCTGCCTTGATGGATTCCTCAACATCTGCTTTGCTTCCGAACTGTCAAAAGTTTGTGGATTTACACTTCAGTAGCTTTAAAACAGCAGCGAGAGGGACAGAAAGGTGTCGGGAGGTTTCCCCAGATGGCTCAGGATGATGAGAGGACACCTGAGGAGCTACAGGTGAGTTATCATCACCTCTGGACCTCAGACCGTTTACCTGATCGATGGAGAGCAGCAGAGCCGTCTACAGCTATACATACAGATATACATACACTGGAAAAACATGTCATTTTTACAGTAAAATTCCAGCAGCTGTGGTCGCCAGAATGCTACTGTAAAATCATGGTAAAACATTTTCTACATTTACGGTAAAAAACGCATCGATATTGTTGATTTTAGGGTTAAAAACGTGCTTCATTCCATATTTTACTGTAAAAAAAAAAACGTTTTAACCTTTAAAAATGTGAAAATTTACATGAAAATACCTAATAAAATAAAGTCTGTGTAACCTGTTATAAATATTACAGCATTTTTTACATCAGCACAACATTTAGTGTATTTAACATTAAATATGCATATTTTTTGGCAAAAATTGCAGTTAAAGCTGTTAGAACATATGTCCGTTATTAACACAAAGTTACATCAGTTTGAACGGTAACAAACTGTATTTTTTTTACATGCAATAAATGCAGAAATTGAAATGTTTCTTGTTATAAATATTGCAGCATGTTTCAATTATCAGCGCAACAATATGTTCATTTAACTGTCAAAAACTGTATTCTTTTCAAGAATTAAATGCAAAAATGACTGTATTGTTTTACACATTTTTCCATTAAAAACTGTGCAGGAGTCGGTAAATGTATTTTTTAACAAAAAAATAAATTAAAAAAAACCCCACTTTTCTTCTGATTAACCTGTTTACGGTGATTCAGTGTTAAATAAACTGAGTTTACAGATTTTTACCGTCATGGTTTGACAGTTTTTCACCATACAATGTACAATCATTTTTTACAGTGCATGTCTCTTTATGGACTGTGCTCGACTCTATCTGGGATCCAAAGGAAGCAATCGGGGGAAATGGATGGACGGAGTGTTTGTGTGTCGGAGACAGGGAAAGTTTTCACGCCCTCGTATCGGACCGTCTGGCGACTGTACCCTGCCTGTCACCTTTGGGTGCTGCTGCCGCCACCTCCATCTGTTTACCTCTTTTTCCATTCAATAACCCGACGTGATACAAGACGTCAGGTCAGCTAATACTGACTAATTGCAGTGAATGAAGGGGGATGGAAAATGTCATCAGGAAGCCAAATGAGTTTTAATTAGAGCCTATAACCAGATATAGCAGATCTGTCAATCTCCAACTCACTCCGCAACTGGGACAGAAGAGGGGGGAGTTGAAAGAGGAATAACAGCACAGACCCGAGAGGGAAAGGAGAGAATGAAAGGTATGCAGGAGGAAGGAAAAGAGAGAGAGGTTGTGGTGGATTAGAAAGGCGAGGGAATGGAGGTTTTCACATCACAGCAGCATTGCTCCAACTGAGCACGATTCAGTCTGAGTGAGACTCTGCTGCCCTCTAAAGGTTACAGCTCTCAGGATATGAGCACATTCACAAGGCAGCGTGCATCCAGAAGAGTGTGTGTGTGGTGTGTGTGTGTGTGGATGGATAGAGTGTGTGTGTACGTGTGTGTGTCCTGATTGCTCGTAAAACCGTGAAGTCCTTTGAAGACAGACCAAGGGATTGGATGGGCTGTGGGTGCAGGGTCGGGTTACCAGGGGGTGAAGAAGGAGGAGAATGGTGATGATGTGAGGTGAGAAGCATGAAGGAGGGCCAGGGACGGCGACCAGGAAGAATGGATTAACACACTTGGATGAACTCCCCCCCCCTCTGCCAACACACACACACACACACACACACACACACACACACACACACACACACACACACACGCACACACGCACACACGCACACACCTCACACGCACACGCCATCGCTGCAGGTAAAGCCAGCTCAGTATCAACTGAAAATCCCACTTTTCTCACATCATCACTTACCTGCAACGCTGCTGTGAATAGACCACACAATGACATTTAGAACTCCTACGAAAGCCTTCATCATGAAAAGCGACTCGAGCCCCCCCCCCCAAAAAAGCGCGCCATGCATTGATTTCCCTCAAATGTCAGGAGCGAGTGTTACAATAAAATGGCACACCCTATAAAATTCCAGAGGATGCATCTTTCAGACCGAGCTGAAACCCTGCAACAGCACACAGCAAAAATACTTTGATTTCTTTTCACCGGCACCAACGCATTTCAATGGGTAATGAAGAGCTGCATGGGAACAAAGATTTTTATTTGTGCTCTTTTAGCTGGTGTGAGGTGCTTCTTTTGGGAAAATGTGATGGAATTTCAACATTTCCAACATTGTTTGGCCTCAGTCAATTAGAGTTGGTCAAAATGCACCTGAGGAGGCACATTAGCTGAGTTTCTGAGACTATTTTACAAAAAAATTTAGATTTTAAGCCAAATTTTCCAGATAGTAAGCTTGAGATTTAGTAGATTCATTTGGTGTGAGAAAATCTGCAATTAAACGAGTCGTCTGTAATCAGCAAGGGTCAGAGTTCACCACTTTGGGCAACAGTTTAATGCAGAGGTGTCAGTCATTTTAGTTCAGGTTCCACATTCAACCCAGTTTGATCTCAAGTGACCAGTAAAACCACAGCATAATAACCGACAAGTGACCACAACTCCTAATGTTTCCTTTGTTTTACTGCCAAAAGGTACATTTTGAAATGTTTTTCATTTCAGGAATTATCTTTCAACAAAACATCATGAACAACCTGAAATTTCTCAAGAAAAATAAATTCAATTTCCACAACATTCAGCCTCAGTTTATCATTTCCACATTACAACTTCCAGATTACAGAGTTTCTACAAAGGAACACAACATTTAGCCACCTGGAACTGAACCACAGAGGAATTTACTTTATGATCAGAACAACTTGTCATGGTATAGAAATTATTTTAAATTTATAGTTTTACTAATTTACAGTCTGCAGTTAATGTCTTCTCTGGAATTTTTACACTTTGAGGGCCGGATTGGACCCTCTGGAGGACCGCTTTTGGCCCACGGGCCGCATGTTGGACACCCTGTTTTAATGGCTGCTGGAAGATGCTAATGCTAACGTATAAAGTTCAATAAAAGGTCGTCCATCTTGTTTGGACAATAACACTTTTTTTGCATTTTGCTTCCCCTTATGACATTTTCTGGGATGTAAATTGTATTCGAGGAATCACCGACTGCATTTTTGCTCTTTTTTTCCTCCACTGTGGCAAAACGATCACAGGAAGCAGTCATGGCTGACTTGGAATGGTTCTGTTTGTGTTTCTGTGTTTACACTCCATAACATTTAGCAGAATCACTTCAGTGAAATGGAATGAAAGCCTTCTGTTTGGCAGAGAGGCGGTTTGATGAAGTTTGGCTGATTAATAAGTAACTGTGATAATATGAATCTATTGCAGCCCTTTTAAAATCAAAACTAAAGCCAATAACAGAACAGTATTTTAATAATTGGTGGCTCCAGATTTATAAAAAAAATCTAATTTATGACTAAATCCAACATATCAGAGCTGATCAGTGATACGGTCCGGCTTTTATTTCCTTTGTCGTCGCTTCAAAGTCACTCTGGAGATGAAGGCTGTACAATCTCAGACTTAATCACCATGAATTAAAATGTGAAAATGCCTCAGCCGCCACTTTCTGACTTTTCTGGTCACTGCGATCTGTAAAAAATGGATTAGCTTCATTTGTGAGGCAATTTCCTCCCAACGAGGGACAAGAAATGAAACACGCCACGCACACGTACACTTAAAAAAAGAAAAGGCTCGTCTGAATTACCGAATTATTTTTAGATGAGGCATGAATTTCCACGGCAGACAGTTTGTAATCAATTGTAATTATGTCTTGTGCTGCTTTTTGGAAAGTGTTAGCTCTGAGACGTGTCAGACACCCGAGCAGTGGAATATTGAATCCATTATCAACATGTGCAGGGCTGGAAATGTGACAAAACTACAATCTGATTAGATAAAAAATGAAGACTGGTCTGAGCACACACTGAGCGGAAATCATCACTGATCATGATTCTTGCTGCTCCGTTTGTCGACAAAAAGCTCAAACATGAAAATCCAATTTTGCTGCCATTTCATCATAAATCTGTAATAAAATCAACCGCTGCCTTTGTTACGAGGATATTTTAGGTAATTACATGTTCAGATTAGAATCATTTGTGCAGCCGTTTTCAAGTTAACTCCATTTAACACTCGAAAACTCGGCTTAATTACCATTTTAACATCTATTTACTTTTAAAACAGGGGTGTCCAACATGCAGCCCGTGGGCCAAAAGCGGTCCTCCAGAGGCTCCAATCCGGTCCTCAAAGTGGAAAAATTCTGTCTGATTTTTGTCGTTCATCTCATGTTTTTCTCGTTTTCTGTCTCATTTTTGTCATTTTGTGCCTCATTTTTGTGATATTTTGTCTTTTTTGTGTTGTTTTTTTTGTCTTTTACTGTCTGATTTTTGTCGTTTATCTCATGTTTTTGGCCTTTTGTCTCTCATTTTTGTTGTTTTGTGTCTCATTTTCGTCATTTTGTCTCATTTTTATAATATTTTGTCTTGTTTTTGTTGTTTTTTGTTTGACTTTTGTTTCTCGTTTTTGTTGTTGTTTCCTTTTTGTCTCGCTTGTGTTTTTTGTCTTATTTTTGTAATTTTGTGTTTTGCTTTATTCATTGTTTTGTGCATCGTTGTGTTGTTTTGTGTTTTTTGTCTCTCTTGTGTTGTCTACTTTTTGGGGTTTTTTTGCTCCTCGCTTTTGTCATTTTTTTGTCTTGTTTTTGTCATTTGTCCATTTTTTGTTGTTTTGTAACTTTTTTGTCTGTTTTTTGTTTTGTTTCTTGACTTGTCTAATTTTTTGCCATTTTGCATCTCATTTTTGTAATATTTTTTCTTGTTTTTGTTTTTTTTTTGTCTGACTTTTGTCATTTTGGTCATAAAGTAAAATACTACATCGTTCAGTTCCAGATAACTGAATATTCTGTGATATGATAAACTGAGGCTGAATGTTGTTGAAACTGAATTTATTTTTCTCAGGAAAGTTCAGGTTGTTCATAATGTTTTGTAAAAAGATAATTCCTTAAATGTGAACATTTTCAGAATGTACTTTATTGCACTGAAACAAAGGAACCTTTAGGAGTTGTGGTTATTTCTAGGTTATTATTCTGTGATTTTTCTGGTCCAGATCACTGGAGATCAGACTGGATGAATGTGGAACCTGAACTAAGATGAGGTTGACATGCCTGCTTTAAAATAATTCACATCTTGACCATCAGAGAGGTGGATTGACTTGTCCTCTGACTATCCTCCACTGAGGAGGTTTGTATCGTTTCATTTAGAGGCCTGTAAATCAGATTTCACTGCTTTAACTGTTCACACTGTGAGCAATTTGTCTTCTTACTCCGAGGGGAAATACCTGACTGACTGATTAAAAAAGTCATCATCTATGAAATAGGTTAGAAATGAAAGCTGTGGACTTTTAACCGGCCAACACCTTTGCTCATTTCTGGAGCAAAAAGGTGACTCGAAACAAGTCCTTGCTGCCGGCGTCAAGTGTGGAATATGTCACTGCTGTTTCCATGGCAACCTCCACCACAGTGTCCGTCCGCCTCCGTTATGCGATGGCGTGATAGTGCAGCTCTCGTCCCCCACGCACGGAGATGTATGGCTCTGTTATTGTCGCCGGTATCTCCGGAGACGCTCTCACCGTCTCTCAAGGGCATCCGTTAAACAACTGTCCTTTTTATGCTCCTTTATTCTCCTCCTCCCTTCTTCACAACCCAACACCATCAATCTAGCCATTTACTTTAACTTTATTTCTCACTCCATTAGTTTCTAGGACACGGAGCAGCACAAAGAGAGAAAAGGGGGAGAGAGAGGGAGATAGAGAGAGTGAAAAAAAAATGAAAAGAAAGTTTGGCTCCTTGGAGAGATAAAATGTAATTTCACAGTCAACTTGCTGTGATATATTATTTCACAACAATGGGGTGTGGGCTGATATGAGCCCTGCTTGGCACCTGTACAGAGCAGTTAGAACATCAGGACGGCTCCCTGGAGAGGCTGCCGGGGGGTGTGTGTGTGTGTGTGTGTGTGTGTGTGTGTGTGTGTGTGTGTGTGTGTGTGTGTGTGTGTGTGTGTGTGTGTGTGTGTGTGTGTGTGTGTGTGCGAAGGCCAAATTATCTAAAAAACGACCTGAACGGCGGCACCAGGAGGGTCCAGCCTGCCAGATTAAAGTGAACACAGTCAACTGTAAAATTTGAGCATCCGTGATACATGCAGGAAAAAAAATCCAATTTTGTTTAGAGTTATTTAATATGAAATAATATTTCCACTCTGTGATTTCATGCCTTTGTGTATTGAGCTTTAGTGGGGAAAGGCACTAAAACAGCAGGTGTAGATAAACCCAAGCACAGAAAAAAAAAGAAAGAAAATCCAATTCCCCCTATTCTCTGACATGTTTACAGTGAGACAGTTCATCCATATAAAGAATCTAAACATGATTTATTCTGGTAGCTGCTATCCCAGGACATGCTACGACATTGATGGACGCCTCGTGCTTCATTAGCTGCAGTCTGTCCTGGGAATCACTTACACAATATCAAACAGCTTCGGCCAGAAATCTAATGAGGCAAACAGCAGATGGGCTGAGCTACGGCACGTAAGAAATGCTCTAATTTCAATGCAAAATTAATATCAGCTGACATCCATTTAGTCAAGCTATTGGTTTGTGGATATTTGGTGAACCGTGTCCAGATATCAAGGACAAATTTAACACAATTATATTCATCAGTCAACACATTATTCCCACCAAGTGCAAACTAACCTGCAGAATAAAAGCCTCTCAGGTGTATTCCTGTGTCTTTTTCACAGTTTGCTGTTCTTCTGATACTGGGACACCAGCCCCAGCACCTGCTCTGAGGCTGTGATCACCTTGTTCTGCAGGTAGAGGGCGCTGTTCTTGGACGTCTCCTTCAGGAAGTAGCGATAGTTCACCATGATGCCGCAGGAGTTGGCCACGCCCCTGGGGCTGGTGTCGGCGTGCCAGTTGACCCTCCACATGGTGGCTCCGTTCTGCAGGTGGAAGTTTGCCACCGGGTTGAGGGCGAAGCCTCGGCGCTTCTCCCCGTAGAGGTACCAGGCACAGAGACGCATGAGGACGGGCTCCAGGACGCCGGACAGCCTCTCCGAACGCGTCCACTCGCCGGTGACGATCAGCTTACGGAGGGAGTCGACGGCCGGGGAGCCCGGGGTCGAGTCGGTGGCCTGTTCCACCTCCTTCCACTCCTGCTCAGACAGGAGGTCGGAGCCCCGGCCCTCCTTCCTGTACTGGCTCAGCAGGCCCTGCAGCCAGGAGGAGAAGCCTGGGATGGGAGACAGGCTGGAGAACTGGGCCATGTGAGGGAACTCACTCTGGAAGACACCAGGAGAGGAAAGGGAGGGATAATTAACCCCTACAGGGGGTTTACAGATCTGTTTTGATTTTCTTTTAAGGGCCCATACCGATGCCAAGTATTGGTAATCAAAAAAGACAACAACCGATATACGTTAGATGTAATATTTTAACTGTAAGTGACAGCAGAGAACCTGTCATTCATAACTAGACTTTTTCATTAATAAGGGAGACTATGACTGAATATGTAAAATAGGAATAGGATGATTAAATCAGGATGCTCTCCTCTGTTTGTGGGATCGACTGAGATTGATCAGTTGGTCTCCTGCTTTCACTGCCTCACTTTTATTGCCCACTAAGGTCCAGATCTGAAAGCATTAATTATTGTTTTCCAGACTGTTTCAGGTTAACCTTTGATTGACTTCGAACTTAGCAGCTAGTTGTTAGCGTAGCCTCAGCCACTGTGACAGAAGTAATTTCCTGGTTTGTGTTTCTTGTTCAGTTTTTGCTGCTTGGGAGACTTTTGAATCAGAATTTAAGTAGTGAAATGAATTCATCGATAATCTGCCAATGAAAAAATGTGCTGATAATCTGGAAAAATGCCAAATATCGGACACAATAACCAGCCAGGTCGATCCCTCACCCATGGACAACCAGTCTAATTCATTCATCAGGTCTGTAGTCAGAATGTTGTTGTGTTTTTACACTCCTAGGACCTTTAGAATCTGTCAGGCAGGCAGGTAGGTGGTACTTCTTTTAATATTAGGGGGCTGCGGCAGCAAATCTGAAAATAAAGTCACGTTTGAAGCAACTGATGCTGAGGATCAGTCAGATATCTCAGAAACTGAAACACAAAACTACTAAAACGAGAGTTTTTAAGGACCTGAGACAAGCACAGATGTGATGAAAAAAAACATGCATTTAAAGGTGGAAAAGCTCTTTTTGTATTTTCTGCTTTTAGAACACAGACTGCAGAATGATTTGCATTGTAACAGAGACAGCCACAGAATTTCCTCAACCTGGGAAATCACAGAAAAAAGAAAAGCTGGGGAAGGAATGGGGGATGAGAAAGCCAGGTAAACGTAGAAAGAAAACAGACGAGAGGCAGCAGAGGTTTGACCTCCACTAGAAAGCAAGGGTCACCAGTTTTGCAACAGTGGAAATAAGGTTCATGAACACTCGACCTCGGCATCAAAACACAAACTAAATTTTCTCGTTTGCTGCTCGGGCCTCCGGCTCCACGGCATTACAAATCAACTCCACTGCTTTCACCGTCCTGCCCTGCTGATGGAGATGGATGATCTCCTCTCTCCTTCTGCTCCCACTTACTCCATCCTCCTCCTCCGTCCCTCACATTCCCACCTTTAATACCTGTCCTCTTTCTCTCCTGCCACCTGTGTCTGTCTCGTCCCGCCCACCCACACATCTCATGACTTCTCTCTTCCATCCCACTACCCTTCTTTATTCTACAAAACAACAGAAGAAACACTCCCTCCTCTACCCGGCCCGTCTTGGCGCTCCAGCGTCTCGGTTGATAAAGTGATGGAGCAACGTGGCAGGCGGAGAAGTGAAAGGCTGCCGATGAAAGTGGAAGTGTCAGACAACCCCTAGAGGGACGCTGCTGTCTGAAAGGAAAACAATGTCCTTTCTTACTCCTTGATTCCGCCCTCTCTTCACTTCACAATCCAGCCTGCTCGCTCTCCACGTCTTGCTGGCTTTTCCCACCTTGTGACGACATCATGAGCTTCACTTCAACCCTTTTTACTGCTGGCTGTTCGCCACATGGAGGCTCACAAAAAAAGAAGAAGAGAAGGTGGAAATGAAGTGAGGATAGAAGCAGTGAAGAAGGTGAGGGGAGAAGGAGCAGCGCCAGAATTGTGCCCCAGGGTCCAATCTAGAAAGACAAGCAAGACGTCCTCTCTTCACCTTTTATCACGGTTGTGACCTTTACTTTTCCACTCTATCATCCATCCATCATCGTAGTGGTCCCTCTGTGGCCGAGCTGTTCCTCCCTTCACCTTTACGTAGGGTAAAGCTCGGCCGTCTGCAGAATACAATCTGGTTTTGTGTCGGGGGTAAGATTTCATAAAAAATGTAAGCATTCATGGGGTGCTTTGGACAAAAAAAGTCCAAAACAAGGTTTGAAAGTCACACTGAAGAGTTAGATTTACAGCATGCTGCCCAAAAAATGCCAAAAAGCTGCAACTACGTGTTCAAACTGAACTGAGTTACGACTGGAATATCATTTTTAGGCATCTGCTAGTGGTACTATACTAGAATTACTACGCCATGGAAGCTTTCAGTGAAAACATCATGCTGCATTTACTCTGGCTCCGGTTTAGTAATCTGCTCTTGAAGCTGCATTTACTCTTAACTGCTCCCTACCAGACAGAATCAGCAGGAGAGAGCTGAAACAACAGAGTCAAATCAAGCTAGTGAGACACTGGCTATGTGCACCTTGCTGTTAACTGAAAATAGAAGATGTTAATTTGACAAGTAAACATTCTGTTGTTCAACATGTGAACCAGTGTCTACATTCTACCATGATGGAGAGTAGTAGTTATTTCAGCTTTTCCTATCCCATCTTGGTCTTTAATTCTACTGAAATTTACATGATTTGGTCCAGCTAAGATCCATTGAAATCAAATTAATTAAATTGTAGATTCATTTATTATAATTGAAATATTAATAGTAGATAGAAAAACAAATAGTCCGATTCCTACAGAGGAGTCCATCAGCTGATTTCTGGCTTTAGAGCAATAAATTCTGGTAAGTAAGACCAGGTCTCTATCAAAACGAATGGGAAGAGAGCAGAACTGCAATTTTAATGGTCACTGAGACAAAAACCTGCATGTACAGAATCATTAGTCAAGTCTGATTTGAACCCTCCTGTTGTCTTCATTTACGGGCACCAAAAAATATTGTCTTTGTCTGGAAAAAATCCAAAAACTCAGCAAAAAAATTCCCCAAATTTCTGAAAATTTGCAAAACCTTCAGAAAGAAAATTCCAATAATTCCTTAAAAGTTTCCCTTAAAAGTTTTTTTTTTTTTTTTTTTTTTTTAAATCCCCCAAATTTGGCAAGAAAATTCTAGGAAATATTTTCAAAAAAATGAGTACAAATTTTCCAAAAAAATCCTAAAAATATCTAAAGTGATTCCATATATATCAGTAAAATTTCTGATATTCTCTTAAGAACATTCACCAAAAAAATCAACCAAAATGTTCTTAAAGAAACATTTTTAACATTTCTTTTTTTCCACCAAAAAATGTTCAAAGATTTCCCAGAAATGTTGAAAATGTGGACATGAGAAGTTTCACTGTGAAAATATTTTTTTTCCACATTTTCAAACTTTAAAACGGGTCAATTTTGACCCGCAGGACGACACGAGGGTTAAAAAGTGAGGAAAAAGTTCAGCGACTGTGGAGCATTTTCCCCAGCATGCATGTACACCAAGCTTAGTTTCACAGCACCACTTTAGAGCAGCAGGATGTTTCCCAGTTTGGCTGTTCCAAAGCAGATGATTGGATCATACAACTGATACTGAATTCATGCAGGATTCTTTCTCCATCACTGGTTCCACTCATAAGCACCTCTGCATTGACTGTAAAAGCAGAGACATTTAGTTTAGTCCATCAGATTCCAGCAGTCAGTGTTCATATTCATTCTGACAGACCAACACAGTCTGGACTCAGACTTACGTAGAATAATGTTCACTTACTGAACCCAGCAGGAAATACTTGCTTTTTAATTTAAATAATCAAAATCAATGATCTGCTGCTTTGTAATCGGAAGAAATGGACCATTTAATAAATATCACGTAGTATGAATGTGTAAAAGTGGATTTTGAAGCCAATAAACGGTACCGAGCTAGAAGGAGATGTGGTTAGACAGCTCACCATCTGATCACTCCGTCTTTAGCAATCCCTGACTGAGGAGAGATTTACGAAACTCAGACACATTTCTTTTGGTTTTCACTCACTGTTTTTCTTCCATTTCCACCTGATAAGTGCAGAAAACAGAAGAGCTGTCTGACATCTGTCCAAACACCACTATGTTCTGATGAAATGTGTGCATAGTTTCTGTGACTGTGGCTTTTATTTAAATGGAAATTGCTGATTGTACTTTGGATATAAATAGTATCTCACAGACAGATTTATTGGTAAAAATCTCCAAACAATGAGTGTTAAATATCAGTATGGAGACAACAATCCAGATTCCTCTACAACAGGGTGTCCAACATGAGGCCCGTGGGCCAAAAGCGGTCCTCCAGAGGGTCCAATCCGGCCCTCAAAGTGTAAAAATTCCAGAGAAGACATTAACTGCAGATTGTAAATTAGTAAAACTATAAATTTAAAATCATTTCTAGAACATAAGCTGTTTTGATCATAGAGTAAAATACTAGATTGCTCATTGTGCTTTTGTCGTTTTGTGTCTCATTTTTGTCATATTTTGTCTTGTTTTTGTTGTTTTTTGTCTTTTTTGTCTGACTTTTGTCGTTTGTCTCGTGTTTTTGTCGTTTTGTGTTTCCTTTTTGTCTCGCTTGTGTTTTTTCTCGTATTTTTGTGTTTTGCTTTATTTCGTTGTGTATCATTTTGTCATTTTGTGTTTCCTTTCAGTCTCGCTTGTGTTGTCTATTTTTTGTTGTTCTGTTTTTCGCTTGTCATTTTTTGTCTCATGTTTTTGTTTTGTGTCTTTTTTGTCTCGCTTGTGTTGTTTGTCCATTTTTTGTTGCTTTGTAGCTTTTTGCCTAATTTTTTGTCTTTTTTTGTTTCCTTTCATGTCGTTTGACTCATTTTGTTTCTCACTTTTGCCGTTTTGTGTCTTGTTTTTGTCATTCTGAGTCTCAGTGTTGTAATATTTTGTCTTCTTGTTGGTGGTTTTTTATTTTTTTTAAAGTAAAATCCTCCATGGTTCAGTTCCAGATAATTGTGACTAAATGTTGTGTTCCTTTGTAGACACTCTGTGATCTGGAAGTTGTAATGTGGAAATGATAAACTGAGGCTGAATGCTGATGAAACTGAACTTATTTTTCTTCAGAAATTTCAGGTTGTTCATGATATTTTGTTGAAAGATAATTCCTGAAATGAAAAAAATTTCAAAATGTACCTTTTGGCAGTAAAACAAAGGAAACATTAGGAGTTGTGGTTATTTATAGGTTATTATGATGGTTTTACTGGTCCGGTCCACTGGAGATCAAACTGGACTGAATGTGGAACCTAAACTAAGATGAGTTTGACTCCCCTGGTGTACAAGCACTGCAAAGTGTAATAATTCTAAATTATTTTCAATTTGATGCTGTCTTTTTACCTTAAATTCCCTGAACACAATTCAGAACTATGCGTGGAGTTTTCCAGACAGGCTGTTTGCAGTGATTTATTTGGGTAAAATATCTCTGCAGCAGCTGAAAGCATCCCATCTCGTCTGTGTGATACACATTTGACACTCCAGAAAACTTTCAGTCCTACTTTCACAACATCCCTGATTTGTCGTTGCTGCTTTTGTTGGGAGCACAGAGAGGCTAAAAAGTAGCACACCTCTGTTTTAGTTTTTTTCATTTCTGCATTACAGAGATGACAGGCGAGGATGTTGACATGCGGAGCTCTTAGACCTCTTGATGAAGTCAACATCCTCATCTTTAAGATTTTTTTACAGCACAGAGAGCCGTAACCTACTTTCCAACCTCTGACACAAACAGCGTTAATGTCGAAGCAGAAAACACAAAAAGCAGATCTGTGGAGCTCGCTCAGCCGTACGTTTCCCTTAATAAAAAACGCCAATGAGTAAACCACTTGCAGCAATCAAAACAGTCCTGTAATGTGAATAAATAGAGTGGAAGCAGTTTAAACCTGATTTTTTAAGAGGATACGCCATAAAGAGCCGTTTCCATCTGCTGGGTAGAGTGCCTTTTGATGTTCCATTCAATGTTCCAATCATTTAACAAGTGCGAGCTGGAGTGGCCCGACATGAAGGGCACTTCTGTGCTTATTGAGAGGGATGGATGAGATTTCATTCTGCTGTCTGCTGAGCACTGCCCTGTTTATGTGTGCATGAAGCAAGGACTGCAACAAGAGAGAAAACTTCACAGAGGGAAGTCTCTCCCATCAGATTTCTAGACCAGGACAAGTTGTTTCCATCGTAAAGTAATATACTAGATTGTTCACTGTTCTTTTGTCATTTTGTGTCTCATTTTTGTAAGACTTTGTCTTGTTTTTATTGTTTTTGTCTTTTCTGTCTAGCTTTGATTGTAAAATCCTCTCTGGTTCAGTTGCAGATATCTGTGACTAAATGTTGTGTTCCTTTGTCGACACTCTGTGATCTGGAAGTTGTAATGTGGAAATGATAAACTGAGGCTGAACCTTGTTGAAATTGAATTATTTTTCTTGAGAAATTTTGTGTTGTTGATGATGATGTAAAAAGATAATTCCTTAAATGTGAACATTTTCAGAATGTACTTTTTTGCACTAAACCAAATGAACCATCAGGAGTTGTGGTTATTTATAGGTCATTATGCTGTGGTTTTACTGGTCACTGGAGATCAAACTGGCCTGACTGTGGAACCTTATGTATCAATCTGTATAATTCATTTATTATTATTGAAAGTTTTGTTCATATGATGCGGTCGTATTCTGGGAATTCAGGATGTTATTTTGTATGCAAGGGCATGATTTTCTGAGAATTTTGGAAGTCTTTGCAGTTATTTTAATCGTGGTTTTCGCCACTCAGACAATAAAGATCAATTAATTAAACAAAACTACCTTTTGTAACGTAGCCTGTAGCACTAAGGAGTTTACTTTCGATGAGTTTCTTGGCTGTAAAATCCCTTTCTAGTCCTTACACCGACTTTTTTGCCAACAGGATTTGTTTGCGCCCACCAGCACCCCACCTCCACCCACCTCCACCCACCTGATTCCCACCTCCACCCACCTGCAGCTCTCGGACCACCCTCTTGATGAGGTAGTTGCCCAGCTCCACCCCCTGCAGACCAGCCTGGGTTGAAGAGATGGAGTAGAAGATGGCTGAGTTGATCTTATTCACATCCTCCTCTGAGTCCAGGGTGGCGAACTCGCGGACGATGCTCTGAAAGAAACACAGATTTTGTTCATCATTGTCAAGTCATTGTCAATTGTTGTGGAACAAAAAAGGAAAAAAAATGTGGAAATTATTGCACAATTTTACACCATAAAATATTTGTGCTGTCAGAAGCTCCTTTTTTTACTAGGAAACGGTGAGAAAAAGAAGAGCGCATTGCAGAGTGTGCTCCCACAGGGATGAGCAGTTCAAAGGTCCTGGTTTTGTTTCTCTACACAGACACTACCCACTTGTGGGCTGAGATGAGGAACAGAGAAGGTGTGGTAAAGTGAGTCCAGACATTGCAGCTCCTGACCTGGATGTTATCGGAGATGTCTTCGGTGAGGGCCACGTGCAGCACGACCAGCGGCTCTCCGGGCATCGCAGCGTGAGTGAAGGCGTAGCAGCGTCGGTATGGTCCCACTCTGCGCTTCAGGTCGGTCCAGTTCCTCACAGGATGCACCGCTTCGTATCTAGCAGGAGGATTATCGTTAGTCTGTCCGACCTCTGCCAGTCCTGTTCGTTCTCCTTCCATTACGGAATAGTAGCAGGTTTGGCACTAATTTGTGAAACACTGATTCTCTGATTTAAGTCAGAGGGAGACAAAACTAAGCTTTTCATTTAACACTCTCTTTGAAACAACTGTAGATTTGATTAGCTGCTTCTTGCATTGCAGTGCAGAGGATCTCACATTTTTCCATATTTTATTCGAACAGAACCTCGTCTGAATGCTCAGTGTGCAGACAGAGGGTAGATTTATGCTTCTGAATTTCAAATAGTGTTTTAATTTGCCAAAGAGAAGGGGCCTGTAGGATGAGGGCAGCAGGTTTGGGGCCTTTCTGAAGCAATCTGGGATGATGAGCTTCCCTGGGTTACGTTAATTTTTCCTTTTGTAAAATGCATGCTAATGTTTGCAGCTGAGAAGATAAATGTACAGTTTAATCCATTCTTCTTCTTAAACTCCTCAGATGCTGACTGTTGTTCTTACTATAGCCCCATAAACTGCATATCACATTAGTGCAGAAATCTGCTCCTCACCAGGCCTCAAGCTGTGACTGGACCATCACTGGTCAGAGGAGGAGCAAACACAGACTTTTCATATATCTTGTCTTATGTACGGCCAACTCCAATGAAAACAAATGTGTGGGGCGCATGGATGTCCTTACTGGCTGATCTTCTGCAGGATCTCGCAGGGCGACTGCCAGGTGATTCTCTCCAGTCTTAGCAGACCCACAGAGAACCACTCAGACAGCAACGCCTTCAGCGTCCCGTTCAGGTCCTACCATAGAGAGAGAAATAAGGAAAGCGTTTAGAATCAACATCAACATCCAGCTGATCATTGAAAATTCACCACATTCTTTCCGTTTCAAGAACAGCTCAGCAGCTGCTTGTTTATGCAAGTAAACCCCAGAAGAAAACGGTCGGCTGCATTCAGGTATGTCAGCGCTGTGAGGAATGTGAAAATGCTTCTGTTATATCATCACATTTCTATCAGGAATTAAACAAACACTTTAGTCCTTCTTTCACTGACAAAACTCACGTGCTCCATCTTATTGAGAGACAGTTTAGCTGCTCAAGTGTGACTATATTCAGTGTACAGTTCCATATCATATCTTGCATTTTTCCCTTTTAGAGAATTGCTCATCAGCCTCTCTGTCTGTGCAAATAATTCCTACAAGCAAAAGGAAGGTCATCACTATAGTTTGGTATGTAGACACTGTAAAGAACGTCATTTTACTGCAGCAACGGGGAAAGTTTCTTTTATATCCTTTAAAGAAAATAATCATAAAATACTGCAGCTTTTATATTACTATTAACCCTGGTGTCGTCCTGAGGGTCAAACTGACCCGTTTTAAAGTTTGAAAATGTGGAAAAAAATATATTTTCACAGTGAAACTCCACATTTTCAACATTTTTGGGAAATCTTTGAACATTTTTTGGTGGAAAAAAAAGTTGAAAATGTTTCTTTATGAACATTCACATAAAAATCAACCAAAATCCAGCAAAATTCACTGGATTTTGGTTGATTTTTATGTGAATGTTCTTAAAGAAAAGATTAGAAGTTTTAATGATATATATGGAATCCCTTTAGATATTTTTAATCATTTTTTTTTTTTAGAAGATTTTCATTCATTTTTTGAAAACATTTACAAGAATTTTCTTGCCAAGTTTGGGGGATTTTTAAAAAAATAAAACCTATAGGGGATAACGTTTAAGGAATTATTGGAATTTTCTTCCTGACGGTTTTGCAAATTTTCAGAAATTTGGGGAATTTTTTTGCTGAATTTTTGGATTTTTTTCAGACAAGGAAGCAATATTTTTGGTGCCTGTAAATGAGGACAACAGGAAGGTTAAGTACTTTAATAAACACAGACTTTACCACCTCACGGTCGCTTTTATTGAGAGAACTCACGAGCTCTGTCTGACTGAGCGACGGCGACGCTGCTTAAGTTTTCCTGCAGAACAATTCCACACCTGTGTGCTCCCTTGGGTGCCACTATGCCGTTGGAATGTTTTCACATTATGAATAGTGATTTGTTCAAGCTTGCGATGGGTGTAGAAGGGGCACTTCAATAAACAACTTGCCATTTCAAAGCAGGCCTGTCCTCCAGCAAAGGTCAGACTTCATTTAAAGCAAATCTCTTGCAAACACACAAACAAGCGCACACAGTGCACGCTCCCGAGCACATAAATACTGCTTATATTGGCTGTTCCATAGGATGGCTTCTCTTCGGGCTTACTTTAATGCCAGTTTGTCAATCATAATAACGTCTAATACAAACAAGCATGACTACAGTCATGGTGTGAAAGCTGCGAGCAGCTATCAAATCCCAAACTTGCGAAATAAGAAATTCACACATATATACATCAGGGCATGTGTTATTCAGCTCGTGGCTGAGGGGGTTTCACACCAGAAAATTCTTCCTGAATGAAGAGCAAATGAAAAGTAAGCCTTGAAAATAAAAGTTCTGCAAACTTCCATCGCTGCTTGTGTGTGTAGAACTTCATAAGCTGCCTGAGGCCAAATAATCTACGACTGCCGATAATCCCACACCAGCGTTTCTGTGGAGAAAAACGCAGCACATCAACAACACAGTGAGGCTAGAGGAGCAGCAGGAGCAGCCAATTCTCCCCACACAAAGGGGAGGTCAGAGGGAGACGTGTAATGCACTGACCTGGAAGGAGATGAAGCCTTTAGAAATAGAAGGCTCTGGTATTGGAAAGTTTGGAAAGGAGGAAAAAAATCCTCACTGCACTAGAAAGAAAATGAAGCAAAACTTCTGGAGCTGCATCAATAGTGATGCTGGGAGCTGATAAACCTCGGCTACAAAAGGCCGCCTCCACCTCCAGTCATTCTGTGATTATACAGAGTCCTGGAAAGAACAGTCCGTCTGCACGAGGCCAAATGACCAGCAGCCAGCCAAGTGTTGACAGGTCAGCCTCAGAGTGCCAGGACCTTCACTCCAGTAGGCCACCTGCCACTGATCAGCCTGTCTGTCTGTCTGTCTGTCTGCCTGCCTGCCTGTCTGTCTGTCTGTCTGTCTGCCTGCCTGCCTGCCTGCCTGCCTGCCTGTCTGTCTGTCTGTCTGTCTGTCTGTCTGTCTGCCTGCCTGCCTGCCTGCCTGCCTGCCTGCCTGCCTGCCTGCCTGTCTGCCTGTCTGCCTGCCTGCCTGTCTGCCTGTCTGCCTGTCTGCCTGCCTGCCTGCCTGCCTGCCTGCCTGTCTGTCTGCCTGTCTGTCTGTCTGCCTGCCTGCCTGCCTGTCTGCCTGCCTGCCTGCCTGTCTGTCTGTCTGCCTGCCTGTCTGCCTGCCTGCCTGCCTGCCTGCCTGCCTGTCTGTCTGTCTGTCTGTCTGCCTGCCTGCCTGCCTGCCTGCCTGCCTGCCTGCCTGTCTGCCTGCCTGCCTGCCTGCCTGTCTGTCTGTCTGTCTGTCTGTCTGTCTGTCTGTCTGTCTGTCTGCCTGTCTGTCTGTCTGTCGGGGAAAAATAGTCACATTGATACTCCAGACCAGGGGTGCCAAACTCATTCTAGTTCAGCCCAATCTGATCTCCAGTGGGCTGGACCAGTAAAATCACAGCATAATAACCGATAAATAACCACAAATCCAAATGTTTCCTTTATTTTAGTGCAAAAAAGTACATACTAAAAAAAACCCACCAAAAACGAGATAAATGACAAAAGTCAGAGAATAAAACACAAAAAACAAAACAAGACAAAATATTACAAAAAATGAGACAGAATGATGAAAATGAGACACAAAACGACAAAAATGAGACACAAAAGACCAAAAACATGAGATAAACAACAAAAATCAGACTATAAAAGACAAAAAACAACAAAAACAAGACAAAATATTACAGACATGAGACACAAAATGACAAAAATGAGACATAAAATGACAAAAGAACAATAACCAATCTAGTATTTTACTTTATGATCCGAACAACTTGTCATGGTCTAGATATGATTTTAAATTTATAGTTTTACTAATTTACAATCTGCAGTTAATGTCCGGATTGGACCCTCTGGAGGACCGCTTTTGGCCCGCAGGCCTCATGTTGCTCCTTGTTCCAGACTAAAATAACATCTTTGACTTGTCTTAGCATCTTTCATCCACTCTGTTTGTGGACAGGTGAACAAGAATGAAAGGCCCAGAGGTAGCAGGAGAGAGAAAAAACATCAGAAATCAATTTACCGGCAGAGAGACTAATCTGGTGTAGAACTCAGAGCGACACTTGTGCAAGAACCGCAGTAGTTGCAGCCTTGTGAATTTCAAACTTTAAGAAGTGGTGTGTTTTTTAGCCTCTTTGATGATGTTTTACTTTGATTATCAGGTTTCTCCTCCCCTGGTACGCACACAGCCTCAGTACAGGTATTAAAAGCCTCATATTTTCCGTGACCTTTTCTCATTTTTAGCTCAATCAATTGTGGGGATAACAGCAAGCAGAGATCGCCGGGAACAACCAAGACCGAGGTGGTCAGCACACAGAATCTAATACTCTGTAGGTAGCTTAGACCTTTATAAGCTACAAAAGCTCTCAGTGGACCCGGGTTATTGAGATTAAATGCATCTGAACCACCTCACAGCAGGAAAAACAGCAGCTATTGAGCAGGAGAGGAGAAACGAGAGGACCTCTGGCGATAGTATAGTCAGGGCCTCCCAGAATCATATCAGCCAGCAGCACTTAACACATGATTGGGAGGTTAAAGGAACACATGCTTTTAGCTCTTCTCCAAAGCAAAACAAAACAGAAAAACTGCTTTCAGAGACAACAAAAGGGGATTTAAGCGAGCTCGTGTTGCATAGCTCCTTCTGATCTCAAGCAGGGAAGTTTTATTTTTACCAACACAGCTTTTTGATGTAATCTTCATGAATGCATCAAAGCATGAGGAGATCACAGCGTTTCATCTGGAGTGTTGGAGCAAAGTGAACAAGACATTACAAGTGAGCAGAGGAAGGATTTGCTGTAGATTAAGCCACCATCACTAATGTTGGATTTTTCCGATACAAAACTAAAGCATCTTTTTTAAACCCTCATCCAGGACGGATTGGCTGGGCAGAGAATAAACTACTGTAGCATGTCGGCTAATTTATTTGGTCCCAAGTGCAATCCACATTAAAAAAATCATTCATTCTGGTATCATTTTATTTTCAGTAATTTGAAGTAAACATCATTTGTGTTATATTTATATGATTCAAATTCGGCCGGTCTTCCTCTGTTTGCCATTTTTGCCTAAAAAAACAACAACACTATATTTATCCAAAATTATATTAACCCTATAAAACCCAAATATAGAAAAGAACTGAGCAAAAATAATATATCTATATTTTTATATATATAAAAAAAGTGATAATTAAAAATAAATTCTATAAATAATCTATAAAACCCAAGTATAGAAAATGAGCAAAAAATAATATATTTATATTGATATATAAATAACAAAATAATAAAAATAATATGCATGTAAAACCCAAATCTAGAAAAAAGCAAAAATAATATAATATATAAATATATATAAATATAAATAATTCAAAAAAATTCTATATTCTCTCTCTCTCTCTCTCTCTCTCTCTCTCTCTATATATATATATATATATATATATATATATATATATATATATATATATATATATATATATATATATATATATATATATATATAAAATTTCTAATTAAAAAAAGTAAAATTGATGTTGTATTTGTGCAACACTGGGTTTTCCAGGGTTAAAGAAACATCTTGCAGATTTACCACAGTCAGACACATACTGAAGCTCTGAGAATAACATCAGACCTGCTCAAATCTCCCTCCTTTCATAGCTTCCATCTCACTTCTCCTCTCTCTGGAGCCTCACAGAGGGCTGCATCTTCCAACACTCTGTCCTGATCATGCATGACTCTACTGTAGTCCTATGCATTCAATCTGATGGTCATAAAAATATTTCATCATGAAATTATGTTTTGTGTTTCACATTTTGAACATTATATTTTAGTAAGAGCAATATTTAGGGTCAGGAAGTCTTTGAAATGAATGTCAGTGTGCCTCTAGTGTCTAATAATCTAAATTATGACTCAATAAATAGCCCCATCCATTAAAACCACATAAGTAGAATTAGGTGCTTCTGACTGGGGACTGGTGTTTCTAAAAAGCACTTATTAAATAAAGCACCTGTGACATGATAGAGAGTAAACCTCTGGGGTCTGTGGGGACAGCATGGAGTGTTTATGGGCTTTCAGCTTCTAGTTCCAATAAAAGAGCTGCTGGTGACCTGTGACACACAAACAGCCACCCTCCAGCTCATATAAAGGCAGTAAACCGAGTATCATGTCAAATCTGAATCAGTCCAACTCTGAGATTCAACAAACGTAAAGCAATGCATGTCAGATTAAAAATGGACAACAACAAAGGCAGTTTCAACCTGAATGTACATCATATAGTGGCTTATTCTGAACATGTTGTGATTGCTAAACCACACGTGACAAAATTAAATCAATGTTTTTATATTCTACTGGGAGACGGCTTCATATTGTGGTAAATTATTACACATTTGGAGCTTAATAATGCATTCATAAAGAATTGCAATGAACCACGTTTTGTCTCGTGGACAAACAAACAGCTCACTAAAAATACGTTGGATTCCATTTCTCTCTGCTGGAGGATTTTATTCCACCAATGAACAATGAAACATTCAGTCAATAGCAAGACTGATTGACAGAAAAATTAATACACTGCTATTTTTTTTTTTTTTAAAGAAATTCTCCACACATTTCCTCATTCCAGGGTCAGGATCTTTCTGCTTTTCTTCCAGTAATTTGACAGAAACCTGAATATATTGTGGACTGAAAAACAAACTATGTGTGATGATAAATTTGGGATTATGAGCATTTTTATTCTAATTTCTGATATTTAGACCATCTATTAGGCCTAATCTACTGAACTGGCCGAACATACTTGTGCATATTTTGGTTTATTCCTATTTTTGACCGACATTTCTTAACTGTTTGCTTTATCTTTGCTGCTGTAAAACTGTAAAATTCTCTCCTGTGGGATTAATAACAACATATATCAGGAGAGTCAAACTCATCTTAGTTCAGGTTCCACATTCAGCCCAGTTTGATCCCCAGTGGACCAGTAAAACCACAGAATAATAACCTAGAAATAACCACAACTCCTAATGGTTCCTTTGTTTTAGTGCAAAAAGGTACATTCTGAAAATGCTCACATTTAATGAATTATCTTTTTACAAAACATCATGAACAACCTGAAATTTCTGAAGAAAAATAAATTTACATTCAGCCTCAGTTTATCATTTCCACATTACAACTTCCAGATCACAGAGTGTCTACAAAGGAACACAACATTTAGTCATCTGGAACTGAACCAGAGAGGATTTTACTTCAAAAAGATAAAAAACAACAAAAGCAAGACAAAATATTACAAAAATGAGACATAAAACGACAAAAATGAGACACAAAATGACAAAAGAACAATGAACAATCTAGTATTTTACTTTACGATGGAAACAACTTGTCATGGTTTAGAAATGATTTTAAATTTATAGTTTTACTAATTTACAGTCTGCAGTTAATGTCTTCTCTGGAATTTTTACACTTTGAGGGCCGGATTGGACCCTCTGGAGGACCGCTTTTGGCCCACGGGCCTCATGTTGGACACCCCTGGGTTATCTTATCTCATTTACTTCCAGAATACTACAGTTCATGCTACACATAATATTAGATATCAACTTTTGACATTCATCCTGATACTCGAGGAGCTGATTTTGTGTATTTGGACTAAATGAGTATAATAAGATGTGAATATCTGTGGTGTTTTTTATGTAAAATAAAATAAAAAACTACATTTCAGGGACAGAGCAGTGAGTATCTTTGATGATAATATCTCCCAATGTTCATTTGTGCTCTCGAACGAGTGTAAAGGTGCGACTAATAGCCTGGACATGCTACCTGAGAGTGATTCCGCTGGTATTTCATGGCGGGCATGAACACTGCCACGCTCCTGCGCAGAACTGAATTGAAAACTGTAATTATATTTGACTGAACAAGAACGACTGAACAATGAGCTGCACGAGGCCGACTTTTCTTTTAAAAAATACGTCGCCAAAAATGTTCCATCAAGGGGGCAAGGAGCATGGCAGCCACGTCTGCGGGATGGAAATTTCTACACTTCCTTCTCCCCCCACTGCTTTTTCTAGCAATTTTATTTTCACTTTGTCTTCAAAAGATTCGTTCAAAATATTCATTACATGCCTGATTTATATTCAGCTCTGTTCGGCTTTGTAGCTGCAGCAGAGCAGCTCTCGCCTCTTTATGTATGGAATCAAACACTCTTTAAGGCTCTTTTCTTTTTTTAAAGCTTTCTAGCAACAGTGGAAGGAGGCTCTGGTCAGCGCTGTAAGTTGATCTGTGTATAAAAGAAGAACTGAAATTGAGCTTGACAGCGTTTTGTGTCAAACTATCTTCATGCTGGACCGTCCTGGGCCAAAAGGAAACACAAGGATCTAATTTAGGACGTCCAGTTTGGTAACGAACGTAAACTGGGGCAAAGTGCACCGGCTTTAAAGCTGTGATGAAACGAGAACCATGTGATTGGAGAGGGAGAGCAAAGCTGCCGTTTATATCTCAGTGTGAGGTTTAGCTGCAGGAATCCACACTCTGCCGACTTAATGCTTTAGATCAGGGGTGTCCAACATGCAGCCCGCGGGCCAAAAGTGGTCCTCCAGAGGGTCCAATCTGGTCCTCAAAGTGGAAAAATTCCAGAGAAGACATTAACTGCAGATTGTAAATTAATAAAACTATAAATTTAAAATTTCTAGACCATGACAAGTTGTTTGATCATAAAGTAAAATACTAGATTGCTCATTGTTATTTTGTCATTTTGTGTCTCATTTTGTCATTTTGTGTATCATTTTTGGAATATTTTGTCTTGTTTTTGTAGTTGTTTTGTCTTTTATTGTCTAATTTTTGTAGTTTGTCTCATGTTTTTTGGAGTTTTGTGTCTCATTTTGTCGTTTTGTGTATCATTTTTGGAATATTTTGTCTTGTTTTTGTTGTTTTTGGTCTGACTTGTCATTTGTCTCATGTTTTTGTCATTTTGTTGCTCGTTTTTGTCGTTTTGTGTTTCCTTTTCATCTCGCTTGTGTTTTTAGTCTTATTTTCGTCATTTTGTGTTTTGCTTTATTCGTCTTTTTGTGTATCATTTGTGTCATTTTGTTTTTTTTCCTTGTTTGTGTTTGTCTACCTTTTTGTTGTTTTGTTTCTCACTTTTGTCAAATTTTTTGTCTCTTGTTTCATGTTGTTAGTCTCTTTTTTAGGTCGTTTTGTGTTTCCTTTTTGTTTAGCTTGTGTTATTTGTCTTATTTTTGTCACTTTGTGTTTTGCTTTATTCGTTGTTTTGTGTATCGTTTTTGTCGTGTTGTGTTTTTTTGTCTCTCTTGTGTCATTTGTCCATTTTTTTGGCGCTTTGTAGCTTTTTTGTCTAATTTTTAATCTCTTTTTGTTTCGTTTCATGTCGTGTGTCTCATTTTTGGTCGTTGTTTCTCGCTTTTGTCGTTTTGTGTCTCATTTTTGTAATATTTTGTCTGTTTTTTGTTGTTTTTTGTTTTTTTTGTCAGATTTTTTTTTTGTTTGTGTCGTTTTGTGTTCCCTTTTTGTCTCGCTTGTGTTCTTTCTCTTATTTTTATCATTTTGTGCTTCACTTTATTCATTGTGTTGCGTGGGGTTTTTTTTTGGTCTTGGTGGTGTTGCCTATTTTTTGTGGTTTTGTGTTTCGTTTTTGTTGGGTTTTTTTGTCTTTGTTCGTCTGACTTTTGTTGTTTTGATCATAAAGTAAAATACTGTACTGTTCAGTTCAGGACACCTAAATGTTGTGTTCCTTTGTAGACACTGTGATCTGGAAGTTGTAATGTGGAAATGATAAACTGAGGCTGAATGTTGATGAAATGGAATTTATATTTCTTCAGAAATTTCAGGTTGTTCATGATGTTTTGTAAAAAGATAATTCCTTAGATGTGAACATTTTCAGAATGCACTTTTTTGCACTAAAACAAAGGAACCATTAGGAGTTGTGGTTATTTATAGGTTACTATGCTGTGGTTTTACTGGTCCGGTCCACTGGAGATCTAATTGGGCTGAATGTGGAACCTGAACTAAGATGACTTTGACCCCCTGCCTTAGATTATATCACATGCAGTGTCTGTGCCAAACGCAGAAACGCGAACGGCGCTTCTTGGCTCATGCCAGCACCCGTAGAAAATGTAAACATTACCCTGATGTGCGCGCTCTCGCTCGCTTTGGACGAGATGATTTCGATCAGATCGGCTCGGAGGTCCACCAGAAACTTCACGCCCCCCTCCACCCTGCTGATGTGGCTGAGCAGCTGCTTGTACCGGGGAGTCAGGTTGTACCGGAGCCGGTCTTCCGCCTGTAAAACGGTCGCCGGGTCCCGCAGCTGCGTGTCCAGCAGCTTGACGGCGAGCTCCGACACGGTCTTATGGTCCACACCGAAGTCCTGGGACAGCTTGGAGAGGAAGCCGAGCCTGTCCTCCCTGTCCAGACTCCTGTAAAAGTGCATGAACTCCAGGCTGTTGGACTCGGGCGGAGGGGGGGACTTGTCTCTGGTCTCGTAGGAGGGTAAAGGTGCGACGACCCTGGCCAGGACCTCCTCCATGCCCGGGGTCGAGTACCGGCGCCAGGAGCCGACGTCCGAGGCTTCCAGAGCCGCTCCGAGGACCGCCCGGTGTCTCCAGCACCTCACACTGCTGCGGAGAGCCCGGACCACAGGGTGGGATATCATACCGGGAGGCAGCTCAGCTTTCCGTTTGGAACCCGGGACCAGTAAACACGCAGCAGACAAACACTTCCGGGTTTCTTAAAGAGACAGTACCGCTGCCATGGCAACAGGACGTCTGCCCAAATGACTGGAAAATTATCCCAAAGACTGAAAAATGATCCAAAAAGACGAGAAACCATCCAAGCTGACATAAAACTTGTTGAAAATTACAAGAAAATTGTCCAAAATTACTCAAAAATTGTCCAAAATTATTCAAAAATTGTCCAAAATTACTCAAATTGTTCAGAATGACTTGAAAATGATCCATAATTACGGAAAATTAGTCCAGAATAACATGAAAACTGTCCTAAATGACTCGAAAACTATCCCAAAGACTGAAAAATGATACAAAATGATGAGAAACGATCCAAGCTGACATAAAACTTGTTGAAAATGACTAGAAAATTGTCCAGAATTACTCAAAAATTGTCCAAAATGACTTGAAAATGATCCATAATTACGGAAAATTAGTTCAGAATGACATGAATTTTGTCCTAAATGACTTGAAAATTATCCCAAAGACTGAAAAATGATCCAAAATAATGAGAAACGATCCAAGCTGACTTAAAACTTGTTGAAAATGACTCAAAAATTGTCCAAAATGACTCAAAACTTGTACTAAATGACTCGAAAATTATCCCAAAGACACAAAACTTTTCCAGGTCAGTCTATAACAGACTTTTGAAGTCCATGCGATATATCTTGCGTGCATTTTTATTAAAAGTTTTTTTAAAAAGTTTTTTATGTTCACTACGATCATGTCTTTACAAATTCCATAATTATTTATTATGGAAACAATCACTTATTAATAAAAAATAACTGGATAATTTATACTTCTCTATATTTACACATTTCCTTATTTTTTAACAGATTTATTTATTTTCTTTTATTTATTCTTCTTTATATTTGTACATTTATTTCCTTATTTTTTAACAGACTTATTTTTTTAATTTATTCTTTTATTTATCCCTGTTTATATTTATACATTTATTTTCCGATTTTTTTTTACATTTAAAAAAAAATAAAATTATTTATTCCTCTTTTTATTAAGTTTTTTTTAATGGTTATGGTTTTATCTGCAACTATAAAATAATAATAATGCTCATAATAATGATAAAAACAGACCATAATGTGCATAGCTATCCCCTGACTGAAGGTGGGCAACCAATTTGCATCTTATATTTTTTAATTTAGTAATTAATTTTTTATTGTTCATAGTGTATTTTACACTTTATGGTGCATTTTGTATCTTAGTGTATATTTTATATTTTATATTTTCCTATGGTGGTGGTATCACTTTACTCTTTCTGCTTGCTACTGTAACAACAGAATTTCATGTTGGGGATGAATAAAATATTTCTATTCTTTTCTATTCTATTGCTTCCTTTGCAGAGTTGCAAATAATTAATGTTCTAGATTTAAGATTTTTTTTCAACTCGCATCCAAAGAATTTTTTTATAACTGCAAGATGTGAAGCATATTTGATGTTTTTATCATAAATCAACGATATTTATGCTTTTATTTTCATGTGCTGATGTTCTACGCACATTAGAAGGTTTTTGGTGAGGCAGTTCTTAAGAGATTAAAAATATATATCAATCAAATAAGGTGATTAAATGTTGTAGGAAAAAGGCAGAATTTAAATCCAATATTTTCATTTTCATGTGCCTATGTATTCTTTATTTAATCCACATCCTCTAAAGAAAAAAAACACAAATAACTATGTAGTCACTATGATATGAAAGCCTTAATTCTGCAGCCAACTAATGTGTTTTCAAACCAATGACTGTTTAAGTCAGAAAAAGTGAATTATATGTTTTTAATAATCTGTATCTCCAAATTTCGCTGGGACCAAGGAAACTGAGCCTAATGGATACATTCTGTGAGCTAATAATGTATTCTGAGGTAAAACTATCATCCTGGATGGTAAAGCAGCACAGTAGGCGCTCATTTTACAGGCTCAGAGACGTCTTACAGAGCAGTTAGTTTCCCCTTCACTGCCTCAGCAATTCACAGATTGTAGCATCATTTATGTGTTTCCCTTTCTTCAGCCCCGAAATAACAGGCTGGTGTTAAAAAGGATTGTTCGCTCTTTTGGTGTTCAACCACCGTGTTTAATAAATGCAACTGGTTTTAAAGAGTTTCGCAGACATGAAAGAACTATGAGCTAACAGCTTGTCATGACTATTGTCTTTTGATTTCCCGATTAGGCACCATTTTCCAATTAACACAATGAGACCCAGAATCATCTCTTTGTTTGGTTAAATGACAGTACTTGTGTTGTCATATGTTTTTATGAATAATATTAACCGACAAGGTGGATGAAAAAGGACTTTGTAGTGTAATATTTTTTGGGTACGATGTGCTGAAAGTCAGAGATGATATAATTATGGCAAATATTATTAACCCTCCTGTCATCCTGCAGGTCAAACTGACCCGTTTTAAAGTTTGAAAATGTGGAAAAAATACATATACTTTCACAGCGAAAACTTCCACATTTTCAGCATTTTTGGGGAAATTTTTGAAAATTTTTGTTGGAAAAAAGAAATGTTAAAAAAAAGTTTCTTTAAGAACATTTAGAAAAAAATCAACCAAAATCCAACGAAATTCGCAGATAAATGAATAAATGAATAATGAATAAATAAATAAATAGAGAAGATATATCACTGAGCATCACATGAGCAGAAAACAGTCTTGCTAGAAAAGTTTTTCCATATCATAAAAGTATTAAATCCAGCAGTAGTCATGCACTGATTGGATGTTTAACCTCCCTGATTCTAACATAATGTTCAGTCAGTGCAACACGAGTTGTGTTCAGCATCAAACATTTGGCAGCTATAGTTTATATCAGCCCAAGGTTGGCATTTGCACAATGTAGTCCAGCAAAAGTCTTTCTAGAGTTTATATATAAATTTTTATTGTCTTTTTTCTTTCCTTTTTCTTTGCATCTTGTCTTCGACTATGAGAATCCAGTAGAGAAAGATCCCTGACAGCCTTTGGTCGTCTCTGTGGACACACGCCTCATATTATTACTGCTCTCTGCAACAGAACCTGAAGCTGAAAACATCAAAGTGGTTATATATAGAGCCAATAACACAAAACATCATTTAATAATCCTAGTGTCTGTGATAATCTTACTGTTGATATATTGGGTTTCCACACTGACAAGAATAAAATTTCTACCTAGAATGGCACTCATTTTTAAGTTCAAATCTACGCCTGAAATAGTGAATATTTAAAGTTGTAGTCTTGTCTGTCAAACACAGAGTTTTAGTTTTGACAGTGATACTTCCTTTCCAGGAATTTTAAGCAACAACTAACGCTGTAGCCGTGTTCCCCCTCTGGGTTTTGGATAAAGTAGAAGTGATGGAGATAAATTTTGCCTCCTTTCAAGATGTGCAGAGAAAACAAAGTGGACTGACTGGGTTGTGAACTAGATTCCCTGAGCAAATGGCAGATGGAATGAGAATAAATACTGTGGACCTGAGGAGGTGATGTGATGACACTGCCATAATGCAAACCAAATAACTGTGGAGTGAAACAAGGAGGTTAATTAGCAACCAGACTACAGTTACTGAAGTCAAGTGGACCTAGAGTCTCGCTTGTTTAACCTCCTGTTGTCTTCAATGACAGGCACCAAAGATATTGCTTCCTTGTCTGAAAAAAATTCAAAAATTCAGCAAAAAATTCCCACAAATTTCTGAAAATTTGCAAAACCTTCAGGAAGAAAATTCCAATAATTCCTTAAAAGTTTCCCTTAAAAGTTTTATTTAAAAAAAAATAAAATTCCCCAAATTTGGCAAGAAAATTCTTGTAAATATTTTCAAGAAACAAGTAAAAATCTTCTAAAAAAAAATCCTGAAAGGATCTAAAGTGATTCCATATATATTAGTAAAACTTCTAATATTTTCTTTAAAAACATTCACAAAAAATCAACCAAAATCCAGCAAAATTTGCTGGATTTTGGTTGATTTTTTTGTGAATATTTTTAAAGAAACATTTTTAATATTTCTTTATTTCCACCAAAAATTGTTCAAAAATTTCCCAAAAATGTTGAAAATGTGGATATCAGAAGTTTCACTGTGAAAATATATATTTTTTCCCACATTTTCAAACTTTAAACCGGGTCAATCTTGACCTGCAGGACGACACGAGGGTTAAACTCTTTTAGGTGCAACCTGCACTTCCCAGGCTGGAAAGTTTGTTTTCCTCAAACACTCTTAGAATATTACTGTTCTAGTGATGTCAGTAGGAAGGTTGGTCCAGAATGATGTTCCTAAAGGTCAACTCACATCCTGTCAGAAACATTCTAACAATGTTTGGTGATAACATGAGAAGAGCTCGCAGCGGTCTCAGGACCAGGGCCTCGTCTAGAGGGCACTGTGAGGTTCCACACAGAAAAACAGCCTTCGGACAAAATGCTCTTTCTGTGAAGGCCAGTAAGATCTGGAAGAGTCTTCCAGTCTTCATAAGGGAGTGTGGCTGAAAGTCAACCAGTCTGGTGACCACTGGCCTTTAACTTCATTGTGTACTTTCTGTAATGTGCATTTATTGTGACCTATTGTACAATGTTTTACTGTTAGATCTTTTTTCAATTTTTTTTTTTTTTTTTAACCTGCTTAGGGACTGCGGATGTAAATTAGCATTGCTGCTTTAATCTTTCATATTTACATCTATTGCTGTCTAAATAGATGTTCATTAATGTGCACTGTCCTTATCAAAATAAAGAAATACATAAATGAAAATAAACATTTGTCAGAACAGATTCAGATTCAGATTCAGACAGCTTTAGTTGTCCCCAGGGGGCAATTAAAAAGGAACGTAGAGCAGGCAGTGCAACAATGACGTAATAAAGAGAGGGATAAATATATATACAAATCTAGAAAGTAATATAAGAATAAAAATTAAAAAGCGAGGAATAAGACAAAAAACACAGCTTAGTAACATATTAGTGCAAACATGTCATACACAGTGCAAATATGAATGAAAGTAGGTGCAATATGGCAATGAGGTAGATACAAGAATATATCACTATATCACGGTGGATATAAATTGCAGAGTGTAAAAGAGTTCACAGAGGTCCATGTTAAAGTCTGTGTGAGGTGGTGGAGGTGGGGGTATGCTCTAACTCCATTAAAACATTTTATTCCCTTATTATTACTAGTATAGATTAGGATAGTGTTCTTTAAAAAACATTAAAATTAGCTTTTGCCGTTACAGTGTTAAAATGATAACTTTATATGAACATTATGCTATAATGTTCTAAAAAGGGGTTCTTTTTGCTCCCACAATGTTCCTCCTAAACAGTTCGCTCACATTCCATAAAAACATTATAAAAATGCTTGGTAACAGCTTTTTAAAAAATATTATTGATCGCATTGTTCGAACATTATGACCAACTATCTGAATGTTGCTTTAAGAATGTTCTTCCCTTGTTGTCGTATAACACTGTGCAAATGTTTTATAAAATAACGTTCTATAATCCTCAGAAAGTCACAGGGAACATGCTCTACCTTTGTTAACACATTACACTGCAGGAACATTTTACAAGAACCATTCTGTCATCTCAGGTCTCAGCAGCATCTTCAAAACATTTTTCCAACGTTGCAATGAGAATGTTCCTCGGTTGTTATTGGGTGACAATCTGTGGCCTTGACAACATCCTGAAGACATTCTGTGAATGTTGCAGCTAAAGTTAACATTTAATATCATAGGAACTTCATTTGAAATCCCTTTAAACATTATTTTAACATTAGATTGGAACTGTTAGCCAATGTTGAGGGAAGGACCACTGACTGTAACTGAATCCTTTACCGTAATTTGATGCAGGTTTCTGGTTTTTGTCATTTTGTGTCTTGTTTTTCTAATTTTGTGTCATCTTTGTCATTTTGTGTCTCGTTTTTCTAATTTTGTATCTCGTTTTTCTAATTTTGTGTGTCATTTTTGTCTTTTTTTGTCTCATTTAGTGTTAGCTGACAAAATGAACAGTAATATTAAGTGGAAATCACAGGGCACTTTAATTCATTAGATGACAAAATGAATAGTAATATTAAGTGGAAATCACAGGGCACTTTAATTCATTAGATGACAAAATTAATAGTATTATTAAGTGGAAATCACAGGGCACTTTAATTCATTAGATGACAAAATTAATAGTATTCTTAAGTGGAAATCACAGGGCACTTTAATCCATTAGATGACAAAATTAATAGTATTATCAAGTGGAAATCACAGGGCACTTTAATCCAAATTGGGGAACTGGATTTCAGCCATAGACTGTATATGATTTCAACACAAGGCATCCAATTGGTCAGGATGGGTCACTGAATTATACGGGTCACATAATACACCGTAACACCACTCAACCCCATCCAATCAGAAATCAGCTCAGAGTGACGTAAGCTAGGTCAACGTTAGCATAGCTCGGACCAGATTCCGTGCTGACCGTGAAGCGACTTGAGCCGCCTAAAAAGTTGGTATTTTACACCAAAAAGTGCCCTATGATTTACCATCACTACAAGCGGGGGACAGGCTGATTAATGGTGTATTTTTTACTTGCTAGCCATGTAGTTTAAGACAGTTTTACTTCGTACACCACCGCGGATTAAGAGATATTTGCTCTAAGCTAACTCAGCTTGCTAGCTAACTGGCTAACTCAGAAGGCTACTGCTTTCCGGTGCTGGAAACTAACACTGAAAACCCTTAAAGAAATTTAAAACGTAGTTGCTGCTGGCTTTGCTGAGGTACTTGTGAGAGATGGGAAGAGAGATGGAAGGAGAGGCGAAGACCAACCGCAAACCGACCAAACTGAAGAGGCTGAGTGGCTGTGAGAGCGCAGGTGCGGGGGGAAATGTCAAGAACAGGTGAGTGTACCTGTGGAAAGAAATATGGACGAAATAAAGAGAAGCTGACATGCTAAGCTCTAGTTTTATTTCATCGTGAGAGACTGAGGTACCATTGTTAAATCAGTTCCCTGAACCTCCATGTCATGATTGCAACCTTCAGTAAAGTTGGAAAGATACTCACAGATTCAGACTTCCGGCATCAACAACTCATCAGATGTACGTTGTCAAAACATAAACGATGCCTCTTTCCCATCGTTGTAAGGTAGACAATGTGCTCCAAGCCCAGTTTTGTCTAAAGCAGCTGTCTTTCTAGCTGCACAAATAACATTGGTATCTATGGAGTGAACAGGGACCGTCTGCAAATAGCAAAACCGCAGCAACAGTGAAGAGAGACACAAATATTCAATAACTTCACTCTTATACACTGTAGTGTCTCCAAAATCACTGCAGCCTTGAACTGGCTCCTGCTGATCATACTACATTTGGTTTGATACAAAACCAAGCAAAATTTATAATGCTATATATATATATATGAGAATGAATTTTTCTCATTTTACTCTATTTATAGGGACTAAATTTAATATAGACACTCTCAAAAAGTCAATTTTGAGGATTATTTTCATTATAAATGTGTATTTTCCTCATTTTAGGATCATTTATAGGGATTGTTGTTATTATACACTCTCTTCGCTGTTGCTGCGGTTTTGCTATTTGCAGATGTTCCCTGTTCACTCCTCAAAGACACCAATGTTATTTGTGCAAATTAAAAGACAGCTGCTTTAGATAAAACTGGGCTTGTAGCACATCGTCTACCTTACAACAATGGGAAAGAGGCATCGTTTATGTTCTGACAACGTATAGCTAACGAGTTATTGATGCCGGAAGTCTGAATCTGTGAATATCTTTCCAACTTTACTGAACTACGTTAGAGCAGCTCTCTAGTGACCTGACTGCAGCACATCCAACACCAGGCCTCACATCAAAGCTGGTTTTCCCTTCTTTTATGTTGTTAAAATGTGGAAACAAATTAACTTAAATTAAAAATAAACATGCTTCCAATTATGGCAGTCTGTGTGTGTGCCACTAAAAAGTGTTTGTAACAGAATTCTGCGGTGTCTGGCTGGCTGGTGGCATTGAGTGCAGGCATTCATTTCACAGAGTACAGTGGGTACTCCATCTTCATATGAATAAATTAATTTACTTTGATATCTGATGCGTTTATTACCATGCATATGTGAGCAGACAAATGAATGCGGAGTGATCTGTCATTGGCTTGTGTAATTGATGAGAGCAGGGAGATGAATAGACACCTGTAAGCGCCACTGGCAGTACAGCAGGCAGCTCTCTGTGACAGCTAGCCTCGTGTTATTTCATGGCACACTGACTGAATTACTGATTAAGGATCAACTTATCCACCTCAGCTACAAGCCTCACAGAAATTATTTTCCTGAGACGAGTGCCTTCTTCTTTAGCTGCTGTACAACCGTCGTCGGATGTTCAAATTTGAGGTTTCTGAATCAGTAAAATTAATATAGTTGGGGCGTAATTGCTGCTCAGTTTTAAGTTACATCGAGCCCTGAAGGTTGGAAAGGTCAACCTGAAAAGAAACTTGTTCAGAGCTGTAGGCAGATCCTTTGGGACGCCGCTTTGGTGGCATTTTATAGTGTCGTCTGACTAGAACAGGAGAGTCAAACTAATTCTAGTTCAGGTTCCACATTCAACCCAGTCTGATCTCCAGTGATCCGGACCAGTAAAACCACAGCATAATAACCAATAAATAACCCAAACTTCAAATTTTTCTTTTGTTTTTGTGCAAAAAAGTACATTCTGAAAATGTTCACATTTAAGGAATTATCTTTCTACAACAAATACAGACTTTGTTGTAGAAATACTGCATCACTACCAGACTTTGTTGTAGAAATACTGCATCACTACCAGACTTTGTTGTAGAAATACTGCATCACTAACAGACTTTTCTCTTCCTCTCTCGGTCCTCCTCATCCGATCTCTCCATCCTGATGAGCAGCACCAAGCAAACCAAGTCTAAAGAGAAAACCAATCATGGAAAACCTCATAAGAAGGTAAACTGGCCGCTCGGGGCTAGCTGTGGCTTTAGTCTGACCCCGGTTCATTTGATCTCACTGGAGGTTCAGTGTCGACCAGGGAGGAACTGTGATGGTCATGTGACTCTTGACCCGTCTGGAATTAGCTGCTAAATACCAAAACACACTGACCTCAGCTCAGTAGTTCTAACAGCCTGTCCTCGAAGGTAACCTCCATGCTATTAGAGTCCCACGACATTGGCCAAGTATATTTACACCCATACCACTGGAAGTAATGTAAAGGCGGGATATTATTTACAGCAGGGGTGATAAACATGTGGCCCGCGAGCCAAAAGCGGTCCTCCAGAGGGTCCAATCCGGCCCTCAAAGTGGAAAAATTCCAGACAAGACATTAACTGCAGATTGTAAATTAGTAAAACTATAAATTTAAAATCATTTCTGGAACATGAAAAGTTGTTTGGATCATAAAGTAAAATACTAGATTGTTTATTGTTCTTTTGTCATTTTGGGTCTCATTTTTGTAATATTTTGTCTTATTTTTTGACTGACTTTTGTTGTTTGTCTCATGTTTTTGTTGTTTTGTGTTTCCTTTTTGTCTCGCTTGTGTTTTTTTGTCTCATTTTTGTCATTTTATGTTTTGCTTTATTTGTTGTTTTGTGTATCATTTTTGTCATTTTGTGTTTTTGTCTCGTTTGTGTTTGTTTTTGTCGTTTTGTTTCTCAGTTTTGTCATTTTTGGTCTTGTCATTTGTCATTTCTTTGTCTTGTTTTTGTAGTTTGTCCATTTTTTTTGTCGCTTTGTAACTTTTTTGTCAAATTTTTTGTCTCTTGTTTCATGTCGTTTGTCTCTTTTTTGGTTGTTTTGTGTTCCTTTTTGTTTAGCTTGTGTTATTTGTCTTATTTTTGTCACTTTGTGTTTTGCTTTATTCGTTGTTTTGTGTGTAGTTTGTGTCATGTTGTGTTTTTTTTGTCTCCCTTGTGTCGTTTGTCCATTTTTTTGGCACTTTGTAGCTTTTTTTGTCTAATTTTTAATCTCTTTTTTTTGTTTCGTTTCATGTCATGTGTCTCATTTTTGGTCGTTTCTTGCTTTTGTCGTTTTGTGTCTTGTTTTTGTTGTTTTTTGTCTTTTTTTTGTCAGACTTTTGTCCTTTCCTTTGTAGACTCTGTGATCTGGAAGTTGTAATGTGGAAATGATAAACTGAGGCTGAATGTTGATGAAATTGAACTTATTTTTCTTAAGAAATTTCAGGTTGTTTATGATAGTTTATGAGTTTATTAAATATGAACATTTTCAGAACGTACTTTTTTGCACTAAAACAAAGGAAAGATTTGGCCTCTGAACTAGAATGACTTTGACACACCTGATAGTGTTTAAATGAGTAGCATGGGGTTGTGTTTAGGACTGTTACTGTATGCGTTTATACATTTCATTTAAAAATAGTTTGTGTATGAAAATTCTTTTAAAAACACAATTTTCCAGGTCTTAAATCTTCAAATTGCTTTGTTTTGTCTCACCAGCAATCAAATTTTCACTGATATCAAACAGGGACAATCAGGAAATCATCACATTTGCAAAGCTGGAAGCTAAATGTTTTTCAGTTTTGCCTGATAAATTGGCAATCAAAATGCTCTATTGATTGCTTAATACAGTGACTACTGTGTTTTTCTCCTCCAATAAATCGACAAACTGTGCAGAAGTTTGGATTTGTAATCAAGGACCTCAGATGAAGAACATTTTTACATGTTTCATTAATCAAAATGTTGCATTATTTAGAGTAGGATCTAACAGTATTTTATTATGTTAGTGTGCATAATGTGATGGACCAGCTGTGTGACTCTCCTTGCTTTAAATCATGTCCTCGTCTTTAGGTCAAGACAGCGAAGACGGAGACCCTGGAGTCCTCCACCAGTGCCAGGTAGGGATGGAGTCCTAATGCCAGTAGATTGTGTACTATTAACGGCTGAGAAAATAAGCTGACAGGCTTCAATGGAACAAACTGCTGGAAATGTTATTTTCTTTCTCCTAGTTTTTCCTCTTTCTCGCCTCCCTCCTGAAGTGATGGAAATTAATCCTTGTGTTTTGATGTTCAAGGGCCCAGGACAGAAGCATCCCCTTTTATACAATGTGTTAAGCTGTCTCACAGAAAATTAATTTCAGTCTGCATTGAAGACAAATATCTGTGGCTTGTCAGGAAGGTAATAAATGAGAATGCACGGTCTGAGTAGTTGGATGCTTGGCAGGGTGCTGCCAGGATGGCATTCTGTGGCCGAAGGCCTGCTGCGTCAAATCTGTCTCACAGCAGTGTTTCCATAGAGCTGATAATGGATTATTTTCCAGATGTGGATTTAGTCCAACCCAACGTGATGAGTGACATTTGAAAGGAGGTGTCGGTTGGAAAACTATTTTGCTAAATTCTAGCTTTTCATGTTTCCCTGTAGTGTTTTTCCCCTTTGGTAAGGCTCAGGTGGTAACTGTGCTAGTTGAGTGGGTTTTACGCAGGGAGGAAAGTTAAGGCCTCGCAGCAGAGTTACGGCAGAAACATAAGGCTATTAGAACCACACACCGTAAATGTCAATGGACGCAGTGACCCTCCCTCCTTTGTATAGCTTTTTATGGATTTTGCTCAGTGGTGCAGTATACCAAAAAACACGACCGTTTCCACCAGCTCCCCTTTTTCCTCGCTCCACACGGAGCGTTTCAGCCTCAGTGTACACTTAGATTAACAGAATTAACGAAAGGAGGAACAGGGTTAGAAAAAGGCTTCTGCTCCATTTTCAGTTAGTGGAAATAAAAAGAGCCTTCAGTCTCAAGTAGTTTGCCTCCTGCAAAGGTTAAGAACACTGATTTCAGTAATTTCCTTTAGAATGGTTCTGATTGTGACGGCTCAAGGCAGCATCTGGGTTTCTGCTTTTACTGTCACATTTAAAATCCCTCTGTCTGATACAGGAAGCTCTCTGTAAAGCCTCCCGCCTGTTGTTACTCAGTGGCTGTATTCGGTTCATGTTCTCCTCATACTGTCAGGTAAAATGACAAGGATGCACGAGTTGTTTTGTACGACTCTGACAGGAACAGGACTTTTACTTTTGTCAGCATAACATCTTCATGAAGAATTTAGGAATTCATGAGCCGCTCCACTGAGCAGTTTCTGGAAGAAAATACAGTCACAAGGCTTGGTGTTTGTGTTTATCATACAACTTTCTGGATAAAAGCAAAAGGTCAGAGATAATTAAAATAACAGCGTGATGTTTGATTAAAGATATCACGGTGCATAAAGGTCAGCGGTGACGTGGAAAGATGTCACCCTGAACAGTCCCCTCGTCTTGTTTTCTGCTAACCTGCAGCGTGTACAGGTGAACAGCTGCGATGCTGAAAGGGATTCTGTCAATAGGAAGGACAACTTCTGTCTGTCTGTCTGTATGTCTGTTAGCAGCATCACTCAAAAACACCAACGGATTTGGATGAAGTTTTCAGGGAAGGTCAGAAATGACACAAGGACCAAGTGATTATATTTTGGCAGTGATGAGGCTTATAGTCTGGATCCACGGATTCGTTATAGATTTCTGTATCATTGTGAGATAGTGGCACGGCGTCCTGTAACCATGACAACAAGTGAACACTACATCAGCTGCCTGCTGATGATCACATGACTGTGATCCTACTACAAATCCACTGCTGCTGACTTATCAGGACTTATCCATCAGAAATGATCCAAAGAACAACTGATTAAATTGTGGGGGTGTTTCTGAGTCCCATCAATTCCCGCCACCTGCTACATATTTAGGTCACGTGATTCAGTATCCGTACATAACATACACATGTAGAACACACGCCTGTGCTCAGAGCAAGATCATTTTTTATTAAAGATGAATTATCTTTATTAAAGATGACACAAAGACTGAGCAGCTTTGGCTCAGTACTGTGCTCTCTGACTGCCTTTTTTCTTCTTCATGTGCTGCTGCTTTGACTCATCAAGTGTTGGAAATAAACAGTAATTTTTTAATAAAACAAGCTTTTCAGTGAAACAATACTGAATTTGTCTTTTAGCATATTTGAAGAAGTGTAACAGGATAGTTTCAGTCAGTTTTGTCTTCTGTTTTAATCTCCAAACATGTATTTTCTTAAGCTGTTAAACAAAGACCTTATCATCTTTGTTTTGTGCCTGAGTGAATGTTTGCAGTAAAGATCACATGGAGCCACAGACCGGAGAACCTTAGAGACGGCTCACTGCCTTCAGTCTGATGCCAACAGGGGTCACACTGTTGAAGAGCAAAGACGGTGCATCAGGCTCATTATCACGTCCTGGTTAGTCTACTATACGGCCGTGTAATTGGGATTCAGGAGGCCAATTATGTGACCCAGTGTCTTACCTAAATGTTATGCAGAGGGAAGGAGAACACTGTTATTTATTAGCACTGGCGACTAATTTGATGATTTCTTAATTTGGCCCACTTCCCCACCCATCACTCTTCACTCTGCAGGGAAATCTGTGCTCGCAGTTTTGTAATTTTTTTGTATTTCTAACTGCTGTAATTATGTCGTTATCATTACTGTTTCGATAATGCTGCTTAATTACTACAATTATGTGTGATTTCTTGTGGTCAGTGAGTCATCATTGTGTGCTTAAAGATTTATTTTTTTCCTATTCCACATGGATGGGTAATTTCAGCCTAACTCTGTACCCAGCAGTGTGGCAAGCTGCAGTGAAAAAGGAGCCATTAAGCTTTTATTCTGCCTTGTTATTAGCCATTAAAGCAAAGGCTAATTTAAAATCAACAGCTCCAGTCAGATTTCCATTTAAGAAAATACAGAACACTTAATAAGATTTTCGAAATGTGTTTGTTCAAATCCTGCACTATTGAAACAGGCTCCCAATGGAATCAAATAAATTGGAATTGAAAACATTGCTTACCTTCTGTAAATTGGATTTTAAGAGGGGCGATTGTTATTTTACTATAAGCTCAAGAATGGAACTGCAGTTTTGCACAAATCTTTAAATAACTGAGCTTAAGCAGAAATGTGTGACTCAGTGAGAGTACAGAGTATAGAACTGGGGATTCAAAAATACTGTCTTATTTTTGTGGTGTAGTGAGCCGGTAAAAGAAGAGCCACAGGAAGATGACTTCACAACCAAAAAGAAAGGGTTGAAAAGGAAAAGAATTAAAGACGAACCCGTCGAAGGCTCTTCACAGTCTTCTGCTTCACCCAGGTAAGTCTGACCGGCTCTAACTATGCTACTTTGCCTTACAAAACACATAAATACTGATGTATAAATATGGAAAATTGGTTCTTAATGAACTTCCAACCTTCATCGTTTCCATATTACGTGAACCATTTGTCTCATTTCTGTCTGGTTATGTGCAGTTCAAAGAAAATAAATAAGGAGCATGGCCACGGAGAAGGAAGCGATGAAGAAAGTCAGAAGAAGTCAAAGAAGGGAAAAGAAAAGGTAAACGTCTGTCTTTCCAGAATAATCTGTGTCCATCAGTAACACTGTTATATAAAGTGGTTTGTTTGAATCCACATCTTGAGAGTTTTTTCTCTGCTCATACGGTAAAGAAAGAGGAAGGAGAGCATCCGGTCTCAAAAAAAACGAAGATGACAAAGGAGGAAATTGAGGAAGCGAGACAGTTGAAGATCAAAAAGAAAGAGGAGGAGGAGCAGAACCGCTGGAGATGGTGGGCAGAAGCAGTTTTCTGGGGTTTTTTCATCTTGCTTTGACCTGGACCTACCACACACACACACACACAGAGACATACATGCACACACAAACTGCATGGGGAAACAGGAGGAGCAATTTTCCGAAATACTTCCTCATTTTTTCATCATCTTGCTTTTTGTCAGGTGGGAGGAGGAGAAGTATGAAGATGGGGTGAAATGGAAGTTCTTGGAGCACAATGGGCCCTACTTCCCCCCTGAGTACCAGCCTCTACCTGACACTGTTCACTTCTACTATAATGGTCAGTTGGGCATTGAAGTAGTGGAAGAAAGGGCAATTGAAACGGGGTTGAAAGGGTTTTACATGAGCAGTTCTTGACAGTGCCCACACATTTTCTTTTTATGGAAGTAATTTAAAATAATGTCGCCACCTCACAGGTACTGTCGAGACCATTTTTAACAAATTCGGAAATGTCATGCACTACGGGTTGGATTTAACTTTCTGGCTGGAGTTCTGTGTATTTTTACTTGTCCAGTCATTAATAAGTGCTGGTGTGTCTCCAGGTATATATGGCCAAGAACATCACAGCCCTCTTTTACCTCTGTACCCTCATAATGAGAACTAACTCCACCTTCTTCTAAATAGTAATTGTCAGTACAATCTCAGCGTCAAAGGAGCTCATTTTTGAAACTGTGAATCTAATTTCAGTCCAGTTCATCTCTCGTCAAATGCAACATTCTAATTGAAGTATTATATGATCTAGATCAGGGGAGTCAAACTCCTCTTAGTTCAGGTTCCACATTCAGCCCAGTTTGATCTCAAACAGGCCGGACCGGTAAAATCATAACTTAATAACCTGTAAATAACCACGAGTTTCCCAATTTTTTCCTTTGTTTTAGTGCAAAAAAGTACATTCTGAAAATGTTCACATTTTAGGAATTATCTTTTTACAAAACATCATGAACAACCTGAAATTTCTGAAGGAAATTAAGTACAATTTCAGCCTCATCATTCAGCCTCAGTTTATCATTTATACGTGACAACTTACAGATCAGCTATCTGGAAGGGAATGATTAGTATTTTACTTTATGATCAAAACAACAAAATCCGACAAAACAAAGACAAAAAACAACAAAAACAAGACAAAATATTACAAAAATGAGACAAACGACACGAAACAAAAAAGAGACAAAAACGATACAAAGCAACCAAAAAAATTACACAAAAGACAAAAACGTGCCCAAAAATGTCAAAAGCAAGAGACAAAACGAAAAAACAGTAGACAACACAAGCAAGGTGAAAAAGCACAAAACGACACAAACGATACACAAAGCAACGAATACAGCAAAACACTAAATGACAGAATAAGACAAAAAACACAAGCGAAACAAAAGAGAAACACAAAATGACAAAAACGAGAAACAAAACGACAAACATGAGACAAACGACAAAAGTCTGACAAAAGACTAAAACAAGACAAAATATTACAAAAATGAGACACAAAATGACAAAAGAACAGTGAGCAATATAATATTTTACTTTATGATAAAAAAACTTGTTATAGTTGAGAAATGATTTTAAATTTATAGTTTTACTAATTTCCAATCTGCAGTTAATGTCTTCTCTGGAATTTTTCCACTTTGAGGACCGGATTGGACCCTCTGGAGGACCGCTTTTGGTCTACAGAATGCATGTTTGACTCCCCTGATCTAGATTATGAAAAAGCCTGTGAAAGAAAAATGTCTCTTCAGTAGCCTCTCCAAAGAAGATAGAAGAAGAATCATGCAGCCGCTCCATAGCCGCTGTGCAGTAAAACCTGAAACTCTGTCCACTTAACGCTGTTCTGCAGAGGCATGCCGTTCCTTCTGGCCTAGTTTCCTAGAAGAGGAGTCTAAAAATGCACTGAAGTTAGGAGTGTTGAATTGCATGGCTTTCCCTCCACAGTGAGACAATCAACCTTTCTGAACATCTCCAGTAACACTAGATAACAGGCACAAATACTGGAACATCTCAAAAAACCTTTAACTTTGTGTCGGCATGTTCTACATATGCACATTTCCTTTATCTTATAATTCAAGGCATGTAGAGGGAGAACTCTGGAGGAACAGTGGAGAAAGTTGTGTATAGCACAAGAGTTCTTTGAAGTAAATGTATGGATCTAAGAATGCTCATGTGCGTGCACGCACACACACAACACGCCCACGCACGGTTGGATCTTTAGGATGCCAGACATGCATCGGGTCAAACACTGATTGATGACTGTAATTGTTTTTGCTTTGTTTAGCAGTCAGGCCACAATGGTATCCTATGGGGAGTGGATTTGATCTATTAATTCCTGGGCGTGCATGTTCTTGTTTTTGTAGCTTAGCGGTGGGCTTGAATGTAGATCTCTGTCCTTGTCTCTGAACCTACCTTTGTGGAAGAATGGATTAGTCTGTCAGCCCTCCAGAGGAGCAGAGGTGGGCGGTGTTGTTGCTTTTTGATCCAAGCCGGAGCTTCCAGAGGCTTGTGTGTGTTGGTGAACATCAGAGCTTGAGAAGCATGTAGGCTGTGAGGACACAAAGCATTTAGAAAGCCTGAGTGATTCGGGTTGTGTTGAAAAAAACATTATGGCAGGGGTGTCAAACATGCAGCCCGTGGGCCAAAACCAGCCCTCCAGAGGGTCCAATCCGGCCCTCAAAGTGTAAAAATTCCAGAGAAGACATTAACTGCAGATTGTAAATTAATAAAACTAAATTTAAAATCATTTCTAGACCATGAAAAGTTGTTATGATCATAAAGTAAAATAGATTGTTCATTGCTTTTTTGTCATTTTGTGTCTCATTTTTGTAATATTTTGTCTGACTTTTGTTGTTTCTCATATTTTTGTTTTTTGTTGTTTTGTGTTTCCTTTTTGTTTCGCGTGTTTTTTTGCATTATTTTTGTCATTTTGTGTTTTGCTTCATTCCTTGTTTCATGCATTTTTTGTGTTGTTTTGAGTTTTTTTTGTCTTGCTTATGTTGTTTGTCTACTTTTTTGTTGTTTTGCTCCTCGCTTTTGTCATTTTTTGTCTTTTTTTGTCATTTGCCCATTTTTTTGTTGCTTTGTAACATTTTTGTCAATTTTTTTGTCTCTTTTGTTTTGCGTCGTTTGTCTCACGTTTTTTAAAATCATTTTGTGTCTCATTTTTGTAATATTTTGTCTTTTTTTGTCTGACTTGTCGTTTTGGTCATAAAGTAAAATACTACATTGTTCAGTTCCAGATGACTGAATGTTTTGTGTTACGATAAAATGAGGCATAATGTTGTTGAAATTGATTTTTTTTTCTTTAAGAAACTTCAGGTTATTCATATTGTTTTGTAAAAACATAATTCCTTAAATGTGAACATTTTCAGAATGTACTTTTTTGCCCTAAAGGGAAACATTAGGAGTTGTGGTTATTTCTAGGTTATTGTGCTGTGATTTTTCTGGTCCGGTCCACTGGACATCAAATTGGGCTGAATGTGGAACCTGAACTAAGACGAGTTTGACTCCCCTGATTCATAGTGAACCAGCATGCTTCTGTTTGTGTACAGGTGAGAAGGTGAAGCTGAGCCCGGCAGCTGAGGAGGTGGCGCTGTTCTTTGCCCAGATGTTGGACCACGAGTACACCACGAAGAAGGTGTTCCGGGAGAACTTCTTTGAAGACTGGAGGAAGGTGGGATTGTGAATTTAGCTCCAGAAACTTCATCTTGATGCAGCATCCAAGTTGAGTATTAATTGTGTGGTTTCCAGCTTTGTGTTGTAAATAGAGTGAGTGTGACTGGTACATGCTCGCTGGTGTCTGTCAGGGTGTCCTCTGTATGGAGAAAACACCGTGCCAAGCCCTAAGGCATATCATGCAGAATTAATTTTGCGCTGCTTAGTGCTCAATGCACTTGAAAATACGATTTATGTGAAGGCATTGATATGCTAATCCAGACAACTAGCTCCCCTGCATATGAACAAATCCAATTAAACTGTTTTATTATAGCCGGAAAAAACTCTCCTCGCTCCACTGCCCCCGATGCCCGCCCACTGTCGGGTGTCACTCACGCTTAGACATGCAGACTGGCTGCTTGTCCACACTGTCAGTGATTCTAGAGAGGTGGGTGTGTGCGTTTTGTGCTTATCTAGAGGTCTGTTTCTGCATCTCATCTCCTACGACCACAGATAAGAGAACTGGGCTCGATCATTAATGCTTGATGGATGAGTCATTTCCTGTGTTCTTAATGTTTATGTTCTGGATGGATGCTCTTTCATTTGTCAAATATTTAACCATTTTATGTCTTTCCTGTATTATGAGCTGTGTTTTTATATTATGGGTTAGTGCTGTTTTTTTGCCGTTGCACAGTATCATGACATTAACCCTCCTGTTGTCTTCATTTACGGGCACCAAAAAATGTTGTTTCCTTGTCTGGAAAAAATCCAAAAATTCAGCAAAAAAATTCCACAAATTTCTGAAAATTTGCAAAACCTTCAGGAAGAAAATTCCAATCATTCCTTAAAAAATTTCCCTTAAAAGTTTTTTTTTTTTTTTTTTTTTTATATTAAATCCCCCAAACTTGGCAAGAAAATTCTTGTAAATATTTTCAAAAATGAGTAAAAATCTTCCAAAACGATCCGGTGAAATTCTCTGGATTTTGATTGATTTTTTTTGTGAATGTTCTTAAGAAACATTTTTAACATTTCTTTTTTCCACCAAAAGATGTTCAAAGATTTCCCGAAAACGTTGAAAATATGGACATCAGAAGTTTCACTGTGAAAATATATTTTTTTTCTCCACATTTTCAAACTTTAAACCGGGTCAATTTTGACCCGCAGGACGACACGAGGGTTAAGATGAAGATACTCAACTCATTCAAAACCCTGTTCATTGCTTACAGTTTTGTTCTGATGTGGAAAAATGGACATTTTTGCTCGACATGTGCTGATAGTCCTGAAATGTCAAACTCTACTTCCTGCATCAATAGCTTTCTTTCCAGACAGCAGGAGGCAACATTAAAAGCCACTCATTCTAGCACCAGAAGCTTCTCAGATGCATCCACCACTGATCTGCTCTGTCAGTGACCTCTTTGATTCGGTGACCCTTTGTGCAATAACTTAGAAAGTTGACAGTTTATAGTTGAAACTCAGCTGCTGTGCTGTTGCTGCTTTCGGTGTGTCGAGGCAGTTCAGCTCATTTGGGAGTGGCTCTCTTACAGCGTGTTCACGAATACTGACATGAAGTAGTGACGGTAGAGTTTGGTCTCTCATGAATCTGTAGTTCTGGGAATCTGCTGTGTTACTGAACATTTCATTTAGTTTCTGTGCTTTGCTGTTTTACGTGTTATTAATCAATATTGTATAATATTGAAGCTGAGGCTGAAATTGGGTTTATATTTTAGAAACGAGTTGTTTTTCTTTTAGCGTAAAAAAGCAGCTTGTTGCTGCAACTTTTTTGTCTGTATTGGATTACGGAGAGCTTTTGTATATGAATGTTTCTGCTCAATGTCTTCAAATGGTTGACACTGTTTACCACGCTTCTCTTAGGTTTATTACACGAACTATAAAGTGTCAACGCACCACTGTGACTTCTACTCTCGGATGCTACGGCAGCTTTAGACACCAGAAGGATCCATCATTGGTATACTTCTATATATGAGCCAATACTTGGACTACTGCCCTACATTTGTTCTCTAACTGCACAGAAAAGTTCTGATCTGATCTGGTTGAGCTCAGCAGGCTGCAGAGCGTTGTCTCATTCACAAAGAACGGCTGCCGTTGCTGTACCTGCTTTTTGAATTTGTGTGAGTGAGTTGCTTGTTTAGTTATAGGCAGCACTCTGGCCTTTCATTACAACCCTGCTTTGTTTTTTTACTTGTTCGCACGCTTCGACGCCATAAAGATGAGTAATTAAAGGAAAGGTCACTGATCTTGTTTTTGATCATGCTTGTCTAATTTGCTTTTTTATGATGCATTATTGCTTTAATGTGTTGTTTGAACAAAGGTTCTGCACTCTCAGAGCTCCCAGTAAATTCAGTAAAGCAGACGGTTTGTTTGTTCTTTCAGTCGAAGCTTTCCTCCCAACTTGAAGGAGGAGTTGTGCATACTTTGTATTATCAGTACCAAGAATTTTAGTTCGAATGCATTTGGTTTGATCAGTGTTTTCCAGCTCTAACTGTAAGCTTTTAAGCGCTCTTGCGACTTAATTGTGGATGAAAATATGCATCTTATTGCCATCATTGATGCTGTTTATTTGAAGTAGCTTAGAGATGTTCTGTCATTCTATAATATTTAGACTCCATCTAACAGATATTTCACTATAGAGTAATCTGCTTATTTTGTGTCCATAAAATGCCCCAAAACTGTGGATAATGTGCACTGCAATTTCCCAGAGTTATTTTCATTTTTGTTTTTTCAGTGACTGAGCAGAATATTTGATTAGTTGTTATTTTGCTCCCACTTTCTTTGCTAAAGGAAATCTGTCTTGAGATGTGATGTAACACACTTTGTGCCTGTTTAGGAAATGACTGACGAGGAGAGATGTCTGATTCAGGATCTTAACAAGTGTGACTTTGGAGAAATCCATGCTATGCATAAAGCCAAAGTGGAGGAGAGAAAAAACAGGACCAAGGAGGAGAAACAGGTACAGCTCAGACTCATTAGCTGCTGTTGTCATAACGTGTAGCTTTAGTTAACTGATTATTTGTGTTTTTCCTATTTATCGTAGGGTTTGAAAGACGCCAGCCAGAAGATAGTGGATGAATACGGTTACTGTATGCTGGACCACCATAAAGAACGCATCGGAAACTTTAAGATTGAGCCTCCAGGTCTGTTCAGAGGTCGAGGCGAGCATCCCAAACAGGGCATGCTGAAGAAAAGGATCCAACCGGAGGATGTCATCATCAACTGCAGCGAGTGAGAGTGGGATTGTTATGTTTCTGGAAGCAGGAAAACTTGTATCGCTCTAGCTGGTATAAAAACAAAGCTCTAAGGTGTGACCTTCTGGCTGCATGTAAAGCAGAGAATTACTCACTGAAAGCAACAGAGATACAGAAAGTTATTGAAAAATGTGGAATCACAGGCAAGTCACTTATGTGTTCTAAAAAAACATATATTACTATGTAGTATTGAAAAGCGCATACCATAGTAACAGATGCACAGTCATTGGTAAATCCTGCTACACAAATTACTGGGGCTGGCCCGAATAGCAGTTTCTGGGCTCCAGATATTGGGGCCCTATTAATGATGAATATCCGAATATTCGGTCCGCTATTCGCGGGGAGAATATTCGGATCTCAAAATGAATATCCGGATCCCATTGTCGGGACCAGATATTCGGGTCCAGCCCTACAAATTACTGCCGTTTGAGATTCTTACAGAATTTATTTGCTGTCTTTTTCTGAAATATGCTATGTTAAGGCAGTACATTGCTCAAAATATATTGCTTTCTTTCCATTTCTGGTAATGGTGTTGTTTATTTCATGGAGTCTTGAACCTCTGAAGGATGCTCTAGTGTGTGCTGTGTGTGTACATGTACTGTGACTGCCTAAATTAAAACGTCACTGCACTTCCTCTTGCTCTGGCAGTGAATCCCGTATCCCTGTTCCACCTGCTGGCCACTGCTGGAAGGAAGTTCGACATGACAACTCTGTGACGTGGCTGGCCAGCTGGACAGAAAACGTCCAGGGCTACATAAAGTACATCATGCTCAACGCCAACTCAAAGCTCAAGGTGATCATTCTGCTGTAAAATAGGGAGGAAATGCACGTACTGATGTTGGCACAGGCGCTTCTGTTGCAACTGGCTTAGATGTGAGTAATTATTTTCCTTTTATTTAGGCAGTTGTCCCAGAAAAGGAACGTATTTGTAAAGACGTTAACTTACTGGATGTCTACTGGTTGTCCTCATTCCCGCTGAGTCCATTCCTTAATGGTTACATTAGCTTTCATAGCAAATAGCATCCTGAATCTTCAGCTGGACTGAAGTCCATGTCTGACTTTTTAAAATGGTGAGTCTGACAATGTTTAGCACTGCAATGGCTAAATTGGTGGAATACTTTTCAGGCACTTCAAAGCGTTTGATAAGCTCCTGTTTTTCAGCTCTAGTTCTTTGAGGTCAGCTTGGTGTCGTTCGTTTTCCAAATAATAATTACCAGCCTGCCTCTTGCTTATCACACACAAAGCTGATGTACCAAACTCTTTATGTAAAATGAATTGACCCTCTAAAACCCTCTGCTGCCGAAATACATTAGTTTTATTTTTTAAATATTATTTTCTATTGTATACATATATTATATTTGCAGATTTATTTTCTATATTTTCTGTATATATTTTTAGTTAGGTTTTTTTTTGCAAGTTTTCTTCTATATTTGGGTTAATTCATTTATTTATTTTTTCTACATTTGAGTTTATACACACATACACACACATATATGTAAGTGTGTGTATATATATATATATATATATATATATATATATATATAATATATATATATATATATATATATTATATATATATTTTTTTATTTTTTTTTTGCTCATTTTCTTCTATATTTGGGTTTATATAAATATATATTTTTATTTTATTTATTTTTTTGCTCAAATTTTGTCTATATTTTCTTTGTATTACAAGGGTAAGCAAAAATGTTACATAAATTTTATAAAAACAAAAAATGATCACAAGAGACGTGAACACGTTTACAGCAAGTTGTGTTGATTTTTAAATGTAAGTAAATGTATATTTCTTTCAACTGAATTCCACAGCATCTCTATCGGGTTAAATCTGGATAAAGTCCTTCTATTGTTCTGCTGCATCACCCAGCTTCTACAGACCTTCTGCCTGTTAACACCCACATTATTCTTCAAGATACCTTGATAGCTTGTGACTTCATTACAGTTAATTTGCAGATAAACTTCTGCAGCATCTTGTTGTTGTTCTTCCTCCCTCTCATTTCTCTCCTCTGTTTGCTCCCTCTTCCTTCTTCCCATCTTTCATTTGGAAAGGTTAAGTTATTCCACTGTTAGTCTCCATGACAATATGCATGTCTGTTGACTGATGGCGGGTTTCATTGTGTCTTGGTCCCGATATATAACCAGCAGAAAATGGCACATGAACAGAATCTTATCATTAAGGTTGTGTGTCTTTGTGTTATTCTACAGCACCCTGCATTCATGTCATGATTACCATATTGAATGTTTTGATTTGAGGCTTTTCAAAGAAAATTACTCTGTGTTATCATGCTTTCACCTTCATTCTTTGCCTCATGTTTGCTTCTGTCTTTCCTGCGTTGCCCTATCTTTATCACTCTTTCTCTGTCTTATTTTTCTCACTATTCCCCTTCTTTTACTTCCTGTCATAATGCATGCAGGGAGAGAAGGACTGGGAGAAATATGAGGTTGCTCGTAAACTCAAGACGTGTGTGGACGACATCCGGAACCAGTACCTCCTGGATCTGAAGTCTAAAGAGATTGTCAGATGCCAGAGAGCTGTGGCCCTGTACTTCATAGACAAGGTCTGGTTTCAAATCATTACGCAGAAAAACACCAGTAGTGTGCTGCTGTAATACCAAAAGCCATGTGCACATATTGGAAAATACTGTAATATGTCTTGAAAACCGTTTCTGTTACGTCAAATAGCTGGATCAAAGATCTTCTGGAAGGAGAAAAATGGATTTTATGTCGCCATTTCTGTACAGTGATCCCCAAGCTAATTATCTCTGTCTGCGTGGAATGAAATGATAGATTGCTGATATGATTGCTGTTGGCTCATGTCAAAGACTATTTCAAGTCCGATTTTGCTTTGAGTTTACTGTGCAGATCTTTACGTGGGTATGTGTTTAACGGTCATCTGACGGGGACGTGTTTGCTGTGCGTGTTAAAATGCTGGCTGTGTATTTGTGGGTTTTGGGCGTGCGGTAATCTCTGTATCTTCTGACCTAAAAAAGCTGGCCCTGAGAGCTGGTAATGAGAAAGAGGAGGGAGAGACGGCAGACACAGTGGGCTGCTGCTCGCTTCGTGTCGAACACATCACCCTGCATGAGCAACTGGATGGCAACAAGTGTGTGGTGGAGTTTGACTTCCTGGGTAAAGACTCCATTCGCTACTACAACAAGGTCCCTGTGATCAGCAAGGTAAATGATGTACAGACACTTCCACATGACCGTTCTGTGCCACTCTAATTTGTGGATTGTTCTTACTGTGTTTAAGGAATGCAGTATTATAGATCAGGGATGTCAAACTCATCTTACTTCAGGTTCCATATTCATTCAAGGGGACCGGACCGGTAAAATCATATCGTAACAACCTGTAAATAACCACGATTTTTCCAATTTTTTCCTTTGTTTTAGTGCAAAAAAATACATTCTGAAAATATTCACATTTAAGGAAGTATCTTTTTACAAAACATTATGAACACCATGAATTATTTTAAGAAAAATCAGTTCAGTTTCAGCAATATTATGCCTCAGTTCATCATTCACATAAAATATATTACAAAAAGGAGACACAAAATGACAAAAACGAGACTCAAAACTTTTCTAACTTTTTCCAAGTTGAACTGCAGCTTTAAATGGATTTTCACTCCTGACAACAGGATACTAAGTCCGAAGCTGCATATAAAATTCTAAAGAGCATCTTTGGTGGAGGTGAACAACCCAGTATTTTAGATTTATCATTATGTATTTTCTCAACACAGCATGCATATTGTTTATATCTTAACTCTCTTAACTCCGAGCAAATTGTGTGATTTTTGCTGCAGTCACATTTTCAGTCAGTGTGTGAGCAGTTTTCACTGCAATATAAAGTCCTGCAGCTCTATAGAAACGGAACAACCGTGGCTAGAATTATAGAGAACTCAGAAATGTTGTTTATGCAGTTTTAATTCCACATAAAAAAAATATTAGATTACAAAAACCTGGAATCATTATGTACAGTATTTTTCCAAGTGTCCACAGAGTTTACCAATACAGCGGGGATAGTGGCTCTACATACTTACAGATATTTGACTACATTTCTAATTAGTTTTAATTTTATTTGTCTTCTATCTACTCTGTGTAAGCACAGCCTGCAGTTTAGCCAAGTTCAACAGAAAAGTCCCAGAGTTTTGGTGACATTTTGTGCCATGGAGGAGAGGTTTTTGTTTTTTTCTCCATCTGTTTTGTGCAAATGTTTGTACGGGTGAATTTTTCAATAAGAAGACATAGAATAAAGTGAAGAAATATCATGGTTTTAAGCTTAGACTGATCCGAAGTTTCTGACAAGACTTAGTAATTAGTGTTACAGTTGATTACCTTCATAAACCGTGGTAAAAATCAGCAGCAATGACAGAGAAAACCTGCATTCTAGTTCTTAGTATGGATCATCTTTAGATTCTGTAGAGCAGCTCAGTAGCATCTTCACTCTCCAACCTGCCCTCTAAATACCGGTAATTACCTCAACTTACGAAACATCCATCAGAGCCTCATGTGCTCCTTGTAATGAGTTAAATGGACTTTCAGAGCTATTTAAGGGTTATTTTCACACCATAAAGATTGTAATGACAGGAAGCACGTTGAAGCTTGCTCAGAATTTCCCCCGTGCTTCCAATTTTTCACAGTTCATGGTACAAATTAATGCTTGTTGCTGACGTTCATGGCTGCTTTCTATGTTTATACTGACACATTTTACTCCTTACAAGGAAAGGATAAAGTCACTGAAAGTCATTGAAAGCTGGACTATAAGTAATACGGACTAATTCATGTTGTGTTATTTTGAGATCCTTTGCGCGCTGAACCGGCACACATCTAAAGTTTATCATTTTGAGTCAGTCGGAGTCATTTTTAAGCTCCACTGGCTTTATTCTATTGCACTGTGATATCATTTTGTACTTTTTAAAGTCAGTTGTTTGCACAAGCTGTAATAATGTGTATAATAAAAGTGTCTGACTTTTGTCAGTTGTTTATCTGATACAGTAAATGATGATACAGACCATAATGAGCAGGTTAGCCAGCTCCACAATAGAAGACGTGTCTGGAAACTTCTTGTTTTTTTCTGAAATCTTGTTTAGTTGTCTGCAATCTGTCGGACAGCTGTCATATTTGTGTGTGTGTGCATGTATGCATATGTAAATTAGCAGCCCCTCCTCCGGTGTCAGCACATGCTATCTGCTATTCCAGAGATGGAAAAACAAATGTTAGCACCTGACAGCCAAAGTGTTTTGTTTCTTGGCAGAACATATAATTATTCAAATGAGTGCATTCAAAAGCATCACATTAGCTAGAATTAATTAGTCCCTGCATATTTTTGCATCATCAATTCCCTGGCAAATCAGCGAGATTGCTGCTAAATGTCACTTGGAATAAAATGGAACAAGAATGGAAGGAAAGAATTTCTATTTGGAACCCCTGGAGATGGTTGCAATCATTGAGTCTTATTCTTAGGATCTGTACCCGGCTTTTGCAATATATATACTGCATATGCAATTTCTGCTGTTTCTGCAAAATGTTTTTATTCAGAGAACACGGGCCGCTACTGGGAATGAATGCAAAAATGGTTATAAGGTGAAACCTCACCAGGCATGCTATGGACTGGCAGTACTGTATGTCCCATATGTAATTTACTGGGAAAAAAGTTCCATTAGTGTTTGTCGGTGCAGAATAGGAGAGCTTGAATATGAACACTGCCTTTCTCCACCCATGAATGGTGAGAAAATGACTGCTCAGAGCAACAATATGTTTGTTTATTGTCTAAAAAAAAACACCTAGTGCACTTATTACTCAGTTTAACACAAGTTAGAATGAATGACTTCATCAGGTCACCCAGGAGTCTGAGGCCGTGGGCAGATTGTGCTCGGTACGGTCATCCTGCAGAGCATTTATTTCTAAATGATTACCTCCAAACACCCACATACTTACCCAAACACAGCACAAAAAACAATTAGGTGAGCTCACTTTGGTATCTCTGCTTCTCTGAGACTTTTAGACAGATACTGATTTACATTCTCGTCCCAAAAGCACCGGCACCTTTTATAGATTCTGTTTAATTTCCAAGGGGAACAGAATTGACAACATATCAGCCAATGAATGTGTCAGTGTGGTTTTAAATCAATACATCTGTTGCTATTAATTGGTGTCTTGCATATTTTACCGGTTTATTTGGGGAAGGGATGAATGTGTGGAACCCACAGTGTCACTGGAAATGTCAAATGTAATTGTGCCTGTTTTACTCCCCTGACACTTCTCTAAGATGGACAAATGAAAACACACAAAGAAACACACAATCTTATGTCTTAACTACACTGTAATGTGCATGTATGTGTGAACGGAGTGTGTGTAATTTTCTGTTTTTATATAACTCCGTTATAAGCTAGCCTTTAACCCTCCTGTTGTCCTCATTTACAGGCACCAAAAAATATTGTTTCCTTGTCTGAAAAAAAATCCCAAAATTCAGCAAAAAAAAAATCCCAATAAAAATTCCAATAATTCCTTCACAGTTTTATTTTTAAAAATCCCCCAAATTTGGCAAAAACATTCTGGTAAATATTTTCAAAAAATGAGTAAAAATCTTGCAAAAAAAATCCAAAAATTATCTAAAGTGACTCCATATATATCAGTAAAACTTCTAATATTTACTTTAAGAACATTCAGAAAAAAATCAACCAAAATCCAGCGAAATTTCGCTGGATTTTGGTTGATTTTATGTGAATGCTCTTAAACATTTTTAACATTTTTTTTTTTTCCACCAAAAACTGTTCAAAGATTTCCCAAAAATGTTGAAAATGTGGACATCAGAAGTTTCACTGTGAAAATGGATCTTTTTTCCACATTTTCAAACTTTAAAACGGGTCAATTTGACCTGCAAGACGACAGGAGGGTTAAGAACTGCCATCGCTTCAAAGCCTTTTCTGTTTATTTTATTCATTTATTAGTTTCACTTGTCGTGTTTTGCAGCCAACATATTTAAATTGTCCTCCGCTGTGCCACACACAATTGATTATTAAATCTTTCTTTATATTAATTATACCTGTGAAAGTCTCTTGGTCTGACTTGTCTGTTTATCTTTTCAGGTTTTTAAAAATCTACAACGTTTCCTGAAGAACAAGCAACCAGGAGACGAACTCTTTAACCGCCTTAGTGTGAGTCAATTATTTTTATTTCCTTCATTATTTTCACGCTTTATAGACTTCTAACCATCCCAGATATTAAGTTTTTATGATTTTTGTGCATCATTGCCATTTGGTGCGTTATATTTTGGTGTCAAATGCAGCTGGTTGAACAACGGCTCAGTGTCCAGGTGAATAGTGATCACAAACATTTGGAATAATTGCTAACTTGGTGTAAAAGCACCTGAATTTGGGCGCTGGGTTGTGTTTAAAGTGTGACAGACACCCCTGAGGTGTGTAATATTTGAGGAAAATGTAGAAGAAGATGGTGAAAGTGAAATAGAATTACATTTTTTAATATATTTTCTAGGGACAGAAAGCTTCAGTAAAGGAAAAGGCTGGACTAAATTGTGTGGGGTAAGAGATGAGATTGAATGAGGATGAGCCGTTGGTGTGGAGAGATGAAAAGGGTGAAGTGAGGAAACGGGAGGTGAGAAGAAGGGAAAGAATATTGCAAGCGGGGGGACTGAAAGCAGAAAAGGAGTTTCAAAAGAGAGAGGGGATGGACTCTGGCAGATAAAAATGAAACTGCGGTAGTGAAAATTGAGAGTGAACATGCTGGGTGGATGAATTTCCACACATAAAAATCTGGTGTCCTCTCAACCTCTTCCTCCAGCTGCAAGCAGCAAGACCACAGAAACCGCAACAGTTGTTCATATGGATAGTCCACCACTGGGGACAGTGTGCATTTTAGGCTGCTTTCAGTCTTTAAAAAATATATTATTGGTGTTTTTGAGATAATAACTCAGGCTAACAGGCTGTCCTTGTTGATGAAACATTCAGAATTACTCAGTGTATAGTTGTTTGAAGTGGAAACCAAGCTCCTACACTGGACAAAATGCCCCTCTCAAAACAAGGAAAAAAAACTTTCACTATGAAATAAGTGAAAAAATCTGCCAATAGAACAAGTGAAAATGGCTTGGTAAGATTTATTGAAATCAGATGTGATATTTTGAATCTTGAGATCTCAAAATCAGCTGGGAAAACTTACTTTAATCTCTATTTTACCAGGATTGTCAAGCTTAGGTGTCTTAAAATAAACCAGACATGCTAAAAAAAAAAAAAAAAAGAAGCAGTATTTTTTCACTCAAAAATAGATTTTTGCTTTCATGTAACCTCCTAATTTAATACGTATTAACCCTCCTGTTGTCCTCATATACGGGCAACAAAAAATATTGTTCCCTTGTCTGAAAAAAAATCCAACAAATCCGCCAAAAATTCCCCAAATTTCTGAAAATTTGCAAAACTGTCAGGAAGAAAATTCCAATAATTCCTTAAAAGTTTCCCTTAAAAGTTTTATTTAAAAAAAATAAAAATAAAAAAAAGTCCCCCAAATTTGGCAAGAAAATTCTTGTAAATATTTTCAAAAAATAAGTAAAAATCTTCCCAAAAAAAATCCTAAAAAAAAATCTAAAGTGATTCCATATATATATCAGTAAAACTTGTAATATTTTCGTTAAGAACATTCACAAAAAAAATCAACCAAAATCCAACGAAGTTTGCTGGATTTTGGTTGATTTTTATGTGAATGTTCTTAAGAAACATCTTTAACATTTCTTCTTTTCCACCAAAAAATGTTCAAAGATTTCCCAAAAATGTTGAAAATGTGGACATCAGAAGTTTCACTGTGAAATTATATATATTTTTCCACATTTTCAAACTTTAAAGCGGGTCAATTTTAACCCGCAGGACGACACCAGGGTTAAACTTATTTTGAGTTTTCTTGTAAAATTCAACTCAAAACAAGATAATTTCAAGATTGTTTGACTTAACAAGATATTTCAGATGCATTGTCTTAAAACAAGTCCCTCCATCTGCTGAAATGTCTCTTGTTAAGTGAATTTATCTTAAATCAAGTGGGATGAGACATTTTGACTAAAAATAAGACAAACAGACTCGGTAAGATTTAGTTTTTGCAGTGTAATGCAGCAGCTCGTGGTGTGATGACCTTGGGTTAAGTGCTCTGTGTGCTAAGACGGCCTCGTTTAGCTGCACATTGAAGTGGAAACTCATGCAACACACAAGTGGCTACCACAGTGGAATGAAGAGGAGGGAGGAAAAGATGGAGGTAAGAAAGCACATGGAAGATTAGAGAGCCAGCCATGTGTTGGTCTACTAAGATTGACAGGTAGGAATGGGAAGAGGCAACGTAGGACAGGAATGTGAGCGTGAGATGAAGAGACCGAGCAATTGGAGGAGGGAGTGCGGTGCCTCTGCTCTCTGCCCTCCAGTATGTCAGGAAATGTCAGTGTGTGTTGGAGGTGGAATGGTAATGGCTGCTGAGGGCAGGCCTGATTGACACCCGGAAAGGCCAGGACACGGAGAGAGTGGAGGGAGGAGAGGCACGGAGCAGTAGATGGAGCAGTAGGAAAGTTGACAGCCGGTCCAGGTGGTTAAGAGAGAAAAGGTGGATGACGGCTGGATAGAGTTGGGAGGTGAAAGAAAGGGAGGATGGCAGAGAGGAGAAGTGACAGCTGCAGTTAGGCCGAAATGAGAGGCAAGAAGGGAACGGAGGATGATTGGAAATGTAGCACGTGCTGCTGTCGTCAGCTGGCCTGATGGAGAGAGAAGCTGGGAAAAGATGAAAATGGGAATCTCAGACTGAACGTTAAATGACCCTGCAACAGCCTCCGACATTTGGTTCCAGATTTGCTTGCTTGGTGAGCCTGATGTTAATGGTTCTAGTTCTCATCTCTTGTTTGAACATAACAAAATGAGTACAGGAGGTCCTTGGTTTACGACATCATCGACCTACAGTGTTACGTTAGAACTGGTTACATGGAACTAGTTGACGAGCGGATGAATATGTCATCACATGGCGCTATCAGATGGCTTTGTTTCCATTCTCTGGTTGTACTCCACCTTGGATTGTGCTACATTCACTAACTTTTTATCCTTCATTATGGCTCCCAGCGTAAGTCAGACTCTTCTGATGCTTGGAAGAAAAGGAAAGCCGTCTCCATGGAAGTGAAATTAGAATAAAACTCTGGGAACAGGAAGAAACACCGACCAACATGGGTCAAGTTGTAAAAACAGGTCAACATATTGTAGCGACCCTCTGTGATGAATGAGTGAGACTTTATCTGGTTCTCTGCTGGTTTATTGAACCTTCATACAGGCTACTGTGGACCGTAGCCAACGCCAGAATAACTAGAAAAACCCCATAACTTAGCTCCAGAATTAGCCGCCGTTCCCAGCTCTCTCTACTGCTGACTCTCAGCCAATCAGAGGTGAGCTAACTAAACATGGCACGTTCACTGACATCAGGTAAATCTGGAACTGAACAATAAACATTGAAACATCAACAACAACAATATCTTTTTCGCCCTAGTCCCGACTTACGACGAAAATCGACTTATGCAGATCCGTAGGAACGGAACTCCTGCCTAAGTCGAGGAAAGACTCCCAAAACAAAAGGCTACAACAGAAGCTCACAAAGACTCAAATTTGCCTTTTGGATCAAGTTTTCTACCGCTGCAGGCTCAGTGGTGTTCGGATGTCAGTATCCTTGAAACAAACGACTTAATATGATGTGGAGCTCGGCCGTGTTTCAAGGTAAAAGTGTTCCAAATAGCCACACCAGAAGGCTGCATGAAAAGCCTGCCATCACTGAGATGAGAGAGAGGGAGACAAAAATGTACAATTTGAGATGACAGCATACACTTTGTGTCGGGCTGCAGGCTGGTTTCAGAAAAGCTGTTCTTTGGTCCAAGTCGACTGACACTTTAAAGTTACATGAGGTGACTTTCCTTCCACCTGCTTAGTGTTACATTTTCAGTTTGGTCAAAAAGAAAACCCCAAGTGGAAATAGAAAAATGTTTTTGTGTGAGAAAATGTTTATATTTGGTTGGAAACAGGCTAATAAATCAGAACAGATGTGACGCATGACTTAAACATCTCCTGAAGCTTCTTTCTACTGGAGAGACCAGAAAAAATGGGAACAAAAGCACTGGATGCACACATAAATGTCATATTAACAGCATGTTTCCTACAGTGTTTTTCACCTGACATACTGTTATGGTTTAGTAGCACCTTACTGTTAACCCTGGTGTCGTCCTGCGGGTCAAAGTTGACCCGGTTTAAAGTTTCAAAATATGGAGAAAAAAAATATAGATTTTCACAGTGAAACTTCTGATGTCCACATTTTCATCATTTTTGGGAAATCTTTGAACATTTTTTGGTGGGAAAAAAGAAATGTTAAAAATCTTTCTTAAGAACATTCACAAAAAAATCAACCAAAATCCAGCGAAATTTGCTGGATTTTTTTTTACCGCTGCAGGCTCAGATTTGGGATTTTTTTTTTTTTTTTTAAATAAAACTTTTAAGGGAAACTTTTAAGGAATTAATGGAATTTTCTTCCTGAAGGTTTTGCAAATTTTCAGAAATTTGGGCAACTTTTTTGCTGAATTTCTGGATTCTTTTCAGACAAGGAAACAATATTTTTTGGTGCCTGTAAATGAGGACAACAGGAGGGTTAAATTAGCGCCACCAGCTGTTTCTCTTTATAATCCACCATTTTTATTTTCAGCAAAATGATGATTATGTGAGTGAAGGCGGACATGTGGGACGTACTTATGAGACGGGTTTAAATGGAATTCTTAAAATTCAGTTGGGTTGTTCGACAGTAGGCATGGTTGAGCGATGACGGTACATCATCATTAAAGTGTGTTATATCCTGGTCCAGATCCAGCTCAGGAGCTCGTTCACTCCCTTCTGTCCCACTCCAACCTGCCTCTGCCGACAAAAAGCCTCGCTGAAATGTAGTTTATAGTTGGCAAAAATGGCACACAGTAGCTCAAAACGGCTGAGAATGGTGGGGTAATGTGGCATTCAGCACTGGAACATGTCATTTTACTGATGTTGCTCGTCAATATAAGATTGACTGTGCTTTTTCTTAGCATGGACACACACTGCAGGCATATACACCATGTTAAAGTGCTCCTCTCTGGAGCTACATAATTACTGTAACATAACTGTTTTCATCTAATCCACCGTAGTTACCTGCTGTGTTTTGTAATCCCTGTGAGCTTCTTTATTTGGCGTATTTCATTGTCTTCCCTCCTCTCCATTGTATTCCTTGAGGTTTTTTTTTGTTGCATTGAAGAGAGACAGAACGCACAAATTGGATCTGGCAAACAATGAAGAGCAGATGATCGTAGCTGCTTTAGAATGGCAACAGTCAATATTTCTGCCTGGCATTAGTCGCCGTTAGCAGGATGTTAATGAGGAGGTCCAGCGTGTTGCATCCTGTATTAGAGATAGGAAATTAGAGCGGCAGTAATGGCATGTTGCAGTAATGCCGTAGGAGATGACAGGGATGACGAACACACACTGATTCGTGCACACACGCCACACACAGGTGCCAGGGGAACTGGAGTGTGTAGCTGTCGCCCCTCAGACTCCTTCATTAGCATTGCAGGGGCAGAGTTAGGAAGCTCATCAGCAAGGCGTGCACGGAGCTACAGCCTGTACGTGCACATGTGTATACCTGTCTACATACCTGCTCTCTAGCACATGCATGCACATGTACAGATGAAAACACAGCGTCTCTCTGTTTAACCCTGGTGTCGTCCTGCGGGTCAAAACTGACCCGTTTTAAAGTTTGAAAATGTGGAAAAAATATAGATTTTCACAGTCAAACTTCCGATGTCCACATTTTCAGCATTTCTGGGAAATTGCTGAAAATTTTTTTGGTGGAAAAAAAGAAATGTTAAAAAGAATGTTTCTTAAGAACATTTGCAAAAAAAAAATCAACCAAAATCCAGCGAATTTCACTGGATTTTGGTTGATTTTTATGTGAATGTCCTTAATAAAAATATTAGAAGTTTCACTGATATATATGGAATCACTTTAGATATTTTTAGATTTTTTTGGAAGATTTTTATTCCATTCCATTCTCTATACACCGCTTAATCCTCACTAGGGTCGTGGGGGGGGTGGAGCCTATCCCAGCTGACTCGGGTGAAGGCAGGGGACACCCTAGACAGGTCGCCAGTCTGTCGCAGGGCCAAATACACAGACAAACAATCACTCTCACATTCACACCTGCGGGCAATTTAGAATAATCAATTAACCTCAGCATGTTTTTGGACTGTGGGAGGAAGCCGGAGTACCCGGAGAAAACCCACGCATGCACAGGGAGAACATGCAAACTCCATGCAGAAAGATCCCGGGAAAGCCGGGACGCGAACCAGGGATCTTCTAGCTGCAAGGCGAAAGTGCTAACCACTACGCCACTGTGCAGCCCAAGATTTTTATTCATTTTTTGAAAATATTTACAATTTTTTTTTGCCAAATCTTAGGGGATTTTTTTTTTTTATATAAAACTTTTAAGGGAAACTTTTAAGGAATTATTGGAATTTTCTTCCTGAAGGTTTTGCAAATTTTCAGAAATTTGGGTAATTTTTTGCTGAGTTTTTTGGATTTTTTTTCAGACAAGGAAACAATGTTTTTTGGTGCCTGTAAATGAGGACAACAGGAGGGTTAATAGGCTCCTGATGCAGGTCTGAGGCCTCAGACAGCAGGTCCTGATCTGGTCTGATTAGTCCAGACTCAGCATTACTGTGGGCTTCATCACAATAATTCCTTCTTTTGTTAGAGCCCTTCTGAATGCTTTCAGGTAAAGTTAGAAATGAACGCGTTGCCTTTTCCAAGTCGTATCAGTGTGTGTGCAGGGAGCATTGGTTTGTTTTGCTTTCTAACCAGTGTGTGTTTATACACTGTCAGCTGGGTTCCATCACTGCTGTTCTGTTGAAACACTGGAGCTAATTTCTAAAAAAATCACACCAACTGTACTTTACTATAACGCCTAAAGAAACGTCAGAGGATAAACAGTGCTGTGATCTGTTTTAATCTAATGGATGCTGATGATAATGATTCAGAGGTGGTATTTTATGTGTTTTATTTGTCATGTTGTCTTATGGATGCTTTAAATGCTTCAGTGTCACGATGCCACAGCACCACCCAGTGATGAAGAGTATGTATTGATGTAGTTGGACGGATGATGATGTGATGATGGTGTGTTGTCTTTGTCCCTGTATTTCTCTTGCAGACGACCATTCTGAACAAACATCTGAGTTCTCTGATGCCTGGTCTGACGGCCAAAGTGTTCAGGACGTATAACGCCTCCATCACCCTGCAGCAGCAGCTCAAAGAGCTCAGCAACAGTAACTCACACACATTCACCACACTGAAAAAATACAATATACCACACATAGGGTGTTTATATTCCTCAGCTGCTTAAATTCTGAAGTCCAAGGAGTTCAACATGTGGCCCGTGGGCCAAAAGCAGTCCTCCAGAGGGTCCAATCCGGCCCTCAAAGGGTAGAAATTCCAGAGAAGACATTAACTGCAGATTGTAAATTAGTAAAACTATAAATTTAAAATCATTTCTAGACCATGACAAGTTGTTTGGATCAGAAAGTAAAATACTAGATTGTTCATTGTTCTTTTCTCATTTTATGTCTCATTTTTGTAATATTTTGTCTTTTGTCAGATTTTTTTCTTTTGTCTCATCTTTTTGTCGTTTTGTTTCTCATTTTTGTCATTTTGTGTTTCCTTTTCGTCTCGCTTGTTTTTTCTATTTTTGTCATTTTGTGTTTTGCGTTATTCAGTGTTTTATGCATTGTTTGTGTCGTTTTGTGTTTTTTTTTGTCTCGCTTGTGTCATTTGTCAACTTTTTCATTTTGTTTCTTGCTTTTGTCATTTTTGGTCTTGTTTGCATCATATGTGCAATTTTTTTTGTCTCATTTTTATTGTTCATTTTTTTTTCGCTTTGTAACTTTGTCTAATTTTTTGCCTCTTTGCTGTTTTGTTTCATGTTGTCTGTCTCGTTTTTGTCATTTTGTGTCTCGTTTTCATGATTTTGTGTCTTTTTTTCATCGTTTTTTCTCATTTTAGTCATTTTGTGTCTTATTTTTGTCATGTTGTGTCTCGTTTTTGTCATTTTGTGTCGTGTTTGCGTCATTCTGTGTCTCATTTTTGTCATTTTCTCATTTTTGTAATTTTATGTCTCATTGTCGTCATTTTGTGTCTCTTTTTTGTCATTTTGTCTCATTTTTGTCATTGTGTGTCTCGTTTTTGTAATATATTTTATGTGAATGATAAACTGAGGCATAATGTTGAAATTGAATTTATTTTTCTTGAGAAAATTCATGTTCATAATGTTTAATAGAAAGATAATTCCTTAAATATGAACATTTTCAGAATATTCTTTTTTACACTAAAACAAAGGAAAACATTGTAAAATCGTGGTTTTTTTTTTACAGGTTATTTTATCAGTCGGACTCCTGTCGTTCTGTCTTTACCTGACTTTTCAGGTCACGGAGTCTCAGGATAAAACTTGAGATTCGTTTTCAGTTTTCTTGGTTGAGGATAGACTGACATCAGTCAGCTTTCTCAGTTATGGCAGGAGTACATTATCAGTGCACCCGGTACTGTGCATCTCTGCCTCTCTTATCAGCGTCCCATTGGCTGCCACTGCCTCCATTCCTCATTCAGAGATAGAAGTGTCATAGTCCTCTCAGCTCTGGATGCAGCGGAGAGCCAATATGCAGACTGACATGTGTGTTGTCTGAACCCCAGGAGGAACAGATGAAGCTAATCGGGATCTGAATAAATGAAATGAATGTAACTGTGTGAGTGTGTGTTGAAGGTTGAGATTTTGTGCAGTAATAACACGAGGGATGCCAGCAGGAGCGTATCTTTTTACATTTCTGTGCCTTGGTTTTGGTTTGTTATGTGTTCCCGGTTGGAGTTTCTTGTTTAAAATACAAATTTCTGATCTGTCATCCTCCAAAGAGTCCGACAGCGTGGCAGAGAAGCTGCTGTCCTACAACAGGGCCAACAGAGCAGTTGCTGTTCTCTGTAACCACCAGCGGGCGCCGCCAAAGACCTTTGACCAGTCTATGACCAACCTTCAGGGCAAGGTGAGGGCAGCTCGACTGTCTTTACACAATAATTCATCACATCACAAAGGTTTTCATCGACAGAAACCAAGAAACACATCATTCCTGTCGCTCCTACAGCCCAGTCATTAATATTTTGACTTCAACTTATATACGAACGTCTGTCCTCATGTGGTCCCCTCAGATTGATGCCAGAAAGGAGAAGCTATCCCTCGCTAAGATGGAGCTGAAAGAAGCCAAGAAGGAGGCCAAGAACAAAGGCAACTCAGACCCCAAGCTGCAGACGTAAGTGTCACTGAAGTGGAAAATAAAAACCGCAATGAAAGCAATTAGAAATGATAGGTAGCAATCTGAAACCGCTTATCTGACTGAATCACAAGCTGCACACTCACCTGTAGAGAGACACCCTGCTGGTTCAGGTGCCTCTTAACAACAGGTAGAACAGCTTCAGTGTGAATAATAGAGCTTCATGAAATAGAAGGTGTTGAAGGTGAAATTATGGTAGTTGTGCCCAGAGCTCTCCTGGTATCTCAAGATGATCTTTGCTACTATTAATTCTCACATTGCTGCACAATGAGACATCCACATAAGAACTACTGACTGAATGTCAGACAAAATCTTTTTATTGAAGTTATATGTGGCCAAACTTGGAGTCTTTACAAGCCTTACGGTGCATTTGACCTCTACTTATGGTCCCTAGCAGCTAGACTAAATGTTTTAAATCTTATTTTATGATTTATAATGAATGTGTGAAAAATTCACATTAAGATTCCTTCAAATTGCAGGTTGTTGTTTCTTAAATTCTCCCCTAGAATCGGCCGCTTCTCTCTGTTATATCCACCTTTGCGTTTATTTTCTGTCAGGGTGGTGAAACGAAAGAAAGCAGCGGTGAAGCGCTGTGAGGAGCAGCTGCTGAAGATGGAGGTCCAGGCAACGGACCGAGAGGAGAACAAGCAGATCGCTCTGGGTACCTCAAAGCTCAACTACCTGGACCCACGTATCAGTGTGGCCTGGTGAGTAAACAGGAACATCAACACCCATATGTGCTCGTACTTACTGGTTACCATGAACCTCCTGCTGAGGCCGGAATCACTAGGAGGAAGTTCTGTTACTCAGGCTTAAAGGTGGAGTCATTCTGCAGAAACATGCTGGTTAGCAAATCTAAATACTTGGCATCCTTCTTACGCCTTTTCTGTCCTCCTCTTTCTCTTATTCTGTTTACGAGCATGAATGTGCACAGGACACTGCACTAGTGTTGTGTGAATCAGACAGAGGTGCTTCACCCTCGTGTCGTCCTGCGGGTCAAATTAACCCGTTTTAAAGTTTGAAGATGTAGGAAAAAAAATATATTTTCACAGTGAAACTTCTGATGTCCACATTTTCAACATTTTTGGGAAACCTTTAAACATTTTTTGGTGGGAAAAAAGAAATGTTAAAAATGTTTCTTAAGAACATTCACATAAAAAAACAACCAAAATCCAGTGAATTTTGCTGGATTTCGGTTGATTTTTATGTGAATATTCTTAAATTTAAAAAATTAGAATTTTTACTGATATATATATAGAATTACTCTAGATATTTTTAGGATTTCTTTGGAAGATTTTTACTCATTTTTTGAAAATATTTACAAGAATTTTCTTGCCAAATTTGGGGTTTTTTTTGTTTTTTTTTAAATAAAACTTAAGGGAAACTTTTAAGGAATTCTTGGAATTTTCTTCTTGAAGGTTTTGCAAATTTTCAGAAATTTGGAGACTTTTTTTTGCTGAATTTTTGGATTTTTTTTCAGACAAGGAAACAATATTTTTTGGTGCTCATAAATAAAGACAACAGGAGAGTTAAGTTTCCATTCAGAGACCCAGGTCCGAGTACAAACAGGATTATTTAGAGCAGACATGGCGCACATCAAGAGCAGAAAAATACTAAACTTTGCACAGGATTAGAACTGCATGCTCCACCTGAAACTAAGCCGATACACATTTAATATGAAATCACCGTGGTAACCTGACCTTCAGGGCTAATTTGATGGAGTCGTTACAGTAAACAGCCCACCTACTGACTCATCCACTCTACACTCTATTTCTAGACCATGACGAGTTGTTTGATCATAAAGTAAAATATTAGGTTGTTCATTGTTCTTTTGTCTCGTTTTTGCAATATTTTGTCTTGTTTTTGTGCTTTTGTCACTTTTGTCATTTTTTTTCTCGTTTTCGTCATTGTTTTTGAGTTTTTTGTCTCATTTTAGTCATTTTGTGTTTTGCTGTTTTTTTTGTCTTGTTTTTGTGTTGCTTGTGTTGTCTACTTTTTTGTCGTTTTGTTTCTCGTCATTTTTTTTCCTGTTTGTCATTTCTGTAATTTTTTTCTCATTTTTGTAATATTTTTTCTTGTTTTTGTCTTTTTTGTCATTTGTCCCATTTTTTGGTTTTGTGTCCTTTTTGTCTCACTTGTTTTTTGTCTTTTGTGTTATGCTTTATTCCTTGTCTATTTTGTTGTTTTCTCACTTTCATTTTTTTCTCGTTTGTGTCATTTGTCCATTTTTTTGCCGCTTTTTGTTTCGTGTCGTTTGTCTCGTCTGTCATTTTGTGTCTCATTTTTGTAATCTTTTGTCTGATTTTGTTTTTGTCTGATTTTTGTCGTTTTGATCATACAGTAAAATCCTCTCTGGTTCAGTTCCAGGTGACTAAATGTTGTGTTCCTTTGTCGACACTGTGATCTGGAAGTTGTCATGCGGAAATGACAAACCGAGGCATAATATTTTTGAAATTGAACTTATTTCTTCATAAATTTCAGGTTGTTCATCATGTTTTGTGAATAGATAATGCTTTAATTGAGAACATTTATGTTTTTATGCTGTGGAACCTGAACTAAGATGAGTTTGACTCCTCTGGTTTAAAAGCCAACTTGAGTCAGAACACAGAAGTGACTGTAGGTTTTGTCTGTGCTCATGTTCTCCATCCGTTCATCTGTTTGTTTCTACATGAATTTATTTTTTTGAATTTTAATTTGAACATTAACTAATAGGTTAAATGTTTTATTTGCCCGTTTGTTCAGGTGTAAGAACATGGAGGTACCTGTAGAGAAAATCTACAATAAAACCCAACGGGATAAATTCGCCTGGGCCATCGACATGACAGAGGCAGACTTTGAGTTCTAACTTTAAACTTCCAAACCTCCCGTCTCACCGGCTGGTTACCGAGATGCAATTAAGGAAACGTCCACGTCATAGTAGATACAGTACTTTAATATTGCATTTTTAGTATGTTCATAGACTACTGATGTACCTCAGATCGTGTAAAACACCATCCACCTCTGCCCTCGTGTTGTTTTCTTCACTTCTTTTCATTTCTGTTTGGTGCTTTTGGCACTTTATTTTGGAGATCGTTGTTTGTTGCTTTGTTTGCACATTTTGTTTGTAATAATTTGAATAAAGGTTCCTGAAATGCAGTGAAGTGACAGATGTGGGTACAATTTGTCAAAACACTTCTCGTTGTAAAAGCCTGATTCCACACAGATGTCAGAATAAGTGACATTATAGAAGATTAATTTCTGTCAGCCTAGTTGACCTTAAAGTAGAATACCAAAATGTGAATTCAGCACATTATAAACAAGGCAGACCAAAAACCATGCAACACCGAGACGTTCTAGATAATTTTCATCATAAAATACAGTTCTGGCTTGAAAAAATAAATACAGAAAAACACTGTGAGCACCTCAGAGTTGGTTGTATTTTTTAAAAATTCACTCAGCACCTGGCCAGATATTTATTCTGTCAGACATGACAAACAGCAGTGTATTAAATAGCTTTAGTAGAAGAGTATCAGAATTGGAATGCATCCCACACCTTTGTAGTCACAGTGCTGTTTGTCAAACACTGCAAGCTTCAGATCTTCACTGTGCCCATGTTGGTAGGGAGGGAGGTTCTACTGGCCGTTAGCCTGCGGGTTTTACCCCTCAGGACGAGCTGGGGCAAATCTGTCCCCGTCAGCCGTCGTCACCTCGAGGGATTTCAGGTGAAACAACCTCCAGGTCAAATCCACAATCTGCATTCCTTCACGTTTTAAGTTCTGAAAGGGCATATCACACTATTCTAACTTACAAATAACGCTCAACTTTTCAAGTCATTACATAACTGTAACCGTTTCACAATATTCAATATATAAAAAAGCATTTCACACGACGACACACCAAATCAATAGAAGTAAATTTCAGATTGGAAAAGTCTGCTGCTCCTGAATGTAGGACCGACTTCACACCTGGTTGTTTGGGAACCTGTGGGACAGACATGAAAAAAAAATCCACATTTTAGTGCAGCTCAGTCAGAGACTGAAGATAAATTCATAAATATTCAACATTTGCCACATTTATGGGAAACTGATGCTAATGTGAAACCCTGGAGGGAGAAATCTAGATGGGCCTAAAACTTCCTTCTCACCTTCATTATGATCCTTGACCCTCTTTAGCTTTCTCCGGCGGCGCTTCAATCTCTTCAACACCAGCCTGGGTCATCAGGTCAGCGATGTTTTTCTCCAAATCATCGATACGTGTGCTCATCTCATCAAGTGGAGGATTGGTTAAGGCACAGAATTATAATATTTACATTATAAAAAGAAATTGCAAGAAACTACCACTAAGGCATCAACTTAATATACAATTAGATTAAAACTTGAATAAAACTGATCACTTTAATGCATTAAATCCATGTAAAACTGATCGGTGGCTTTTTAATTCATCGTATAGGATATTCCTCCCGATGATCTGGTCTGACATCGTCTGGAACTTGTCCTGCATCTGCTGCAGCAGCGTCTGGACCTGAAAAAAACAAGTAGAAATACTGTAAGTGACAGTAAAGTTGGAGAACAATAGATCAAATAAAAATAGAGGCCATACATCAGATTTATAGGTTGAATGTCTGGAGTTGTAAATGTAAGCCCTACCAGTCGATATTCAGTATTAAAAATACTTCTGGCGCTGACAGCATCCCTCCAGCTCTTAAGCCTCTGGTCTATGGAGGCTTTTTAAAAATGCACAATGGTAATCGGCTTGTTTCCTTGCCAACAATAGAGAAGCTTGGAAGCCACAGAAGATGAATTTGATTCACTCTAACAGGCTCATCTGTGCAGCAATGAACGAAAATATATTAATTTAATTCTGCATGTGTATTTCCTACCCTTTACAGAGTGCAGCTTTATGACAGAGGCTTCCACAGTGTTTTCTGTACCCCAAGACACCAGTCAATAGGTTAATTTTAAGATTTATTTGTTTATTCATTAATGCAGTGGCATCCTTGACAATAGTTTCCACTGAATTTAAGTTGAGATGCACCCTAATCTCAAGGTGGTTTCATGATAAAATGGGGGTAAAATAGGATCCTTGACAAGAAAAAGATCTGGAGGGTTATCAAATTAAACTTTAAACGACAGTTTCTGTGACTTTATGACCAAAACAAACACTATAAACTACCAGAGGGTGATGATGTTGGTTCTGAGAGGGCGACTGAAGCTTTAAAAACACGCTCATCTCCATGACAACACTCTGAAACATGACCTCAGCTATCCTGAATTATCAGCTAACACTATTGATACAGTGAATTATACAGATTCTGTGAGTGAAGCTGCACATTATCCACTGGACCGGACACTGAGAGTAGAACTGCTATTAGCTCTAGCGCTGGTACAGAAAAAACACGTCAGGGTTTGGATGTGACGCGGTTAGCTCGGCTGTGATTTGATGATGTCATTACACCATTACATAACGTCATGAAGAAAAGTCAAGACATTCTGGCTTCATTAAAACAGCTTCAAGTCACCTCCGAAGTGTATTTATCGCATTAAACATAAAACAAGAAGCATGAAACGCCACGCACGCGCGGGCTAAACTTTTCTAGCTAACGGTAGCTTAGCATCGTTAGCAGCGCTAGCTAACGGAGCTAGCGTTAGCTTAGCCTGCATCACGATCACGACTCACCACGTTGGTCAGGTCCTGCACCGACTTGGGGTCCGTCTCGGCCATGTCTTAGTGGAAATGATTATCTGTCCCTAAATAGTCCTAAAACTCGAAAAGCGATTCAAGCGAGTGTTGAGCTGCGAGGTTTGGAATACACAGTCACCACCCCACCGCACAGTCAGCTGGACCACAACACTGAGGGAAATCTCGCGAGAGTTCCGTCACGGCGCTAGGAAACATGGAACGTGGAGTTTTAAATAACACACAGAAATGTAGTTTTATTTTTATCCCTTTATGGTCACATAAAGAGCCTGGCGCATTTTTTTTCATTTTCTGCACCGCATTTACCGGCCTTCACGTCCAAGCACGGGATTTGTAATAAAAATATATTTTTTTAAAAAAAACGGGAAATGCATATGTGTGCGTGCCCGTATGCGCGCACACGCCTCTCCTCTGAACGAGTTGGGATTTGAAAGTTGGAGCTGCCAGGGAACCCCGTGTGTGTTTGGACGCTGTGTTGTTTTCTTTCGCACACTCGTAAGGAAAGTGAATGAAGGCGACTGGTGAGTAAAAACAGGAAGTTTACAAAAAAAGTACAGTGTTTACAAAATGTGAAATGTTGAATTCTGCCTTTAAATCGTGATGAGGAGCGATACAGCAGCAGCAGCGTGCGTGCAGGGAGCACGCACACTCTCACCTAAAAATACAGACTTTTTCTGATAGTTTTGCAGAAATTATTACCTTCAAAGTGGTTATTTCGACCTTTTATCCATTTAATTACAGTGCAACCATGCGTTTTCTTTGTGTTCTTACTGTAGTTGCTGTAACGTTCGCCCAGTAGCCCTAAATTGATGTGTTGAAGTTGAGGCATGTTGGCCCAACCCCATGGAGCTATGCCTCCTTACATAACAGCCTGTTCTGTTAGAGGTGGCCCAACACACACAGGAAATCACGGTGATGGTTTACTTCCACCTTGACAGAGAGAGACATTGTTAAATTCCTGAATAATATTTAACTTTTGCAAATCTGTAGAACATTTTTATGCAGTGTGTTCAAAGGCTGCATTCACTCCTGACATGGAGACATACACTGGGCATTTAAATACCTGACTGGTGAGATCTTATCTGGAATGTAGTCGTCCTCATGTCCTTAGAAATAAGTTAACCTTCCTGTTGTCTTCATTTACCCAAAAATATTGTTTCCTTGTCTGAAAAAAATTCAGATATTCTGCAAAAAAATTCCCCAAATTTCTGAAAATTTGCAAAACCTTCAGGAAGAAAATTCCAATAATTCCTTAAAGTTTCCCTTAAAAGTTTTATTTAAAAAAAAACAAAAAACAAAGTTGGCAAAAAAATTCATGTAAATGAGTAAAAATCTTCCCCAAAAAATCCTAAAAATATCTAAAGTGATATTTTTTCCCACATTTTCAATCTTTAAATTTGCAAAACCTTCAGGGAGAAAATTCCAATAATTCCATAAAAGTTTATCTTATATATTAATAAATATAAGACCATATATCCAGATATGTACAAGCTATAAAGGAATATATAAACACAGTAGTGCCAAAGTGAGAATTGCTAGATGATGATACAGTGCAAAAAGCAAAGAAAACCCCGTTGTTGGTGCAAAAAGTCGTGCACAGGATGCAATAAAAATGCAAAAGTTAGGGAGCCTGTTGCTTCAGTTCCTATTTTGTCATGTCTAGTCCTTCTTAATGTGTTGACCGAATGTTAATCGGCTCTCTACGCTGCTCCAAGTGGTTCGTCAGCTGACACTGGTTACCATTATGGAAACACTGGAGTGCATATTTAAGCTTCTGGCCTCTTGTTTCTCAGATTTGACAGAGGAAGTCATTCTAGCATTACAGCGGGTGGAATCTTACAAATCCTCTAGAATCACACTCCACTGACTCCCTGCACTGTTTGCTCAGAAAGTGTCGGTCATGGTTTTGTGTACACAGCAACACACTGGCTCCTGCATGAAACAGAAAACTCTCATGGCATTTCCATTTCTCAAGGAGCTGCAGTGTATTGCCCTGACTGACATGAGATCAGCCAGTATTTCAGTACTCTAAGAAAAGCATTAATTAATACGAACACTACGTGAGATACCGCTGTGTTTTAAGGATTTAAATGAAAAGCTGAGCTAGCTGTGATGCAGACAGGACAGCCTGTAAGACCCACATCTAGAAAAAAAATGAGCAATAAAGTGAAATAAAGCAAAAAATATAAACAATAAAAACAATAATATATAAACTGAAATCTGGAAAAAAAAGAGCAATAAAAAATACAAATAAAACAAAAACATCTAAATAATAATATTAATAATAAAAATGAGCAATAAAAATAAAGCAAAATAAAACAAACATATAAATAATAATAATTATAATATATAAACCCAAATCTAGAAAAAAGAATCTTTATTGTCATTGTGTTTCCACACAGCAAAATTATGATTGGTGACTCCCAGCTATAGATAAAAATCAAAAATGTAAATATGTAAACAGAGTTAGTGCACATGAGCAGTAGGGTGAGTGTAAAGTGCAGTCCAATCAAACAAAAAATGGAATTGAAAACATATAAATAATAATATATAAACTCAAACCTAGAAAAAAATGAACAATAAAAATAAAATAATAACGATAATTTTAATAATAAAAATGAGCAATAAAAATGAAATAAAGCAATAAATATATATAATAATACTAATAATATATAAACCCAAATCTAGAAAAAAGCAATAAAACTCAAATTAAATTAAAAAAAGTAATATTAATAATAATAATAATAATAATAATAATAATAATAAAATGAGCAATAAAACTAAAACAAAAATACATATAATAATAATATTATATAACACAAGTCTTGAAAGAAATGAGCAATGGGTGTGTGTGTGTGTGTGTGTGTGTGTGTGTGTGTGTGTGAGTGTGAGTGTGAGTGTGAGTGTGAGTGTGAGTGTGAGTGTGTGTGTGTGTGTGTGTGTGTGTGTGTGTGTGTGTGTGAGTGTGCGTGTGTGTGTGTGTGTGTGAGTGTGATGTAGTATTTTTGCAGCAGCGGGTTTTCCGGGGTTAACAGAGCAGAGTGAGATCTTGTGGTGTCGGTTAGTAGGAGGAGACCCCGTCCTGCTTTTTGACTCGTTATCTCCACGCTGTGGCAGTTAATACCGACACCTCCCCCACCCCCCCAGGAATGCCCCCAGTACCCTCCGTCTCGTCTGCCCTCCCTGGCTGCTGACTGTTTAACCTTTCCCAGCTCTCCTCGTCCTCCTCGCTATGGAGCAGCTCCAGATCTCTGACTTCGGTTCCCCTCTTGTCGTCGTCGCTCATCCTGCTAATTCATGAAACACTGCTCCAACTCTGTAAAACTACTTTCACTGCTTGTGTAGATTTAAATAACGAAAAGAAAAGTAATTTGCACATTTTTCCTCCATTTCTGAATCAAAGCTGTTCCTCATGTCTGTCCTGCTGCAGTCCAAATATTTCCACAGTGTAATAATGTGCTAATTAAATTAGATGAATATTCAATGCACTGTTAATAAAATAACAGCTCTGCTTATTCCCTGCCTGCGGGTCTCCAACAGTCTGACTGCACTATGACTGACTGTAATAAAAAGTAAAATGAGATATTCAGGCTGAGCTTTAACAGTATATGTTCATGAATAATATCAATATAGCAGCTGCTTATTAATTCTCTTGACATGCAGCTGGTCAGAATCAGTGTTTCATGCAGATATTTTCACCTTTTCCACCAGTTTTCTAGTGATTGTGTCTGCATTGTTTAATATGCAATGAATATACATCAGGTTTGAGAGGATATTAAAAGGAAAAAGCAAGAGTATTACAGAAATGTTTTGCATTTTACTTGTCATGTAATGTCTGTCTTGACAGATTAATCAGTCAGAATATTCAGTTCTGATTCCTGGTTGTTTTGCTCAGGAAGAAGGAAACACACCTGACCTCAACCTGAGAACTTCAGCAGCTGCCTTAGAAAAATCCTGTCTGCATGGTGGCTTCAGAAAAACAGATTACAGGCTTAAATATGTAACAAAAACAACACATGTTTGAAATATGTCTGTTTTGTTGCTCAAAACTGCTTAAAATACGTACATTTCACTTCATACATGCTATTCTATCATATAATAAAATGTCCCTGTTTCAGTAGGAAACCACAGCTGTTTCTGCACATTTACAGTGTTCCTTCTACCGGGACCTTGAAGCAAAAGCAACTAAATGATAGTCAGACATCTTTATTGTACCTCTGATTTTCCCACAGTGAGATGTCAGAGTGTCTTCTTCAAAAGAACACATTGGTCAAATGTTTGACATAAATTTCACCTTCTCTATAGGTGTGTTCAGGTAGTTGTGTCTGAGCTGTTGGTCTACAAATATAATTCAAGTTTTTCCTGAAAAGAGAGAGTATTGTGAAGTAAAGGGGGGCAATAATTTAATCCAAACTGGTGCAGATGAAACTGAGGCATTGAAATGTCATCAGCTTGATGTGTTTTATTGCTGTCTGCCACTAAAGACCCAGTTACTGACCCCATGTAGGTTTAGACCAGGATTGTCCAACATGTGGACGACTTTATAAAGTGTCAAAATTCCAGAGAAGACATTAACTGCAGATTGTAAATTAGTAAAACTAGAAATTTAAAATCATTTCTAGACCATGAGTAGTTGTTTGGATCAGAAAGTAAAATACTAGATTGTTCTTTTGTCATTTTGTGTCTCATTTTTGTAATATTTTGTTTTGTTTTTGTTTTTTTTCTTTTTTTGTGTGACTTTTGTCATTTGTCTCATTTTTTTCTTTTTTTTTGTCGTTTTGTGTTTCCTTTTTGTCTCGCTTGTGTTTTTTGTTTTATTGTTGTCATTTAGTGTTTTGCTTTATTGGTTGTTTGTTTATTTTTTTTCTTGTTTTGTTTTTCACTTTCGTCATTGTTTTGTCTCGTTTGTGTTATTTGTGTAATTTTTTTGTCTCTTTTTTTGTCATTTGTCCATTCTTTTGTTGCTTTATAACTTTTTTGTCTAATTTTCTGTCTTTGCTGTTGTTGTTTTGTGTTGTTTGTCTCATTTTTGTCATTTTATCTCATTTTTGGAATATATTTTATGTGAATGATGAACTGAGGCATAATGTTGAGGAAGCTGAATTAATTTTTCTTCAGAAATGTCAGGTTGTTCATGATGTTTTGTAGAGAGATAATTCCTTCAATGTGAGCATTTTCAGAATGTACTTTTTTGCACTAAAACAATGGATTATTTACAGGTTATTATGTTGTGGTTTTACTGGTCCGGTCCACTTGGGATCAGATTGGGCTGAATGTGGAACCTGAACTAAGATGAGTTTGACTCTCCTGAAGTCTGACTGCTCTGACCTGCCGTCTGTCTTCCTCCCAGCTGTTTCACCTCCTGGACGCCCCTGAGATTGTGCCGGTGTGATGGATGCAGAGGTGGTCCTGCAGGAGGAGGACATGGAGGGCTCGTGGACGTTGCTGTCCTGGCTGGCGTCCTTCGTCATGGTGTTTGGCGGAGCTCTGCCTTACGTCCCGCAGTATCAGGAGATCCAGAGAAGCAGCAACACCGAGGGTTTCTCCACCAGAGTCTGCTTTGTGCTGCTCATAGCCAACATACTACGCATATTCTTCTGGTGAGGATGGGAGAGGAAGTATTTTTAATTTTGTCTACATTACGTTTCCTTCTTTTGTCTCTTTGGAAAGTTCAGGCCTTTTACAGTCAATGGAATAGGAATGAAGTTACAGAATAACTTTCTGCTGCACATTTCTGTTAAATATGACGAGTCATTGCTGTTAATTGCAGGAACTGGAGTGGTAATTTTATGCATTTTTAATAGACTCTGGCCAGAGCATTATATTATTTATAAGGCCTGTCTGTGACTTCTCCTGTACTAAAATCCACAGAACTGAGCAGGTCCTGTGTGTTAACCACAGTGTGTAGAGCAGGGGAGTCAAACTCATCCTAGTTCAGGTTCCACATCCAGTCCAGTCTGATCTCCAGTGGACCGGACCAGTAAAACCACAGCACAATAACCTAGAAATAACCACAACTCCTAATGGTTCCTTTGTTTTACTGCAAAAATGTTCACACTTAAAGAATTTATAATTTTTTTGCAAAAAATCATGAACAACCTGAAATTTCTGAAGAAAAGTAAGGGAAATTTCATCAACATTCATCCTTAGTTTGTCATTTCCACATTACAACTTCCAGATCACAGAGTGTCAACAAAGGAACACAACATTTAGTCACCTGGAACTGAACAATATAGGATTTTACTGTAAGATCAAAATGACAAAAGTCAGACAAAAAAAGACAAAAAACAACAAAAACAAGACCAAATATTACAAAAATAAGACACAAAGTGACAAAAATGAGACAAATGACACCAAACAAAACAAAAAAGAGAAAAAAATTAGGCAAAAAAGCTACAAAGCGACAAAAAATGGACAAACGAGAAAAAATATCAAAAGCAAGAAACAAAATGACGAAAAAGTAGACAATACAAGTGAGACATAAAAAGCAGAACGATACAAACGATACACAACACAATGAATAAAACAAAACACAAAATGACAAAAATAAGACAAAAAACACAAGCGAGACAAAAAGGAAACACAAAACGACAAAAATGAGAAAACAACAAAAACATGAGACAAACAACAAAAACAAGACAAAATATTACAAAAATGAGACACAAAATGGCAAAAGAACAATGAACAATCTAGTATTTTACTTTATGATCCAAACAACTTGTCATGGTCTAGAAAATATTTTAAATTTCTAGTTTTACTAATTTACAATCTGCAGTTAATGTCTTCTCTGGAAGACCGGATTGGACCCTCTGGAGGACCGCTTTTGGCCCGTGGGCCTCATGTTGGACACCTCTGGTTCAAATGCATTTTTCTTCATTTATTCATACATTCGTGGCAGAAGACGTAGGAATCATTTACAGCGTTCTCTGATCTAGATCTTTGTCTCTCCTGTGTTTCTAAACTCTGGTTGCTGGTGTCCATCCTCCAGGATCGGGAAGCAGTTTGAGGTGACCCTGCTGCTTCAGAGCGTGGTGATGATCCTCACCATGTTTGCCATGCTCCACCTCTGCTGCACCGTCCACAACACCAACCGGGTGAGCACCAGGCAGCACCGACTCTCAGGTAACGACTCTCAGCTGACCGACTCGGTGCCAAAACCACAGAGACCGACAGCAATCCTAAATGATCACCTTCTAACCACTGACACTGCGACACAAAGGAATGTTTGTCAGTTCAATGCAGTACAAATCATTTTATTGAATGACATCCAGCATTCCACTGCTCTGGAGCCAAACGCTTCAACTCGTACTTCTTGCCAAAAGAGGGAGCCATTGGAAAAGCTAACGTGATCAAACGGCTGAGTCCAAACACCTCACCTGGCATTTTTTCTTCTAATTTTTATTCCTTTTATTTTTAACAGTAATTGCTTCTTGTTTCTGGACATTAGAACACGTGTGACTGTGTGCTGTTAACAGAGCAGCCTGAAGCGTGTTGGAAATAACAGCATGGCAGTTAATAGCGTGTCAGAAAGCACACGCCAGCAGACGTGTCCTGTGGATGTATGAGCTGCTGTTCTGTCACACATGAGATTAGTCTATTCTGAGCCTGACGTTGTGTGTGTGTGTCCTCGGTGACAAAAACAAGCCAAGAAAACATAAATCATTAAACATGAGGGTAAAGACTTGGTTTCAGGCAGGGGTGTCCAACATGAGGTCTGTGGGCCAAAAGTGGTCCTCCAGAGGGTCCAGTCCGGCCCTCAAAGTGTAGAAATTCCAGAGAAGACATTAACTGCAGATTGTAAATTATTAAAACTATAAATTTAAAATCATTTCTAGACCATGACAAGTTGTTTGGATCATAAAGTAAAATCCTCTATGGTTCCCTTCCAGATAGCTTTGGCTAAATGTTGTGTTCCTTTGTAGACACATTTTCAGAATGTACTTTTTGCACTAAAACAAAGGAAACTTTATGAGTTGTGGTTGTTTATAGGTTATTATGCTGTGGTTTTACTGCCCTTGGAGATCAGTTTGGACTGAATGTGGAACCTGGACTGGGATGAGTTTGACTCCTCTGGATTAAGGGGAAGGTTTGGTTCAGAGAAGCAGCAGTTTTGTGTACGTCTGAAGAAAATGAATGAACATCATCATGTAACATCCTCCAAGCTGATGGAGTCTCTGTGAATGAGGATGAGGATGAGGAGCTGCTGCAGTGTGTGTGTGCGTGTGTGTGTGTGTGTGTGTGTGTGTGTGTGTGTGTGTGTGTGTGTGTGTGTGTGTGTGTGTGTGTGTGTGTGTGTGTGTGTGTGTGTGTGTGTGTGTGTGTGTTTGTGCGTGCGCGTGTGCGTGCCTTTTGTGCCAAGGAAGGGGAACCCATCCAAGATGATTCCAGGGTCACTCTTTATAGAGTGCTATCTTTAATGGGTAATTGTGTTTTTTACTGATGCTCGACTTGATTGCTTTTGCAAATGGGCTGACAGGAATCCAATCTGAGCCGAGTGTTTTTTTTATTGGACGGCAGCCGACGGAGTGAAATTGAATGATGGGGTCCTGTAATACTCTGATCATGTAGAGCACAATGCGTTGTTAAAGGCATAAATTGTGATAACTGTGTGATGTTCTGCTGATGGATGTGGAAGAGAGAGAACCAGAGTGTGTGTCTATTTGTTTTGCTGTCAGCTGCAAATCTTCTTAAACGGGTTTTGATGGAGAAACTACAGATTGCGTGTGTTTGGACGTGAGAGTAATGATCGTCTTTATCTCTTGTCTCTTGCAGGGAGCTGATGCATTACTCATCATTGACTCTCTTTTTCTTACATCCAGCCCACGCTAAACATCTTTTGTGGTGAATAAAGTAATTCATGACGAGTAGCGGTGGTTTGTCTGAGGGTGGATTCCAGAAGTCTGTACGCGTTGTGTTTAATTCAGAGGAAACAGATTGGTTTAAAGTGATCAAACCTTCATGCACAAGTTGTTTCTTTATGACGCCCCTCCTCTCTGAAGGCCAAGCCTGAGGTCTGGTTTGGCCCACAGCGAGGGGTGTGATGGGGGGATGGTGGGGTCAGGACAGGAATAGATCGTCCAACTGTCTGCTCCTCCCTCCATCCCTCTACTGCTGAGTCGTTCCAACAGATCAGGGTCATCTCCACGCAAAGTAGCTGCTTCTCCGCAGGATGCATGCTGGTATGTTTTCCTAACGTCTGCCTGTTTTCATGTCATTTCTCAGCCACTTTGTCTTCCTTCTGTTGCTGCTTGGTCTCCTCCTCCTCCTCCTCCTCTTCCTCCTCCTCTTCCTTCCTATAACTTCTACTCTGACACCTGAGACTGCCAGAGTCCATATTCAGGTCATCTCTGGTCCATTTGCTCATGTGCCAACACCTGTCCTCCACTCACTGACCTCATTTTCCACATCCTGAACCAGAGGAGTCCAACTCATCTTAGTTCAGGTTCCACATTCAGCCCAGTTTGATCTGAAGGGGACTGGACCAGTAAAATCACAGCATAATAACTGATAAATAACCACAACCCCTAATGATTCCTTTGTTTTAGTGCAAAAGTACATTCTGAAAATGTTCACATTTAAGGAATTATCTTTTTACAAAACATTATGAACAACCTGAAATTTTTGAAGAAAAATAAGTTCAATTTCATCAACATTCAGCCTCAGTTTATCATTTCCACATTACAACTTCCAGATCACAGAGTGTCTACAAAGGAACACAACATTTAGTCACCCGGAACTGAACCAGAGGATTTTACTTTATGATCAAATTGACAAAAATCAGACCAAAAAAACAACAAAAACAAGACAAAATATTACAAAAATCAGACACAGAACGACAACAGAACAATGAACAATCTAGTATTTTACTTTCTGATCCAAACAACTACTCATGGTCTAGAAATGATTTTAAATTTCTAGTTTTACTAATTTACAATCTGCAGTTAATGTCTTCTCTGGAATTTTTCCACTTTGAGGACCGGATTGGACCCTCTGAAGGACCGCTTTTGGCTCGCGGGCCTCATGTTGGGCACCCCTGGTGTAAAGCTGCATACAAACTAAACTGACTAAGCAGCCAAACGAAGAATCTCCTGATTCGTACCTCAGCAGCCTCCACCTGCTCTGCTTTTCATTTTTAATTCTTCAGAAGGCGTCGCTTGCTATTTTCATAATGCAGAGTTCCTCTGCTGAATTCTGTATGGCCTCCGGGTGTTCAGTGTAATTATGAAGTCTGGCATGCTGCTGTGATTCATGTGCGGTCCAACCTCAGAGCTTTTACTGCAGAACACAGGCGGCTACGCATCGCTACGGTTCTCCCAAACGCTTGGACGCATGCTGAATGTATTTGTGATTGTCGGAGTTTAAACCTGCTGCTCTGTTTTCATGCTTGTTTACGATCGTTTCTATTCATGCTACGTCTGCATAATGCCTCCTTAAAAAAGTGTAGGTGTGAACCATTGTTGCCAGGAAACAATGCTGGCTCTCTGTCTGATGTGTCCTGAGAGAGCGGCGTGGAAAGTTGGTGCCATGCTGGAGGGAGTGTGGAGGTAAATAATGAGCTCCAGTGTTGTGTAGCGTTAGGTTGTGGTGTTGTGTTGTTTTATGCTCATACTTCAGCACAGCAATGATAGAATGCCAGGAATTATATAGCGCCATATGACCAGGTATGCATTGTATTGTGATTGGACACACAATATGTATGACTGGAGCTAGTCTCAGACCACCTACAGCAGGAGTGTCCAACATGAGGCCTGTGGGCCAAAAGCAGTCCTCCAGAGGGTCCAATCCGGCCCTTAAAGTGTAAAAATTCCAGAGAAGACATTAACTGCAGATTGTAAATTAGTAAAACTAGAAATTTAAAATCATTTCTAGACCATGAAAAGTTGTTTAGATCATAAAGTCAAATACTAGATTGTTCTTTAGTCGTTTATGTCTCATTTTTGTAATATTTTGTCTCATTTTTGTTGTTTTTTTGCCTTTTTTTGTCTGACTTTTATCGTTTTGATCATAAAGTAAATCCTCTCTGGTTCAGTTCCAGATGACTAAATGTTGTGTTCCTTTGTAGACACTCTGTGAGCTGGAAGTTGTAAAGTGGAAATGATAAACTGAGGATGAATGTTGTAGAAGTTGAACCTATTTTTCTTCAGAAATTTCAGGTTGTTCATGATGTTTAGTAAAAATGTAGCTCCTTAAATGTGAATATTTTCAGAATGTGCTTTTTTGCACTAAAACAAAGAGAAAGATTTGGAGTTGTGGTTATTTATTGGTTATTATGCTGTGATTTTACTGGTGACCACTCTGTGATCTGTACACTACTTTTTCTGGGACACTATCAGGCATTATTTGAGCTGAATCCACTGTTTCTTTTCAAACTTTGCCTTTGTATTTACAGTGAAGCTGAGAGAGAATCAGTGTAAATCGAGCTGGACTACATGTTTCAGGTCACATCACCTTCAGTATCATTGGGCGGTTTCTGCAGGTATGAGCAAGGTGAACTAAATGTATTTTTTTGTGTCTCTGCCGGTTAATGCACTGATGATGCAGTAGAATCAGAATTAAAGGTCAGCGAGCTGTTTTTGATCTGCATCAGCACGGTTACACTTCCATTACCAGCTTCTCTCCACATCATCTCCATTAGAGGTGAAACTCCATAAATGTCTGCATATTTGGTGGTCAAAATATGCTCTGCTTTCATTAAATAGTTAATAAATGCACCAGCTGTGAGGCATCTGATCTCTAATTGTACCTTTTGGACAATTAATCAAATTAAAGTCTAAGTTTGGTGTCTTATAGACTAAAATTGTGGCCTGAGTCTGTGTAAAGGTGTACAGCCTGAGCTGACTCAGAGTTGTGACTTTGCAGTGACTTCCAGTGAATGCCCCGGGGTTCCACATTAACAGTCCTGCCCTCCTGATACGGGGATCGGAGCCCGGCAGGGGGGTAAGAGGAGAGAATACACTGAAAGGCAAATGTGACCTGAGGCGAGGTGTCAGGCTCGATGCTGCAAAAGCAGGGAGTAACTTTGAACAAATGGGGAAAAAAAGAATTCCAGAGCTGAAGAAACGAAGTAAAAGCAGTATTTATATTGGTTTAATACAGGGAAGTCAGACTCATCTTAGTGCAGTGGGACCAATAAAATCACAGCATAAAGACATATAAATGTTCACATTTAAGGAATTATCTTTTTACAAAACATGAACAGCCTGAAATTTCTTAGGAAAAATAAATTCAATTTCAACAATATTATGCCTCACTTTTCATTTACACATCAGTGTGAGTGTCTACAAAGGTACAAAACATCTGGAACTGAACAATACAGTATTTTACTTTATGATCAAATGACAAAAATCAGACAAAAAAAACAACAACAAAGACAAAATATTACAAAAATGAGAAACAGAATGACAAAAAACGAGACAAACGACACGAAACAAAATAAAAATGGGAAAAAAAACAAAAAAATGGACAAATGACAAAAATTACACAAATGAGACAAACAAATGCTGAAAGTGAGAAACAAAACAACAAAAAAATGACAAACAACGAATAAAAACACAAAATGACAAAGACAAGAAAACACAAGAGACAAATGACAAAAAAAGACAAAAAAAACAGGACAAAATATTACAAAAATGAGACAAAATGACAACAGAACAGTGAGCAATCTAGTGTTTTACTTCATGATCTAAACAACTTGTCAAGGTCTAGAAATGATTTTAAATGTATAGTTTTACTAATTTACAATCTGCAGTTAATGTCTTCTCTGGAATTTTTCCACTTTGAGGGCCGGATTGGACCCTCTGGAGGACCGCTTTTGGCCCACGGGCCTCATGTTGGACACCCCTGCCTTAATAGTTTCAATTAGTAGAATTTAGTTATTAAGTTATTGTGATCAGCGATGAGTTTAATTAAAGCTGGAGCAACATCGTCCTCTACTGGCTGATCTGAGTAAAGCTCCAGCTGATTATCTTCATTTGGCTTCAGCTTTAATGTTGTTCTTTATTTGCCACCGATGTACGCAATGAATATTCTTTTAATTTTTTTCCACTTTTTGCCGGCCCACTCTCACGCCTACAACCCCACTTTGTGAGTCACCCAGAAAAGAGCCTCAGTCGCTGTTTAACATCCTGTTAGTGGGAGCCAGAGAGAGCTCACAGACCATAAATAGAAGGAGAGACGGGACTCCTGATGGCTGCTGTTGACCCTGTGGTCATCCTTAAAACCGTTAGCACTCAAAGCGCTGAGCGTAACTTCAATTTGTCCAAGATAACCTCTTCAGGAGAGGTTAGACGGAGCAGACGCTGAAGGCGTGATAGGAATTGTTTAAGGACTGCCGGCTCTTTCATCCTGTGTGATGCTGCACAACGAGCTTTCGCTGTTCTTTGATCTGGCCGAGCCAAAAACAAGTGAGCCCATAACACAGTTTTCTGGAGACATATGTTCAACCACAGTTCTTCTAACTTCACTTATTTCACCTGAAAATTCTCTGAGGACCAACTTATTGGGTCTGAAACATGCCTTTCAATGAATCAGTGTTGGATCAATAGATACCAAACTGCTGCTGTGGGCTCAAGGACGAGCTGAATGTGAGGAATAGCTGAATATTTTTTACTTTCGTATCACGTAGGCTGTGCACACGTATCAATCTTTAACTGTTTACTCTTGAAGCTGCTCTGTGGGCTCAGTACACGACTGTCTTGGATTCTGACCCTGAGTCAGTCTGCTGCCTTCAAGGTAAAGATGTTTGTGTTCCTTCGGTTGATTTTTGGCAGCATTAGTAGATAAAACTGTTGGCTGAATATGTGCCTCTAATAAGCTGAATTTTAAACACCTGCATGTATTTCTTTCTGTCTCTTGCGGTTTTATTGGTGCTAGGTGTGTTGACACTGAACCAGTGTGTTTTCCTACAGATTTCTTAAGCATCACATGCGAGGATATTATACTGAGAAAGTGTGAGACTTCATTATTATCATTACCACTATTATTACACTTCCTGCCCACTGTTTTAGTGCATAAAATTCAATACAACCTCACAGGTCTACCACAAATTACACATTTAGGATGATTAGAATGTTCAGTTTTAGGTTTTTTGATCAAACTATTTGTATATGTGTGTATTGTACTGCACAGATACACGACATTTGGAGCACAAGTGTCTTGTGTTTACATTTTAAAAATGCTCTGGTCTGTTCTGAACAAATATTTCTGAGTGGAACCGTTTTCTTCCATCTTTACATGAATTTTCGGACCATCAGCCTTTCTTGAGTACCAATAATTGGCATCAGTATCGGCCCTGGGAAATTCATATCGGTCGATTCCTGGCTTTGATCTGTACTAATGTTGAAAGTGGGCGGGCCACAGGTTCCATCCTGTCATGAGCAGCAAAGCTAAGAGCAGCTGCCAGTTAAGTTCAATCCATGCAGGCCTAGAGTGTAGACGAGAGGTGTGATAAGCAAACAGTCTGTAACCTGTGGAGGTGTGTAAGAGCTGGAAAAATCTGTTTGATGAAACTTCTAAAAGTAGTTTTTTCTTTGTCAAAACTATAATGTGGGAAAAACCCATCTTGAGGTGTGTTCATGTGCATAAGGGAAAGTTAGTTATATGAGATTTAAGAGTGGCAAGCAAAAAACCCTCAAATGACAAGTGTTCAGGTTACCGCAATCTTTCTTCAGAACAAGGATTTTCATTTTGCCTACCAGGTGAGTGCAGGTGTTACTCTGGAAGTCGAGACAGTGAGCCTCCTAATATAAATGAAACAACCATTTACCTTTAACTTTTATGATTTACACATGCAACCCAGCAAAATGTGCAACAAAGAAAGCCTATAATGTCCATAAGTGGCCTTCAAGGTTTATAATATTATGTTTATTCTATGTATTGTGTCCGTTTATTATATGCTGCACCAGTAACACACACATATGGACGCTCTGCCTGCAGAAAACCAGCTGAGCTTTGTGTAATTTCAAGTAATGAGAACAACCAACAGTCCCTGAGGGTGAGTGGCCGAAACCATCAGATAAGAGGGAGAGTTTCTTCTTTTTTAATACGACCAACAAGCCAGCAGTCCTCCAACAAACGTATCTGATGCAGGAGGCACCGGGTAAAACAAAAGGCTGAGACAAACAGCCCAGTTTAATCCAAAAGTTAATTACAAAACTTATCTTTATTGGAAAAACGGGGAGAAAAATTGCCTCTCCTCTGTGAAAACTTTGTAGAAAAATAAAAAAACTTATCAGTGCAAATACTCCCTCCGAGGCATGTCATTTTATTTCCATTTCTTTAAAATATCCTCCCAAAGTAATCCAATATGCTGGTCTGCTACTAAAGCTCCTCTCACCTGCCTGACTGCATCTGACTTGCTAATTAAACTCTGCTGTTATCAGGGCTTTAATTAAAAACACTTCACGTTGAAAGTAAGCAGAACACTTTCCGTGTAAGATATGGAAATGCAGCTTGGGTTGCACGGTATCAGTGTGTGTGTGTGTCTTTCTTTGTGTGCGTGACTGTGTGTGTTTGTTACCCTTCATTCTTCTGGCTGCAGTGCTGCTGGAGGGCTGTGTTCAGGGTGAGCAGCAGAGTCTTCATCCTCCGTACAGCTCGGTGATTATGAATGTGACTGTGATAGTAGATCCTCCCCTTCATGCCCTGTTCATCATCTATGGTGTTTTTCTTACTAAACCTTCGATGCATTTTAAGTGGACTGTTCGACTAAACAGAACACGCTGGAATCTCTGCAGTCTAGCCGTCATTTTCTGACAGTCAGTTGTGAAAATTAAGAAAGGAACTATAGTTTAGTTACAGCACATAATCACAATGTATGAAAGCACGTCCTGGACATAAATACCTCTTTTCGACCAAAAAGAACCAGGTGCTAGTTCAGTGCTGGTGCTTAGTTGGTTCAAATCTTGTGCCTCCTAAGAACCGGTTTGCTTTTCCATTGGCAAGGAGCCGAGTTAGATCCACATCATTGCATCACCGTAAAGCATCCGTAAGTCACTGCATGTGTAGCCGTTCAGCAACGCTATCGCACCGTAACCATGGAAGTGCCATTCCTGACTGTGCCAGCCTACACTGTGATCCAGAAACCAATAATCAAACTGTTAGTAGTTACCTGTCTTCAACGGCGACTACGTTTGAGAAGACGGGTAACTGTCAGAAATGTTTTGATTCTTCGCAGTTTATCTTTCTAGATGGTCTTCAGGTTAATTGTGAGGCAGAGGTCAGCTGTTGCCTGGAGACATGTTTGGATTTGGCGTCTATATTCACTGGTTTTCAACACACGAACAGTAAACGCTGCTACTACCACTACTACCACTACTACTACTACCACTACTATTACTACTACCACGACTACCACCACTACTACTACTACTACTACTACCACTACTGCTCCTACTACCACTACTACTACTACTACTGCTACTACTATTACTGCTACTGCTACTACCACTACTATTACTACTACCACTACTACTACCACTACTGCTACTACTACCACTACTACTACTACTACTACCACTACTACTACTACTACTGCTGCTACTACTACAACTACTGCTACCACTACTACTACTGCTACTACTACTACTACTACCACTACTACTACCACTACTGCTACTACTATTACTGCTACTACTACTACCACTACTATTACTACTACCACTACTACTACCACTGCTACTACTACTACCACTACTACTACCATTACTGCTACTACTACCACTACTACTACTACTGCTACTACTATTACTGCTACTACTACTACCACTACTAGTACTTCTTTGCTTTAATTTTGCTCCTTCACGTCTCCTAATCTGTCAGTTCATATAACGTTGAGCTTTAATACAGAAGACGAGTATGAATTTAAATGTGCTTTAATTGACCCACCTGCTTCAGAAAAGGTCACATCAAACAGAATAGAAACTCACTAATGAAAATGGTTTAATGAAAAATTTGATACTGAGCAGATTTGCTCAGCGTCTCTCAGCGGGTCTGCCCCGGTACCTGGCGGTTATTTATGGATGTGGGTTAGTCATTCAGGAACTCGTCTTTGACCCTGTGGAACCGGTTGTGTCAGCCAGGACAGTGTGTCGCCTCATTAGATCAGCGCTGGAGAAAAGACCTGACAAACAGACATCATCTATCACCATCCATCTCCACCACGCAACCCGACAGGTGTGTGTGTGTGTGTAAAGGGAGGGTGTTATGTGCACCCATCTGTTATGTGGTTGACACTATATTTGTGTGTTTGTGAGAGAAAGTCTCAGGGCATGTTGCACATCTGTTTCAGTGTTTGGGTACCAGATTGTGTGTGCGTGTGTGTGTGCGTGTGCGTGCGTCACAGTTGTGTTGATAAAGACCTCCATGTCTCAGCCTGACCAGATGCCTGATAGCTGAGCATGAAGTCAGTATCCTCAGACTGCTTGTTCAGTCGATGAAAGAGCAGCCTCAGCCTTTTCTGTGGCAAAGCTGTCTGTTTAGAATGTCAAAGAATTATAAAACACAATAAACATATCAGCACCTATCACTATACATGGAAATAAGTATTGTCTGTAAGTATGCTTGTAAGAAACTACAAGGTGGTTTCTGATCGGATTTCAGTATTTTAAGGCAATAATGATGTTCTGCTGCGCAAAGAGAACATAAAAAACTAAAATCTTTTATTGGAGAGCCAAAGCCAGCAAACGTTTGACATTTATTCTTATTATAAAAAACAAATTGTAACGCAACTAACCCATCTGCAGCGCAGAATAACTCAAAGTCCCTGAAACATCTCTGGCAACACATTTCAGGCATTTTGTCCCAGTAGACTAACTGTCACACAAATGGACAGTTGATCCAAATGGAAGTCGCTAAACAGCACGTTGGCCGTCCTGGTGACAAATGTCAATACTATATATGTATACATACCCATTCCGGGTGGTCCCTACATACATATATATATATATATATATATATATATATATATATATATATATATATATATATATATATATATATATATATATATATATATATATATATATTATATATATATATATATATATATATATATATATATATATATATATATATATATATATATAGTATATATATATATATATATATATATATATATATATATATATATATATATATATATATATATATATATACTACTTCTGCAGGATGATCAACATTTATCTGTAAAACCTTCACTCCTTTAACTGTGTTTGTTATCAGGGGAAGCAACCATGACTGAGGATGTGATTGATTGTAGTTGCGGTCAGGTTCCACTGCTAATGATGGTATAATTAGCTTGTCAGACGCTGCGTGTGACCCTAACAGCCTCTGCAGGAGTCTGTAATGTTAGACTTGGTGTGTTCTCGCTGGGATGGCACCTTTTAGGGCGATAGACGAGATTACTTTCCTGTCCTGGCTTGCCCTCGCTCGGGGTGATAATAATTTTGTAAATTTAGTCTTGCTGCTTTAAACCAACCCAACCACTTTTATATCAGCACATTAACTTTGTCTGACCTGCTCTGTCAGCAGTTATTTTGGTCTTTTTTCTACTCGTCTCTCTGTTTGTCCTCACAGCTGATGACTGTTTGGTTCCTGCTGTACTGTGGTGGAGCCGACTGGATTATTAAAACCGCAGATCGGAGTACAAATAAATACAGAACCACTAAAGTGTACCGTCCCAGCAGTAATTTAATTGGTTTCCTTGTTGGCATTAACCTGTTTTCATTGTTCTTTTTTATTATCAGACTTCTGGAATATTATTTCTCGTCCAGTTTTAATAGCTTTGTCTCTTCCTCTGATCCCCCAAAGCATTTGTTAGTTTTACTGTTCCAGCTGTTCAAACTGAAAGGAATCAAACCTCACAGACAAATGATTGCTATCACTTCAATACATTCATACTTTGTGGCAGAACTTTTGCTAATGGACAGTAATTATGTGCTGTATAATTCCTCCTACGCTGCTGTGTAAAGGACGAGCAGAACTGTCCGGTGACTCACGCTATTCTTTGAGGGTTAATGCACGTTAGTCTTTGACTCCTCGGTGTCAAGGCGGCGGCAGAAGAAACGCTGATGGCTGTGAGGTTTAAGCTCATTATTCTCTCATGGAGTCGAACAGAAACGCTTCGACTGTTCTTCCTCCGGTCTCTCACGGCTTCGTTGCTCGGTCTGATGTGCTCTGATCAGGTCTGATCAGAGGGAATATGATGGCGTCAAACTTTAAAAACCCTCAGGCGCGCTCATTAGGAGAAAACTTTCTGTCCAATACTCTGTCTCCTGGAGACACAGATACCCCCGACTTATAGGAACTACCCGAACTAAAAGAATTCATCACTGTTTAAAACTTTATTCCTAATCGCTCGACTTTCCTTGTTTCAGTGGATCGCTGGCCGAGATGTCAGACTGTTTGTCATGAAAATGCACCCGTCAGGCAAAACATTCTGACCACCTGTCTAATACTGAGTTGGTCTGAAACTCCTCTGACCCAGTGGTTCATGGAACCAGGACCTCTGGGGATGTCCTGTGGATCCTGTGGGTTCCAGGGGGGACCTACTTAGATCAGGCTGGTCCTGGACCATCCCCCAGATGCTCAGTAAGATCTGGATGTGGGGAGTGAGGAACCCGGTGAACAGCTTAGCTCTGCCGTGTTCCCCGGGTTCTCCTGAGCAGGTTTTGTGGTGTGTCTGCGTTCATTGTCCTGAGGATGGAATCTGGAATGAAGGACTGCTGTTGCTATGGCGGCTGGGAGGTTGCTGACCTGCAGTGTTTAGGTGGCTGGGAATCTTTGGGCACCTCACGATTGAATAACGATTCTGATTCAGGAGCTATGATTCGATTATGAAACGGTTATTGATGCGTCTTTAATTTGTGCACACACATTTCTTTTTGTCTCTCTGAATAAGCATTCATCACTTGCAGTTTTTAGAAACAGTGCATTTGTAATAAGAAACAAGAGTTGAATTCATTTCCATTATATTTTTATTAAACTAAAATAAATGCATGCAAACTGGAAAGTTACAAAATTTGTGCAATACAGTACAGGGCTTCTCATGATTGTTGTGTTGCCAAAGTATTTTATTTTAGTGTGACACAGCTTCCATATAACGTGGTTCTTGTCCAGGTCACTTCCGTCGTGGATGTTGTAGAAGCTGCAGTGTTTCCACACGTCTGCTTTTAAACTAGAAGGAGCTGTTCGGATCACGGTGAGGTGGGTGGCGTGTCCACTCCAGGTGCTCATCCCAAAGTGTCCTGGAGACAACACGTACCGCGCTTCTTAGTTCCACATTATTTAGAACCTTCTGTATTTCTTTAACAGATTTAAATGTTTCTATTAATTTTTTATTTGAGATGGAGACCTCTTTCACAAGGGTGACCCTGGAGAGAGGCAGCAGCAAACGCCAACGTAAACAAAAAACAGACACATAACAATAACAACAAACACTGAAATATTAAATACAAGCAGTTAGATACATAAAATACAGGAGTTATTTTTAAAGTTTTTACAATTTTACCCTCGTGTCGTCCTGCGGGTCAAACTGATCCGTTTTAAAGTTTGAAAATGTAGAAAAAATATATTTTCACAGTGAAATTTCTGATGTCCACATTTTCAGCATTTTTGGGAAATCTTTCAACATTTTTTGGTGGAAAAAAAAAATGTTCGCTGGATTTTGTTTAGATTTTTTTGGTGAATGTTCTTAAAGAAAATATTAGAAGTTTTACTGACATATATTTAATCACTTTAGATATTTTTAGGATTTTTTTGGAAGATTTTTGCTCATTTTTTGAAAACATTTACAAGAATTTTCTTGCCAAATCGGGGGGATTTTTTTTTTTTTTTTTTTTTTTTGAAGTAAAACTTTTAAGGGAAACTTTTAAGGAATTATTGGAATTTTCTTCCTGAAGGTTTTGCAAATTTTCAGAATTTTGGGGAAATTTTTTGCTGAGTGTTTTTGGATTTTTTTCAGACAAGGAAACAATATTTTTTGGAGCCTGTAAATGAGGATAACAGGAGGGTTAAGAACACAGGCACTGTTTGAAGGATTTCGTTGTCGATATCTTCAGATAGAGCGGAAAGCTTCCAATGAAACTAATTTTGATCATTTCAGTTCAGATTGGAAGCATTCCAAGCAGAGGGGCAGAGGAACTGAAAGCATTTTTTTCCCATTTCAGTTTGAACACGAGGAGCAGAGAGATGCAAAATGTCATGTGATCGTAGGGATTTGGACGTTTGTGAATCAATTCAGATTCGTCCACGTCTGAATCGCGATGCTTCTAAGAATCGGACATTTCCCCCATCCCTAGTGGTTCAAGTCAAACATCCACATGAATGTCAGGACTCAAGGTTTCCCAGCAGAACATTGCGTTGTAACAAGATGATGGATGTTCTGTAGGTATTCATGATATCGTACCTGATCGGTGTATTTGTCATAAAGATCATGAGTAACTTAATGGTTTGAGTTTCTCCTAAAGTTCCAACTTAAACTTGGCATGAAATAAAAAGTCTGTAAAAGTTTTCAGACTCTAACTCTACAGCATTTCAGGAGTGATCCGTTTTGTGCAGGAACTTGCAGCTGTGTGTAAAGTGGATGGTGTGGCGGGGAGCCTGCTTTCTGTCCTAATTGGAGAGACGATGCTGAGCCCTGGGCGCTCTGCCATCCAGGAGACAGCAGACTCACTCAGACTGCTTTGACTCGTCCCCAGCATGTCTCACTGAACATCGCTACCTGCAGGACTGCCCTCCAACCCAAACACGCACACACACACACACGCGCACACACACACACACACACACACACACGCACACACACACACACACACACACACACACACACACACACACACACACACGCGCACACACACGCACACACGCACGCACACACGCACACACACACACACGCATGCACGCACGCACAGTCAGACCACGACAAACCTGGCTAGACACACCGCGGCGCGGCGTCACTGAGAAAGCAGGATATCAGATAAAAGTTAGAGAACCTCACTGTTCAGGTGTGTTTGTTGTTTGTTGACCTCCTGTCCGGTTGCCTTTTTTTGGGTGAATTGTTTTGTAACTTTTCCTCAGTTGGTGTTTCCTCTGGTTTCAGATCAAATAGTTCCCCAAAGCAGGTGATGAGCAGCACATCAGGTAATTATCTGAATAACAGTCAGAGCTTTTGGAATACGTAATACACAAGTTGATGCCACAAAACAAAGTTAGAAGTTCCTGTAAACTCATTATCCCACGGTACTCTATCAGTCCATATGTAGGTTTAGCCAAATGTTTAGGCTTAAAGCTGTGATATGCAGTAGCTTTTGGCAAAAATTAAGTGATCACCTTTCAATGTACAGCGGTCCCTTGTCATATCACGCTTCACTTTTCGCAGTCTCACTGTGTCGCAGATTTTTGTATTGCATTTAGTATCGTGGCATTTTGCTATATATAGGTACATTTATATATATTTATCATTGGGGTGAAAAAAATCCAAAAAAATCATCAAAAAAATTCCCCAAATTTGTGAAAATTTGCAAAACCTTCAGGAGGAAAATTCCAATAATTTCTTATAAGTTTCCCTAAAGAGTTTATTTTTAAAAAATCTCTCAAATTTGGCAAAACAAATTCTTGTAAATACTTTCAAAAAATGAGTAAAAATCTTCCAAAAAATTCTAAAAATATCTAAAGTGATTCCACATATATCAGTAAAATTTCTAATATTTTCTTTAAGAACATTCACATAAAAATCAACCAAAATCCAGCGAAATTTGCTGGATTTTCTTTTTTTCCCACCAAAAAATGTTCAAAGATTTCCCAAAAATGTTTAAAATGTGGACATCAGAAGTTTCACTGTGAAAGTATTTTTTTTCTTCCACATTTACAAACTTTAAAACGGGTCAGTTTTGACCGGCAGGACGACATGAGGGTTAAGGCGTTTGTTTGGCTCTTCAGGTAAAAGGGTGACAATCATAACACTCTTAGATTGAAATAGATTTTTGTACCTGACACTATTTTCATGTTGGAACCAGAGGAAATATCAGTTTGCTGGCTGTGCTGTAGGTATTTTCAGATGATTGATTATCTGTAGGTAATGATGTTTACCTCGTCCTACCTTCTCAGACTCCAGTATTGCTGTTAGTTCACCGCTGTGATAAACACTCTGACACCAGGAGTCAGTTTTCTCTGTAGTCGACCATCTGCTTTCTGGATCCTCCCTTTTATCTGTTTGACATTTTTAAACTTAATTCATTTGCTGGCAAAACTCCTTCTCAGTTTAATGCTGCCTCTCTCCCTCCCCTCAACCCCATAAATCTTCCTTTATTTCTCTCCTCTCTAAACTGTTTGAGCAAACGAGTGGACACTGATGCAACCCACCGTAATATCTCTGTTCCTCATGTTCAGACTGAATATCAGCTACAAAACCAGTCGACTGCAAGAAACACAATTTGGAAAAAAACACATCCCTGCAGATGTTGAAGAAGCTTAAATAGACGCTACTTACCTACTGAACTTGCTTCTAATAGATATTCAATGCAATAAAACTTTCCTGTTCATTAGAAAAATAGGATTATGTAATTAGAAAATGGGTTATACCAGGCATGTCAAACTCATCTTAGTTCAGGTTCCACATTCAGTCCAGTTTGATCTCTAATGGACCGGACAAGTAAAATCACAGCATAATAACCTCTAAATAACCACAACTCCACATTTTTACCTTCGTTTTAGTTCCAAAAAATTCACGTTTAAGGAATTATCTTACAAAATATTACAAAAATGAGACACAAAATGACAAAAGCGAGAAACAAAATGAAAAAAAGTAGACTAACACCACAAGTGAGACAAAAAAACACAAAACGACAATAACGATACACAAAATAATCAATAAAGCGAAACAAAATTATAAAAATGAGACAAAAAACACAACCGAGACAAAACGGAAGCACAAAACGACAAAAATGAGAAACAAAACAACAAATGTCAGACAAAAAAGGCAAAAAAACAACAAAAACAAGACAAACCATTACAAAAGTGAGACACAAAATGACAAAAGAACAATGAGCAATCTAGTATTTTACTTTATGATCAAAACAACTTGTCATGGTCTAGAAATGATTTTAAATTTATAGTTTTACTAATTTACAATCTGCAGTTAATGTCTTCTCTGGAATTTTTCCACTTTGAGGGCCAGATTGGACCCTCTGGAGGACCGCTTTTGGCCCACGGGCCTCATGGTGGACACCCTTGGATTCTACTTTAGAAACAAATCATCAGTTGTGCCCAGCGCCTGTTGTTTAGATCCGTTACTGACCTCATTTTGAGACGGTTTCTGTTGTTCAGTGTCACTCTTGTATATTTTTTTTGTTGTATTGTTTAGATATTGGAGTCGTATCCATGAGGCTTTGTGGAGAAAAGATCTGTGTTTTCTGGAGCTGGCTCCATAATTAGAAATAGAAATGTAGACTATTGTTGAGATTTTACCTCCTAATAAACCCAGTCTGAGCAGCTAATTAGCTGCATATTCCTTCACAGTTTGCCAAAGCTTGTTTCTGTCTGTTTTAATGAAACAAAAAGAAACTTATTGCACCTACTTATCTCTCTGATTGACAACAACACATGCTCCACAGCTCATATTTTAATATTTTGGACCTTAAAATTCTCCAGTTTGTACTGTTTACTTCTTTTGCTTCTTCTTTGCCCCAGATGGAAGAATATTCTGTTTTCCCCAGACGCTCAGACACAGTTCTAACTAGATAAAAAAGCAGAAGTATAAACACCCCATTAAACTGCAGTGTTTGGACAGTAGCTACATACACATGTGAACAAAGGACTGCAGCTGATGGTGGAGAGGAAGGTCAGCGGACATTCTGTCTAAATAATGACTTTTAATGAGTTGCTCTGTGCTAATTACTGTGGACTGGGCGGTGTGGTAATTGTACCCTGAGGAGGATGAAGGAGTGTGTGTGTGTGTGTGTGTGTGTGTGTGTGTGTGTGTGTGTGTGTGTGTGTGTGGTGTGTGTGTGTGTGTGTGTGTGTGTGTGTGTGCGTGTGTGTGTGTGTGTGCGTTCACCACAGTGGATCCAGATGTCCTGAGTGTCTCGCAGAAACGTTTCAATTTGCGTGATTCTCTCTATCAGGGGTGTCAAATTCATTTTACTTCAGAAAAATAAGTTCAGTTTCAACAACATTATCCTTCAGTTTATCATTTCCACATTGGTGTGAGTGTCTACGAAGGTACAAAACATTTGGTCTCAGGAATCTGGAACTGAACAATGTAGTATTTTACTTTATGATCAAAACGACAAAAATCAGTGGGAAAAAAGTCAAGATAGTACAAAAATGAGACACAAAACAACAAAAGCAAGAAACTAAATGACCAAAAACGAGACAAACGACACAAAACAAAACAAAAAAGAGACAAAAAATTATAAACTGACAAAAAAATTGACAAATGACACAAACGGGACAAAAAAAATGACAAGTGAGAAACAAAGCAGCAAAAAATAGACAAACAACAAATAAAGCAAAACACAAAATGACAAAAATAAGACAAAAAACACAAGCGAGATGTAAAGGCAACAAAAACAAGAAAAAAATGAGACAAATGACTAAAAAAAAGAACAGAAAGAACAATGAACAATCTAGTGTTTTACTTTCTGATCCAAACAACTTGTCATGGTCTAGAAATGATTTTAAATTTATAGTTTTACTAATTTACCATCTGCAGTTAATGTCTTCTCTGGAATTTTTACACTTTGAGGGCCGGATTGGACCCTCTGGAGGACCGCTTTTGGCCCGCGGGCCGCATGTTGGACACCCCTGATCTAGAACATTTACTGATTTCAGTCATCACACTAGATTCTCTGATTTCTGATGCGTTGCTCAAGCAGAAAACAAAGCTGTCATTGTGTGAAGTATCATACATCAGATTGGTAATTCTGTGCCGTATACAGTTCTTTAAAATTGCTTTTCTTTTCACGTTGAAAGATGACAGGAGACCACACCGTCAGCTGCTGGTTCTGGTTATTTCCTCACATCTCTGAACGTGCTGTGAGGAAAAACAGATAGGATAAGATGAGATAAGCCTTTATTGATTCCACAGCGGGTGAATTCACAGCGCTGTGGCAGCAAAGTAGATAATAGAGTAAAAACAAACATCAGGAAAAAATATATATATTGATTGTAATGTTGACACTGAACAGATTTGTACATGTGGAATGTCTACATATTGCTCAGATTCCTCTAAATATGAAATAAAGAGAATTATTCTATGAAGAGAAAAACATTGATATTGCACCGATCTTTGCAGGAGTAGAAAATATTGATATTAAAAATGCTGATCCTGCACATATTCTATTTATATTGCTCATATTCTTCCATGAGTGGAAAATACTATTCTGATACTATGCTGATATATGTGGAAAAATTGACACAATACATAGTCCTCACAATATACAAAATAATCATAATGCACAGGTTTTAATGCAATGATGTTGCACCAGAGGGAAATATGACAGTTTTTTTTCCATGTGTGGTTTATAGTTCAGTTCCAGATGACTAAATGTTGTGTTCCTTTGTAGACACTCTGATCTGGAAGTTGTAATGTGGAAATGATAAACTGAGGATGAATGTTGCTGAAACTGAATTTACTTTTCTTTACAAATTTCAGGTTGTTGATAATGTTTTGTAGAAAGATAGCTCCTTAAATGTGAACATTTTCAGTATGTACTTATTTGCACTAAAACAGGAAACATTAGTTGTGGTTATTTCTAGGTTATTGTGCTGTGATTTTTCTGCTTACTGGAGATCAAACTGGCCTGAATGTGGAATCTGAACTAAATAACTTTGACACTCCTGATGTAGGATGTTAGCCAAACTGCGACACCTTTCTAAGTTTGCAAACATGCGAGCACCACATGTGTGTTACATGTTTATTTGTGAACATGACGGTATTCCATAATGTTGTAATGTTGACATTATTATGCAATAATGTGATTATATAATGATATTTGTAGAAGCTCTGGGAAGTCTTGCAATGCTGCTAGTAAACTACAGGCATTCCAGGTAATCAGGTTCCACTTAGTTCAGAAAATTCATCTTAATGTATAAATGCGCACGTTAAACGGTAATATTATGGAACAGGACTCTTCTGTTGACCTCATTCAGACATGATGCTGTCAGCTCCTCTCTGAAGGTCATGTTGTTTGATCTGAAGAGCTTTTGACTCGATGTAATTCTGCAGCTAATAATAGTCCAGCTGCTCCTCCTGACTTTGTTTTCTGCTCACGGTATCTTTGATTTACACCTGCTTATCTCTGAAGGAAGAAAGCCTCCCGCTGATGATGTGTCTGCCCACTAAACCCTAAGAAGTAGTCTGGAGGCTTCTGGTCCTTGATGTTGTTCTGTCCTTATCAGGACCTCCCAACCCTCAGTGTGGTCAACAGCCGATCATTATCACACCAGATCACCTTCACACACAGCAAGGCTTAACTTTGACTCAGTGTGTGTGTCAAAAGAAAAAACGGTTATACACTGTAAAAATCACTGTTAAATATACACCAAGTATAGGCCAGATTCCTTTTAAACAGTGAAACTAGATGCTTTTATTGAGTCAAAAATAAAATGGGCAGTTAATAGTAAGTTGCTGTACACAGTACAGGAGGTCCTCGGTTTACGGCGTCCTCGACCTACAGCGTTTCATCGTTACATCTGAACTGGTTACGTGGAACTAGTTGGTGAGCTGAGCGGATGATTGCGTCGTCACGGTGCTATCAGACGGCTTTGTTTCCATTCTCCGGTTGTACTCCACCTTGGATTGTGCTACATTCACTAACTTTCTGTCCTTCATTATGGCTCCCAGCATAAGTCAGACTCTTCTGATGCTTGGAGGAAAAGGAAAGCCGTCTCCATGTGTGCTGTCTTCACTGAGATGTAAAATCTGCAGCCGTCCAACTAGTTAAACCCGTGCAAAATGAATCGTGAGTCGTTGCAAACTTGACGTCCTTACCGTGGCTCTTGATACACATTACAAACAAAGGGAAAACTGCAACGAAAACAGAATAAAACAACATAAACACATGTAAATAAATCCTTTTAGCTTCACCAGTAAGTCCAAAAATGAAGTTCGTTACAACATTGCCTCTGTGGAGTTTACAAAGTAGAGAGCCGTGCATCCAGAAAAGCACGTTCGTGTTTAAAGCTAAACATCAAAATAGCGGACAGGAAGTCACAATTATCAACAGACAACTTTAAAATAAAGGCTTTTTCAAAATAAAAGTCCATCGATAGTTCTGTCTTCAGGGTAAAACACCATGGAAGTAAAAGTAGATTTAATAAAATGCTCAGAACAGAAACACCGACGAACATCGACATTATTAGCTCAAGTTGTAAAAACAGGTCAGCATATTCTGTAATCTTCTAGGAAAATGATTCATACATGCATGAAAGTCGTTGGTATTCATGATTTTTATGAAGAACTGATCGATATCGCGATGCACTGAACGGCTTTGGTTACATTTTCACCGGAGTTCTGGCAAAAATTGACTTAGAACAATCTGTAAGAACGAAACTCTGATGTAAGTGGAGGACCTCCTGTACAGTTGATGTTGATTACAGGAGTAACATCATGTAAATGCAGTTCCAGTATTGCACAGTAAAACTCATATTTTACTATAGAGTGCTGTCATCAGTTATACAGTAATTTAATGTTAAAGTAAATTACTGCTACTCTAACACAATCACTTTCCAGTGTGTGCACTCATCTTCTAAGGTGCTGTACTTCCACATGTCCACTGAGGGTTTGTGTATCTGTGGGAGTACATGAGGAAGGCAGAATGAGTCAAGAAAGGACAAGAGAGCCAAAGTGTAGTTAATTAGATCTCTGTCAGGCTTGTGTTAGGACGGCAGAGCGCTCCACTGAAGCTTCACCTCCTCACTTCCATCCACTCCGCTCCTCCGTCCTCGGCTTCAAGGTCACCGCAGCTCGGCGCTTTCGCTTCAGCACTCTGTCCAGTTATCATCCATCAGACACACAGCGCCACGGCCCGCTACACCAGCCCTCTTCAACAATCCAGTCTATCGGAACCCTTTTATATCTGCTGTAATCAGCAGAGCCGCAGAACGTTCTCCAGCAGCAGGAGTGTTTCTTTAACAACCAGCTGCCTAATGGCGGCGGCTGCTTAGACAGATCCGGGAGTTAGGAGGGATTTAGGGGATGTTTTTGTGTGTGTTGTAGTATTTTTTCAGGTAAGAACCAAATTTCAGATTCAACCAGCTGTGTTTTAAGAGTCAGTTCTATCTCCATCCTCTTTAACCCTGTAAAACCCAAATATAGAAAAAAGAGAAAATAAATAAATAAATAAAACTTTTCCTGTTCACAATCCATCCAAAATGAGTTAAACATCTAGCATGGCTTAGAAGGGTTCCAAAAATGACTAAAAACTATAAAAACACGTCCAAAATGACTCAAATTTGACCTCATAAAATAAGTATGTTCTCTAAATGTTGTCAAAATTTTTCAAAAATGACCTGAAATATGTGCAAAATGACTAGAAATGACTTACATTTGTCCAGAAGTTGCTGAAAAATCCTCCTTAACTGTTCAAAATCTGTCCAAAAGTTAATGGTTTAGGACGGCTGAGAAAGGTTGAAAAAAATACTAAAAGTTGGTCCAAAATGACTAAAATATCTAAAAATTCCTTTAAAAAGTAGGAATTATTCACAGTTACGGTTTTCCTCAGCTGTGGATTTGTAGTCGGATCACAGTCAGCTGACGTTGTGTTCACTTGTTGTCATGGTTACAGTGACACTGTGCCGCTATCTGGCAATGATACAGAAATCTTTAACAAATCCATGGATCCAGACTATAAGCCTCATCACTGCCAGAATCTAATCACTTGGTCCATGTGTCATTTCTGACCTTCCCTGAAAACTTCATCCAAATCTGTTAGTCCGTTTTTGAGTGATGTTGCTAACAGACAGATGGACAGACAGACAAACCAATGCCAATCTTCATGTAATGGGTAATGATGACAACGGGTCAGGTAGTACACAGTGTACCTTAGTGGGCATAAGAATGAGCATCATAATCAATCTTTTCTAGCAGCCAGGTTGTGCAGAACGAGCTCCATTATTATCACTCTTTGCACTTCATGACTCATATGATAATAAAACAGGTTCACAAAATACAAACATGTTTAAGAACTGTCAGGATTTGGAAAACGTCTCTTTGTAATGCTGCACTGTACTAAAATTTTTGAACTGTTTGAAAAATGGGGGGTTTAGCACTGTGAACGTTGCATAGATGTGAACATGAAACCGTTTTAAAGCTGACAGTCTAATCTCATAGCTGTTGTTTCGTTTCTGATCCAGTAGAAGTGGGACAACAGAAACACGTCACTTATTGGGACTGCATGGTAAGCAGTTCCATTCATGGGCATTAGCACATAAAGTCGACTTCGCTGGACTCTCTGGCTCGCTGTCGGCTCAGTGTCGCTCTGTGCTCTGATGTTCTGCTATCAAACACGCATTCAAACCCGAGCCCATTGTAGTCGACAACACGATCTGAAAAATGCCAGTCTGCAAAAAGAGAAATTAAAAGTGAGGCCAGAAATGTTTAGTTTCATTCCGCCATTATTCTCCTCTTGTTGCAAATAGAGATTCGGATCAGTCTGGTGTTATCTTTACAGCTTCTGAGAGCAGAAATATTAACAAAAAACTGTTTAAAATGAACGGTTTGAAGAAACAGAAGCAGTCAGGAGCACCATGATCTATGACTGATGTCAGAAATGAGAGTAGAGTTTGGGATTAGTAGAAAACAGCTCATCAATAACGAGACAGATCTGCTCAGTCTTCCTGCTGTATAACCTCTGGAAACACATGAAACAGAAGAAGCGCTCTCTCTCTGAAACGTCAAGTTTTCATTTTACTGCAGACAGAGAATCAGCGAACTTCAAAGAGGACACGCTGAAGTTTCTGAAGGCCAAACCACCTGAAGGAACACTGCAACCCGAGTGATCTTGAAAAGTTTTGAGACATTTTGAGATTTAACTGGCGTGCAAAGTGAGATATAGAGGCTTATACGGCTGCTATCAGGACAAATGAAGGGCGATGCCGGTGGAGAGCTTTTATCTCTGGTTTTCTCTGCTTAATGGAACTTACAGCCGAGGAGAGATATAGAAGAAGACAATGGAGTAGGAGGAAGGAGACGCTGTGATCGACGGGGAAAGGAGGAGAATAAAGAGGAGGATAGTGATTAGACCCTCTGGAGGACCGCTTTTGGCCCACGGACCGCATGTTGGACACATAGGTGATGCAGTTTAATAATCACAGAAGAAAAATGTGCTTTTGTGGCGAGATGACAAGTGTGAATTATGAAGTGCACACCAGAAATGACACGTGGCTCATCACTGGTGATGCATCTTCCTCCTGTCAGCGCTTCTCAGTCTCAGTGGATCACTGTCATCATCTGGACTGCTTCTGGGTCTCGTGTTTGGGTCTGAGTTCTGGATCGCTGTCATCATCTGGACTGCTTCTGGGTCTCGTGTTTGGGTCCGAGTTCTGGACCAGCTGTCATCATCTGGACTGCTTCTCAGTCTCGTGTTTGGGTCTGAGTTCTGGACCAGCTGTCATCATCTGGACTGCTTCTGGGTCTCGTGTTTGGGTCTGAATTCTGGACCAGCTGTCATCATCTGGACTGCTTCTGGGTCTCGTGTTTGGGTCTGAATTCTGGACCAGCTGTCATCATCTGGACTGCTTCTCAGTCTCGTGTTTGGGTCTGAGTTCTGGACCAGCTGTCATCATCTGGACTGCTTCTCAGTCTTGTTTTTATGACTGTGTGCCAGCAGTGGCTGCAGGCTTTCTGCTTGTGGGATTTACATCCATCACCTCTCTATAATAGGACGAAGTCCACAAGGAGAGACTCTCCATGTTTGGCACAAATGTTGAAAATAAGCAGCTGATTAGATTTTGGTCGTCAAAGGTGAAGGTCACTCACTTCAAGCTTGTCTCATTCTGTTGAAGGTAATACATCAGGAAGGCCTAGAGGGAATTTCTTTACGCCTGGAACAAACATCTACCTGGTGAAGGTCACCGGGACCTCACAGAACATGTGTTCTAACCATAAATCAAGAATTCATGTGACCAAATTGACATACATGTACAACAGACATTTTATACCCAAAAAAATCAAAGTTCATCTGATAGCGATCATAATGTTCTACAGAAACACTCCTCTGGCCATGATTTACTGCTATAACTCTGGAGCAGAAGGGAGACTGTGTTCATATTTCACATTTGGTGACACTAATTGTGGGCGCCCGTCGTACAACATTTACGATTGCATAGATCTTCTGAGCTGCTGAGTTGGAGGTGTGTGTGAAGCATCCATGTTTTAGAATTTGAAGCTTCTTTTGCAGTAAGGTCCGTATTTGAAACTTTGTCTACCGCCATGTTTACAACTTTGTGTCTTATCAGAATGAGCGTTATTGGTCCAGCATGTGAACAACACAACTCAGACCTATTTCTCCCAATGAGCTCAAACACTTCAGAAGCTTTACTAGTTTTTTATTTGAGTGTGGACAGGCATGGATGTGAATCTGATTACCAGGAAAATACTATTAATTTGTCATAAAAACCCAATGGAAATAAACTCATTTTTAATTATACACAAAAAGAAACTGTGAAATTCTCACATATATACAGTCATGGAAAAGATGATTAAACCACCTTGTTTTCTTCAGTTTCTTGTTCATTTTAATGCCTGGTACCACTAAAGGTACATTTGTTTGGCCAAATATAATGATAACAACAAAAACAGCTGATAAGAGTTTAATTTCAGAGCTGATGTCAGACATTTTCCATGGTTTTCTTGATAATAATCAAAATCTCTTCAGTTCTTCCATTAATATCTATGGCATTGTTCTGCCATAAACAGCTTTTAGGATTCCATGTTTTCTTTTCTGTCTGTTTTAGTCCCATGATCCACACAGGAGTTAGTACTGATTCATAACCATTGTTTCTGATGACTGCATCCATGCATCTCTTCATGCTCTCCACTAGCTTCTGACATTTTGTCGTTTTGTGTCTTGTTTTTGCCATTTTGTGTCTCATTTTTGTCGTTTTGTGTCTTGCTTTTGTCATTTCAGGTCATTTTTGACATTTTGTGTCTTGCTTTTGTCATTTTGTGTCTCATTTTTGACATTTTGTCTCATTTTTGTCGTTTCACACAATTGCATTGTCCCTGTTCCACCCAGACTGAAACTACCCCAGATGGTCACTGATCCACCCCCATGTTTTACTGTAGGGGCAGACAGTCTGGTTTGTAGCTTCTCCAGACTTCCTCCTAACCAGTAAGTTGGCTGGAGTGGACATCAACTGAAAACTGGATTCATCCCTGAAGAGAACCTTAGTCCAATCATCAACAGTCCAATCCTTGTGATCCCAGCAAAGAGTAGCCAGGGTTTCCTCTGCCTTTCCTTGATGAAGGGCTTCTTCCTGCCCTGTGGGAATTCAGACCAGCTTCAACAAGTCGCTTTGCAACTGTCCTTGTCCAACAAGTCCCATTTCTCCACAGTGTCCACTCATTTTTAAGGTTCCTGGAGGTCTGAGGACGATTCCTGACAGGAATGGATGAGTGATGTCATCTGGTGGGTAGAAAGATGTTTCCTGACCAGCTAGCAGTTTGGTAGAACCATATTGGGCTTGTTTTTTCTTGGTGGAATGAACGGCTGTCTTGGAGATCTTCAGTTTTTTGGCTACCTGTCAGGAAGCAGGAAACCACTCTAGACCTTTGCATGTGCTGCTGATGACATGAAATGTCCTCTTATAGACCCTGGAATACAATGAAGCCGAAACATGTCAGATAGGACATAAAGTATGATGGAATCAGCTGCATTTTTTGTTGTGTTCATTGTTTTCTTCAGGTAATATAATTTTAGTGATACCAGGCATTAAAATGAACAAGAAATTGAAGAAAACAAGAGTGGTCTAATCATTTTTCCATGACTGTTATATATATGTGTGTGTGTGTGTGTGTGTGTGTGTGTATACAGACAGCTGGGCTGAGTTTATTTCTTTTTTACTTCTTTGCAGCTGTAACATACCGACGCTGACTGACTCATTCTTGTTTATCGCAGAGCTGCAGGCGGCAGCGACTGACTTTTAGGGCCGAAAGTGGACAGAGGCACTAGAGCGAGAATGAATGCATAAAGGTAGATTGGATGTGGGAGTTTGACAGTATAGCGGGATTGTCTGTGTACCTGAGGCTGAGACAAATGCTTTTAGTTGTGGAGATGTCATGTTTCAGCTGTACTGAGTGATATATTGTGTTCTGTCAGGTCTGGCATCAATCTAGTTAAATGTTTTCACCCATACAAAGATGTTTGAAAAGACATTTTTCTGTCCGTCTCAATCTGTCCATTAACAGGAGTTTCACAGTCAAGTGTTTCCTTTGATACGTTCAGTGTGAAGGTTGTTCAGTCGCTGTCAGAGACAAAGCCGTCCTCCAGCTTGATTTAGAGCTCCTTAGCATCCCCCAAATTATTCTTTTATGAATCGCGTACAAATGAGAAAATCCATTAGTCTATAACCGAGGTCAAGTGGGCGCAGAATTCCTGTTATGAGTTGTTGATGCCAATAGAGCTCATTAGTTAAGCCTCGTCTCGGTCAAGAGGCAAGAAAAGAACCCACACATTCAGCAATCACTGGTGGAAAAATACAGTCATGGTTCAGCCACAAGGTCAGAACTGCCCACAGTCAGAGGAGCTGCTGCAGCAGAAATCAGAGGAAAAAGTGTTCCTGGCAAAAGATTATTAGCTGCAGACCATGAATATGATATTTTCTTTTATTTGTTAAACTCAAATCCAACTTTCTCTCTGCTGCTTTTTTGCATTTCTTATTAGCAGAGAAACAAACAAGAGCTAGTGGAGTCCTGAGAGATGTCAGTACAGAATAAATATTAATAGTAAATCACATTATGCTCGATATTCAGTAAAGTATTCATCACTAATAGTTTTATAACAGTCCTTTATATGCATGCCTGATTTTGGATTATTGGCTGTTTGTCTTTGCCCTAAATAATATTAAATCAATACTTTCTATTCTTTTTTAAACTGTTGTGTGAACAAAACAATCCCTCTGGATATAAACCTGATTAACAATGAAGCTGTCGCACAAACACACAATGGAAATCAGCTCAAATTCATTTCCATATTTACATTTCTCCTCATACTGCTGTCTAAACAAAGCTGGTTCTTTGAAAACACCCCTAGAATAAATAGACCGAACAATTAACTGATGGAGAAAATAATATAAATAATGAGAAACGAATATTCTTCAACCCTCCTGTTGTCCTCATTTACGCACCAAAAAATATTGTTTCCTTGTCTGAAAAAAAATCCAAAAATTCAGCAAAAAAATTCCCAAATTTCTGAAAATTTGCAAAACCTTCAGGAAGAAAATTCCAATAATTCTTTAAAAGTTTCCCTTAAAAGTTTTATTTAAAAAAAAAAAAATCCCCCAAATTTGGCAAGAAAATTCTTGTAAATATGTTCAAAAAATTTACCCAAAAATGTTGAAAATGTGGAAGTTTCACTGTAAAAATCTATTTTTTTTTTTCCACATTTTCAAACTTTAAAACGTATCAATTTGACCCACAGGACGACACGAGAGTTAATGAAAACGTTCATTAGTTACTGTGAATGTGCAGAAAATGCAGAAATACATGTAAATAAAGCTTCAAATCATTTAAAAATGTGTTTATACAGTGAAATATGATGGTAATCCTGTTTCCATAGTTATCACTTTTGGAGTTCAAATCTGTGATTCAAGCCTCTGGAGCCCGAAATTAGTTTGAGAACAGACAACAGCATGGATGTGCAGATATTTCTGTAGATAAACTGGATATCAGTATATGTTGACTCTGCTGTTATTAATTTATGACATGAAAAACGCCTGTGAAAGGTGTTTTTCTGTAATGAAAATGCTGATATTTTTATTGCTCTGTTTGTGTTTTGGAAAGTGTCTGCTGAAAGAGGTAGATGTGTCTCTTTTTGTTAAATCCAATCACTCTGCTCAGTTCGCTCTTCTGTCTATCGTACTTTTTAACCTTGCAGCTTATTGCACATTCTTTGTGGCTGGAAAACCTCTTTCAAAGGCTCACGATGCCTCAGCCGCTGTAAACTATTGACTTCTGAATGCATTACTTGGATGTTTCTGCTTGAATGACTTTTATAATACACAGAATAGTATGCAAATGAATACGCCAGCCATCCCTGTGAGTAGATATGCATAAAACGATGCAGGCAGGCTTTTTTCTTTTGGCAGATGTGACCAAACGGAGATGAGAGAGGCTACGGCTGGAATTAGAGAACAAACGTGGCCCTCTGTCACAGCTTAATTTATTTTGTTAATGTACTGCACACAAAGGATTGAATCAGAGGATGTACTGGAGCAACAAATCAAAACTGGATTAGACACTTAAGCTGAAAACATAATGCAACAGAAACTAATCAAAACTCAAAAACCACTGTGCATTCATTTTCTTAACGACTTTTTTGTGCCTTTAGTTATTTAAAACCGGAGAATGTTTACTCTGGGCTTTATCTGGCAGCTGACGAGGCCAATTAAGACTCCATCCTTGTGGGTCAGACGTGTCCTTTTTGTCAGATTTATAGCAGCTGTTGAGTCGGATCAATAAACAGAGTGAAGCTCTCAAGAACCCGCCTTGAAAGTTTACAAAAATAGCAGCTCCCTGTTTCCACAAATACCCCCCGTAACGCATGGCTGCTCCAGAGACAGCCGGGGTTCATCGGGTTTGACGTCGTGTAACATCCCATCTCCAAATTCATCTCCACTGAGAAGAATCCAAAGAGTATCAGGGAAACAGAGTGAAATGGAGCAGATGACGTGTCGGGGTGGTGGAGATGAAATGTTCTTAGTCATCGTTGATTCTTGTTGTCATTCTGTGTTCAGTTTTGGTGTTTTTTATTGGGTTGCTTCGGTTTGTTTTGACCGATAAGTGCGTGTGATTATTTAAATACCTGCTAAAATGGAGTGTTTCTCAGATTCAGCTGCACTGGGCCATTAATGATATTTGTCTCAATAAATTAAACATGTGCAGTAGAGTTTCTTCTTTTCTCCATATTAGATTTAAACCAGTAAGTCCTCTGTAACTTAATGAGCGGACATCATTTTAGAAGCCTTATTCAGGCAGCTTCAGAGAGCACCAGGGGTTCTGGGAGTGTGGTGGACCTCCTTCCTGTCTGTCTCCATCCACTCGTTTTCAGCTGGTGAACCCACTTGTGTTTCTGCTGCTGAATCCATCCTCCCGCCTCCACCCCTCTCTGTGTTTATCAGTCTGTTGGAGGGAGAGAGAGAGAGTTCAGAACGGTTCAGTGATTTTCTGCCTGTCCAAATGATTGCTGAGATGCTGCTGTTCTATTAAGGCTTGTCAGCGGGGGTATTAGGGGTTTTCTTCCGGCATGTCAATACTCTACGGATTTAAAAAAGAAAATAAAAAGCAGATAGATTCTATGACACAGACAGTGACAGTTCCTGTATCAGACTACACTACGATAAGTGAGTTTGTAGCTGTCAGCCCAATGTTTGGACAAACTGGATGGATGGATGGATGGATGGATGGATGGATGGATGGATGGATGGATGGATGGATGGACTATAGATAGATAGATGGACGGACGGACGGATGGATGGATGATGAACTATAGATAGATGGATGGATGGATGGATGGATGGATGGACAGACGGATGGATGGATGGACTATAGATAGATAGATAGATGGACGGACGGATGGATGGATGATGAACTATAGATAGATGGAAGATGGATGGAGGATGGATGGATGATGGACTATAGATAGATAGATGGATGGATCAATGGATGGATGGATGGATGGACTATAGATAGATAGATGGACGGACGGACGGATGGATGGATGATGAACTATAGATAGATAGATGGAAGATGGATGGAGGATGGATGGATGATGGACTATAGATAGATAGATGGAAGATGGATGGAGGATGGATGGATGATGGACTATAGATAGATGGATGGATGGATGGATGATGGATGGATGGATGGATGGATGGATGGACGGACGGATGGATGGATGATGAACTATAGATAGATAGATGGAAGATGGATGGATGATGGATGGATGATGGACTATAGATAGATGGATGGATGGATGATGGATGGATGGATGGATGGATGGATGGACGGACGGATGGATGGATGATAAGAATGTGCAGATCATGCTGATTGAAGAACTAGCAATAAGGTGAAATGCTAGTATTTGCAAAAAAGGTGCAAAAAATGTTGGTATATACAATGAAATAGAGTATTACAGTAGTACAAAACGCAATAAAACACTATTTTAAAAGTAGAAAATGGTGCTATGTGACAATACAGCTAATAATAACACTGGGCATATGGGAGGGGTGTTTTTGGATGGGATTAATAGTTTATTATTGGCTGAGTTGAGTCAACTCATTGCAATGATCTTAAAAGTCCGTTCCATTCTGATCACAGATTAGGCCAACCAAAAAAAAAAAAAAAAGACAGCCGCACGAGAGACATGTCAAACAGCAACTTTCACATGTCTTTGAACGCACAGACTCAACTCCACAAAGCCGAGTCGTCCTTCTCATGAACTGACAGCACTGAGTCAGCATATATCAGAGGTTTCTAACTGTCGGAGTCGATCCTCGTCTCTATCCACAGCCCCCATTCCCACTTCCATACACTCTCTCTGCTCTGAGTTTACTGTACATCTCCTCCTGACTCCAGGCTACTCTCCCTCTGACTCACTCACCCTCTCCATGTCTCCTGCCTCCTTCCACTTCTAATCATCTTCTCCCTCCTCGGTGCAGCTGGCATGAAGCTAACAGCGCTGAAACAAAGTCCAGACCGAACTACACCTGCTGGATCTGTCAGAACTCCAGACTCACACCTGAGCAGACACACATATACACAAACCGACCGACTTTATCCCGCCTGAACGCCTTCACAGCTTCCTGGAGTAACTTCATACGCAGGTATCGACATCCTGAGGACGGCTCCCTCTGCCCATTTAGTAATTGAATTATTTGATCTTGAATGGGCTTGATGTCAACAAAGAGTGCCTCGGCTCCACCTGGCTCTCTGGAGTCTCTGGGGTCTGTGAAGTGCTGCTTTAGCTTCTAGACCAGGGATGTCCAACTCATCTTAGTTCAGGTTCCACATTCAGTCCAGTTTGATCTCCAGTGGGCCGGACCAGTAAAACCACAGCGTAATAACCAATAAATAACCACAACTCCTAATGGTTCCTTTGTTTTAGTGCAAAAAAAGTACATTCTAAAATTATCTTTTTACAAAACATCATGAACGACTTGAACTGTTTTAAGAAAAATCTGTTCAATTTCAGCAACATGCAGCCTCAGGATTGGACCCTCTGGAGGACCACTTTTGGCCCACGGGCCTCATGTTGGACCCCTCTGTTGTAGACGCAGCAGACAGGAGGAGGCTGTTTTTCAGATCACCTGAGTCGACCAGGAGGGACGAGACGGGAAGTGTGGCTGAAGTCCAGACAGGTTTCTGAGTTGTATGAAAAAGAGATTCAGACGTTTACAGGAGAGGAAGGACGCTGGGATGATGTATTATAGGAGAGGAGAACAAATAAAAGAGATGACTCCATGAATGATGCATGGCTTTCTCTCTTCATTAGACTCTTCTGGGCAATTTGATTATGCAGGTAAACATACAGGCTGTATGAGAGAGAGATGAAATGGGATAGAGAGAATGGAAGAGAGGAGATAAGAGAGGAGGAAGTTGTTTTATGTTTGGGAATAGATTGGATTGCTGGGTAAGAGGGTGAGAGAGGAGTGTGTGCGTGCCGATAAGCAGGACGGAGGGAGGGGAAGTTAAGCTCAACTGCAAAACTCAGAAAATGTGAGAGGCTCTGAAGGAGGTTTTCTACACTGAAAAGTTGATAGCAGTTCTGAAATGCCACTACTCTCCCTGCTGCTGCTGTCAGCGTGTTTCTGCTTCACCATCTTGCCCTCATTCAGGAGGAAATGAAAGGGTTTTTATTATCCTGAAGAAGGCCAGCCTCTCCTGGCTCTCCACTCGTCCTGCCGGCTGCCGGTGGCTACAGTGACTCAGGTCGGATGTTGTTCTGCAGTAAAGGGGCATCGGGAGTGTGGAGGGATTTGTAGGAAGCTTGTCAAAGAGCTGAAGTGTGCCAGGCTGTCTGTCTCCAGCATCTCTGGCTTCTGACAACAAGTCTGCCCAGAGAGGCGATATTTGTCCTGTCATGTGTGTGTACGAGAGCTGAGAAGCATGTGTGTGTTTGTGTTGTGTCTGCTGTTGTCAGTTGTGGGCGATGTGTCTTTTGTGGTTCTCTTTAATAAAGCCATTAATCACATTCTCTATTTGCCACAAACTCGCTGTGAGACGTCTCACTCTGTCCTCTGAGATGCTGCAGCAGATGCAGCGAACCGGAGGGGAACGGAAACCATCCAGCCTGCTGACGGCTGTGTGTGCGTGAACACATGCATGTATGTAAATACATCCTGTCACATTAAAATAAGAGGATGAATCCCTGTTCAGACAGCAGAATACTGTCATGGTTTGATATCCAAAGTAGTCTTCATGCCTGATCTACATAATGAAGTCATGTGTTCAATGTAGTTACTGAGTTGTTGTTCTTTGGAGGTATTTTCACTGTTTTCAGACACGTTTTTAAAGATCAACTCAACTTTGCTGTCCTCGCTAGTCGGATATGCTAATTAATAATACTTTGTTAATGTACAACACCCATTAAGTGTCGTATTTATAATGTTTGGGCCAGTTTGAGCTTTCCGCATTCGTGTGCACAAAGACAGTCACATTCTCCCTCATGCTGAGCACAGAAATGACAAAAACGAGACAGAAAATGATGCAAGTGAGAAACTAAACAACAAAACAGACAAACAACAAATAAAGCAAAACACAAAATGACAAAAACAAGAAAAAAACAGCAAAAAAATGAGACAAATTACAAAAATCAGATAAAAAAGACAAAAAACAAAAACGAGACAAAATGTTACAAAAATGAGACACAAAATGACAAAAGAACAATGAACAATCTACTATTTTACTTTCTGATCCAAACAACTTGTCATGGTCTAGAAATGATTTTAAATTTATAGCTTTACTAATTTACAATCTGCAGTTAATGTCTTGTCTGGAATTTTTACACTTTGAGGGCCGGATTGGACCCTCTGGAGGACCGCTTTTGGCCCACGGGCCTCACGTTGGACACCCCTGTAGAAGCCGAAGTGTTTCCACACATCTGCTTATCTGCTTTTAGATTAGAAGGAGTTGTTCGGCTCTCACGGCGAGGTGGGTGGCTTCTTAGTTCCACATTATTTAGAACCGTCTGTGTTACTTTAATTAACAGATTTAAATAATCAAAATTTGGATGTTTGTGAATTGATTCAGATTCAACCACGTCTGAATCACGATGCATCTAAGAATCTGAAATTTCCAGCGTCCGTCTGCTTTTAAAGGTCCACCCTGTGTGGTTCTAAGGGGGAACAGTAACAGCAGCACATAGAAACATCAGGATGCAAAGTCATGCGTGAGTCACCACAGTAACTAATGTGCTCTTATTTAGCCATCAGTCCCCTTTAGCTGATGTCAGCTGTTTCTGCACAGCTCAATGGTCATACATAAGCAACGAGAGGCTGTCGATCATTTCACATTATGGGTTATTGAAGAGGTGGCTGATGGTGATGGGAATTTAGACGTAGCAGGCTTCATGTTTCCTCTCAGAAGTTTCCTTTGACTGCCCCTGAACCATCCTGCATGCTGGGAGCTGGCAGGGCCGGCGCTATAAATCTGCACATAGGAGTTCACTTATATTACCCTTATGTTTTAGCCTAATAAAAAAGCTTTGGTCTTCTTTCTTTTTCTTTTTTTTTACTCAATTATACAGGCACACATGATAAATAGGGTTGTGTCAGTGTAAAGATACCTTTAAGCCAAAGGTAATAAACTTAAATGTATGGCCTCCCTTCAGGTTATATCATCATAATAGAAATGTAAAAGCTTTCGAATATCTCATTTATCTTTGTTCCGTTCACTTACGCATGTGCACCGTATTGATTTAAGAGTGCTGTCTTTGCAGAATTTCTATGCATTCTTTAATGAAACACTTAAATTCCTGCACTTTTCTCCTGCCTTCCTCTTCCTGCTATACCGCCCTCACTGCTTCAGTCTCTGCTCGTCATTATTGCTCCTCTGTTCCCATATAGTGAGCATATCCTCACCCCTCAGCTCTACACACTCATTGCTTCACTGTTCAGTCCCTCCAGGATTTCATGGCATTTTTCCAGATTGTTGCGGTTGAAAATGCCTGAATTCGCAGCAGCTTTTCTAAAAAATTGCAATGTTTTAAGCTTATTTGTTGCGATGAAAGTGAGGCAGACAGTGACAGTTGCTCAAAAGTTGCATTTTTTTGGCTTTTAGAACATATTTCAACATTTAAATTGACAACACTTATTCCAAAATGAATTCTTTAACGCTCCAACACATTTCCACCAGCTGGTGCACCATGGTGGGAAATTAGCAGCAGCCAGATACTGGTTTAACAGGAAGTGGTTGGTAGATTTAAGGCACTAAAGGATCATTTACTATTGAATGAATCATATTTGGACATATCTGTCAGTGGCTTAAAAAGTTAATTTTACTTCCTGGCACACGTGTTCTCACACACACACACAGCTTGTCACGTCAATTAACAGGAAAAACATTCAGAGAGCAGTCCTCCACCAACACTGTTCATTACCTGACCATGTGTTGAGCTCAGGCGTGTGTTCTGCATGTGTACATTATGTACCAATACTGAATCATGTGACCTAAATATGTAGCGGACGGCGGGAATTGATGGGACTCAGAAACACCCCCACAGTTTAATCAGTTGTTCCTTGGATCATTTCTGATTGATAAGTCCTGATAAGTCCTCAGCGGTGGATTTGTAGTAGAATCGCACTCATGTGATCATCAGCAGGCTGCTGAGGTAGCGTTCACTTGTTGTCATGGTTACCATGCCGCTACCTCAATGGGAAATCCTTAACAAATCTGTGGATCCAGACTATAAGCCACATCACTGCCAAAATCTAATTACTTGGTCCTCGTGTCATTTCTGACCTTCCCTGAAAATTTCATCCAAATCCTTTAGTCAGTTTTTGAGGGATGTTGCTAACAGAGGAATGATTCACACACGCCAGTCGTCCCATAACTTCACCGTGTTCCTTGGTGGAATAATGAATCTAACTTCCCTTCATTGTTTCAGAGATCCAACAGATCTGGATCAACAGCTTCCATCATGGTGATCTGTCTGGTCTGTGGTTCGCTTCTTTCCGACGTTCTCCTGATATGTTTGATGGTAGAGAAGTGTTTATCAATCAATGATTTTTTTTTGTATTCCACCATAATATTGCACGGGTGTAAACACTTTACTTCCACTTTAGTGAAAAACATCAGGGAATTAATTGTTTTGCACAGTCTTCAGCAGTAATTTTTGTTGGCAAATGAGAGACATTAGAATGGGACGTGTCTGCAAAAACAAAGAAGTGAATTTGGTGATGTACATGCATTATGTTTGCACTAGGGACTGCTGTGATTGGTGGAACTCATGGGAGGCGTGACAAAATTGCAGAAAAGTTGCAGTGATTGGACAAAATTGCAGGGTTGCGCAGAATTCAAGAAGATTGGTTGAATTCGCGCATTCGCAACATGGCGAATTCCTGGAGGGACTGACTGTTTGATCATCTTGTCAGGCTCTTCTGTCCTTTAAATTCTCCCGCACGTTGTCCTCCATCTGTTTCCTGTTCACTTAATTTTTTGCCTGTAAACAAACTGATGGCGAGCCCAGATTAAAAGTTAGAGTTTTTGTTTGTTTGTTTTCTTTCCTCTAGACTTGAACTTTCAGTACTTCTGGAAGTGGAGCGCGTTGGAGGACTACCTGCTCTTCTGCTTCGGCTTCACCGTGCTGTGTGCAGTGGTGACGCTGCTGCTGCTGGACTCGGCTGTGTTCGTGGAGACCCTGGGCTCGCTGGCTCTCATGTTCGAGGCCATGCTGGGACTCCCGCAGCTGCTGCAGAACTTCGACAACCGCTCCACCAAAGGCATGAGGTACGTCACGCTGCGAGGTCAGCCACAGCTCTGCAGAAAGCTCACAAATACCAAGACACACTCCCAAACCGCCGTAAAGTTCTCACTAACACCACATGGAAAGTCCTCTCATTAACCTTAATGCTCAAGGAAGTGGAGTCATTTATATTCTCATGAATAAAATATGCTAATAAGGTCATTTATAGTCATTAGAGTCGACATGAAAGAGAAAACACCACGTCAAAGAGTGGATTAATGCAGAGGATGAGCCTTCCACAGTTACACAACAGTTATCTTTGTTTTTTTGCTGACATTAATAAATCAAATATCAGTGACACCGATTTAACTGAGATTAAGAAAGATTAACTTTGCATTTAGTCCTTCCTCTCAGACCAAATGTTTAAACTGCCATAATAGTGGAGAATTAGATAGATTAAGGTGATGGTAATACTGTTAAAATTACAGCTTATCTCCCCCATAGAGTCTATTAAATAACTCAACAAATCCCTCCCAAGAATTGTTATTGATAATAGATGCTGCACTCGTGTTTCCCAGGGATTAGACTGCACCACTTTAAATTCAAGGTCACCCTGAATCAGGAGGGAGATGGAGGGAGGCAAACAAAACCCTTTGCTTGCATTATGAATGTTTTATTTTTTTCTGTTAAGATTATGTCGGAGTGTGTAAAAGGTCAATGTGTATACTGATTAGGCTCGCAGGTAGACGACTGTGAGATCAATTACACCCCTAATGGCACAGAACCTCATGCTAATTATGGTCATTATTTTCTCATTGTGTCTCTCGTCTATTATCAGTGCAAAACCTATGCATAGTGTGTGTGTGTCGCTGTGTGTGTGTGTGGTTGTTCAGACGTATGTACAAGCTCTGCTGGTCACTCATCTTTTCAACAAAAAAAATGCTTTTCTTCTCCAGGATATACTCCCATCTCTTATTGCCAGTAGGCGTTCAGGAAGTATAAGTTTGTGTGCACACCGAGGGATTGTGTTGAGAAGAGGAAAGGCTAAAATTAGGAAGTTGCAGTGACGTCAGCTGGAAGTACCGACTCTCCCTGGGGTTGACTTTGTTTTCCATATCTGGATTCGAGATTCTTTCTCCCACAAATGCACAATAGTCACGTATATTTATATGTGTCAGTATGCTTCCACTTTTCATTCCATTTTTGATAATTCTGATGACTGTTTTCCTCCAGTAATTATTCGCTTCATTAAATGTTCATCTCAATCTCAAGAAGCTCAAACTGACATCAACAAATTGCTTGTTTTCGTTAACCAGCATTCCCGAAGCTGAAAGAATCTCAGTTTATTCTCACACAGAGTGTGTTTGGGGATGTTTGCCATTGCTTGAACAGGACTAACATTCTTCAGAGCTTTGAACTAAACACTGACCCAGCGTCAGCATGCTGATGTTTAGCTAGTATGTTCACCATGTTAACTGTAGCTGTAAACATGATCATATTTAGTATAGGAGAGTTTAACATGTTAACTGAATGCTCGGTTGTCAGTGATGGAAGTGGAAATGTAAACACAGAAACTGCCACGGTTATTTCTGAGCTTGATATCGAAGTCTTCAGATGTTTGTAATCACTTCATCCACTCCAGCCCTTGTTTTAGCTTTACTTATTTCATTTTTGAAGGTAAAATTCACTAGTATACCATCAGTTTTAGGAAACACCTGATGCTGTCTGGGCTACAGTTAGATTTTTGGAGATCCTCTTCTCATCTAAATTTTATAAATCCTCCATCAGTGTTGTGTCTGAAAGTGCTCTTCTTTGTTGATTTTCTGAAATATAGAATTAGCAGATACTCGGGAATAAAAACAGGTGACAGAGGTGTTATCTGCTGTATATATTCCCCACATCTTCATTGTATCTCTCCACTTCCTCCGTAAGTCACTGCATGTTTTGTTTTGTTTTACTTTTTTAATTAGCTGCCTCCACTTATTTTATCTAATGTCACTAAAGGCGAGAAATATGTCTTTTTTAAGTGAAGCAGTAGTGTACTTGTGATTTAAACCACATTTAGCACAACATCTGGGCTCACATCTTCCTGTGAGTGTCTATTCTGTTCAGAATGAATCTCACACAAGAGGTTAAATATGCAGTGATGCCACATTAGGTCTTTGAGGTCATTAGTTCCCTAAATTCTGCCACCAAAAAACCAACAAGACATAAAAGTTTGTCTCTATTCCATACAAAATACATGCTGCACAATACTAGACAGCTTTTTTTATAGAAAATAACTTCCGCTGGAATATTTTCTAACTTCTCTATTAATCCCAGTGGACCAATTGCACAGATGACCCTGCTGGCTGGAAAAACCAGCCTAATCAGCACTTGTTTTAGATGTTCTGACCTTCGTCATGTTTAATTAAGGACTCTCCAATTTGCCCATTTAAGCTCGAACCTACTGGTTTGACGATGCGGCTCCGAGTCAGCACTTCCTCCCATGTGAAACAGTTAGTTGTTGTTGTTCTGTCAGATCCCCCTGAGCCCTATTACTGAGGCCGGATGCTGGCTGTATGGATCCGACCACTCCTCTTTTCCAGGTCGTCCAAATGATCTCCTTCCAAACAGATGCATGGAAAGCAGAGCAGAGAGAGGGATAGCTGAGGCACAAACAGCCATGTTCAATCACAGTCAGTGCAATTACTCTGCTGACATGTGTGCATGTCTGTGCACATACATTTACACTCAAAGCAATACTCCGGGGAAATTGAGGAAGAGGCAGAGTGGTGATGGAAAGATGCAGTGAAAGAAAAGAAGACAGGATGAGGTGTAGAAAATCATGACTGATGAGTTAAAGAAATATACGATGGCAGGTTTAATGAATCATATATATATATATATATATATATATATATAATAAAAAAAATGAGATCTTAATTTTACTTTCAAGTATGAATAAATCCAATCTCATTGCATGTTTGTCCATATTAAATGCATACAGTCTAGTCTTTAAAAAGTATGAACCCCCAGGGCTATTCAGCAAAAGCTTATCAGAGTCAGAAGTTAGAAACCTGTAGTCCAATCAGACGAAGGCTAGAGCACTTTGAAATGTAAAACAATCAGTCTGTGACGCTGGAGGTAATTTGAGCTGAAAAAGAAAGATTCATCAGGTAAAAGTTCACCAGGAGTTTATTAACCAGTGAGAGGTGAAGGTTTGTAGAAAGGAAAGTGGTCATTTCGTGGTGAGTGTAGCGTCCCAGGGAGGGTCTGGGTGGAGGTTGGAGGACTGACTGGAGAAAGGCTGACCGAAGTAGGAGATGGTGAGCTGAGAGGTGAGGAGGATATCCAGGAGCTTGACTGGCAGGAAGCCATGTGGTAAATGGTGTAGCTGATGAACTTATAGCAAGAAGAGACTGAGATTCTGAGGCACAGGAAGGAAAGAGTTTTGATACATGATGAGCAAGTTGACTTAGACTGGCATCGGCCAACTGAACACTCTGACTAAGGTTGATGTGTCGTACAAAGGTTTAAATACTGAAGAGCTGTGATTGGTTATGTAGGTGAAAAGGCATCGGCAACAAACAGGAAGTAAACAAGCCAACGCTAAGAAGCAGGGAAAGGCAGGCCAGGACCATGATAGAAGCTTCTGCTAATGTGAACTCTAACCAGAAATAGCTGACTTGCACAGAGTTATGAAGAAATCTCAGCGAGAAATGAGAGATTTAGATATTAATGCATTTATAATTAGAGGCAGTGTGGTTTTGTGGTTTGTCTCCTTAGAAATGCTCTGGTGATTCACCCCAAAGGCACAGCACAGATGGCTCAGTGAGGTAGAAACAACCTCAGAGTGAGAAGGGAAGGGTTAACAGAACCATTGGAGAGAGGTGACAGCTCTGTTAGTGAGTCTAAAGGTGTCTCCAACAGCATCAGTGTTCACCTGAAGCTTCCTAAAGAGTTCCTTGACAGAGGACTTCCACCAATTAAAATGTACTCTGGAGTTCACTGAAAACAAACCAGACCTGTTATCTAAGATCACTTATTTGAGCTTGAATAAGGATCCACCCACCCATCCACCCATCCATCCACCCACCCATCCACCCATCCATCCACCCACCCATCCATCCATCCATCCATGTTCTTCCTCTTATCCGGGATCATGGAGGCAGCAGATGAAGCATGTCATTCCAGACGTTCCTCCTCCCAGCAACACTTTCCAGCTGTTCTTGGGGGATCCTGAGGTGTTTCCAGGCCAGGTGAGATATATAATTCCTCCAGAGGGTTCTGGGTCTACCCCGGCGTCTCCTCCCAGGTGGATGTGTTCAGAAAACCTCCAAAGAAAGTCTCCCTGGAGGATCAGAATCAGATGTCCAAACCACCTCAGCTGGTTCCTTTAGAGGTGAAGGATCAGCAGCTCTACTCTGAGCTCCCTCCAGATGTCTGAGCTTCTCCCCCCTATCTCTAAGGCTGAGCCCAGACACCCTACGGAGGAAGCTCATTGCAGCTGCTTGCATCTGCAATCTCATTCTTTGGGTCACTACCCAGAGCTCATGACCATAGGTGAGGGTTGGAACGTAGATGGATGGTAAACTGAGATCTTCTTACGACTCAGTTCCCTCTTCACCACGACAGTTCGGTACAACGCCTTCATTACTGCTGACGCCACCAATCCTCCTGTCCATCTCTAGCTCCATTCTCCCATCACTCGTGAACAAGATCCTGAGATACTTGAACTCCTTCGCTTGGGGAAGCAACTCCCCCCAACCCAGAGGGAGCAATCCACCGGTTTCCATCAGAGAACCATCTCCTTGGACTTGGAGGTGCTGATCCACATCCCCACCACTTCACTCCTCTGACATGGTTTCTAATAAATCAGTGACACAAAAACAGCCAGACTTTCTTTGCTGTGGGTCGAGTGAACCAATCTGCAGCTTGAATTCACTCTTTTACACATTCCCATGTAATTTCGATCATTATATATTTGCAAAATGAAGAGTAAAGCTGTTTCTTACCATTTATTAAACAGCGGTTTTCTGGAATTGCCAGGTTTAGATGTGACAGCGTTTGGTGGTTGAGTGAAAGCACTCATTACTCAGGTGGGTGCTGCACCTGAATGGTAAAATCTGCTTCTATAAACAATGTGTTTGTGAGTGATTACTCAGCGCTCTGTGCTCGGCTGCCTGAGGAGGCAGCCTGTTTTTCTCTTCCCTCTCATTAAACTTTATCTGTTTTGCCTGCTGTCCCATTCTCCTCTCCTAGCTCTGCACCAAAGCTGCCAACCTTCACAATGTCACCCGGTGACGGTGGAGGAGACGCTGGCGGTGGCACAGCGACTGCTGCACCGACTAAAATGTACACACAAATACAGTTCCATTCTTTAGACCAGGGGAGTCAAACTCATCTTAGTTCAGGTTCCACATTCAGCCCAGTCTGATCTCCAGTGGACCGGACCAGTAAAATAACAGCATAAAACATTTAAATGTTCCCATTTAATCTTATCTTTTTACAAAACATTATGAACAACCTGAACTTTCTTAAGAAAATAAGCTTCAGTTTATCATTTACACATTAGTTTGGATGTCTACAAAGATACAAAAGTAGTCTCAGGTATCTGAAACTGAACAATATATGATCAAAACAACAAAAACCAGACAAAAAAACAACAAAAAAGACAAAAGATTACAAAAATGAGACACAGTGACAAAAGGAAGAAACAAAATCACTAATAAACGAGACAAACAACACAAAGCAGAGACAAAATATTTGGACAAAAAAGTTACAAAGCGACAAAAAGATGGACAAATGACACAAATGAGACAAAAAAATTACAAAAGCGAGAAGCAAAACAACAAAAAATACACAAACGAATAAAGCAAAACACAAAATGACAAAAGTCAGACGAAAACATCAAAAACAAGAGAAAATATTACAAAAATGAGACACAAACCGCCAAAAGAACGATGAACAATCTAGTATTTTACTTTATGATCCAAACAACGAAATTATTTTAAATTTATAGCTTTACTGCTTTTGGCCCACGGGCCTCATGTTGGACACCCCTGCTTTAGGACTAATCTCTTTATGAACACTGGTTACGTACGACTTTGAGAAGCAAACATGCACCTAATGTCAGTGATGGAAGTGGAAGAGTTCATAGAGAAAACTGAGTGATGTTGACATGTTGTACTTAAATAATTAAATCTTTCTGCTGCATATTCACCATAAATGGCTTCATTTATTAAAACATGTCAAAAGCTATTCCGAATATTTTATAATATGCCTCAAAAACACCATATTTTACAGCACGAGTTCAAAAGAAGGGTTGCAAGGATCATTAATTCTCATGTTTTTCAGAGGTTTCAGCCACAGGCTCATTCAGTAATGACGTGCATCATCAGTTTCTAAGACTTCTGTATTTTTCTATCAAATCTCCTGTCAGTGGGTGGCTGCTGCTATCACAGATTCTGAGTACATCTCAGGTGAGCAGGGTCTGTATTACATCCCAGAGGTTTAGAGTGTCGAGGTGAAGGTTCTGGCTGGAATGGCTTTAAGGTAAATAGAAATGTGAAACCACCATTAAGCTGCTGGGAGGACCTGGTAACAGAACCATCTATTAATTCTTAAACAGCGCTACCTTGAACTGAAAGCAAGAAACGAGCAGTCAGTGGTGAATCTGAAGAGAACGGCATAAAAGAGGCTGAATATGCAGCACAAATAGGGCAGGTCTGGTATATAATAGTGTTCTGTAGTCCGTTATGTGTCGGCAGTTTGTCACATTTATGATGATAAAGAACAGAAAACTGAACTGAAAAAGACATAAAAGCAAACTGTCTAAAGCAGGGGTGTCCAACATGAGGTCCACGGGCCAAAAGTGGTCCTCCAGAGGGTCCAATCCGGCCCTTAAAGTGTAAAAATTCCAGAGAAGACATTAACTGCAGATTGTAAATTAATAAAACTATAAATTTAAAATAATTTCTAGACCATGATAAGTTGTTTTGATCAGAAAGTAAAATACTAGATTGTTCATTGTTCTTTTGTCATTTTGTGTCTCGTTTTTGTAATATTTTGTCTTGTTTTTGTTGTTTTTGTCTGACTTTTGTCATTTGTCTCATATTTTTGTTGTTTCGTTTCTTGTTTTTGACTTTTTTTGTCTCGTTTGTGGTATTTATGTAATTTTTTGTCTTGTTTTTGTCGTTTGTCCATTTTTATTGTCGCTTTGTAACTTTTTTGCCAAATTTTTTGTCTGTTTTGTTTTGTCGTTTGTCTCATTTTTTTGTCGTTTTGTTTCTCACTTTTGCCGTTTTGTGTCTCATTTTTGTAATATTTTGTGAGATAATTCCTTAAATTTGAACTTTTCTGCCCTAAAGCAAAGGGAAAAAATGGAGCTGTGGTTATTTATTTCTAGGTTACCATGTTGTGGTTTTACTGGTCCGGCCCAATGGAGATCAGGTTGGGCTGAACATGGAACCTGAACTAAGATGAGTTTGACACACCTGATGTAAACCCACCAATGCACACTCCAGTACTTAATGTTCTATAATATTTTCTCAGGGTTAGTTTTGGATTTCCACATTGTATGATCTGTACACTGATAAACCAGAGCAATAAAACCACTGACAGGTGACATAGATTGTCTCATTCTAACGCAGCGTTTTGTTGGGAAACCGTGGGTTTGAGCATTCATATGGACGTTACTTTGACACTCACCAGCCGTTCCTATAATGAATAGAAAAGCTGAACAATGAGTTAAAATATTATCATACCAGCAGCATGGCAAAGTTCAAATCATAAGAGCTGTAATTTCATGTGAAATGTGTTATGAAATGCTGATATAAATGAAACAGCGCAGCTCTATATTCTGCAGATGTAAGAGGACTTGTTCAGCAAAAATCAAGAATTGCAATATGATTTCTTTTTTTTTTTGCATAGTGTTTAGCTGTAGTAAATAGGTTTTGTTCATCTTCAACTTCATGCAAAGAGCAGCAAACAGAAACGTACCTAAATTCAGTCTTTTTTTAGTCGGTGTGATCAATCCTTTTCTTTTTAAACACCACCAGTTCTCCTCTCCTCAGTTTTTCTCAGTACTCGACAGGTCGGTTTTTCCGGTGGTCTTGGAGAACTTCACAGGTCGTCTCTGGATTCAGGTTGTCTTCCATCTCGTGTAATTACAGACTGAACTGATGATGTGGAGTTCAGGGCTCTGTGGGGGCTACGCCATCTGTTAGTGCAGGTGTCAAACTCATCTTAGTTCAGGTTCCAAATTCAGCCGAATTTCGTCTCCAGTGTCCCGCACCAATGAAATCACAGCATAATGACCAATAAAAAATAACCATAGCTCTAAATGTTTCCCTTAATGTGCTAAAATGTTCACATTTAAGGAATTATCTTTCAAAATATTACAAAAATGAGACACAAAATGACAAAAGCAAGAAAGAAAATGACAAAAAAATTAGACAAATGACACAAAATAAAAAAAACAAAAAATTTGACAAAAAAGTTACAAAGGGTCAATAAAAATGAACAAACGACAAAAATGAGACAAAAAAAATTACATAAATGACACAAAGGGGACAAAACAATCACAAAAACAAGAAACAAAATGACAAAAACATGAGACAAACATCAAAAGTTAGACAAAAAAGACAAAAAACAACAAAAACAAGACAAAATATTACAAAAATGAGACATGACAAAAAATTAGACAAAACATGAAACAACAACACAAAAAATTGACAAAAAAGTTACACAGAAACAAAAAAATGGACAAACAACACAAGTGCGACAAAAATCACAAAAAGGCAAAAAAATATACAAAACAATGAATAAAGCAAAACACAAAATGACAAAAATGAGACAAAAAACACAAGCGAGACAAAAAGGAAACACAAGACGAAAAAAATGAGAAACAAAACAACAAAAATATGAGACATGACAAAAGTCAGACAAAAAAAGACATAAAAACAAGACAAAATGTTACAAAAATTAGACACAAAATGACAAAAGAACAATGAGCAATCTAGTATTTTACTTTATGATCAAAGCAGCTTGTCATGGTCTAGAAATGATTTAAAATTTATAGTTTTATTAATTTACAATCTGAAGTTAATGTCTTCTCTGGAATTTTTACACTTTGAGGGCCGGATTGGAGCCTCTGGAGGACCTCTTTTGGCCTGCGGGCCTCATGTTGGACATCCCTGTGTTAGAGGATAGTTCTCCATGACTGACTGGATGTTTGACTGGATCCTGTAGAATCCCTAATATTGTGTCACAGATAGGAATCTAAAGTGCTTAAATGTTTGCACAGATTTCATTTTCAAGTGTTCCATCAACTCCCTTTGTTGACTGTTAATGAAAATGATATTTAATTAGATATATCTGTTTTATGTTTTTGTCTACAGAAGCATAGTTTTTTCATTGTGTTGATCAGCAGCAACACAGTAATCCCATCCCAGCCCTGTGTGACTAAAGAGGCTCATAAATGATTGCGTTGCATTTCTTTGTAGCCTTGCATAAGATGCTTTTCTGTAGCTTTCTATAGTCACAGCTGACCTTTAGTTTGAGCAGCAGAGCTCTGACAAATAGAGCGTTGTTTTAGATTACATAAGATTAGAGCTACAGCGGATCCTGTACATTAAATCACCAACAGGCCAGCTCATCAGTCCTGTCCTGTTTACATACTCCACAGAAGCATCTAGAATATCCTGAGGCAAACTCTGCAGTGTTCCTTCTTCTCCTTCCTCCCCTCCGCTTCATTTTGTGAAGTGGAATCCATCTTTTTCTGGCAGGTTGGGAACTTTTCGGTGTTTGCCTGTGTGCGATCGATCAACATGCATAATTCATAATTAGTGGGCTAAGAGCAGCTCGGCTTCTCTCTCTCTGGGCCCTTTGATTCCCGTCTCTCTCTATCTGCAGCCCTGCTGCTAAATCACGTCATGCACACCCGTGTGTGTAGCCACACGTGTTCTCACACACATCACATCAGCATGTGTGCACACACTGGCCAAATGCACACATGTGTGTTTGCTCTGAAAAGAGATGAAGAGGTTTTGAAGCTCCTGGAAGCTTTAAACATCGACTCCTGCTGCTTAAGTTTGCTTCCCTTCATAGAGCTGTGTATCTGTATTATCAACCCCCTCTGGAGACTCTTTAAGTCTCACAGACAAAGTGAGATTCCCACTCAAAGTTTAAAGCCTGCACCGGGTTTAATTTGTGAGCATCTGCCTATTTATCTCCACAGCAGCAGTGGAAAATAAGTTGTGTCCACTGAGAGACTGAGGGAACATTTTGGCTTTGAGTCATTTCAAATTCTCCAGCAAATTCTGACAAATCTACCTGCTCCAAACCCAGTTACTGCAGAAAGATTTACAAATGTTTATGCAACAAACTAGTATATTCAGTGTGACTCACCCATCAGAAAAAACAGAGGCTTATTTAAATGACTGCAGTGTTGTAGGATTTATTTCACGCTGTTTCTGTTTGACTTTGACTTCACTTTCACATTTGGACTGCAGTCACGAAATCGCTCTCTGTGGATGGAAGAAAGTTTCAGCCCTCAGTTCTTTATCCCAGCATCCATCCATCCATCCATCCATCATCTAGCCGTCCATCTAGTCGTCCCTTGGGCAGTGGTCAAGGTGAAAGACAGAACGCTGGGACAAAAAAAATAACAAGACAGCAGCTGATGGGAGGAGAGGCAGAGACGGGAATGAAGATTTAGAAGCAGATTGAAGGAGGTTGAAGAGAAACAAAGAGGTGGAAGGTGTGAGGAATGACGATAGAAAGAGACAGATTAGTACACAGACTAATCAACAGAGCAGCTGGAGTAGGAAGATGAGGGCACTGGAGGTCAAAAGACAATAAATAAACCTAACAGAATCCCTTTTCTAATGAAGTGTGGCTGCTGCAGTAAATCAGTCTACGGCAATAATATGATCTTTTTAACCTTTTTATTGTTACAAGTGTTATGTGGCTGTATCAGTCCATTTAATGAAAACTGCTTGGTGTATTTTAGAAAGGCGTACCAGTGATACAGATTGGGCTGTTAGAATCATACTGGATATGGTAGCTTTGATTATAGTATTTGTTTAGCATTTCTGTGGAGGGAATGATCAGTTGTTTAGTCAACACCAGAAAACAGTCTGACATAAAGGCTGACAGTTTGAATATCTAACTAGCTGCTATGGTTGTGCGGTGTTAGGGAAAATAGTGTTGGACATCTCTGCAGGACACAGTTTAATGTATATCCAGTGAGTTTATGTAGTTTCTGAGTCATCCAGGTCCTGATGATCCTAGGAGCTTCAGTAAAAGCAACTAGGCTTCTCTTTTGGTTTCTTGAAGCTGTTTTGCCTCTGATCCAGAGGCTTTTCAGCAACGGGGACTCAAATGCCTCAAGGTGTGACAGATGATAAAACCAGGTATCCCAACAACAACAATAATGATTGATGAGGGTAACTACATGTGAAAGTCCCCATCAGTCAGGCTCTGGAATGAGAGGTCAAATGTCTTCTTAACCAAAGCTCCTACGAATCGTTTACTGAAGCAACAGTTAAAGATCAAAAGGTTGGATGGAGGATTGCTGTGCAACATATCTGACTTTTGCACCAAAAACTGCTAACATTCCACTCTTAGACTGATATTTTATTAGATTTCTTGCACAACCTGGCACTTCTCTAAGTCCTGATAATAATAATAGTAACAAGAAAAGCACTCAGAGACCACAGTACTCCTCCAAGGCTGTTCATTTTCCCATATGGCATTGTCAGAAATGCAGCAGTTTTTTGTTAGAATTATTATTGATGATCAGAAATCACGGCGCCATAGAATATGTCCCTTTAATATAGATGTACCCACAAACTAAATGACCTTGCGCTGAGCACAGGCGTGTGTTCTGCATGTGCACGTTATGTATGGATGCAGAATCACATCTCCTAAATATGTGTAAATGACTCTTATAAAGGTCTGTTCATCAGTTCATCACTTTTTGCAAGGCTTTATTTTGCTGATGTTAAATAACCGTTCCCTCCATGCTTTTATTTTGAAGGCATACTTTTAATGTTACAGGCTTTTATTTTTGTCACCATTCCAGCAGCACAGGAAGTGTTTATCTAAGAAGCGGGTTCTTGACATGACGAAGACGGTGCCGAAAAGTCCGAAAATTCCCAAGGATGCAAGGAAAACGGTTCCACTCAGAAACACCCCCACAGTTTGATCAGTTGTTCCTTTTATCATTTCCGATGGATAAGTCCACAGCGGTGGATTTGTAGTAGGATCACAATCAGCTGATGTAGTGTTCACTTGTTGTCATGGTTACAGTGACACCGTGCGCTACCTCGCAATGATACAGAAATCTTTAACAAATCCGTGGATCCAGACTATAATCCTCATCACTGCCAAAATCTCATTACTTGGTCCTTGTGTCATTTCTGATCTTTCCTAAATTCATCCAAATCTGTTAGTCCGTTTTTGAGTAATATCACACACAAACAGACCAACAGACGGAAGGACAAACATACACCGATCGTCATATAACTCCGCTGTGTTCCTTGGCAGAGTATTAATAGTATTCAGCAAAGCACCAGAACATGGTGGTGCTGCTAACATAAATCCACTAACGGGTTGTTTTCACGCAGTAAAATCAGGTTAGTCAGATTTATTTTCAACAGAAACCAATGACAGATTCTTATACCAATAATCTCAACTTTATGCTGACAGAAGAAGGAAAATGCTCCCAATACTAAACGGTTCACTAAGAACTGGATGGACACTATTTTTGCGGTGGTGGTAATTGTTGGTCAGTGTCCTGACCTTGAAACTCATATTGTTGCACTTTTTCTCCTGTTATTTACTGCCTACATGAACCAAAATAACAGTAAATGCCCCTCCAGGGTGAAAGAAGGCACACATTTTCAATAGAAACTTATACCATCAACATAATTTGACGAACAGTACAGTCAGAAACTTCTCCACCGAGCAGCACTAACGTTGGCGTTGGTTTGTTTTTTAATTATCCTCCTGAGACCCGGCCCATCCATTTATGTCCTCTGTACTGGACATTTGTTTTTGATCTTTATCTTTCGACTCATTTGAGCTACCCTATTAAATCCTGATGTGCTTAATAGATCCTGGCCTTTCCAATGATATCTCGTGTGATCGGGTAGGATGAGGAGAACTTTGTTTTCATGCTGAGACAAAATGGCAACAGCAGCAAAATGCCAGGAAAAGAGAAAAGTAAAGTCAAAAATAGTTCCGATATCATTGTTTTACCGATGGTAATCATATATTTCCTTGTTTATGAATATGTTGCAAATCATAAATTGGGGTCAGAGTTCAGTTAAAAATAATCTTCCCTTTATGAATGTCAGCTTTTATGGACATTAGAACGATTTAATGGGGTGAGCTAATAGCTAACTAGCTGGCTAGTTCTTTGTTTGCATTCTAGTTTCTGCTCAAAACACATTTCTTTGTGGGGTAATAAACACGTTGAATGTAAAGTAATTAATGTAATAAATAAATAGTTGTTTATTACTATTTTTCATTCAACCTCTTATTTTTTTTTACACTATTATTTCATTTAGTTTCTTAAAGTTCCATTAGAAAACGGATCGACATTCTTGTTTTCCTGTCGGCCTGTTTTGATTTCAAAATGTTGCTGTTTTGTTTTTTTATGGTAAAATTGTTCTGTTCTCTCTAAAATAAAAATATTTTTATAAAATTCTACATTGTGAGCTGTTTTAGCTCCAAAAAGGCAGAAAATCATAAAATAGTTTGATTGAAAGATGCTTTTTCCCTCGGTTCTCAGGCGGTTATGCCAATGCATGATGCTGCCTCCGCCATGCTCCGACAGCATTTAGAAATGCTGTCATTTGTGTTTTGTGAAGTCGTACAGCATGCCGTCTTTTTGTTCCATCATATTTTACTGTAAGTCTCGCAGAAGCGTAATTGATTCTAGCAGCTGTAGAAGACTTTAGAAGTGAATCTCTGTATCGTATAAGATTCTGTTTCACAAAGTGACATTTAAAGATGCTCCGGGCAACTTTACAGATATTTGGGTCGTGAAATCAGTAAATTACATAAAATGCATGCATGTCCTTTTCATTTTTTCCTTCATCTCTCTCCCTGTGTCTGTCTTTCTAAATGTCACTCAGCCATGTTTCCTGCAGCTCTGTTCCACTCCAGCCGCTCAGAGGAGCTAATAACTGCCCTGACAACTCGTTCAATACGAACCACAATTACTGCACCGCCATCACACAGGCCAATCACACTCCCCCCGTCCTCTCGCTTTCTCCCTCCGTCTCCCCCCCGGTGTCCTGTCGCTCTGCAGCTTTCAGGGTGGCTTCATTTCTCACCCCCTCGCCTCATCCATCTGTTGTTATTTTGCTTTTACCTCCATCCTCCCGGCTTTCCCTGTCCTTCCTTGAAGCACCCAGTTAACGGTTTCACCCTTTCCCTCTCTCATCTTGGGCCTCTTAGCTCAGATGAAGGTGTCAGGTCAGCAGTAATCGATGCGGGACTTGTCCAGGATGAGCTGAATGTCTGTTTGTTTATGTGTGTGTGTGTGCTTAAAGAATGTTCAGCTTCACTTTGTGGATTTTCTGCTCCCATTTCGAAGTGTTTTTGTCCAGTTTAACACGCTCTGGTGATACACACTGATGCGTGTGTGTGACAGAGGCAGTCAGTCAGTCGGTATTCAATCAATACCATAATCACTCCTCCTCCCCACGGATGCTCAGAGCCCCACTCAGGACCAAGTTCAACTGTTTGTTCTGTGTGTCTTTCATCAGTGAGCCCCACCTTTAACGGTACAACATGAGACTAGCATGACAAACAGGCTGGAAGTGTGTGTGTCTGGTGTTTTGTGTCCATTCCCATGCTCTGCTGCAGAGACTCCTTTTGTACAGATGACCCACCCTCCTTAATTACGTTGTTAATGACTCGTCCTTATTAATGATGTCTGCCATCTCCCAAGCAAAGAAATTATCCACAGGGGGGAGTGGAGAGTTTGGCTGGGTGACGGCAGAAAGGGAGGTGAGGTGAGGCAAAGGCAGAAAACCAGAGGATGATGAAGAACAAACAGCGGTTTGTTGGACACCCCTGATTGAAAGCTTTAACATTTTACTCTAAGTTGGCAGGTAGGATTATAGTAACTTCCACCAGCCTCACCCCTTAAATTATTGAGCAGTGTTTTATTCAGTGGTCCGTTGGAAATCTGTCTGATGATTCTCTGAACTCTTAGTACGAGCTAATGACCTTATTTATTATTATATTATTATTATATTTACTCACACCCTGTAACTGCGACTGCAGCGGCTTTTTGTGCAAAAGTGAACCAGCCTCGCCTGAAGAAGACGCAGGATTTCAGTCCAAAGCTGGAACGAGTCCAAATGTTAGATTTTAAATAACAATTCACAAAAAGCTTCTTCCCTATAAGGTCCAACTGATCCTCCACCTTGAATTTAAACCTCAGGCTATTTCCAAAACTCCCAAAGGCTGACCAAGGAGCGCTTGTTTGGAGTCTCACTGATGTCTTCTGCTCCCCTAACAATTTAAACTTTTGGGGTAAACACTTGAGGGTTTGATTGAACTGCTCCAAAAATAAAAAGAATTTCAAATCGTCCTGCTTTTACTTCTCTGTCTCTCTGAGCTGCCAGAGGTCCTCAGGGAAAATACTCGCTTTTCTGTTCCACTGAAGGCATTTTTCTTCAGAAAGTACCCTTCCTTGAACTTCACATTTCTCGTTTCATCTCTGTCCTCATCATTTCCTTTCACTGTGGCACTTTTTTCTTTCCTCTGCTGCCCCAATCAGCTGTCATCTTCACTTTTATTGTCTCTGCTCGTCTCTTTTGTCATTATTTATGAAGACTTTCACACACTGCTGCTGTGAACCGTGATAAAAACAAATAATAACAGTGTAGTTTATAGGAGAGAAACAACCTGTGCAGAGGTAAGTTTACATAAAAATAAATAAGTAATCATTATAGTAGTTATAATATGAATGATAATAATAGCACTATGCAGTTATATTTTCTCTGCTGGACCTGGAAAATGAGACAGAAAACCAGCTGAGGATTGATGTGAGAAAGCCTTTTGCACAGCGAACCATAGACCAGGAGTGTTAAACTCATCTTAGTACAGGTTCCACATTCAGCCCAGTTTGATCTCCAGTGTGCCAGACCAGTAAAACCACAGCATAAAAACATATAAATAACCACGAATCCAAATTCTTCCTTTGTTTTTGTGCAAAAAAAGTACATTCTGAAAATGTTCACATTTAAGGAATTATCTTTTTACAAAACATTATAAACAACCTGAAATTTTTTAAGAAAGATAAGTGCAATTTCAAAAACATTATGCCTCCGTTTATCATTTACACATTAGTGTGAGTGTCTACAAAGATAAAAAACATTTAGTCTCAGTTATCTGGAACTGAACAATCTAGTATTTTACTTTATGATCAAAATGACAAAAATCTGTCAAAAAAAACAACAAAAAAAGACAAAATATTACAGAAATGAGACGCATAATGTCAAAAGTGAGACACATGACACAAAACAAAACAAAAAAAGAGGAAAAAAATTTGACGAAAATGTTACAAAGCTACAAAAAATAGACATAATGACAAAAACGAGACAAAAAATGACGAAAGTAAGAAACAAAACAACAAAAAAAATCAATGTTTTGTTTTCTGTTGTCTCATTTTTTGTCATTTTTTTCTTGCTTTTGTTATTTTGTGTGTCCTTTTGGTCATTTTGTGGTTTTTTGTCTTGCTTATGTTGTTTGTCCATTTTTCTGTCGCTTTGTAACGTATGTCTAATTTTCTGTCTCTTCTTTGTTTTGCTTCATGTCGTTTGTCTCATTTTGTCTTTTTTTCTCGTTTTTGTCATTTTGTGTCTTGTTTTTTGTAATATTTTGTCTTGTTTTTGGTGAGGTATTTTTTTGTCTTTTTTGTCAGACTTTTGTTGTTTTGATCATAAAGTAAAATACTATATTTTTCAGTTCCAGATACCTGTGATTATAATTTCCAGTTGTGGTTGTTTATAGGTTAAGTCTCCAGAGAAAATGGAGGCACTGATGGATTCTAACACTGAAAGCAAGTTTGTCATCTGAGCTCAGTGTTCAGTCCTCTGTTTTTATAAATGTCCCGTCTATTTCCTGGACCGTGTGTAGAAACAGGACAGTGATAAAAAAAGGATTCACCCTCGACTGAACTCGTGTTTTCATAGGGATGTGCATCTGAACGCTGTTGGAAGCAGAACTACAGCTGATGAGAAAACGCTGCCAGGGTTTTACGCTGGAAGTACTTCAAAACAAAATGCATTTTTGTAGAAACTGCATCATTTGTGCTTACGCAAGAAAATAATGACGCTGTGTAACAGCTGTGCAAGAAACGCAAAAAGAGTCTTTTATGTCTGTCTGGAGCTAATATAAGCCTCCTCCTGATCAAGAAAAACCAAGTAAGTTGCAGCAAACCATCTGAATGAACTAATTAAGAAGGTTTTTTATGGCTGATGAGTTCAGCTTTATTTATAAAAGGAAGAATATCTTATTTTTTGCTTTCAAAGGCTGCATACTTGCTCTGAAGTCAGACTGAAATCTGAATTCTTGTCACTTTTTGTGGAAGGAAGTATAAACTATAATGCATAATATTACTTTTTCAAAGCAGATAATCTAATGTTTGTCATATTTGTCTTCTAGTGTCTGGGTAAGCGTGGGTCAGTCAGTTTAATCAGCATCATTCAATTCAATTCAGTTTCATTTATATACTAGCAATTCATAACATGCAGTGAGTTATGGGAAGAGAGTCGAGGTCTGTCACAGATTAAGGTGAAGACCTCACAGTACTGAATTATAGAGAGAATCCCAACAAATCTAAATGATTCCCTTTGAGCCTCACTAAAGTTTACTAACCCTCCTGTTGTTTTCATTTACACACCAAAAAATATTATTTCCTTGTCTGAATAAACTCCAAAAATTCAGCAAAAAAATTCCACAAATTTCTGAAAATTTGCAAAACCTTCAGGAAGAAAATTCCAATAATTTCTTAAAAGTTATATTTTTAAAAAATCCTCCAAATTTGGCAAGAAAATTCTTGTAGATATTTTCAAAAAATTAGTAAAAATCTTCCAAAAAATCCTAAAAATATCTAACGTGATTACATATATATCAGTAAAACTTCTGATATTTTCTTTAAGAAAATTCAGAACAAAATCAACATTTTTTGTGAATGTTCTTAAACATTTTTTTTTAACATTTTTTTTTTTCCACCAAAAGATGTTCAAAAAAAATTTCCCTAAAATGTTGAAAATGTGGACATCAGAAGTTTCACTGTGAAAATGTATTTTTCTCCGCATTTCAAACTTTAAAACGGGTCAATTTGACCCTCAGGACGACACGTGTGTCGGTCGATCCCCAACAGTTAGTCGTTAGGTAAACGTCTGGGTGTGTTAGTACAGATAGGATTGTGTATGTAAGTGTCCAGATGTGCAGCATTACATCCCATCCATCCTAACAGCTGTGAGTTGAGCTCCGATCATTCCACATCCTGTAGCTCTCCAGTGTTTTCAGCTGTTAATCACATTTCCGTACCGCTGGCATTTGGTACATTCGTAGATATTTTAGGTAATATTGCCCCCATTTCTCTGCTGTTCCTGTGGAAGGGCAGGCTTGTTTGCTGCTAATGTTTCAGCTCCTCGTCGGGGCCTGAAGGGAGCCCAGGGGGGAGCTGGATGTGACTCTGCAAGGGGAGCTGAAGGATAGTGCAGGACTGCTGTCATTAGGCTGCCTCTACCCCAACACACACTCAGCATCCACGGGAAACTCACTGAGCTCTGCTCCTCGTTCGCTCTCTCTCTGGTGGTTTCCAGATAAATGCTGTCCTCTGCAGCCTCTCTGTCTCTGTCCCTTCTCCCTCACCCATGTCTGACCCTTCCAGCATGTCCCACCGATGACTGATGGTTCTGCTCCGTCCCTCGGCCCGGTCAGCTCTCATAATAATAATAATAAAACATGAAAAAACATGTTACATTCATGCCTATTGGACTTCACTGACCAGAGAGCAGGAATAAAGAATAGAGCAGGGAGCAGAGAGTCGGTGGCATAGCAGTGAGGTGAGAACGTGAAGGATAAGACTTAAAGAATATGACGGCAAATGAGCCAAGAAGGCAGCAGAAAGAAGGAAGAGAGCATGAAAGAGAATCACAGGAAAGAGAAATGGATTAAACAGGATAGAAAAGGATGAGTGGAGGAGAACATGATACCAGAGATTCTTTCTCTTCTCTGTCTGATGCTTTTTGTAAAGTTTCAGGGAAGTTCTTCAGGGTGCAGAGTTGGGATCAGGCCTAGTGTCCTCTGTAAAGCCTTTTTCTCAGGCCTAGTGTCCTCTATGAAGCCTTTTTCTCAGGCCTAGTGTCCTCTGTAAAGTCTCTTTTTAGGCCCCGTGTCTCTCAGATCGTCTTTGTGTGCATCTTTCTCTATATCGGTCTGATCGGTCTGTTGATGGATTTTTCCCAGCCTCCCCTGCTGTTTCTTGGACAGCAGCTACTTGGTCAAAAACAAACCCAAAAATAATCTGTTAAATACTTTCAAATGAGGGAAGAAGTCATATCTGGAAGACTGTTACGACTTTATTTTTAGTGTGTTTCCTTTGCTTTGGGTTTTGGAAGAACTTGGAAAGTGTTTGCTTCCCTTTAACAGCTGATTGTGGTACCTAGAACCTCCAAAGTTCACTCGTACAATTCGTCTTCCTCGCTTAATCTGTACAAAATAAATGTTAAAAAATGACGTTTGATTCTAAAAGTTTATGGGGCGTCATATCTCTTGACTAGGACTAGAAACTTCTCGTTCCTCTGTTTGCCTCACAGCCTCTCAATAAATGATGTACACATGAATTTCATGGGCTGCACAGTGGTGTAGTGGTTAGCGCTTTCGCCTTGCAGCGAGAAGGTCCCTGGTTCGCGTCCCGGCTTTCCCGGGATCTTTCTGCATGGAGTTTGCATGTTCTCCCTGTGCATGCGTGGGTTTTCTCCGGGTACTCCGGCTTCCTCCCACAGTCCAAAAATATGCTGAGGTTAATTGATTATTCTAAATTGCCCGTAGGTGTGAATGTGTGAGTGATTGTTTGTCTATATATGTAGCCCTGCGACAGACTGGCGACCTGTCTAGGGTGTCCCCTGCCTTCGCCCGAGTCAGCTGGGATAGGCTCCAGCCCCCCCCGCGACCCTAGTGAGGATTAAGCGGTGTATAGATAATGGATGGATGGATGGACATGAATTTCATCATCTCCCTGAGTCCACGAAGGTCTGTAGGGAGCCTCTGCAGACGTCCATTTGCAGCCAAAATTTGTGACTGCTTGGACACAAAGACTTCACATGCACCAGGAAAACAAACGCAGATGAAAACTTAGAGTTACTTTATTAATCCCCAGAGGGAAATTCTGTTGTTACAGCAGCTGGATAGTCAACAAAGGGGTAAACAACAAGACAACACGGAATATTAGGGTAGAAGTGAAGGTAAAATAAAATGAAGTAAAATAAGATGGAAAATATATATATAGACAGAAAAATCAACAAAATATGCGAGTGATACAGAAATGTACAAATGAGAGTGTGCTTAGATGTGCAAAAGACAGACGCAGGTGCAGATAGGTTTACAGATAGAATGAATGACTTTTATAATGTGAAGTGTCCAGAGCACTGGAAAAAATGTTCCTCTCAAAACAAGAAAAAAAAACTTATTTCAAGGAATTTGTACCTTGAAATAAGTGAAAAAATCTGCCAATAGAACAAGTGAACAATGGCTTGGTAAGATTTCTGGAAATAAGATATGATATTTAGAATATTGAGATCTTAAAATTAGCTGGAGAACTTATTTAAGCTCTATTTTACCAGGATTGTCAAGCTTAGGTGTCTTAAAATAAGCCGGACATGCTAAAAAATAATATAGCAGCTTTTCACTTCAAATCATGTCACCTCCTAATCTGAGATGTATTAACCCTCCTGTTGTCTTCATTTACAGGCACCAAAAAATATTGTTTCCTTGTATGAAAATTTTGTTATTATTTTTTTAAATCAGCAAAAAAATTTAACTTTTAAACTTATTTAGAGTTTTCTTGTAAAATTCAACTCAAAACAAGATAATTTCAAGATTGTTTGACTTAACAAGATATTTAAGATGCATTGTCTTAAAACAAGTCCCTCCATCTGCTGAAATGTCTCTTGTTAAGTGAATTTATCATAAATCAAGTGGGATGAGACATTTTGACAAAAAATAAGACAAGTAGACTTGGTAAGATTTTGAGTTTTTGCAGCGTGTGTGCGGTGGTTTAATCAGCAGGCAGACTGATCTGCCAGACACAGATGCATTGAAAAGTCTTACAAGAACAAAAAGTTTGTTTTTGTGGCCGGAGATTCTCTCTCATCCTCACCTATATAGTTAATCATTAAATGTGTTGAAATTGAAGACTTTGCTGCCATGCTTTGGATATGTTTTCATTTGCACGTGTACAAATGGAAAACAGTGGAAAGTACTAAGTTCTCCAGAAATCCTGTGCTGTGTCCATCCACTGTATATGTGAACGTTTACAGCCAGCCTTTCAGAAACATCCACTGGTTTCTCTGTGTTCGTTATGAAGGTTTCAGTGACCCGTCTACCTGGGTGTGTGCACGGATGAATGGGCCATTGAGTTCTTTTAGTAGTTTTAGCTTAACAGTTCAAACAAATCATATATATCATGTTCATTTGTAAGGTTTACAGCTGCTGGTATGTAGATTTAGAATTCAAAAAATCTGGCTAGCCTCTTCCCCTTGTTTCCAGTTTAGCCTCATGCTAAGCTAAGCTAAGCTAATCGGCTACTGCCTCCAGCTGCGTTAGCGTCCTCTAGCAGAATGCAGATGAGCCTCTTCCTCTAACTTGTGTCTCTTTGTGTCTCCGTGGCTGCAGTGTGAAGATGGTGCTGCTGTGGACGGCTGGCGACGTCTTCAAGACCACCTACTTTGTGATGAATCAAAGTCCGGCTCAGTTCTGGGTCTGTGGCTCCGTCCAGATCATGATCGATGTGTCCATCCTGCTGCAGGTGTTGCTTTACAACCAAGACTCACGGGTCAAACTGGGCTGACCTGTTAGGATGACTAGCGTACAAGCCAGAGCTTTTTTTAAAAAAACTCTATTTTAATAAGTCTGAGGACTAGAAACCCTTTAAAAAAAAAATCTGCTGATAGAGTTGTCAAGGCAGACGTTTAGTGCCAGAATATGGAGAAATCAAACCTCTTTTTAGTGTTTAGCCTTCAGAAGAGTATCTTGCAGAACCAGCCAAGTTACCTCCAAGTGATATTACACCACCAATTTATACTTGAAAATGCTCGTTAGCATCTTTCATCAAGCCCTAAAAACTAAATTTCTTTGCCTTATGTATGATAAGGCAGCATTTAGGTGCATTTTAAATGTTTTGTACTATTTATTTTGTCTCTCTGAATGATTATGTGCACTCCTGAAGTGCAGTGGACCTGGAAACTGTAAGAGGGAAGCATTATTCAGGTTGGCAGCAGGTCTGTAACAACCAGACCTGCACTGGAATCTGCTGCCTGACGGGTGGATCTCCTCCTTCACACTCCTGCTTCACCGGACTGTTCTCCTGATACGTAGCATGTGTGCTCGTCTGTGTGTGTTTGTGTTGGCATTCTTGCCTCTGTGTAGCTGGAATCGATTTTTGCCATTGGCGTCCAGCGCTAAGCCAAAGCCACAGAACGTACATCAGGTAATGGTAGCTACACAGGCCATCAATCTGCAGGTTTCCACTCTGCTTTGTGGTGTGATTGACAAACAATCCAAGTTTCCCACAAAGTCTGCAAAGAACAGAGAAATAATACGAGCATGCTGCAATGCTTTGCACTATACCTCAGTCACCAAATGTCTCGTAGACACCAAAGAGCACGTCAGACTTCAGGTCAGCTTTAGTTCTTAATGTGACGGTGTTACTGAATGTGTGGCTTTTTATCACACGTCATCCTCTGAGTACTGAGCTCTTTTTATTATTTCATTATGTGCTGATTTTCTCTTTTACCACATTTTAGAAAATAGGAAAGACAGTCGGACGCTTTCTTTTTTTCTTACATTGATCTTTTATTGAACACATTTCTGTGTTGACGCTCATCACCCACTGACATTTCTGTCTCCTTGGAAAGAAGCATTCTATTTGAAAATGTAATAGCAAAATGGCCCATTTTTCAAGCCTTTTCCAAGTGAGATTTAGCTTAGAAGAAAATGTACTTCAGGGCGCTGTATGGAGTTTTATGGGATATGTGAATGAAGCGTTACTGGGACTGAAACAGAACCAATAATTTATGGCATTAATATGTGAGGATGTTGGGCTGACAGACGTGCCACCAGTTCTGTGGAATATTTTGTTAAAAGGTGTGTGAACCTCTATTTATGCAAGGCAATAAAAAAGAAAGCTTCACAAACACATTGTAGATCCCAGAGTTTGAAGATACGAGGCATAAATCTCTTCTGTTCACTTTTTTCCCTCTTTGAATCTTCTTTCCGTGCAAAATCTCAAAATAAAACTGAACAGTGTTGAATTAGTAAAACCTTTTTAAAATTTTGCACTATAGTTCACACTTAAATTATGTGTTTTAAACAACAGAGAAAATAAATTAAACTGTAATTGTGCCACATGTAAAACACTCTGAACTTCATCATCTCATTAGGCCCTAATTAACTCGTTAGATCAGGGGTGTCAATCTCATCTTAGTTGAGTTAGGTATGTTCTGAAAATGTTCACACTTAAGGAATTACCTTTTTACAAAACATCATGAACAACCTGAAAAACGACAAAAACAAGACAAACAACACAGGCGAGACAAAAAGACACAAAACAACGAAAACGACACACAAAACAACAAAAAGCAAAGGACAAAATGCTGAAAAATAAGACAAAAAACACAAGCGAGACAAAAAGGAAATAGAACTACAAAGTCAAGAAACAAAATGACAAAAACATGAGACAAATGAAAAAAAATCAGATAAAAAAGACAAAAAACAACAAAAACAAGACTAAATATTACAAAATTAGGTACGAAGTGCAAAAAAAATGGACAAATGACACAATCGAGACAAAAAAAGACAGAATGATTAAAAATAAGAAAAATACAAGTGAGACAAAAAGGAAACAAAAAACGACAAAAACAAGAAACAAAACGACAAAAACATGGGACTAATGACAAAAGTCAGACAAAAAACGAGACAGAATATGACAAAAATGAGACACAAAACGACAAAAGAACAATGAACAATCTAATATTTTACTTTATGATCCAAACAACTTGTCATGGTCTAGAAATTATTTTAAATTTATAGTTATACTAATTTATAATCTGCAGTTAATGTCTTCTCTGGAATTTTTACATTTTGAGGGCCAGATTGGACCCTCTGGAGGACCGCTTTTGGCCCGTGGGCCTCATGTTGGACACCCCTGCATTAGAGCTTAATGAGATATCAAAGTGGTTCCAACTCGCAATTTCCTCTGTCTTAAATGTCAGCAAGAAATGTCATTCAAGGGAAGCTGTGGAAGTCAAAACAAAATGAAAAACGTTCAAAGAAAACTGCACAGAAAGGAAAAGCTCTGGAGGGCCGCTTTTGGCCCACGGGCCACATGTTGGACACCCCTGCTTTAGGCTCTTTGTTGCATTCCTCCAGCTGTTCCTGAGCAGTTTCTGCAGGGTGACGGCGTCCATCGTCCTGCTGGGGGAATCTGCTGCCATGTTAAGGTCGGTGGTACAAAGAACATCCACGTGACTGCCGGGACTTTAGGTTTCTCAGCAAAACATCGTTTTCTAACAAGATGATCGATGTGATTCACTTCACCTGTCTGAGGTTTTAATCTCGTGGCTGATCGATGTGGAGAGCTGCATCATGGGAAAACTTTAAATTCCTCTATTGGACAAGATCGAGCACCAAATAAGACCTGAAATTGATGATCCAGGCTGAGCTTGGAGTGTTTTGTTGCCGGTCACAGGAGGAGGAAATTGATGACTGGGGGTTAATTAAGACTTGTATGCCGCCAAGGCTTTAATCCCCTCCAGCTAATGCAACACCACACACACAGATGGCCACAACATTACAAGGTAAGACCCCTGACAGACAATGTGGAGGGTAAAATATTCATCTGGATTCTTTAGATAATGGGAGACTATGGTTTATAGATGAGCTGTACAAGGATGAGGGGTGTGCTGCACCTAGTGGTTCGTCTCCTCACTTGGCTTTTACATGCATTAACCCTCGTGTCGTCCTGCGGGTCAAAACTGACCCGGTTTGAAGTTTGAAAATGTGGGGGGAAAAAAAAATTTCACAGTGAAACTTCTGATGTCCACATTTTCAACATTTTTGGAAAATCTTTCAACATTTTTTGGTGGAAAAAAAGAAATGTTAAAAATGTCTCTTAAGAACATTCACATAAAAATCTACCAAAATCCAGCGAAATTCGCTGGATTTTGGTAGATTTTTATGTGAATGTTCTTAAAGAAAATATTACAAGTTTTACTGATATATATGTAATCACTTTAGATATTTCTAGGATTTTTTTGGAAATTTTTTCTCATTTTTTGCAAATATGAGAATTTTCTTTTTTCAAATTTGGGGGATTATTTTAAAATAAAACTTTTGAGGGAAACTTTTCAGGAATTATTGGAATTTTCCTCCTAAAGGTTTTGCAAATTTTCAGAAATTTGGGGGTTTTTTTTGCAGAATTTTTGGATTTTTTTCAGACAGGAAACAATATTTTTTGGTGCCCGTAAATGAAGACAACAGGAGGGTTAATAAAAAGTTGACTCCAAGTGCGGCTGGAGCTTTTCTGGAGACCTGACAGCAACACACTGGAGCTGTTTCATACATTCTATCTGTTCACTATACAAACTCACCACTTCGCCTATGATATATTTAAAATATTTCACTGTAAATCTTTTTCATAATGGAGCTGTCTGGCTGCCTGCCATCGCCTACCATCCTGTCTTCCTGTCCACCCATCCATCAGCTGATCATCCAGCACGTCTGTCCATTCAGTGGCTTGTTTTAATGATGGATGAGGCGGGCTAAAATAGTCCACCTGTACATCATGTCTGTGATGCTGCTCTGCCCCGTCCTGTTCCATTTATTAATGATGGTGTGTCGTCATGCTGTGGGAGAAGGGAATGTGCACTTTTCATCTCCATTCAGCATTCCAAACTTCCATTTATTTCTGTGAATGCCAGCCTTAGTGCACATCTGATAAATACTATTATAGTGATATTGAAGCTCAACAAAAAAGGCAAATTGATCTTCTTAATTTCAACAGTCCACCTTTAAACTCTGTAAGCTTCACTACAAAGTCTCTTGTCATTTACTGGACTGATCTGTTCAAAAATGAATAAATAAAATTCAGAGGAGTTGTGTGACTGAGTAAAATCTGCAGCGCAGCAACATCGAGTCTCAGTAACCAGCAGCGTGAGAGGCTCTTGTAAAGCTTAAATGCTGCAAATCCACAGTAATAACTTGAAGTCTTTTAATATTTGGATCAAACTGGAGCTTCTGTTGTTTGGATTTTACTGGTTGGAAGGTATAAAGATGTTGTTTAGAGGTCTGTTAGTGAGCTGACATTCTTAAAGGAGGTCAGACAAATGGGATTCCTAGGGAGGTGGTAGAAATTTCCACCTTCAAACAGTATTCCTGCTATTGTGTTTCCTTATCTAGTCATTAACATGTAATGTTAGACCAGAGGTGTCAAACTCATCTTAGTTCAGGTTCCACATTCAGTCCAGTTTGATCTCCAGTGGACCGGACCTGTAAAATCACAGCATAATAACGTAGAAATAACCACAACTCCAAATTTTAATCATAGGTATCTGAAACTGAACAATATAGTATTTTACTTTATGATCAAACGACAGTCAGACAAAAAAGGAAAAAAAGATCCCACCAAAAGCAAGAGAAAATATTCCAAAAACGAGACACAAAACGACAGACAAGAAAAAAAGACAAAATATGAGACAAATGACACGAAACAAAACAACAGACAAAAAATTACGAAGCAACAAAAAAACGGACAAACAATATAAGCGAGTCAAAAAAAACACAAAATGACAAAAACTATGCACAAAACAACGAATAAAGCAAAGCACAAAATGACAAAAATAAGACAGAAGCAAGAAAAAATTAGACAAACAACGCAAAACAAAAAAAAGGAAACAAAAAATTAGACAAAAAAGTTACAAAGTGACAAAAATGAGACAAAAAAATACAAATGACACAAGACAAAAAAAATGACAAAAGCAAGAAACAAAATGACAAAAAAGCACCGAAACAACACAATTGAGACAACAAAGACACAAAACAGCAAACAAAGCATGACAAAAATGAAAAAAATAAGACAAAAAACACAAGCGAGACAAAAAGGAAACACAAAACAACAAAAATGAGGAAAAAAACGACAAAAGTCAGACAAAAAAAGGCAATAAACAACAAAACCAAGACAAAATATTACAAAAATGAGACACAAAAGAACAATGACTAATCTACTTTGTGTAGTTTTGTCCTCTTTGCAGGTGTGCCTGGCTCTAAAACTGATCTGCAGGTACTGGCTTTACTATCCTCCCAGTGTTTGTTGTTCTCTTGTGCATTGTTTGTTTCTCTCACCTATACCCTCACCCTAACTGGGTGAGACAGACAACCACCCTTCCTGAACCTGGTTCTGCTAGGGGTTTCTTCCTCTTTTAATCGAGTCTTTTTCTTCCCACTGCCACCAAAATCTTGCTCAAAGTAGGCCACTGGATTTGGAAGGTTTCTCTCTATAATGTGAAATTGTAAAGTCTGTATTTTCAATTTTCAGGGGTTTTAAACTTTACATAGAAACCAATAATTGTTTTGCATGTTTACACCCATCTGTCCAAGACTAATTGCACAGTACAAACACTTACAAATCACAACTAAATACTTTATTAAACTTCACATTAAGATCTGTAATATAATCTAACAATCTCCTAAGCAGCTCACAGCACTTAACAGCTTCCACAGCTGCTGCCAACAAGTAGATGTTCTGCACGATTTCTGTCCAAACTGCCATCAAAGGCGGTAGTGAATGATTTCTCTCCAAACCTAAATTATCCCTTATTTGTATAACGATGTAATCAACCTCATCCAGATGTGTGTGTTGAAAAATCTCTCACATCTTTTCAGCTTAATCCCTACAAGGACAAGTTGGGAAAAAGGGCGTCCTCCATCTGTTGGAGTGTGAAGGTCAGACTTCCACTCAGGGCTACAGTGGAATCTTAGGAACTGCCGCCTTCATACCTTTTGGTTTTTCCTGCACTGCAATTAACAGAGCAGGCATATGGTCGTCTGTTTTCCTCCTTTAATGGGGGAAAAATAATTGCTGATGAAAGAAGCTCATTTTATTTCTGAGAATTTAAACCCAAAGCAGCAGATGGTCTTAAAGCTGCAGTAGGGTGAAGTCGGAAAGTGTAAAAAAAACACACACAAAAAAACCAACTAGAAACTTAACGATAACAGCCCCTGCAGCTCTCCCATTTTAGCTCTCTATTCTCCCCACCTCTATGCATGTACAAATTCAGTCAACATTCATTTTTGACTCCACTCTCTTGAATAGAAGTCATGCATCTCACTCATCCAGCCACTGTGGACTTTATTGTCTCTTATACTGTCTCACTTGATGTGGTTGATTTTTTGGTGAATGTTCTTAAATATTAGAAGTTTTACTGATATATATGTATTCACTTTAGATATTTTTAGGATTTTTTTGGAAGATTTTCACTCATTTTTGGAAAATATTTACAAGAATTTTACTGCCAAATTTGGGGTATTTTTATTTTTTTTTAAATAAAACTTTCAAAGGAAATTTTTAAGGAATTATTGGAATTTTCTTCCTGACGGTTTTGCAAATTTTCTGAAATTTGGGGGATTTTTTTGCTGAATTTTTGGATTTTTTTCAGACAAGGAAACATTATCTTTTGGTGCCCATAAATAAATACAACAGGAGGGTAAAAAGACCTGGGATTGGACAGTCTTCCATCAAGGGCTAGATTTTTCTCTCCAAAAGGAGGTGCAACAGTCTAGTTTTTACTCCGATCACTCAAATCAGCATATGATAAAAGTTTATTATAGATTTTTTTTTTTTAACCAACAATAACCTTAGTTTTAACAGGCCCAAGAAATTAGCACAGCCACTAGAAGAGAATTTGAGCACAATTGTATACTATCATAAAGTCTTCTAAAAGTCTCTGCTCATTTCTGCAAATCTTTTTTCTATAAAGCTAAATGATGTAAACACTTGGATTAGAGAGGGGCATTTTGACAGTTTGCTATCCAGATGGTATTCCAGCCCAGGATTGCCTGGAGGTGGAGCAATAAATGGAGGATGGAGAAAACAAGGCTCACAGTGATACTCCGTACAGTATTTAAAAGGCTTGTGATTGGATTGAGTCTTCCACTGTTTGCTAGATTTTTCTCACCGAACGGAGATGCAAAAGTTCGCTAAAAGTTTATTATGGGATTTTTGGCCAACATCACGTGCCTACACTAACTTTAATGGGCCCACTGGAAGAGCTTTTTATTTGGAGAATGTGAGAACAATCCTCCTATAATATCATCAAAAATTTAAAAGCCTTTTACTGCTCATTTCTACTACAAACCTTTTTTTTCTTAAATTGGCATTTGATCCATTTCTCTTTGCTCAAAAAGTGAATGACAGAACCAAGAGAAGTAGACAATTCTGGCAGTTTGATCACCAGATGGTATTTCAGTCCAGTTGCTTTGAGGTTGAACATTAAATGGAGGAAGAGGAAAGCAGGAGAGGAGACAGGAAAACGTAGTAGTGAAGCAGAAACCAGGTACACAACAAAGCACTGTGCATTATTGTAGAAAATGTCAGACTTCCAGAGTTGATAATAGGGTTTACTTTGGAAAAATGAAAGAAAGGGCACCAAAGAAAAAGACAACGTAGGAAGTCGAACTGGATGCTTTTGGGAAATGTTGTGCAGCCAGATGGTTCTGGGTTTAGAGCTATTCCCAGTCCCACGGTCTAGGACAGTGAACCCCCCAGGCACAAGCTGGACACCATGGGACGGGATCAAACTCTGAGGATGGATGAGTCTTTCCAGAGGTCACAGGAGGAGGAAGACGAGGACGAAGTAAAGAACACTCAAGTATCTTTAAAAATTCAGGGGTTTGAAAATTTAAGATGGAAAAAAACCCTTGTTTTCAAACTGATGTCCGTGCACTTCTTATATAGGAATGAGAAGCCTTCACTTCAGCTCGTAGAAGCAGGTTACATTACAAATGAAGTCACAGAGTTACATTACTGTATGTTACAGTCCTAAGGCTTCTATGTGGAGGCTTTGTCCATCTATCAGATATTGGGAACAATAGTTTTCTCACTATGTGGAACAACATCACTGAAAATACTGCAAGACATTCACCAAAAGGAGAATTATTCTGCACTCTTGTGTTGGAGCCTTTCAACTACGGCTCCTTTACATGGACCCACCAAAGATAAGGCAGTTGTGGAGCTACATTGTTTTCAGGTATTGATTGTTTGCAGTTCTGTGTAATCCAGAGTGTAATTTCCAACATATGTTTAAAGTTGCAGGAATCAATATTTTTTTCAATCAACAATGGATCACACCACCTTTCACACCAGTGATTTCGCTGGATTTTGGTTGATTTTTTTGTGAATGTTCTTAAAGAAAATATTAAAAGTTTTACTGATATATATGGAATCATTTTGATATTTTTAGGATTTTTTGGAAGATTTTTACTCATTTTTGGAAAATATTTACAAGAATTTTCTTGCCAAATTTGGGGGATTCTTTAAAATAAACTTTTAAGGGAAACTTTTAAGGAATTATTGGAATTTTCTTCCTGAAGGTTTTGCAAATTTTCAGATATTTGGGGAAATTTTTTGCTGAGTTTTTGGATTTTTTCAGACAAGGAAGCAATATTTTTTGTTGCCCATAAATGAAGACAACAGGAAGGTTAAGCAACACACCTAAGAACTATACTGGTAGTGGATCTTCTGGGTTCTGTGGGTTGTGAGCTGGGACCACTGGAGATCAGGCTTGTTTAAGAGCATCCCACTGGTGTTTGATTGGATTATGTTCTGGGGAGTTTGGAGTGTGGGTCAACAACTTGGACTTTTTGTCATGGTTGTCAGTTTGGGGTCACCCAGACAATTCCATGTCTTCCATAAAAACTTCAACTTTTATCCATGTGCTAACATAACTGCACAAGGGTTTTCTAATCATCAATGAGCCTTTCAACACCATTAGCTAACACAATGTAGCATTAGAACACAGGAGTGATGGTTGCTGGAAATGTTCCTCTGTACCTCTATGGAGATATTCCATTAAGAATCAGCCGTTTCCAGCTACAATAGTCATTTACCACATTAGCAATGTCTGCACTGGATTTATCATTCATTTCATGTCATCTTCATTGGGAAAAAAATGCTTTTCTTTCAAAAATAAGGACATTTCTCAGTGACTTTTGAACGGTAGTATATATATATATATATATATATATATATATATATATATATATATATATATATATATTATATATATATATATATATATATATGTATTTTTTTTTAGCAAAGATGCCTTGAATTCAGTGCTTCTACACCGTAAAACATGAGAGCGCCATTAAGTTATGTAAACTTGTTTGTTTTCTTTTACTCAAATTGTCATGGTAAGTTTTGAATATTGAACTCAAGTTTATAAGTTTTAGAAAATTAAACTTAAAGTAATTAGTTGTCTTGGCAATTTGTAAGTTTCATCAGGACTGTCAGTGTTGATTTAACTTATTTCTGTAAGTTATACCTTGAAAAAAGAGGGGGGTTGCTGCTGAAGAAATACCATAATTTTGGGATTAGTCAAAAATAAAACTGTAAAGCTATGATATCTCAGAACTATCATGCTCACCAGTTCTCTGAATTGGACAAACCATAGTATTTCAACCAAAACTTAATTATTCACGAAACAATAGAGAAAACGGCAATGGACTACTTCCAGCGGCGGAGGGACATCATTTTCCAGCTAGCTGCAATCTGACGCAGTGACGCAGGCAGAGTGCAACTGAACAGGGCGGAGGGATACGTCATTCTGCTCGGAGAAGAGACATGGCGAGGAGGTAAGTTATCTTCTGAAAGTGCTTTTGAGTTTTTGTCAATAAAATTTAATAACAATGTCAGTTTCTTCTGTGATAAAATGGAATTAAGTCAGCACATTGACAGAGCTTTGCGAATATGACTACATTACTGTGTTTTTCTCTATGCTAATTCATCGTGTTAATCAAAGTTTGAAATGGCGCATTAGTAAATTACACCACTGTTGTCAATGGGGGGCATATTTTAGTTGACTGGCGTTCATTTAGGTTACAAATGCTTCTGACATGACAAGAGCAATAAAAAAAACTTTTGAATTCAACATTTGCCTGCAAGCAGCTGCTGGCTAACGTTACCCTTTTGTTAGCTAGCTAGTTTGCTACGCAGTCAAGGCAAAGTAGTGCTGGTTGTGTTTGGTATGCCCGCGAAAACTGAGTCACGTGCCCCCCTCACCCCCACCCCCACCCCACAGGAATGTTCGAGAAATTGCATTCATGCGCGGGGGGCGGGCTGTAATCTGACGCAGGCAGAGTGCAACTGACCAGGGCGGAGGTATACGGCATTCTGCTTGGAGAACGGACGGCAAGGAGGTAAGATATCTTCTGAAAGTGCTTTTGAGTTTTTGTTAATAAAATTTAATAACAATGTTAGTTTCTTCTGTGATAAAATGGAATTAAGTCAGCACATTGACAGAGCTTTGCGAATATGACTACATTACTGTGTTTTTCTCTATGCTAATTCATCGTGTTAATCAAAGTTTGAAATGGCGCATTAGTAAATTACACCACTGTTGTCAATGGGGGGCATATTTTAGTTGACTGGCGTTCATTTAGGTTACAAATGCTTCTGACATGACAGGAGCAATAAAAAAAAACTTTTGAATTCAACATTTGCCTGCAAGCAGCTGCTGGCTAACGTTACCCTTTTGTTAGTTAGCTAGTTTGCTACGCAGTCAAGGCAAAGTAGTGCTGGTTGTGTTTGGTATGCCCGCGAAAACTGAGTCACGTGCCCCCCACCCCCACCCCCACCCCACACACGGAATGTTCGAGAAATTGCATTCATGCGGGGGGCGGGCTGTAATCTGACGCAGGCAGAGTGCAACTGACCAGGGCAGAGGTATACGGCATTCTGCTTGGAGAACGGACGGCAAGGAGGTAAGATATCTTCTGAAAGTGCTTTTGAGTTTTTGTCAATAAAATTTAATAACAATGTCAGTTTCTTCTGTGATAAAATGGAATTAAGTCAGCACATTGACAGAGCTTTGCGAATATGACTACATTACCGTGTTTTTCTCGCTGCTAATCCATCGTGTTAATCAAAGTTTGAAATGGCGCATTAGTAAATTACACCACTGTTGTCAATGGGGGGCATATTTTAGTTGACTGGCGTTCATTTAGGTTACAAATGCTTCTGACATGACAGGAGCAATAAAAAAAACTTTTGAATTCAACATTTGCCTGCAAGCAACTGCTGGCTAACGTTACCCTTTTGTTAGTTAGCTAGTTTGCCACACAGTCAAGGCAATGCAATTTCTTGCATTCACGCACGGGGGGGGGGGGGGGGGGGGGGGTCGGTCGTCACGTGACTCAGCTTTCGCGGGCATACCAGAACACACTACTTTGCCTTGACTGTGTGCATTGTCTACCGCCGCTCTCTCTCTCTATTCATCCTCTTGCTCGCTCTATCACAACAGAGCTCCTCTCCCTCAGTTGCTCTGGGGATTGAGATCCCTGTCAGGGTGCAGCACTGTCTGAACTGTGTGACTTGTCTTGTTTATCTTTTTCTGCTTTTACTAATGACCCTACAATCTACAGTTAATTTTGTTTTTCATTTAATCTGGTGGTTATTAAATTGATTGTTCCATAAAAGGTCAGAAAATAGTATTAAAAAAACTCTTAATCACAGCTTCATTAAACTCATGGTGACACCCTCAGATTTGTCCCAAATAGATTATTTTCACTGTCACATTAAACAAAACAATGGAGCATTTTTTTTTAAATTTGGAAGCTTGTAAAAGGGAAATTTGAGGAAATTAGTTTTATTCATTTTTATTGATTGAAATGCTGGAATTCTATACGACTTATCTGATAATATCAAATATTTGTTACATCCAATCCCTGTGTCTTTTTTTAAAAAATGGACTAGATTCTTTGGTTCTTTGAAGAAATACTTAATAACATAAATGCAGTTTCATGCAGAAGGACCCAAAATATCTCTTTCTCACTCACACAATATATCATAAGATGATGCAGATAGATTAAAAACTGATTCACATTATCCTTTTTTTTTCTCTTGCAGTTGTATAAAGCAGCCATTTCATCAAGCAGGAGGTTGACCTTTCAAAGTGTTATGCAGTGCCTTGATAAAGAGGTATGTATAATGGGCATTTGTCAATGTGAACTTCCATAAGAACTCTAATATTGCATGAGCTCACTTTTGTCTAACTTTATGTAGGACACAAATCAGAATAGGAGGACGGCTGCCCTTCTTGGTCTCCCACGTTTTTTCTCGGAGGATACTTCAGAGATCATCAGGATGTGTGATGTAAGAAAATTAACATGTTTAGATAATATTAATCATTGACTAGATTTACTGATATTAATTTTAAACAGAAGTAAACATCCCTTTTTTCCACAACATTGCAGAACCTTTTTCATTCAACGTTTAGTACATCATTCAAAACTTACTGGCAGTTCAAATGTTTTAAAATTAACTGATAGGCAGTTTTAAAAAGAGAATGTGTGATACGATGATATAGACTGCTGAACTTCATAAGTTAATCACAATAAATGCATTCTTACATGACTGTAGCTATATGAAAATGGTAAAATCGCAAACTTTGTTGAATCTAAATTGATTTAGTTACATGGTACACCATTCAAAATGTGGATTCACATATTTTTTTCCATAAACAGCAAAACTGACTACATCAAAAATTCAGGTGACTGTCAAGCCTCTTGTTTTTGTTTTGTTTAAGCTTTGCTCTCCATGCTTGTAGCCGGCTCCTCGGTACCTTTAAGGTAGGTAGTCCAGCGCTGCAACTCAGTGATGGGAACTAAAACTAAGTTTGAACGGGGTTGTGTGGGGATCTTTCTTGCATCAAAGGTATGTCAGTAAAAGTGTTTATTTTGTGACTAACCAGCTCAGATTGCTATGATAAGTATCTGACAACATTATAGAGACAAATTTTACCTTTTTATTTACCTGATGTTGCTTCTTGCCCTTGTTTACATCCAGTTATGTAGTCTGTCATTTGAAGCAGAGGTGTGTGTGGAGCTACAGACACAGAAACTTGTAGTTTGTTTCTGAAGTGATGGCTGAATATTTAGAAGATTTTGAACAGTTGGATGAGGTATTTGAATTTGATGGCCTACATTATGTATTTGAACTGATGAGAAGCTGCAACAGAAGAAGAGAAGGACAGGGAGAGGGACAACAGGCTGCAGGGTTTCAGCCAGCCATGCTTTTGTGATACTCAGGAGTTTGTTTTGTTACTCATATTATTGGAAGTATTTGACAACATGATGGAGAGAATCCACAAATCAAATTCAAATATTACATCAGAGTATTCAGAATCGTCTAAATATTCAGCCATGTTTTCTGCATTTTTTGTTGGGATGGGGTTCCTGATGTTGAGGCTTTTCGGTGTTATGTCCTCGTCTCTGCATCGGAGATTGAATGTGAGGTGGTTTCTGTGGTGTGCTCGCTTCTTTTCCAGCTTTTCCAAATGGCGGAATATTACGACACAGTCTTTATCCAGTCTTCCTCGTAATATTTGGATGATGTTCATTTTGTTGTTAACTATCATAGGATAACGTTATTTCTTTTACACCGACAACTCAAAGTAAAGATGGTTTTACCTTAGCTGATATCTTTCAACTGCAACTGCAGTCTTCTTCAGAGCGTCATCTGACGTGTGCTGACGTGTCCTTTTTTATCAGGTGACCGGTCTGACAGATGGTAAAACCATCTTTACTTTGAGTTGTCGGTGTAAAAAAAATAACGTTATGCTATCATAGTTAACGACAAAATGAACATCATCCAAATAGTTTTAATGTCCGTTTTAAACATCTTTAATGTTTAAAACTGAAAGAAATTATTGTCTGAATCTGAAAGAAACTTTCCTAAAACTGATTAAATAGCTCAAGATGATTTATTCAAGTTTGCACGCTGCATACATGCAAGTATTTTTGCTGTATATTTGCTCTAGATTACAGGTTTTCTACCTTTCTGCACACTGTATCTTTTCTATACCATCTTTAACACATTTAATTCTTCAGTGAACAGTTTTAATGTCTGACCTTCTTGTTAAATTAATTTTTAAACACATTTAACTTATAGAATTGCAATTTTAAAAAGCTAATGTTCCTAAAACTGATTTAATGGCTAAAGATAGATGCATACAAATGTATTTTCTAATATAGGCAAGTTTGCACACTGCATACATGCAAGTATTTTTGCTCTATGTTAATTCTACATTACAAGTTGTTTAATTTTTAAAAACATTTTTACATCTTTTCTCTAACGTCTTTAACACGTTTTAGTTCTTCAGTGAACGGTTTTTATGTCTGATCTTCTTGTTAAATCAGTTTTAGACATGTTTAACTTCTAGAATTGAAAAGAAGAGTCTAAAGACAGAAGAAACGTTCCTTAAACTGATTTAATGGTTAAAGATAGATGCATATAATTTTTTTCTAATTTATGCAAATTTGCTCACCCTGTATTAGTTCTACATTACAGGTTTTCTACATTTTTGCACACTGAATCTTCTCTCTAACGTCTTTAACACCTTTTAGTTCTTCTGTGAACGGTTTTTAGGCCTGATCTTCTTTTTTAAACTTCTAGAATTATAAAAAAGAGTCTAATGATGAAACAAACTGTCCTGAAACTTGAAAAATGAATAAACAGAGTGACGGACTGCAGTTTGTTTTATATTCTGTTCAGCTGAATCTGAGTTGAATCCTGATTTCTGTGCATCATGAAGAGAATCAGTTTATGATAAACGTGCATTTCCGTTTTTTCAGTTTTTTGTCTGAATGTTATTTATGATGATATAAAATCTGTTTATTGTGTTAAATGTGTGTTTTAGTTTCAGTATTCTGGAGATTGAGATCTATTCTCTGTCACATTTAGCATCAGACGTTCCTGCAGAAACCGTCTGAGCACCAGAGGGATTCTTACCGATGCTCAGGAGATAGACGAGGAGAGGAAACGTTCTCCGTCCTCCAGACGGATCTGAAGACCCGACCGGCCTCTGGGGTGGCGTTCGGTGAAGTCATCTCTGCTGCTGGAGGATAAATGTGGAGATCTGCAGACAGAAGCCAAGAAGATGAACGGCCATGTAGCTCCTCCTGTCGTTCTCCTCCAGGTTCTCCGGACATATAGCTCCTCCTGTCGTTCTTCTTCAGGTTCTCCTCCAAGTTCTTCACCCAGGTGGTCACTGCTGTCGTTCTCCTCCAGGTTCTCCGCCCAGGTCGCTCCTCCTGTCGTTCTCCTCCAGGTTCTCCTCCATGTAGCTCCTCCTGTCGTTCTCCTCCAGGTTCTCCGGCCATATAGCTCCTCCTGTCGTTCTCCTCCAGGTTCTCCGGCCATGTAGCTCCTCCTGTCGTTCTCTTCCAGGTTCTCCGGCCATATAGCTCCTCCTGTCGTTCTTCTCCAGGTTCTCCTCCAAGTTCTTCTCCCAGGTGGTCCCTGCTGTCGTTCTCCTCCAGGTTCTCCGCCCAGGTCGCTCCTCCTGTCGTTCTCCTCCAGGTTCTCCGGCCATATAGCTCCTCCTGTCGTTCTTCTCCAGGTTCTCCTCCAAGTTCTTCTCCCAGGTGGTCCCTGCTGTCGTTCTCCTCCAGGTTCTCCGCCCAGGTCGCTCCTCCTGTTGTTCTCCTCCAGGTTCTCCGGCCATGTAGCTCCTCCTGTCGTTCTCTTCCAGGTTCTCCGGCCATGTAGCTCCTCCTGTCGTTCTCTTCCAGGTTCTCCGGCCATATAGCTCCTCCTGTCGTTCTTCTCCAGGTTCTCCTCCAAGTTCTTCACCCAGGTGGTCCCTGCTGTCGTTCTCCTCCAGGTTCTCCGCCCAGGTCGCTCCTCCTGTTGTTCTCCTCCAGGTTCTCCGCCATGTAGCTCCTCCTGTCGTTCTCCTCCAGGTTCTCCGGCCATATAGCTCCTCCTGTCGTTCTCCTCCAGGTTCTCCGGCCATATAGCTCCTCCTGTCGTTCTTCTCCAGGTTCTCCTCCAAGTTCTTCACCCAGGTGGTCCCTGCTGTCGTTCTCCTCCAGGTTCTCCGCCCAGGTCGCTCCTCCTGTTGTTCTCCTCCAGGTTCTCCGGCCATGTAGCTCCTCCTGTCGTTCTATTACAGGTTCTCCGGCCATATAGCTCCTCCTGTCATTCTTCTCCAGGTTCTCCTCCAAGTTCTTCTCCCAGGTGGTCCCTGCTGTCGTTCTCCTCCAGGTTCTCCGCCCAGGTCGCTCCTCCTGTCGTTCTCCTCCAGGTTCTCCGGCCATGTAGCTCCTCCTGTCGTTCTCTTCCAGGTTCTCCGGCCATATAGCTCCTCCTGTCGTTCTTCTCCAGGTTCTCCTCCAAGTTCTTCTCCCAGGTGGTCCCTGCTGTCGTTCTCCTCCAGGTTCTCCGGCCATGTAGCTCCTCCTGTCGTTCTCTTCCAGGTTCTCCGGCCATATAGCTCCTCCTGTCGTTCTCCTCCAGGTTCTCCGGACATATAGCTCCTCCTGTCGTTCTTCTCCAGGTTCTCCTCCAAGTTCTTCACCCAGGTGGTCCCTGCTGTCGTTCTCCTCCAGGTTCTCCGCCCAGGTCGCTCCTCCTGTTGTTCTCCTCCAGGTTCTCCGGCCATGTAGCTCCTCCTGTCGTTCTATTACAGGTTCTCCGGCCATATAGCTCCTCCTGTCATTCTTCTCCAGGTTCTCCTCCAAGTTCTTCTCCCAGGTGGTCCCTGCTGTCGTTCTCCTCCAGGTTCTCCGCCCAGGTCGCTCCTCCTGTCGTTCTCCTCCAGGTTCTCCGGCCATGTAGCTCCTCCTGTCGTTCTCCTCCAGGTTCTCCGGACATATAGCTCCTCCTGTCGTTCTTCTTCCAGGTTCTCCTCCAAGTTCTTCACCCAGGTGGTCACTGCTGTCGTTCTCCTCCAGGTTCTCCGCCCAGGTCGCTCCTCCTGTCGTTCTCCTCCAGGTTCTCCTCCAAGTTCTGTGCCAGGATCATCCCTCCTGTCGTTCTCCTCAAGGTTCTCCGCCCAGGTCGCTCCTCCTGTTGTTCTCCTCCAGGTTCTCCGGCCATGTAGCTCCTCCTGTCGTTCTCTTCCAGGTTCTCCGGCCATATAGCTCCTCCTGTCGTTCTTCTCCAGGTTCTCCTCCAAGTTCTTCTCCCAGGTGGTCCCTGCTGTCGTTCTCCTCCAGGTTCTCCGCCCAGGTTGCTCCTCCTGTTGTTCTCCTCCAGGTTCTCCGGCTATGTAGCTCCTCCTGTCGTTCTCCTCCAGGTTCTCCGGCCATATCGCTCCTCCTGTCGTTCTCCTCCAGGTTCTCCGGCCATATAGCTCCTCCTGTCGTTCTTCTCCAGGTTCTCCTCCAAGTTCTTCACCCAGGTGGTCCCTGCTGTCGTTCTCCTCCAGGTTCTCCGCCCAGGTCGCTCCTCCTGTTGTTCTCCTCCAGGTTCTCCGGCCATGTAGCTCCTCCTGTCGTTCTATTACAGGTTCTCCGGCCATATAGCTCCTCCTGTCATTCTTCTCCAGGTTCTCCTCCACGTTCTTCTCCCAGGTGGTCCCTGCTGTCGTTCTCCTCCAGGTTCTCCGCCCAGGTCGCTCCTCCTGTCGTTCTCCTCCAGGTTCTCCGGCCATGTAGCTCCTCCTGTCGTTCTCTTCCAGGTTCTCCGGCCATATAGCTCCTCCTGTCGTTTCTCTCCAGGTTCTCCTCCAAGTTCTTCTCCCAGGTGGTCCCTGCTGTCGTTCTCCTCCAGGTTCTCCGGCCATGTAGCTCCTCCTGTCGTTCTCTTCCAGGTTCTCCGGCCATATAGCTCCTCCTGTCGTTCTCCTCCAGGTTCTCCGGACATATAGCTCCTCCTGTCGTTCTTCTCCAGGTTCTCCTCCAAGTTCTTCACCCAGGTGGTCCCTGCTGTCGTTCTCCTCCAGGTTCTCCGCCCAGGTCGCTCCTCCTGTTGTTCTCCTCCAGGTTCTCCGGCCATGTAGCTCCTCCTGTCGTTCTATTACAGGTTCTCCGGCCATATAGCTCCTCCTGTCGTTCTTCTCCAGGTTCTCCTCCAAGTTCTTCTCCCAGGTGGTCCCTGCTGTCGTTCTCCTCCAGGTTCTCCGCCCAGGTCGCTCCTCCTGTTGTTCTCCTCCAGGTTCTCCGGCCATGTAGCTCCTCCTGTCGTTCTCTTCCAGGTTCTCCGGCCATATAGCTCCTCCTGTCGTTCTTCTCCAGGTTCTCCTCCAAGTTCTTCTCCCAGGTGGTCCCTGCTGTCGTTCTCCTCCAGGTTCTCCGCCCAGGTCGCTCCTCCTGTCGTTCTCCTCCAGGTTCTCCGGACATATAGCTCCTCCTGTCGTTCTTCTCCAGGTTCTCCTCCAAGTTCTTCTCCCAGGTGGTCCCTGCTGTCGTTCTCCTCCAGGTTCTCCGCCCAGGTCGCTCCTCCTGTTGTTCTCCTCCAGGTTCTCCGGCCATGTAGCTCCTCCTGTCGTTCTCTTCCAGGTTCTCCGGCCATATAGCTCCTCCTGTCGTTCTCCTCCAGGTTCTCCGGCCATGTTGCTCCTCCTGTCGTTCTCTTCCAGGTTCTCCGGCCATATAGCTCCTCCTGTCGTTCTTCTCCAGGTTCTCCTCCAAGTTCTTCTCCCAGGTGGTCCCTGCTGTCGTTCTCCTCCAGGTTCTCCGCCCAGGTCGCTCCTCCTGTCGTTCTCCTCCAGGTTCTCCGGACATATAGCTCCTCCTGTCGTTCTTCTCCAGGTTCTCCTCCAAGTTCTTCTCCCAGGTGGTCCCTGCTGTCGTTCTCCTCCAGGTTCTCCGCCCAGGTCGCTCCTCCTGTTGTTCTCCTCCAGGTTCTCCGGCCATGTAGCTCCTCCTGTCGTTCTCTTCCAGGTTCTCCGGCCATATAGCTCCTCCTGTCGTTCTTCTCCAGGTTCTCCTCCAAGTTCTTCTCCCAGGTGGTCCCTGCTGTCGTTCTCCTCCAGGTTCTCCGCCCAGGTCGCTCCTCCTGTCGTTCTCCTCCAGGTTCTCCGGCCATGTAGCTCCTCCTGTCGTTCTCTTCCAGGTTCTCCGGCCATATAGCTCCTCCTGTCGTTCTTCTCCAGGTTCTCCTCCAAGTTCTTCTCCCAGGTGGTCCCTGCTGTCGTTCTCCTCCAGGTTCTCCGCCCAGGTCGCTCCTCCTGTTGTTCTCCTCCAGGTTCTCCGGCCATGTAGCTCCTCCTGTCGTTCTCCTCCAGGTTCTCCGGACATATAGCTCCTCCTGTCGTTCTTCTTCAGGTTCTCCTCCAAGTTCTTCACCCAGGTGGTCACTGCTGTCGTTCTCCTCCAGGTTCTCCGCCCAGGTCGCTCCTCCTGTCGTTCTCCTCCAGGTTCTCCTCCAAGTTCTGTGCCAGGATCATCCCTCCTGTCGTTCTCCTCAAGGTTCTCCGCCCAGGTCGCTCCTCCTGTTGTTCTCCTCCAGGTTCTCCGGCCATGTAGCTCCTCCTGTCGTTCTCTTCCAGGTTCTCCGGCCATATAGCTCCTCCTGTCGTTCTTCTCCAGGTTCTCCTCCAAGTTCTTCTCCCAGGTGGTCCCTGCTGTCGTTCTCCTCCAGGTTCTCCGCCCAGGTCGCTCCTCCTGTTGTTCTCCTCCAGGTTCTCCGGCCATGTAGCTCCTCCTGTCGTTCTCTTCCAGGTTCTCCGGCCATATAGCTCCTCCTGTCGTTCTCCTCCAGGTTCTCCGGCCATATAGCTCCTCCTGTCGTTCTCTTCCAGGTTCTCCGGACATATAGCTCCTCCTGTCGTTCTTCTCCAGGTTCTCCTCCAAGTTCTTCACCCAGGTGGTCCCTGCTGTCGTTCTCCTCCAGGTTCTCCGCCCAGGTCGCTCCTCCTGTTGTTCTCCTCCAGGTTCTCCGGCCATGTAGCTCCTCCTGTCGTTCTATTACAGGTTCTCCGGCCATATAGCTCCTCCTGTCATTCTTCTCCAGGTTCTCCTCCAAGTTCTTCTCCCAGGTGGTCCCTGCTGTCGTTCTCCTCCAGGTTCTCCGCCCAGGTCGCTCCTCCTGTCGTTCTCCTCCAGGTTCTCCGGCCATGTAGCTCCTCCTGTCGTTCTCTTCCAGGTTCTCCGGCCATATAGCTCCTCCTGTCGTTCTTCTCCAGGTTCTCCTCCAAGTTCTTCTCCCAGGTGGTCCCTGCTGTCGTTCTCCTCCAGGTTCTCCGGCCATGTAGCTCCTCCTGTCGTTCTCTTCCAGGTTCTCCGGCCATATAGCTCCTCCTGTCGTTCTCCTCCAGGTTCTCCGGACATATAGCTCCTCCTGTCGTTCTTCTCCAGGTTCTCCTCCAAGTTCTTCACCCAGGTGGTCCCTGCTGTCGTTCTCCTCCAGGTTCTCCGCCCAGGTCGCTCCTCCTGTTGTTCTCCTCCAGGTTCTCCGGCCATGTAGCTCCTCCTGTCGTTCTATTACAGGTTCTCCGGCCATATAGCTCCTCCTGTCATTCTTCTTCAGGTTCTCCTCCAAGTTCTTCTCCCAGGTGGTCCCTGCTGTCGTTCTCCTCCAGGTTCTCCGCCCAGGTCGCTCCTCCTGTCGTTCTCCTCCAGGTTCTCCGGACATATAGCTCCTCCTGTCGTTCTTCTTCAGGTTCTCCTCCAAGTTCTTCACCCAGGTGGTCACTGCTGTCGTTCTCCTCCAGGTTCTCCGCCCAGGTCGCTCCTCCTGTCGTTCTCCTCCAGGTTCTCCTCCAAGTTCTGTGCCAGGATCATCCCTCCTGTCGTTCTCCTCAAGGTTCTCCGCCCAGGTCGCTCCTCCTGTTGTTCTCCTCCAGGTTCTCCGGCCATGTAGCTCCTCCTGTCGTTCTCTTCCAGGTTCTCCGGCCATATAGCTCCTCCTGTCGTTCTCTTCCAGGTTCTCCGGCCATATAGCTCCTCCTGTCGTTCTCCTCCAGGTTCTCCGGACATATAGGTCCTCCTGTCGTTCTTCTCCAGGTTCTCCTCCAAGTTCTTCTCCCAGGTGGTCCCTGCTGTCGTTCTCCTCCAGGTTCTCCGGCCATGTAGCTCCTCCTGTCGTTCTATTACAGGTTCTCCGGCCATATAGCTCCTCCTGTCATTCTTCTCCAGGTTCTCCTCCAAGTTCTTCTCCCAGGTGGTCCCTGCTGTCGTTCTCCTCCAGGTTCTCCGCCCAGGTCGCTCCTCCTGTCGTTCTCCTCCAGGTTCTCCGGCCATGTAGCTCCTCCTGTCGTTCTCTTCCAGGTTCTCCGGCCATATAGCTCCTCCTGTCGTTCTTCTCCAGGTTCTCCTCCAAGTTCTTCTCCCAGGTGGTCCCTGCTGTCGTTCTCCTCCAGGTTCTCCGGCCATGTAGCTCCTCCTGTCGTTCTCCTCCAAGTTCTCCGGCCATATAGCTCCTCCTGTCGTTCTCCTCCAGGTTCTCCGGACATATAGCTCCTCCTGTCGTTCTTCTCCAGGTTCTCCTCCAAGTTCTTCACCCAGGTGGTCCCTGCTGTCGTTCTCCTCCAGGTTCTCCGCCCAGGTCGCTCCTCCTGTTGTTCTCCTCCAGGTTCTCCGGCCATGTAGCTCCTCCTGTCGTTCTATTACAGGTTCTCCGGCCATATAGCTCCTCCTGTCATTCTTCTTCAGGTTCTCCTCCAAGTTCTTCTCCCAGGTGGTCCCTGCTGTCGTTCTCCTCCAGGTTCTCCGCCCAGGTCGCTCCTCCTGTCGTTGTCCTCCAGGTTCTCCGGACATATAGCTCCTCCTGTCGTTCTTCTTCAGGTTCTCCTCCAAGTTCTTCACCCAGGTGGTCACTGCTGTCGTTCTCCTCCAGGTTCTCCGCCCAGGTCGCTCCTCCTGTCGTTCTCCTCCAGGTTCTCCTCCAAGTTCTGTGCCAGGATCATCCCTCCTGTCGTTCTCCTCAAGGTTCTCCGCCCAGGTCGCTCCTCCTGTTGTTCTCCTCCAGGTTCTCCGGCCATGTAGCTCCTCCTGTCGTTCTCTTCCAGGTTCTCCGGCCATATAGCTCCTCCTGTCGTTCTTCTCCAGGTTCTCCGGACATATAGCTCCTCCTGTCGTTCTTCTTCAGGTTCTCCTCCAAGTTCTTCTCCCAGGTGGTCCCTGCTGTCGTTCTCCTCCAGGTTCTCCGCCCAGGTCGCTCCTCCTGTTGTTCTCCTCCAGGTTCTCCGGCCATGTAGCTCCTCCTGTCGTTCTCTTCCAGGTTCTCCGGCCATATAGCTCCTCCTGTCGTTCTCCTCCAGGTTCTCCGGACATATAGCTCCTCCTGTCGTTCTTCTCCAGGTTCTCCTCCAAGTTCTTCTCCCAGGTGGTCCCTGCTGTCGTTCTCCTCCAGGTTCTCCGCCCAGGTCGCTCCTCCTGTTGTTCTCCTCCAGGTTCTCCGGCCATGTAGCTCCTCCTGTCGTTCTCTTCCAGGTTCTCCGGCCATATAGCTCCTCCTGTCGTTCTCCTCCAGGTTCTCCGGCCATATCGCTCCTCCTGTCGTTCTCTTCCAGGTTCTCCGGACATATAGCTCCTCCTGTCGTTCTTCTCCAGGTTCTCCTCCAAGTTCTTCACCCAGGTGGTCCCTGCTGTCGTTCTCCTCCAGGTTCTCCGCCCAGGTCGCTCCTCCTGTCGTTCTCCTCCAGGTTCTCCGGCCATGTAGCTCCTCCTGTCGTTCTCCTCCAGGTTCTCCGGCCATGTAGCTCCTCCTGTCGTTCTCCTCCAGGTTCTCCGGCCATCTAGCTCCTCCTGTCGTTCTTCTCCAGGTTCTCCTCCAAGTTCTTCACCCAGGTGGCCCCTCCTGTCGTTCTCCTCCAGGTTCTCCGCCCAGGTCGCTCCTCCTGTCGTTCTCCTCCAGGTTCTCCTCCAAGTTCTGTGCCCGGATCATCCCTCCTGTCGTTCTCCTCAAGGTTCTCCGCCCAGGTTGCTCCTCCTGTCGTTCTCCTCCAGGTTCTCCAGCCATGTAGCTCCTCCTGTCGTTCTCCTCCAGGTTCTCCGCCCATGTAGCTCCTCCTGTCGTTCTCCTCCAGGTTCTCCGGCCATCTAGCTCCTCCTGTCGTTCTTCTCCAGGTTCTCCTCCAAGTTCTTCACCCAGGTGGCCTCTCCTGTCGTTCTCCTCCAGGTTCTCCGCCCAGGTCGCTCCTCCTGTTGTTCTCCTCCAGGTTCTCCGCCCAGGTCGCTCCTCCTGTCGTTCTCCTCCAGGTTCTCCGCCCAGGTGGCTCCTCCTGTCGTTCTCCTCCAGGTTCTCCTCCAAGTTCTGTGCCCAGATCGTCCCTCCTGTCGTTCTCCTCCAGGTTCTCCGCCCAGGTCGCTCCTCCTGTCGTTCTCCTCCAGGTTCTCCGGCCATGTAGCTCCTCCTGTCGTTCTCCTCCAGGTTCTCCGGCCATGTAGCTCCTCCTGTCGTTCTTCTCCAGGTTCTCCTCCAAGTTCTTCTCCCAGGTGGTCCCTGCTGTCGTTCTCCTCCAGGTTCTCCGGCCATGTAGCTCCTCCTGTCGTTCTCCTCCAGGTTCTCCGGCCATATAGCTCCTCCTGTCGTTCTTCTTCAGGTTCTCCTCCAAGTTCTTCACCCAGGTGGTCACTGCTGTCGTTCTCCTCCAGGTTCTCCGCCCAGGTCGCTCCTCCTGTCGTTCTCCTCCAGGTTCTCCTCCAAGTTCTGTGCCAGGATCATCCCTCCTGTCGTTCTCCTCCAGGTTCTCCGCCCAGGTCGCTCCTCCTGTTGTTCTCCTCCAGGTTCTCCGGCCATGTAGCTCCTCCTGTCGTTCTCTTCCAGGTTCTCCGGCCATATAGCTCCTCCTGTCGTTCTTCTCCAGGTTCTCCTCCAAGTTCTTCACCCAGGTGGTCCCTGCTGTCGTTCTCCTCCAGGTTCTCCGCCCAGGTCGCTCCTCCTGTTGTTCTCCTCCAGGTTCTCCGGCCATGTAGCTCCTCCTGTCGTTCTCTTCCAGGTTCTCCGGCCATATAGCTCCTCCTGTCGTTCTCCTCCAGGTTCTCCGGACATATAGCTCCTCCTGTCGTTCTTCTCCAGGTTCTCCTCCAAGTTCTTCACCCAGGTGGTCCCTGCTGTCGTTCTCCTCCAGGTTCTCCGCCCAGGTCGCTCCTCCTGTCGTTCTCCTCCAGGTTCTCCTCCAACTTCTGTGCCCGGATCATCCCTCCTGTCGTTCTCCTCCAGGTTCTCCGCCCAGGTTGCTCCTCCTGTTGTTCTCCTCCAGGTTCTCCAGCTATGTAGGTCCTCCTGTCGTTCTCCTCCAGGTTCTCCGGCCATATCGCTCCTCCTGTCGTTCTCCTCCAGGTTCTCCGGCCATATAGCTCCTCCTGTCGTTCTCTTCCAGGTTCTCCGCCCAGGTCGCTCCTCCTGTCGTTCTCCTCCAGGTTCTCCGGACATATAGCTCCTCCTGTCGTTCTTCTTCAGGTTCTCCTCCAAGTTCTTCACCCAGGTGGTCACTGCTGTCGTTCTCCTCCAGGTTCTCCGCCCAGGTCGCTCCTCCTGTTGTTCTCCTCCAGGTTCTCCGGCCATGTAGCTCCTCCTGTCCTTCTCTTCCAGGTTCTCCGCCCAGGTCGCTCCTCCTGTCGTTCTCCTCCAGGTTCTCCGGACATATAGCTCCTCCTGTCGTTCTTCTTCAGGTTCTCCTCCAAGTTCTTCACCCAGGTGGTCCCTGCTGTCGTTCTCCTCCAGGTTCTCCGCCCAGGTCGCTCCTCCTGTTGTTCTCCTCCAGGTTCTCCGGCCATGTAGCTCCTCCTGTCGTTCTATTACAGGTTCTCCGGCCATATAGCTCCTCCTGTCATTCTTCTCCAGGTTCTCCTCCAAGTTCTTCTCCCAGGTGGTCCCTGCTGTCGTTCTCCTCCAGGTTTTCCGCCCAGGTCGCTCCTCCTGTCGTTCTCCTCCAGGTTCTCCGGCCATGTAGCTCCTCCTGTCATTCTCTTCCAGGTTCTCCGGCCATATAGCTCCTCCTGTCGTTCTTCTCCAGGTTCTCCTCCAAGTTCTTCTCCCAGGTGGTCCCTGCTGTCGTTCTCCTCCAGGTTCTCCGGCCATGTAGCTCCTCCTGTCGTTCTCTTCCAAGTTCTCAGGCCATATAGCTCCTCCTGTCGTTCTCCTCCAGGTTCTCCGGACATATAGCTCCTCCTGTCGTTCTTCTCCAGGTTCTCCTCCAAGTTCTTCACCCAGGTGGTCCCTGCTGTCGTTCTCCTCCAGGTTCTCCGCCCAGGTCGCTCCTCCTGTTGTTCTCCTCCAGGTTCTCCGGCCATGTAGCTCCTCCTGTCGTTCTATTACAGGTTCTCCGGCCATATAGCTCCTCCTGTCGTTCTCTTCCAGGTTCTCCGGCCATATAGCTCCTCCTGTCGTTCTCCTCCAGGTTCTCCGGACATATAGGTCCTCCTGTCATTCTTCTCCAGGTTCTCCTCCAAGTTCTTCTCCCAGGTGGTCCCTGCTGTCGTTCTCCTCCAGGTTCTCCGGCCATGTAGCTCCTCCTGTCGTTCTATTACAGGTTCTCCGGCCATATAGCTCCTCCTGTCATTCTTCTCCAGGTTCTCCTCCAAGTTCTTCTCCCAGGTGGTCCCTGCTGTCGTTCTCCTCCAGGTTTTCCGCCCAGGTCGCTCCTCCTGTCGTTCTCCTCCAGGTTCTCCGGCCATGTAGCTCCTCCTGTCATTCTCTTCCAGGTTCTCCGGCCATATAGCTCCTCCTGTCGTTCTTCTCCAGGTTCTCCTCCAAGTTCTTCTCCCAGGTGGTCCCTGCTGTCGTTCTCCTCCAGGTTCTCCGGCCATGTAGCTCCTCCTGTCGTTCTCCTCCAGGTTCTCCGGCCATATAGCTCCTCCTGTCGTTCTCCTCCAGGTTCTCCGGACATATAGCTCCTCCTGTCGTTCTTCTCCAGGTTCTCCTCCAAGTTCTTCACCCAGGTGGTCCCTGCTGTCGTTCTCCTCCAGGTTCTCCGCCCAGGTCGCTCCTCCTGTTGTTCTCCTCCAGGTTCTCCGGCCATGTAGCTCCTCCTGTCGTTCTATTACAGGTTCTCCGGCCATATAGCTCCTCCTGTCATTCTTCTTCAGGTTCTCCTCCAAGTTCTTCTCCCAGGTGGTCCCTGCTGTCGTTCTCCTCCAGGTTCTCCGCCCAGGTCGCTCCTCCTGTCGTTGTCCTCCAGGTTCTCCGGACATATAGCTCCTCCTGTCGTTCTTCTCCAGGTTCTCCTCCAAGTTCTTCACCCAGGTGGTCCCTGCTGTCGTTCTCCTCCAGGTTCTCCGCCCAGGTCGCTCCTCCTGTTGTTCTCCTCCAGGTTCTCCGGCCATGTAGCTCCTCCTGTCGTTCTATTACAGGTTCTCCGGCCATATAGCTCCTCCTGTCGTTCTCTTCCAGGTTCTCCGGCCATATAGCTCCTCCTGTCGTTCTCCTCCAGGTTCTCCGGACATATAGGTCCTCCTGTCATTCTTCTCCAGGTTCTCCTCCAAGTTCTTCTCCCAGGTGGTCCCTGCTGTCGTTCTCCTCCAGGTTCTCCGGCCATGTAGCTCCTCCTGTCGTTCTATTACAGGTTCTCCGGCCATATAGCTCCTCCTGTCATTCTTCTCCAGGTTCTCCTCCAAGTTCTTCTCCCAGGTGGTCCCTGCTGTCGTTCTCCTCCAGGTTTTCCGCCCAGGTCGCTCCTCCTGTCGTTCTCCTCCAGGTTCTCCGGCCATGTAGCTCCTCCTGTCATTCTCTTCCAGGTTCTCCGGCCATATAGCTCCTCCTGTCGTTCTTCTCCAGGTTCTCCTCCAAGTTCTTCTCCCAGGTGGTCCCTGCTGTCGTTCTCCTCCAGGTTCTCCGGCCATGTAGCTCCTCCTGTCGTTCTCCTCCAAGTTCTCCGGCCATATAGCTCCTCCTGTCGTTCTCCTCCAGGTTCTCCGGACATATAGCTCCTCCTGTCGTTCTTCTCCAGGTTCTCCTCCAAGTTCTTCACCCAGGTGGTCCCTGCTGTCGTTCTCCTCCAGGTTCTCCGCCCAGGTCGCTCCTCCTGTTGTTCTCCTCCAGGTTCTCCGGCCATGTAGCTCCTCCTGTCGTTCTATTACAGGTTCTCCGGCCATATAGCTCCTCCTGTCATTCTTCTTCAGGTTCTCCTCCAAGTTCTTCTCCCAGGTGGTCCCTGCTGTCGTTCTCCTCCAGGTTCTCCGCCCAGGTCGCTCCTCCTGTCGTTGTCCTCCAGGTTCTCCGGACATATAGCTCCTCCTGTCGTTCTTCTTCAGGTTCTCCTCCAAGTTCTTCACCCAGGTGGTCACTGCTGTCGTTCTCCTCCAGGTTCTCCGCCCAGGTCGCTCCTCCTGTCGTTCTCCTCCAGGTTCTCCTCCAAGTTCTGTGCCAGGATCATCCCTCCTGTCGTTCTCCTCAAGGTTCTCCGCCCAGGTCGCTCCTCCTGTTGTTCTCCTCCAGGTTCTCCGGCCATGTAGCTCCTCCTGTCGTTCTATTACAGGTTCTCCGGCCATATAGCTCCTCCTGTCGTTCTCTTCCAGGTTCTCCGGCCATATAGCTCCTCCTGTCGTTCTCCTCCAGGTTCTCCGGACATATAGGTCCTCCTGTCGTTCTTCTCCAGGTTCTCCTCCAAGTTCTTCTCCCAGGTGGTCCCTGCTGTCGTTCTCCTCCAGGTTCTCCGGCCATGTAGCTCCTCCTGTCGTTCTATTACAGGTTCTCCGGCCATATAGCTCCTCCTGTCATTCTTCTCCAGGTTCTCCTCCAAGTTCTTCTCCCAGGTGGTCCCTGCTGTCGTTCTCCTCCAGGTTTTCCGCCCAGGTCGCTCCTCCTGTCGTTCTCCTCCAGGTTCTCCGGCCATGTAGCTCCTCCTGTCATTCTCTTCCAGGTTCTCCGGCCATATAGCTCCTCCTGTCGTTCTTCTCCAGGTTCTCCTCCAAGTTCTTCTCCCAGGTGGTCCCTGCTGTCGTTCTCCTCCAGGTTCTCCGGCCATGTAGCTCCTCCTGTCGTTCTCCTCCAAGTTCTCCGGCCATATAGCTCCTCCTGTCGTTCTCCTCCAGGTTCTCCGGACATATAGCTCCTCCTGTCGTTCTTCTCCAGGTTCTCCTCCAAGTTCTTCACCCAGGTGGTCCCTGCTGTCGTTCTCCTCCAGGTTCTCCGCCCAGGTCGCTCCTCCTGTTGTTCTCCTCCAGGTTCTCCGGCCATGTAGCTCCTCCTGTCGTTCTATTACAGGTTCTCCGGCCATATAGCTCCTCCTGTCATTCTTCTTCAGGTTCTCCTCCAAGTTCTTCTCCCAGGTGGTCCCTGCTGTCGTTCTCCTCCAGGTTCTCCGCCCAGGTCGCTCCTCCTGTCGTTGTCCTCCAGGTTCTCCGGACATATAGCTCCTCCTGTCGTTCTTCTTCAGGTTCTCCTCCAAGTTCTTCACCCAGGTGGTCACTGCTGTCGTTCTCCTCCAGGTTCTCCGCCCAGGTCGCTCCTCCTGTCGTTCTCCTCCAGGTTCTCCTCCAAGTTCTGTGCCAGGATCATCCCTCCTGTCGTTCTCCTCAAGGTTCTCCGCCCAGGTCGCTCCTCCTGTTGTTCTCCTCCAGGTTCTCCGGCCATGTATCTCCTCCTGTCGTTCTATTACAGGTTCTCCGGCCATATAGCTCCTCCTGTCGTTCTCTTCCAGGTTCTCCGGCCATATAGCTCCTCCTGTCGTTCTCCTCCAGGTTCTCCGGACATATAGGTCCTCCTGTCGTTCTTCTCCAGGTTCTCCTCCAAGTTCTTCTCCCAGGTGGTCCCTGCTGTCGTTCTCCTCCAGGTTCTCCGGCCATGTAGCTCCTCCTGTCGTTCTATTACAGGTTCTCCGGCCATATAGCTCCTCCTGTCATTCTTCTCCAGGTTCTCCTCCAAGTTCTTCTCCCAGGTGGTCCCTGCTGTCGTTCTCCTCCAGGTTTTCCGCCCAGGTCGCTCCTCCTGTCGTTCTCCTCCAGGTTCTCCGGCCATGTAGCTCCTCCTGTCATTCTCTTCCAGGTTCTCCGGCCATATAGCTCCTCCTGTCGTTCTTCTCCAGGTTCTCCTCCAAGTTCTTCTCCCAGGTGGTCCCTGCTGTCGTTCTCCTCCAGGTTCTCCGGCCATGTAGCTCCTCCTGTCGTTCTCCTCCAAGTTCTCCGGCCATATAGCTCCTCCTGTCGTTCTCCTCCAGGTTCTCCGGACATATCGCTCCTCCTGTCGTTCTTCTCCAGGTTCTCCTCCAAGTTCTTCACCCAGGTGGTCCCTGCTGTCGTTCTCCTCCAGCTTCTCCGCCCAGGTCGCTCCTCCTGTTGTTCTCCTCCAGGTTCTCCGGCCATGTAGCTCCTCCTGTCGTTCTATTACAGGTTCTCCGGCCATATAGCTCCTCCTGTCATTCTTCTTCAGGTTCTCCTCCAAGTTCTTCTCCCAGGTGGTCCCTGCTGTCGTTCTCCTCCAGGTTCTCCGCCCAGGTCGCTCCTCCTGTCGTTGTCCTCCAGGTTCTCCGGACATATAGCTCCTCCTGTCGTTCTTCTTCAGGTTCTCCTCCAAGTTCTTCACCCAGGTGGTCACTGCTGTCGTTCTCCTCCAGGTTCTCCGCCCAGGTCGCTCCTCCTGTCGTTCTCCTCCAGGTTCTCCTCCAAGTTCTGTGCCAGGATCATCCCTCCTGTCGTTCTCCTCAAGGTTCTCCGCCCAGGTCGCTCCTCCTGTTGTTCTCCTCCAGGTTCTCCGGCCATGTAGCTCCTCCTGTCGTTCTCTTCCAGGTTCTCCGGCCATATAGCTCCTCCTGTCGTTCTTCTCCAGGTTCTCCGGACATATAGCTCCTCCTGTCGTTCTTCTTCAGGTTCTCCTCCAAGTTCTTCTCCCAGGTGGTCCCTGCTGTCGTTCTCCTCCAGGTTCTCCGCACAGGTCGCTCCTCCTGTTGTTCTCCTCCAGGTTCTCCGGCCATATAGCTCCTCCTGTCGTTCTCTTCCAGGTTCTCCGCCCAGGTCGCTCCTCCTGTCGTTCTCCTCCAGGTTCTCCGGACATATAGCTCCTCCTGTCGTTCTTCTTCAGGTTCTCCTCCAAGTTCTTCACCCAGGTGGTCCCTGCTGTCGTTCTCCTCCAGGTTCTCCGCCCAGGTCGCTCCTCCTGTTGTTCTCCTCCAGGTTCTCCGGCCATGTAGCTCCTCCTGTCGTTCTCTTCCAGGTTCTCCGGCCATATAGCTCCTCCTGTCGTTCTCCTCCAGGTTCTCCGGACATATAGCTCCTCCTGTCGTTCTTCTCCAGGTTCTCCTCCAAGTTCTTCACCCAGGTGGTCCCTGCTGTCGTTCTCCTCCAGGTTCTCCGCCCAGGTCGCTCCTCCTGTTGTTCTCCTCCAGGTTCTCCGGCCATGTAGCTCCTCCTGTCGTTCTCTTACAGGTTCTCCGGCCATATAGCTCCTCCTGTCGTTCTTCTCCAGGTTCTCCTCCAAGTTCTTCTCCCAGGTGGTCCCTGCTGTCGTTCTCCTCCAGGTTCTCCGCCCAGGTCGCTCCTCCTGTCGTTCTCCTCCAGGTTCTCCGGCCATGTAGCTCCTCCTGTCGTTCTCTTCCAGGTTCTCCGGCCATATAGCTCCTCCTGTCGTTCTTCTCCAGGTTCTCCTCCAAGTTCTTCTCCCAGGTGGTCCCTGCTGTCGTTCTCCTCCAGGTTCTCCGGCCATGTAGCTCCTCCTGTCGTTCTCTTCCAGGTTCTCCGGCCATGTAGCTCCTCCTGTCGTTCTCCTCCAGGTTCTCCGGACATATAGCTCCTCCTGTCGTTCTTCTCCAGGTTCTCCTCCAAGTTCTTCACCCAGGTGGTCCCTGCTGTCGTTCTCCTCCAGGTTCTCCGCCCAGGTCGCTCCTCCTGTTGTTCTCCTCCAGGTTCTCCGGCCATGTAGCTCCTCCTGTCGTTCTCTTCCAGGTTCTCCGGCCATATAGCTCCTCCTGTCGTTCTCCTCCAGGTTCTCCGGCCATATAGCTCCTCCTGTCGTTCTCCTCCAGGTTCTCCGGACATATAGCTCCTCCTGTCGTTCTTCTCCAGGTTCTCCTCCAAGTTCTTCTCCCAGGTGGTCCCTGCTGTCGTTCTCCTCCAGGTTCTCCGGCCATGTAGCTCCTCCTGTCGTTCTATTACAGGTTCTCCGGCCATATAGCTCCTCCTGTCATTCTTCTCCAGGTTCTCCTCCAAGTTCTTCTCCCAGGTGGTCCCTGCTGTCGTTCTCCTCCAGGTTCTCCGCCCAGGTCGCTCCTCCTGTCGTTCTCCTCCAGGTTCTCCGGCCATGTAGCTCCTCCTGTCGTTCTCTTCCAGGTTCTCCGGCCATATAGCTCCTCCTGTCGTTCTTCTCCAGGTTCTCCTCCAAGTTCTTCTCCCAGGTGGTCCCTGCTGTCGTTCTCCTCCAGGTTCTCCGGCCATGTAGCTCCTCCTGTCGTTCTCCTCCAGGTTCTCCGGCCATATAGCTCCTCCTGTCGTTCTCCTCCAGGTTCTCCGGACATATAGCTCCTCCTGTCGTTCTTCTCCAGGTTCTCCTCCAAGTTCTTCACCCAGGTGGTCCCTGCTGTCGTTCTCCTCCAGGTTCTCCGCCCAGGTCGCTCCTCCTGTTGTTCTCCTCCAGGTTCTCCGGCCATGTAGCTCCTCCTGTCGTTCTATTACAGGTTCTCCGGCCATATAGCTCCTCCTGTCATTCTTCTCCAGGTTCTCCTCCAAGTTCTTCTCCCAGGTGGTCCCTGCTGTCGTTCTCCTCCAGGTTCTCCGCCCAGGTCGCTCCTCCTGTCGTTCTCCTCCAGGTTCTCCGGACATATAGCTCCTCCTGTCGTTCTTCTCCAGGTTCTCCTCCAAGTTCTTCACCCAGGTGGTCCCTGCTGTCGTTCTCCTCCAGGTTCTCCGCCCAGGTCGCTCCTCCTGTCGTTCTCCTCCAGGTTCTCCGGCCATGTAGCTCCTCCTGTCGTTCTCTTCCAGGTTCTCCGGCCATATAGCTCCTCCTGTCGTTCTCCTCCAGGTTCTCCGGCCATATAGCTCCTCCTGTCGTTCTCCTCCAGGTTCTCCGGACATATAGCTCCTCCTGTCGTTCTTCTCCAGGTTCTCCTCCAAGTTCTTCTCCCAGGTGGTCCCTGCTGTCGTTCTCCTCCAGGTTCTCCGGCCATGTAGCTCCTCCTGTCGTTCTCTTACAGGTTCTCCGGCCATATAGCTCCTCCTGTCGTTCTTCTCCAGGTTCTCCTCCAAGTTCTTCTCCCAGGTGGTCCCTGCTGTCGTTCTCCTCCAGGTTCTCCGCCCAGGTCGCTCCTCCTGTCGTTCTCCTCCAGGTTCTCCGGCCATGTAGCTCCTCCTGTCGTTCTCTTCCAGGTTCTCCGGCCATATAGCTCCTCCTGTCGTTCTTCTCCAGGTTCTCCTCCAAGTTCTTCTCCCAGGTGGTCCCTGCTGTCGTTCTCCTCCAGGTTCTCCGGCCATGTAGCTCCTCCTGTCGTTCTCCTCCAGGTTCTCCGGCCATATAGCTCCTCCTGTCGTTCTCCTCCAGGTTCTCCGGACATATAGCTCCTCCTGTCGTTCTTCTCCAGGTTCTCCTCCAAGTTCTTCACCCAGGTGGTCCCTGCTGTCGTTCTCCTCCAGGTTCTCCGCCCAGGTCGCTCCTCCTGTTGTTCTCCTCCAGGTTCTCCGGCCATGTAGCTCCTCCTGTCGTTCTATTACAGGTTCTCCGGCCATATAGCTCCTCCTGTCGTTCTTCTCCAGGTTCTCCTCCAAGTTCTTCTCCCAGGTGGTCCCTGCTGTCGTTCTCCTCCAGGTTCTCCGCCCAGGTCGCTCCTCCTGTCGTTCTCCTCCAGGTTCTCCGGACATATAGCTCCTCCTGTCGTTCTTCTTCAGGTTCTCCTCCAAGTTCTTCACCCAGGTGGTCACTGCTGTCGTTCTCCTCCAGGTTCTCCGCCCAGGTCGCTCCTCCTGTCGTTCTCCTCCAGGTTCTCCTCCAAGTTCTGTGCCAGGATCATCCCTCCTGTCGTTCTCCTCAAGGTTCTCCGCCCAGGTCGCTCCTCCTGTTGTTCTCCTCCAGGTTCTCCGGCCATGTAGCTCCTCCTGTCGTTCTCTTCCAGGTTCTCCGGCCATATAGCTCCTCCTGTCGTTCTCTTCCAGGTTCTCCGGCCATATAGCTCCTCCTGTCGTTCTCCTCCAGGTTCTCCGGACATATAGCTCCTCCTGTCGTTCTTCTCCAGGTTCTCCTCCAAGTTCTTCTCCCAGGTGGTCCCTGCTGTCGTTCTCCTCCAGGTTCTCCGGCCATGTAGCTCCTCCTGTCGTTCTATTACAGGTTCTCCGGCCATATAGCTCCTCCTGTCATTCTTCTCCAGGTTCTCCTCCAAGTTCTTCTCCCAGGTGGTCCCTGCTGTCGTTCTCCTCCAGGTTCTCCGCCCAGGTCGCTCCTCCTGTCGTTCTCCTCCAGGTTCTCCGGCCATGTAGCTCCTCCTGTCGTTCTCTTCCAGGTTCTCCGGCCATATAGCTCCTCCTGTCGTTCTTCTCCAGGTTCTCCTCCAAGTTCTTCTCCCAGGTGGTCCCTGCTGTCGTTCTCCTCCAGGTTCTCCGGCCATGTAGCTCCTCCTGTCGTTCTCCTCCAGGTTCTCCGGCCATATAGCTCCTCCTGTCGTTCTCCTCCAGGTTCTCCGGACATATAGCTCCTCCTGTCGTTCTTCTCCAGGTTCTCCTCCAAGTTCTTCACCCAGGTGGTCCCTGCTGTCGTTCTCCTCCAGGTTCTCCGCCCAGGTCGCTCCTCCTGTTGTTCTCCTCCAGGTTCTCCGGCCATGTAGCTCCTCCTGTCGTTCTCTTCCAGGTTCTCCGGCCATATAGCTCCTCCTGTCATTCTTCTCCAGGTTCTCCTCCAAGTTCTTCTCCCAGGTGGTCCCTGCTGTCGTTCTCCTCCAGGTTCTCCGCCCAGGTCGCTCCTCCTGTCGTTCTCCTCCAGGTTCTCCGGACATATAGCTCCTCCTGTCGTTCTTCTTCAGGTTCTCCTCCAAGTTCTTCACCCAGGTGGTCCCTGCTGTCGTTCTCCTCCAGGTTCTCCGCCCAGGTCGCTCCTCCTGTCGTTCTCCTCCAGGTTCTCCTCCAAGTTCTGTGCCCGGATCATCCCTCCTGTCGTTCTCCTCAAGGTTCTCCGCCCAGGTCGCTCCTCCTGTTGTTCTCCTCCAGGTTCTCCGGCCATGTAGCTCCTCCTGTCGTTCTATTACAGGTTCTCCGGCCATATAGCTCCTCCTGTCGTTCTCTTCCAGGTTCTCCGGCCATATAGCTCCTCCTGTCGTTCTCCTCCAGGTTCTCCGGACATATAGGTCCTCCTGTCGTTCTTCTCCAGGTTCTCCTCCAAGTTCTTCTCCCAGGTGGTCCCTGCTGTCGTTCTCCTCCAGGTTCTCCGGCCATGTAGCTCCTCCTGTCGTTCTATTACAGGTTCTCCGGCCATATAGCTCCTCCTGTCATTCTTCTCCAGGTTCTCCTCCAAGTTCTTCTCCCAGGTGGTCCCTGCTGTCGTTCTCCTCCAGGTTTTCCGCCCAGGTCGCTCCTCCTGTCGTTCTCCTCCAGGTTCTCCGGCCATGTAGCTCCTCCTGTCATTCTCTTCCAGGTTCTCCGGCCATATAGCTCCTCCTGTCGTTCTTCTCCAGGTTCTCCTCCAAGTTCTTCTCCCAGGTGGTCCCTGCTGTCGTTCTCCTCCAGGTTCTCCGGCCATGTAGCTCCTCCTGTCGTTCTCCTCCAGGTTCTCCGGCCATATAGCTCCTCCTGTCGTTCTCCTCCAGGTTCTCCGGACATATCGCTCCTCCTGTCGTTCTTCTCCAGGTTCTCCTCCAAGTTCTTCACCCAGGTGGTCCCTGCTGTCGTTCTCCTCCAGCTTCTCCGCCCAGGTCGCTCCTCCTGTTGTTCTCCTCCAGGTTCTCCGGCCATGTAGCTCCTCCTGTCGTTCTATTACAGGTTCTCCGGCCATATAGCTCCTCCTGTCATTCTTCTTCAGGTTCTCCTCCAAGTTCTTCTCCCAGGTGGTCCCTGCTGTCGTTCTCCTCCAGGTTCTCCGCCCAGGTCGCTCCTCCTGTCGTTGTCCTCCAGGTTCTCCGGACATATAGCTCCTCCTGTCGTTCTTCTTCAGGTTCTCCTCCAAGTTCTTCACCCAGGTGGTCACTGCTGTCGTTCTCCTCCAGGTTCTCCGCCCAGGTCGCTCCTCCTGTCGTTCTCCTCCAGGTTCTCCTCCAAGTTCTGTGCCAGGATCATCCCTCCTGTCGTTCTCCTCAAGGTTCTCCGCCCAGGTCGCTCCTCCTGTTGTTCTCCTCCAGGTTCTCCGGCCATGTAGCTCCTCCTGTCGTTCTCTTCCAGGTTCTCCGGCCATATAGCTCCTCCTGTCGTTCTTCTCCAGGTTCTCCGGACATATAGCTCCTCCTGTCGTTCTTCTTCAGGTTCTCCTCCAAGTTCTTCTCCCAGGTGGTCCCTGCTGTCGTTCTCCTCCAGGTTCTCCGCACAGGTCGCTCCTCCTGTTGTTCTCCTCCAGGTTCTCCGGCCATGTAGCTCCTCCTGTCGATCTCTTCCAGGTTCTCCGGCCATATAGCTCCTCCTGTCATTCTCCTCCAGGTTCTCCGGACATATAGCTCCTCCTGTCGTTCTTCTTCAGGTTCTCCTCCAAGTTCTTCTCCCAGGTGGTCCCTGCTGTCGTTCTCCTCCAGGTTCTCCGCCCAGGTCGCTCCTCCTGTTGTTCTCCTCCAGGTTCTCCGGCCATGTAGCTCCTCCTGTCGTTCTCTTCCAGGTGCTCCGGCCATATAGCTCCTCCTGTCGTTCTCCTCCAGGTTCTCCGGCCATATCGCTCCTCCTGTCGTTCTCTTCCAGGTTCTCCTCCAAGTTCTTCTCCCAGGTGGTCCCTCCTGTTGTTCTCCTCCAGGTTCTCCGGACATATAGCTCCTCCTGTCGTTCTTCTTCAGGTTCTCCTCCAAGTTCTTCACCCAGGTGGTCACTGCTGTCGTTCTCCTCCAAGTTCTCCGCCCAGGTCGCTCCTCCTGTCGTTCTCCTCCAGGTTCTCTTCCAAGTTCTGTGCCAGGATCATCCCTCCTGTCGTTCTCCTCCAGGTTCTCCGCCCAGGTCGCTCCTCCTGTTGTTCTCCTCCAGGTTCTCCGGCCATGTAGCTCCTCCTGTCGTTCTCTTCCATGTTCTCCGGCCATATAGCTCCTCCTGTCGTTCTTCTCCAGGTTCTCCTCCAAGTTCTTCACCCAGGTGGTCCCTGCTGTCGTTCTCCTCCAGGTTGTCCGCCCAGGTCGCTCCTCCTGTCGTTCTCCTCTAGGTTCTCCGGACATATAGCTCCTCCTGTCGTTCTTCTCCAGGTTCTCCTCCAAGTTCTTCATCCAAGTGGTCCCTGCTGTCGTTCTCCTCCAGGTTCTCCGCCCAGGTCGCTCCTCCTGTTGTTCTCCTCCAGGTTCTCCGGCCATGTAGCTCCTCCTGTCGTTCTCTTCCAGGTTCTCCGGCCATATAGCTCCTCCTGTCGTTCTCCTCCAGGTTCTCCGGCCATATAGCTCCTCCTGTCGTTCTCTTCCAGGTTCTCCGGACATATAGCTCCTCCTGTCGTTCTTCTCCAGGTTCTCCTCCAAGTTCTTCACCCAGGTGGTCCCTGCTGTCGTTCTCCTCCAGGTTCTCCGCCCAGGTCGCTCCTCCTGTTGTTCTCCTCCAGGTTCTCCGGCCATGTAGCTCCTCCTGTCGTTCTATTACAGGTTCTCCGGCCATATAGCTCCTCCTGTCATTCTTCTCCAGGTTCTCCTCCAAGTTCTTCTCCCAGGTGGTCCCTGCTGTCGTTCTCCTCCAGGTTCTCCGCCGAGGTCGCTCCTCCTGTCGTTCTCCTCCAGGTTCTCCGGCCATGTAGCTCCTCCTGTCGTTCTCTTCCAGGTTCTCCGGCCATATAGCTCCTCCTGTCGTTCTTCTCCAGGTTCTCCTCCAAGTTCTTCTCCCAGGTGGTCCCTGCTGTCGTTCTCCTCCAGGTTCTCCGGCCATGTAGCTCCTCCTGTCGTTCTCTTCCAGGTTCTCCGGCCATATACCTCCTCCTGTCGTTCTCCTCCAGGTTCTCCGGACATATAGCTCCTCCTGTCGTTCTTCTCCAGGTTCTCCTCCAAGTTCTTCACCCAGGTGGTCCCTGCTGTCGTTCTCCTCCAGGTTCTCCGCCCAGGTCGCTCCTCCTGTTGTTCTCCTCCAGGTTCTCCGGCCATGTAGCTCCTCCTGTCGTTCTATTACAGGTTCTCCAGCCATATAGCTCCTCCTGTCATTCTTCTTCAGGTTCTCCTCCAAGTTCTTCTCCCAGGTGGTCCCTGCTGTCGTTCTCCTCCAGGTTCTCCGCCCAGGTCGCTCCTCCTGTCGTTCTCCTCCAGGTTCTCCGGACATATAGCTCCTCCTGTCGTTCTTCTTCAGGTTCTCCTCCAAGTTCTTCACCCAGGTGGTCACTGCTGTTGTTCTCCTCCAGGTTCTCCGCCCAGGTCGCTCCTCCTGTCGTTCTCCTCCAGGTTCTCCGGACATATAGCTCCTCCTGTCGTTCTTCTTCAGGTTCTCCTCCAAGTTCTTCTCCCAGGTGGTCCCTGCTGTCGTTCTCCTCCAGGTTCTCCGCCCAGGTCGCTCCTCCTGTTGTTCTCCTCCAGGTTCTCCGGCCATGTAGCTCCTCCTGTCGTTCTCTTCCAGGTTCTCCGGCCATATAGCTCCTCCTGTCGTTCTCCTCCAGGTTCTCCGGCCATATAGCTCCTCCTGTCGTTCTCTTCCAGGTTCTCCGGACATATAGCTCCTCCTGTCGTTCTTCTCCAGGTTCTCCTCCAAGTTCTTCACCCAGGTGGTCCCTGCTGTCGTTCTCCTCCAGGTTCTCCGCCCAGGTCGCTCCTCCTGTTGTTCTCCTCCAGGTTCTCCGGCCATGTAGCTCCTCCTGTCGTTCTCTTCCAGGTTCTCCGGCCATATAGCTCCTCCTGTCATTCTCCTCCAGGTTCTCTGGCCATATAGCTCCTCCTGTCGTTCTTCTCCAGGTTCTCCTCCAAGTTCTGTGCCCGGATCATCCCTCCTGTCGTTCTCCTCAAGGTTCTCCGCCCAGGTTGCTCCTCCTGTTGTTCTCCTCCAGGTTCTCCAGCTATGTAGGTCCTCCTGTCGTTCTCCTCCAGGTTCTCCGGCCATATCGCTCCTCCTGTCGTTCTCCTCCAGGTTCTCCGGCCATATAGCTCCTGCTGTCGTTCTTCTCCAGGTTCTCCTCCAAGTTCTTCACCCAGGTGGTCCCTGCTGTCGTTCTCCTCCAGGTTCTCCGCCCAGGTCGCTCCTCCTGTCGTTCTCCTCTAGGTTCTCCGGACATATAGCTCCTCCTGTCGTTCTTCTCCAGGTTCTCCTCCAAGTTCTTCATCCAAGTGGTCCCTGCTGTCATTCTCCTCCAGGTTCTCCGGCCATGTAGCTCCTCCTGTCGTTCTCTTCCAGGTTCTCCGGCCATATAGCTCCTCCTGTCGTTCTTCTCCAGGTTCTCCTCCAAGTTCTTCGCCCAGGTGGTCCCTCCTGTCGTTCTCCTCCAGGTTCTCCGCCCAGGTCGCTCCTCCTGTCGTTCTCCTCCAGGTTCTCCTCCAAGTTCTGTGCCCGGATCATCCCTCCTGTCGTTCTCCTCAAGGTTCTCCGCCCAGGTCGCTCCTCCTGTTGTTCTCCTCCAGGTTCTCTGGCCATATCGCTCCTCCTGTCGTTCTTCTCCAGGTTCTCCTCCAAGTTCTTCACCCAGGTGGTCCCTGCTGTCGTTCTCCTCCAGGTTCTCCGGCCATGTAGCTCCTCCTGTCGTTCTCTTCCAGGTTCTCCGGCCATATAGCTCCTCCTGTCGTTCTTCTCCAGGTTCTCCTCCAAGTTCTTCTCCCAGGTGGTCCCTGCTGTCGTTCTCCTCCAGGTTCTCCGCCCAGGTCGCTCCTCCTGTCGTTCTCCTCCAGGTTCTCCGGACATATAGCTCCTCCTGTCATTCTTCTTCAGGTTCTCCTCCAAGTTCTTCACCCAGGTGGTCCCTGCTGTCGTTCTCCTCCAGGTTCTCCGCGCAGGTCGCTCCTCCTGTCGTTCTCCTCCAGGTTCTTCTCCAAGTTCTGTGCCCGGATCATCCCTCCTGTCGTTCTCCTCAAGGTTCTCCGCCCAGGTGGCTCCTCCTGTTGTTCTCCTCCAGGTTCTCCAGCTATGTAGCTCCTGCTGTCGTTCTCCTCCAGGTTCTCCCGCCATATCGCTCCTCCTGTCGTTCTTCTCCAGGTTCTCCTCCAAGTTCTTCACCCAGGTGGTCCCTGCTGTCGTTCTCCTCCAGGTTCTCCTCCCAGGTCGCTCCTCCTGTTGTTCTCCTCCAGGTTCTCCGGCCATGTAGCTCCTCCTGTCGTTCTCTTCCAGGTTCTCCGGCCATATAGCTCCTCCTGTCGTTCTTCTCCAGGTTCTCCTCCAAGTTCTTCTCCCAGGTGGTCCCTGCTGTCGTTCTCCTCCAGGTTCTCCGCCCAGGTGGCTCCTCCTGTCGTTCTCCTCCAGGTTCTCCGGACATATCGCTCCTCCTGTCGTTCTTCTCCAGGTTCTCCTCCAAGTTCTTCACCCGGGTGGTCCCTGCGTTCGTTCTCCTCCAGGTTCTCCGCCCAGGTCGCTCCTCCTGTTGTTCTCCTCCAGGTTCTCCGGCCATGTAGCTCCTCCTGTCCTTCTCTTCCAGGTTCTCCGGCCATATAGCTCCTCCTGTCGTTCTTCTCCACGTTCTCCTCCAAGTTCTTCACCCAGGTGGTCCCTGCTGTCGTTCTCCTCCAGGTTCTCCGCCCAGGTCGCTCCTCCTGTCGTTCTCCTCCAGGTTCTCCGGACATATAGCTCCTCCTGTCGTTCTTCTTCAGATTCTCCTTCAAGTTCTTCACCCAGGTGGTCCCTGCTGTCGTTCTCCTCCAGGTTCTCCAGCTATGTAGCTCCTCCTGTCGTTCTCCTCCAGGTTCTCCGCCCAGGTCGCTCCTCCTGTTGTTCTCCTCCAGGTTCTCCGGCCATGTAGCTCCTCCTGTCGTTCTCTTCCAGGTTCTCCGGCCATATAGCTCCTCCTGTCGTTCTTCTCCAGGTTCTCCTCCAAGTTCTTCACCCAGGTGGTCCCTGCTGTTGTTCTCCTCCAGGTTCTCCGCCCAGGTCGCTCCTCCTGTCGTTCTCCTCCAGGTTCTCCGGCCATGTAGCTCCTCCTGTCGTTCTCCTCCAGGTTCTCCGGACATATAGCTCCTCCTGTCGTTCTTCTCCAGGTTCTCCTCCAAGTTCTTCACCCAGGTGGTCCCTGCTGTCGTTCTCCTCCAGGTTCTCCGCCCAGGTCGCTCCTCCTGTTGTTCTCCTCCAGGTTCTCCGGCCATGTAGCTCCTCCTGTTGTTCTCTTCCAGGTTCTCCGGCCATATAGCTCCTCCTGTCGTTCTTCTCCAGGTTCTCCTCCAAGTTCTTCTCCCAGGTGGTCCCTGCTGTCGTTCTCCTCCACGTTCTCCGCCCAGGTCGCTCCTCCTGTCGTTCTCCTCCAGGTTCTCCGGCCATGTAGCTCCTCCTGTCGTTCTCCTCCAGGTTCTCCTCCAAGTTCTGTGCCCGGATCATCCCTCCTGTCGTTCTCCTCAAGGTTCTCCGCCCAGGTTGCTCCTCCGTTTATTCTCCTCCAGGTTCTCCAGCTATGTAGCTCCTCCTGTTGTTCTCCTCCAGGTTCTCCGGCCATATCGCTCCTCCTGTCGTTCTTCTCAAGGTTCTCCTCCAAGTTCTTCACCCAGGTGGTCCCTGCTGTCGTTCTCCTCCAGGTTCTCCGCCCAGGTCGCTCCTCCTGTTGTTCTCCTCCAGGTTCTCCGGCCATGTAGCTCCTCCTGTCATTCTCTTCCAGGTTCTCCGGCCATATAGCTCCTCCTGTCGTTCTTCTCCAGGTTCTCCTCCAAGTTCTTCTCCCAGGTGGTCCCTGCTGTCGTTCTCCTCCAGGTTCTCCGCCCAGGTCGCTCCTCCTGTTGTTCTCCTCCAGGTTCTCCGGCCATGTAGCTCCTCCTGTCGTTCTCTTCCAGGTTCTCCTCCAAGTTCTTCTCCCAGGTGGTCCCTCCTGTTGTTCTCCTCCAGGTTCTCCGGCCATATAGCTCCTCCTGTCGTTCTTCTCCAGGTTCTCCTCCAAGTTCTTCTCCCAGGTGGTCCCTGCTGTCGTTCTCCTCCAGGTTCTCCTCCCAGGTCGCTCCTCCTGTTGTTCTCCTCCAGGTTCTCCGGCCATGTAGCTCCTCCTGTCGTTCTCTTCCAGGTTCTCCGGCCATATAGCTCCTCCTGTCGTTCTTCTCCAGGTTCTCCTCCAAGTTCTTCTCCCAGGTGGTCCCTCCTGTTGTTCTCCTCCAGGTTCTCCGCCCATGTAGCTCCTCCTGTCGTTCTCCTCCAGGTTCTCCGGCCATGTAGCTCCTCCTGTCGTTCTTCTCCAGGTTCTCCTCCAAGTTCTTCGCCCAGGTGGTCCCTCCTGTCGTTCTCCTCCAGGTTCTCCGCCCAGGTCGCTCCTCCTGTCGTTCTCCTCCAGGTTCTCCTCCAAGTTCTGTGCCCGGATCGTCCCTCCTGTCGTTCTCCTCCAGGTTCTCCTCCAAGTTCTGTGCCCGGATCATCCCTCCTGTCGTTCTCCTCAAGGTTCTCCGCCCAGGTCGCTCCTCCTGTTGTTCTCCTCCAGGTTCTCCGGCCAGGTAGCTCCTCCTGTCGTTCTTCTCCAGGTTCTCCTCCAAGTTCTTCGCCCAGGTGGCCCCTCCTGTCGTTCTCCTCCAAGTTCTTCGCCCAGGTTGCCCCTCCTGTCGTTCTCCTCCAGGTTCTCCGCCCAGGTCGCTCCTCCTGTCGTTCTCCTCCAGGTTCTCCGGCCATGTAGCTCCTCCTGTTGTTCTCCTCCAGGTTCTCCGGCCATGTAGCTCCTCCTGTCGTTCTTCTCCAGGTTCTCCTCCAAGTTCTTCGCCCAGGTGGCCCCTCCTGTCGTTCTCCTCCAGGTTCTCCGCCCAGGTCGCTCCTCCTGTCGTTCTCCTCCAGGTTCTCCGCCCAGGTAGCTCCTCCTGTCGTTCTCCTCCAGGTTCTCCTCCAAGTTCTGTGCCCGGATCATCCCTCCTGTCGTTCTCCTCAAGGTTCTCCGCCCAGGTTGCTCCTCCTGTTGTTCTCCTCCAGGTTCTCCGGCCATGTAGCTCCTCCTGTCGTTCTCCTCCAGGTTCTCCGGCCATGTCGCTCCTCCTGTCGTTCTTCTCCAGGTTCTCCTCCAAGTTCTTCACCCAGGTGGTCCCTCCTGTCGTTCTCCTCCAGGTTCTCCGCCCAGGTCGCTCCTCCTGTTGTTCTCCTCCAGGTTCTCCGGCCATGTAGCTCCTCCTGTCGTTCTCTTCCAGGTTCTCCGGCCATATAGCTCCTCCTGTCGTTCTTCTCCAGGTTCTCCTCCAAGTTCTTCTCCCAGGTGGTCCCTGCTGTCGTTCTCCTCCAGGTTCTCCGCCCAGGTCGCTCCTCCTGTTGTTCTCCTCCAGGTTCTCCGGCCATGTAGCTCCTCCTGTCGTTCTCTTCCAGGTTCTCCTCCAAGTTCTTCTCCCAGGTGGTCCCTCCTGTTGTTCTCCTCCAGGTTCTCCCGCCATATAGCTCCTCCTGTCGTTCTTCTCCAGGTTCTCCTCCAAGTTCTTCTCCCAGGTGGTCCCTGCTGTCGTTCTCCTCCAGGTTCTCCTCCCAGGTCGCTCCTCCTGTTGTTCTCCTCCAGGTTCTCCGGCCATGTAGCTCCTCCTGTCGTTCTCTTCCAGGTTCTCCCGCCATATAGCTCCTCCTGTCGTTCTTCTCCAGGTTCTCCTCCAAGTTCTTCTCCCAGGTGGTCCCTCCTGTTGTTCTCCTCCAGGTTCTCCGGCCATGTAGCTCCTCCTGTCGTTCTCCTCCAGGTTCTCCGGCCATGTAGCTCCTCCTGTCGTTCTTCTCCAGGTTCTCCTCCAAGTTCTTCGCCCAGGTGGTCCCTCCTGTCGTTCTCCTCCAGGTTCTCCGCCCAGGTCGCTCCTCCTGTCGTTCTCCTCCAGGTTCTCCTCCAAGTTCTGTGCCCGGATCGTCCCTCCTGTCGTTCTCCTCCAGGTTCTCCTCCAAGTTCTGTGCCCGGATCATCCCTCCTGTCGTTCTCCTCAAGGTTCTCCGCCCAGGTCGCTCCTCCTGTTGTTCTCCTCCAGGTTCTCCGGCCAGGTAGCTCCTCCTGTCGTTCTTCTCCAGGTTCTCCTCCAAGTTCTTCGCCCAGGTGGCCCCTCCTGTCGTTCTCCTCCAGGTTCTCCGCCCAGGTCGCTCCTCCTGTCGTTCTCCTCCAGGTTCTCCTCCAAGTTCTGTGCCCGGATCATCCCTCCTGTCGTTCTCCTCAAGGTTCTCCGCCCAGGTCGCTCCTCCTGTTGTTCTCCTCCAGGTTCTCCAGCCATGTAGCTCCTCCTGTCGTTCTCCTCCAGGTTCTCCGCCCAGATCGCTCCTCCTGTTGTTCTCCTCCAGGTTCTCCGGCCATGTAGCTCCTCCTGTCGTTCTTCTCCAGGTTCTCCTCCAAGTTCTTCGCCCAGGTGGCCCCTCCTGTCGTTCTCCTCCAGGTTCTCCGCCCAGGTCGCTCCTCCTGTTGTTCTCCTCCAGGTTCTCCGGCCATGTAGCTCCTCCTGTCGTTCTATTACAGGTTCTCCGGCCATGTAGCTCCTCCTGTCATTCTTCTCCAGGTTCTCCTCCAAGTTCTTCTCCCAGGTGGTCCCTGCTGTCGTTCTCCTCCAGGTTCTCCGCCCAGGTCGCTCCTCCTGTCGTTCTCCTCCAGGTTCTCCGGCCATGTAGCTCCTCCTGTCGTTCTCTTCCAGGTTCTCCGGCCATATAGCTCCTCCTGTCGTTCTTCTCCAGGTTCTCCTCCAAGTTCTTCTCCCAGGTGGTCCCTGCTGTCGTTCTCCTCCAGGTTCTCCGGCCATGTAGCTCCTCCTGTCGTTCTCTTCCAGGTTCTCCGGCCATATAGCTCCTCCTGTCGTTCTCCTCCAGGTTCTCCGCCCAGGTCGCTCCTCCTGTCGTTCTCCTCCAGGTTCTCCTCCAAGTTCTGTGCCCGGATCATCCCTCCTGTCGTTCTCCTCAAGGTTCTCCGCCCAGGTCGCTCCTCCTGTTGTTCTCCTCCAGGTTCTCCGGCCATGTAGCTCCTCCTGTCGTTCTCCTCCAGGTTCTCCGGCCATGTAGCTCCTCCTGTCGTTCTCTTCCAGGTTCTCCGGCCATATAGCTCCTCCTGTCGTTCTCTTCCAGGTTCTCCGCCCAGGTCGCTCCTCCTGTCGTTCTCCTCCAGGTTCTCCGGACATATAGCTCCTCCTGTCGTTCTTCTTCAGGTTCTCCTCCAAGTTCTTCACCCAGGTGGTCACTGCTGTCGTTCTCCTCCAGGTTCTCCGCCCAGGTCGCTCCTCCTGTTGTTCTCCTCCAGGTTCTCCGGCCATGTAGCTCCTCCTGTCGTTCTCTTCCAGGTTCTCCGGCCATATAGCTCCTCCTGTCGTTCTCCTCCAGGTTCTCCGGCCATATAGCTCCTCCTGTCGTTCTCTTCCAGGTTCTCCGGACATATAGCTCCTCCTGTCGTTCTTCTCCAGGTTCTCCTCCAAGTTCTTCACCCAGGTGGTCCCTGCTGTCGTTCTCCTCCAGGTTCTCCACCCAGGTCGCTCCTCCTGTTGTTCTCCTCCAGGTTCTCCGGCCATGTAGCTCCTCCTGTCGTTCTCTTCCAGGTTCTCCGGCCATGTAGCTCCTCCTGTCGTTCTTCTCCAGGTTCTCCTCCAAGTTCTTCGCCCAGGTGGCCCCTCCTGTCGTTCTCCTCCAGGTTCTCCGCCCAGGTTGCTCCTCCTGTCGTTCTCCTCCAGGTTCTCCGCCCATGTGGCTCCTCCTGTCGTTCTCCTCCAGGTTCTCCGCCCATGTAGCTCCTCCTGTCGTTCTTCTCCACGTTCTCCTCCAAGTTCTTCACCCAGGTGGCCTCTCCTGTCGTTCTCCTCAAGGTACTCCGCCCAGGTCGCTCCTCCTGTCGTTCTTCTCCAGGTTCTCCGCCCAGTTCGCTCCTCCTGTCGTTCTCCTCCAGGTTCTCCTCCAAGTTCTGTGCCCAGGTGGTCCCTCCTGTCGTTCTCCTCCAGGTTCTCCAGCCATGTAGCTCCTCCTGTCGTTCTCCTCCAGGTTCTCCGCCCAGGTCGCTCCTCCTGTTGTTCTCCTCCAGGTTCTCCGGCCATGTAGCTCCTCCTGTCGTTCTCTTCCAGGTTCTCCGGCCATATAGCTCCTCCTGTCGTTCTCCTCCAGGTTCTCCGGCCATATAGCTCCTCCTGTCGTTCTCTTCCAGGTTCTCCGGCCATATAGCTCCTCCTGTCGTTCTTCTCCAGGTTCTCCTCCAAGTTCTTCTCCCAGGTGGTCCCTGCTGTCGTTCTCCTCCAGGTTCTCCGCCCAGGTCGCTCCTCCTGTCGTTCTCCTCTAGGTTCTCCGGACATATAGCTCCTCCTGTCGTTCTTCTCCAGGTTCTCCTCCAAGTTCTTCTCCCAGGTGGTCCCTGCTGTCGTTCTCCTCCAGGTTCTCCGCCCAGGTCGCTCCTCCTGTTGTTCTCCTCCAGGTTCTCCGGCCATGTAGCTCCTCCTGTCGTTCTCTTCCAGGTTCTCCGGCCATATAGCTCCTCCTGTCGTTCTCCTCCAGGTTCTCCGGCCATATCGCTCCTCCTGTCGTTCTCTTCCAGGTTCTCCGGACATATAGCTCCTCCTGTCGTTCTTCTCCAGGTTCTCCTCCAAGTTCTTCACCCAGGTGGTCCCTGCTGTCGTTCTCCTCCAGGTTCTCCGCCCAGGTCGCTCCTCCTGTCGTTCTCCTCCAGGTTCTCCTCCAAGTTCTGTGCCAGGATCATCCCTCCTGTCGTTCTCCTCAAGGTTCTCCGCCCAGGTCGCTCCTCCTGTTGTTCTCCTCCAGGTTCTCCGGCCATGTATCTCCTCCTGTCGTTCTATTACAGGTTCTCCGGCCATATAGCTCCTCCTGTCGTTCTCTTCCAGGTTCTCCGGCCATATAGCTCCTCCTGTCGTTCTCCTCCAGGTTCTCCGGACATATAGGTCCTCCTGTCGTTCTTCTCCAGGTTCTCCTCCAAGTTCTTCTCCCAGGTGGTCCCTGCTGTCGTTCTCCTCCAGGTTCTCCGGCCATGTAGCTCCTCCTGTCGTTCTATTACAGGTTCTCCGGCCATATAGCTCCTCCTGTCATTCTTCTCCAGGTTCTCCTCCAAGTTCTTCTCCCAGGTGGTCCCTGCTGTCGTTCTCCTCCAGGTTTTCCGCCCAGGTCGCTCCTCCTGTCGTTCTCCTCCAGGTTCTCCGGCCATGTAGCTCCTCCTGTCATTCTCTTCCAGGTTCTCCGGCCATATAGCTCCTCCTGTCGTTCTTCTCCAGGTTCTCCTCCAAGTTCTTCTCCCAGGTGGTCCCTGCTGTCGTTCTCCTCCAGGTTCTCCGGCCATGTAGCTCCTCCTGTCGTTCTCCTCCAAGTTCTCCGGCCATATAGCTCCTCCTGTCGTTCTCCTCCAGGTTCTCCGGACATATCGCTCCTCCTGTCGTTCTTCTCCAGGTTCTCCTCCAAGTTCTTCACCCAGGTGGTCCCTGCTGTCGTTCTCCTCCAGCTTCTCCGCCCAGGTCGCTCCTCCTGTTGTTCTCCTCCAGGTTCTCCGGCCATGTAGCTCCTCCTGTCGTTCTATTACAGGTTCTCCGGCCATATAGCTCCTCCTGTCATTCTTCTTCAGGTTCTCCTCCAAGTTCTTCTCCCAGGTGGTCCCTGCTGTCGTTCTCCTCCAGGTTCTCCGCCCAGGTCGCTCCTCCTGTCGTTGTCCTCCAGGTTCTCCGGACATATAGCTCCTCCTGTCGTTCTTCTTCAGGTTCTCCTCCAAGTTCTTCACCCAGGTGGTCACTGCTGTCGTTCTCCTCCAGGTTCTCCGCCCAGGTCGCTCCTCCTGTCGTTCTCCTCCAGGTTCTCCTCCAAGTTCTGTGCCAGGATCATCCCTCCTGTCGTTCTCCTCAAGGTTCTCCGCCCAGGTCGCTCCTCCTGTTGTTCTCCTCCAGGTTCTCCGGCCATGTAGCTCCTCCTGTCGTTCTCTTCCAGGTTCTCCGGCCATATAGCTCCTCCTGTCGTTCTTCTCCAGGTTCTCCGGACATATAGCTCCTCCTGTCGTTCTTCTTCAGGTTCTCCTCCAAGTTCTTCTCCCAGGTGGTCCCTGCTGTCGTTCTCCTCCAGGTTCTCCGCACAGGTCGCTCCTCCTGTTGTTCTCCTCCAGGTTCTCCGGCCATGTAGCTCCTCCTGTCGATCTCTTCCAGGTTCTCCGGCCATATAGCTCCTCCTGTCATTCTCCTCCAGGTTCTCCGGACATATAGCTCCTCCTGTCGTTCTTCTTCAGGTTCTCCTCCAAGTTCTTCTCCCAGGTGGTCCCTGCTGTCGTTCTCCTCCAGGTTCTCCGCCCAGGTCGCTCCTCCTGTTGTTCTCCTCCAGGTTCTCCGGCCATGTAGCTCCTCCTGTCGTTCTCTTCCAGGTGCTCCGGCCATATAGCTCCTCCTGTCGTTCTCCTCCAGGTTCTCCGGCCATATCGCTCCTCCTGTCGTTCTCTTCCAGGTTCTCCTCCAAGTTCTTCTCCCAGGTGGTCCCTCCTGTTGTTCTCCTCCAGGTTCTCCGGACATATAGCTCCTCCTGTCGTTCTTCTTCAGGTTCTCCTCCAAGTTCTTCACCCAGGTGGTCACTGCTGTCGTTCTCCTCCAAGTTCTCCGCCCAGGTCGCTCCTCCTGTCGTTCTCCTCCAGGTTCTCTTCCAAGTTCTGTGCCAGGATCATCCCTCCTGTCGTTCTCCTCCAGGTTCTCCGCCCAGGTCGCTCCTCCTGTTGTTCTCCTCCAGGTTCTCCGGCCATGTAGCTCCTCCTGTCGTTCTCTTCCATGTTCTCCGGCCATATAGCTCCTCCTGTCGTTCTTCTCCAGGTTCTCCTCCAAGTTCTTCACCCAGGTGGTCCCTGCTGTCGTTCTCCTCCAGGTTGTCCGCCCAGGTCGCTCCTCCTGTCGTTCTCCTCTAGGTTCTCCGGACATATAGCTCCTCCTGTCGTTCTTCTCCAGGTTCTCCTCCAAGTTCTTCATCCAAGTGGTCCCTGCTGTCGTTCTCCTCCAGGTTCTCCGCCCAGGTCGCTCCTCCTGTTGTTCTCCTCCAGGTTCTCCGGCCATGTAGCTCCTCCTGTCGTTCTCTTCCAGGTTCTCCGGCCATATAGCTCCTCCTGTCGTTCTCCTCCAGGTTCTCCGGCCATATAGCTCCTCCTGTCGTTCTCTTCCAGGTTCTCCGGACATATAGCTCCTCCTGTCGTTCTTCTCCAGGTTCTCCTCCAAGTTCTTCACCCAGGTGGTCCCTGCTGTCGTTCTCCTCCAGGTTCTCCGCCCAGGTCGCTCCTCCTGTTGTTCTCCTCCAGGTTCTCCGGCCATGTAGCTCCTCCTGTCGTTCTATTACAGGTTCTCCGGCCATATAGCTCCTCCTGTCATTCTTCTCCAGGTTCTCCTCCAAGTTCTTCTCCCAGGTGGTCCCTGCTGTCGTTCTCCTCCAGGTTCTCCGCCGAGGTCGCTCCTCCTGTCGTTCTCCTCCAGGTTCTCCGGCCATGTAGCTCCTCCTGTCGTTCTCTTCCAGGTTCTCCGGCCATATAGCTCCTCCTGTCGTTCTTCTCCAGGTTCTCCTCCAAGTTCTTCTCCCAGGTGGTCCCTGCTGTCGTTCTCCTCCAGGTTCTCCGGCCATGTAGCTCCTCCTGTCGTTCTCTTCCAGGTTCTCCGGCCATATACCTCCTCCTGTCGTTCTCCTCCAGGTTCTCCGGACATATAGCTCCTCCTGTCGTTCTTCTCCAGGTTCTCCTCCAAGTTCTTCACCCAGGTGGTCCCTGCTGTCGTTCTCCTCCAGGTTCTCCGCCCAGGTCGCTCCTCCTGTTGTTCTCCTCCAGGTTCTCCGGCCATGTAGCTCCTCCTGTCGTTCTATTACAGGTTCTCCAGCCATATAGCTCCTCCTGTCATTCTTCTTCAGGTTCTCCTCCAAGTTCTTCTCCCAGGTGGTCCCTGCTGTCGTTCTCCTCCAGGTTCTCCGCCCAGGTCGCTCCTCCTGTCGTTCTCCTCCAGGTTCTCCGGACATATAGCTCCTCCTGTCGTTCTTCTTCAGGTTCTCCTCCAAGTTCTTCACCCAGGTGGTCACTGCTGTTGTTCTCCTCCAGGTTCTCCGCCCAGGTCGCTCCTCCTGTCGTTCTCCTCCAGGTTCTCCGGACATATAGCTCCTCCTGTCGTTCTTCTTCAGGTTCTCCTCCAAGTTCTTCTCCCAGGTGGTCCCTGCTGTCGTTCTCCTCCAGGTTCTCCGCCCAGGTCGCTCCTCCTGTTGTTCTCCTCCAGGTTCTCCGGCCATGTAGCTCCTCCTGTCGTTCTCTTCCAGGTTCTCCGGCCATATAGCTCCTCCTGTCGTTCTCCTCCAGGTTCTCCGGCCATATAGCTCCTCCTGTCGTTCTCTTCCAGGTTCTCCGGACATATAGCTCCTCCTGTCGTTCTTCTCCAGGTTCTCCTCCAAGTTCTTCACCCAGGTGGTCCCTGCTGTCGTTCTCCTCCAGGTTCTCCGCCCAGGTCGCTCCTCCTGTTGTTCTCCTCCAGGTTCTCCGGCCATGTAGCTCCTCCTGTCGTTCTCTTCCAGGTTCTCCGGCCATATAGCTCCTCCTGTCATTCTCCTCCAGGTTCTCTGGCCATATAGCTCCTCCTGTCGTTCTTCTCCAGGTTCTCCTCCAAGTTCTGTGCCCGGATCATCCCTCCTGTCGTTCTCCTCAAGGTTCTCCGCCCAGGTTGCTCCTCCTGTTGTTCTCCTCCAGGTTCTCCAGCTATGTAGGTCCTCCTGTCGTTCTCCTCCAGGTTCTCCGGCCATATCGCTCCTCCTGTCGTTCTCCTCCAGGTTCTCCGGCCATGTAGCTCCTCCTGTCGTTCTTCTCCAGGTTCTCCTCCAAGTTCTTCGCCCAGGTGGTCCCTCCTGTCGTTCTCCTCCAGGTTCTCCGCCCAGGTCGCTCCTCCTGTCGTTCTCCTCCAGGTTCTCCGGCCATGTAGCTCCTCCTGTCGTTCTTCTCCAGGTTCTCCTCCAAGTTCTTCACCCAGGTGGCCCCTCCTGTCGTTCTCCTCCAGGTTCTCCGCCCATGTAGCTCCTCCTGTCGTTCTCCTCCAGGTTCTCCGGCCATCTAGCTCCTCCTGTCGTTCTTCTCCAGGTTCTCCTCCAAGTTCTTCACCCAGGTGGCCTCTCCTGTCGTTCTCCTCCAGGTTCTCCGCCCAGGTCGCTCCTCCTGTCGTTCTCCTCCAGGTTCTCCTCCAAGTTCTGTGCCCGGATCATCCCTCCTGTCGTTCTCCTCAAGGTTCTCCGCCCAGGTCGCTCCTCCTGTTGTTCTCCTCCAGGTTCTCTGGCCATGTAGCTCCTCCTGTCGTTCTCCTCCAGGTTCTCCTCCAAGTTCTGTGCCCGGATCGTCCCTCCTGTCGTTCTCCTCCAGGTTCTCCGCCCATGTAGCTCCTCCTGTCGTTCTCCTCCAGGTTCTCCGGCCATCTAGCTCCTCCTGTCGTTCTTCTCCAGGTTCTCCTCCAAGTTCTTCTCCCAGGTGGCCCCTCCTGTCGTTCTCCTCCAGGTTCTCCGCCCAGGTCGCTCCTCCTGTCGTTCTCCTCCAGGTTCTCCGGACATATAGCTCCTCCTGTCGTTCTTCTTCAGGTTCTCCTCCAAGTTCTTCACCCAGGTGGTCCCTGCTGTCGTTCTCCTCCAGGTTCTCCGCGCAGGTCGCTCCTCCTGTCGTTCTCCTCCAGGTTCTCCTCCAAGTTCTGTGCCCGGATCATCCCTCCTGTCGTTCTCCTCAAGGTTCTCCGCCCAGGTTGCTCCTCCTGTTGTTCTCCTCTAGGTTCTCCGGCTATGTAGCTCCTGCTGTCGTTCTCCTCCAGGTTCTCCCGCCATATCGCTCCTCCTGTCGTTCTTCTCCAGGTTCTCCTCCAAGTTCTTCACCCAGGTGGTCCCTGCTGTCGTTCTCCTCCAGGTTCTCCGCCCAGGTCGCTCCTCCTGTTGTTCTCCTCCAGGTTCTCCGGCCATGTAGCTCCTCCTGTCGTTCTCTTCCAGGTTCTCCGGCCATATAGCTCCTCCTGTCGTTCTTCTCCAGGTTCTCCTCCAAGTTCTTCTCCCAGGTGGTCCCTGCTGTCGTTCTCCTCCAGGTTCTCCGCCCAGGTGGCTCCTCCTGTCGTTCTCCTCCAGGTTCTCCGGACATATCGCTCCTCCTGTCGTTCTTCTCCAGGTTCTCCTCCAAGTTCTTCACCCGGGTGGTCCCTGCGTTCGTTCTCCTCCAGGTTCTCCGCCCAGGTCGCTCCTCCTGTTGTTCTCCTCCAGGTTCTCCGGCCATGTAGCTCCTCCTGTCCTTCTCTTCCAGGTTCTCCGGCCATATAGCTCCTCCTGTCGTTCTTCTCCACGTTCTCCTCCAAGTTCTTCACCCAGGTGGTCCCTGCTGTCGTTCTCCTCCAGGTTCTCCGCCCAGGTCGCTCCTCCTGTCGTTCTCCTCCAGGTTCTCCGGACATATAGCTCCTCCTGTCGTTCTTCTTCAGATTCTCCTTCAAGTTCTTCACCCAGGTGGTCCCTGCTGTCGTTCTCCTCCAGGTTCTCCAGCTATGTAGCTCCTCCTGTCGTTCTCCTCCAGGTTCTCCGCCCAGGTCGCTCCTCCTGTTGTTCTCCTCCAGGTTCTCCGGCCATGTAGCTCCTCCTGTCGTTCTCTTCCAGGTTCTCCGGCCATATAGCTCCTCCTGTCGTTCTTCTCCAGGTTCTCCTCCAAGTTCTTCACCCAGGTGGTCCCTGCTGTTGTTCTCCTCCAGGTTCTCCGCCCAGGTCGCTCCTCCTGTCGTTCTCCTCCAGGTTCTCCGGCCATGTAGCTCCTCCTGTCGTTCTCCTCCAGGTTCTCCGGACATATAGCTCCTCCTGTCGTTCTTCTCCAGGTTCTCCTCCAAGTTCTTCACCCAGGTGGTCCCTGCTGTCGTTCTCCTCCAGGTTCTCCGCCCAGGTCGCTCCTCCTGTTGTTCTCCTCCAGGTTCTCCGGCCATGTAGCTCCTCCTGTTGTTCTCTTCCAGGTTCTCCGGCCATATAGCTCCTCCTGTCGTTCTTCTCCAGGTTCTCCTCCAAGTTCTTCTCCCAGGTGGTCCCTGCTGTCGTTCTCCTCCACGTTCTCCGCCCAGGTCGCTCCTCCTGTCGTTCTCCTCCAGGTTCTCCGGCCATGTAGCTCCTCCTGTCGTTCTCCTCCAGGTTCTCCTCCAAGTTCTGTGCCCGGATCATCCCTCCTGTCGTTCTCCTCAAGGTTCTCCGCCCAGGTTGCTCCTCCGTTTATTCTCCTCCAGGTTCTCCAGCTATGTAGCTCCTCCTGTTGTTCTCCTCCAGGTTCTCCGGCCATATCGCTCCTCCTGTCGTTCTTCTCAAGGTTCTCCTCCAAGTTCTTCACCCAGGTGGTCCCTGCTGTCGTTCTCCTCCAGGTTCTCCGCCCAGGTCGCTCCTCCTGTTGTTCTCCTCCAGGTTCTCCGGCCATGTAGCTCCTCCTGTCATTCTCTTCCAGGTTCTCCGGCCATATAGCTCCTCCTGTCGTTCTTCTCCAGGTTCTCCTCCAAGTTCTTCGCCCAGGTGGTCCCTCCTGTCGTTCTCCTCCAGGTTCTCCGCCCAGGTCGCTCCTCCTGTTGTTCTCCTCCAGGTTCTCCGGCCATGTAGCTCCTCCTGTCGTTCTCCTCCAGGTTCTCCTCCAAGTTCTTCGCCCAGGTGGTCCCTCCTGTTGTTCTCCTCCAGGTTCTCCGGCCATGTAGCTCCTCCTGTCGTTCTTCTCCAGGTTCTCCTCCAAGTTCTTCGCCCAGGTGGTCCCTCCTGTCGTTCTCCTCCAGGTTCTCCGCCCAGGTCGCTCCTCCTGTTGTTCTCCTCCAGGTTCTCCGCCCAGGTCGCTCCTCCTGTCGTTCTCCTCCAGGTTCTCCGGCCAGGTAGCTCCTCCTGTCGTTCTTCTCCAGGTTCTCCTCCAAGTTCGTCGCCCAGGTGGCCCCTCCTGTTGTTCTCCTCCAGGTTCTCCACCCAGGTCAATCCTCCTGTTGTTCTCCTCCAGGTTCTCCGGCCATGTAGCTCCTCCTGTCGTTCTTCTCCAGGTTCTCCTCCAAGTTCTTCGCCCAGGTGGCCCCTCCTGTCGTTCTCCTCCAGGTTCTCCGCCCAGGTCGCTCCTCCTGTCGTTCTCCTCCAGGTTCTCCTCCAAGTTCTGTGCCCGGATCGTCCCTCCTGTCGTTCTCCTCCAGGTTCTCCTCCAAGTTCTGTGCCCGGATCATCCCTCCTGTCGTTCTCCTCAAGGTTCTCCGCCCAGGTCGCTCCTCCTGTTGTTCTCCTCCAGGTTCTCCGGCCAGGTAGCTCCTCCTGTCGTTCTTCTCCAGGTTCTCCTCCAAGTTCTTCGCCCAGGTGGCCCCTCCTGTCGTTCTCCTCCAAGTTCTTCGCCCAGGTGGCCCCTCCTGTTGTTCTCCTCCAGGTTCTCCGCCCAGGTCGCTCCTCCTGTCGTTCTCCTCCAGGTTCTCCGGCCATGTAGCTCCTCCTGTTGTTCTCTTCCAGGTTCTCCGGCCATATAGCTCCTCCTGTCGTTCTTCTCCAGGTTCTCCTCCAAGTTCTTCTCCCAGGTGGTCCCTGCTGTCGTTCTCCTCCACGTTCTCCGCCCAGGTCGCTCCTCCTGTCGTTCTCCTCCAGGTTCTCCGGACATATAGCTCCTCCTGTCGTTCTCCTCCAGGTTCTCCTCCAAGTTCTGTGCCCGGATCATCCCTCCTGTCCTTCTCCTCAAGGTTCTCCGCCCAGGTTGCTCCTCCGTTTATTCTCCTCCAGGTTCTCCAGCTATGTAGCTCCTCCTGTTGTTCTCCTGCAGGTTCTCCGGCCATATCGCTCCTCCTGTCGTTCTTCTCAAGGTTCTCCTCCAAGTTCTTCACCCAGGTGGTCCCTGCTGTCGTTCTCCTCCAGGTTCTCCGCCCAGGTCGCTCCTCCTGTTGTTCTCCTCCAGGTTCTCCGGCCATGTAGCTCCTCCTGTCATTCTCTTCCAGGTTCTCCGGCCATATAGCTCCTCCTGTCGTTCTTCTCCAGGTTCTCCTCCAAGTTCTTCTCCCAGGTGGTCCCTGCTGTCGTTCTCCTCCAGGTTCTCCGCCCAGGTCGCTCCTCCTGTTGTTCTCCTCCAGGTTCTCCGGCCATGTAGCTCCTCCTGTCGTTCTCTTCCAGGTTCTCCTCCAAGTTCTTCTCCCAGGTGGTCCCTCCTGTTGTTCTCCTCCAGGTTCTCCCGCCATATAGCTCCTCCTGTCGTTCTTCTCCAGGTTCTCCTCCAAGTTCTTCTCCCAGGTGGTCCCTGCTGTCGTTCTCCTCCAGGTTCTCCTCCCAGGTCGCTCCTCCTGTTGTTCTCCTCCAGGTTCTCCGGCCATGTAGCTCCTCCTGTCGTTCTCTTCCAGGTTCTCCCGCCATATAGCTCCTCCTGTCGTTCTTCTCCAGGTTCTCCTCCAAGTTCTTCTCCCAGGTGGTCCCTCCTGTTGTTCTCCTTCAGGGTCTCCGGCCATGTAGCTCCTCCTGTCGTTCTCTTCCAGGTTCTCCGGCCATATAGCTCCTCCTGTCGTTCTTCTCCAGGTTCTCCTCCAAGTTCTTCGCCCAGGTGGTCCCTGCTGTCGTTCTCCTCCAGGTTCTCCGCCCAGGTCGCTCCTCCTGTCGTTCTCCTCCAGGTTCTCCTCCAAGTTCTGTGCCCGGATCATCCCTCCTGTCGTTCTCCTCCAGGTTCTCCTCCAAGTTCTGTGCCCGGATCATCCCTCCTGTCGTTCTCCTCAAGGTTCTCCGCCCAGGTCGCTCCTCCTGTTGTTCTCCTCCAGGTTCTCCGGCCAGGTAGCTCCTCCTGTCGTTCTTCTCCAGGTTCTCCTCCAAGTTCTTCGCCCAGGTGGCCCCTCCTGTCGTTCTCCTCCAGGTTCTCCGCCCAGGTCGCTCCTCCTGTCGTTCTCCTCCAGGTTCTCCTCCAAGTTCTGTGCCCGGATCATCCCTCCTGTCGTTCTCCTCAAGGTTCTCCGCCCAGGTTGCTCCTCCTGTTGTTCTCCTCCAGGTTCTCCAGCCATGTAGCTCCTCCTGTCGTTCTCCTCCAGGTTCTCCGGCCATATCGCTCCTCCTGTCGTTCTCCTCCAGGTTCTCCGGCCATATAGCTCCTCCTGTCGTTCTTCTCCAGGTTCTCCTCCAAGTTCTTCACCCAGGTGGTCCCTGCTGTCGTTCTCCTCCAGGTTATCCGCCCAGGTCGCTCCTCCTGTTGTTCTCCTCCAGGTTCTCCGGCCATGTAGCTCCTCCTGTCGTTCTATTACAGGTTCTCCGGCCATGTAGCTCCTCCTGTCATTCTTCTCCAGGTTCTCCTCCAAGTTCTTCTCCCAGGTGGTCCCTGCTGTCGTTCTCCTCCAGGTTCTCCGCCCAGGTCGCTCCTCCTGTCGTTCTCCTCCAGGTTCTCCGGCCATGTAGCTCCTCCTGTCGTTCTCTTCCAGGTTCTCCGGCCATATAGCTCCTCCTGTCGTTCTTCTCCAGGTTCTCCTCCAAGTTCTTCTCCCAGGTGGTCCCTGCTGTTGTTCTCCTCCAGGTTCTCCGGCCATGTAGCTCCTCCTGTCGTTCTCTTCCAGGTTCTCCGGCCATATAGCTCCTCCTGTCGTTCTCCTCCAGGTTCTCCGGACATATCGCTCCTCCTGTCGTTCTCCTCCAGGTTCTCCTCCAAGTTCTGTGCCCGGATCATCCCTCCTGTCGTTCTCCTCAAGGTTCTCCGCCCAGGTTGTTCCTCCTGTTGTTCTCCTCCAGGTTCTTCAGCTATGTAGGTCCTCCTGTGGTTCTCCTCCAGGTTCTCCGGCCATATCGCTCCTCCTGTCGTTCTCCTCCAGGTTCTCCGGCCATATAGCTCCTCCTGTCGTTCTCTTCCAGGTTCTCCGCCCAGGTCGCTCCTCCTGTCGTTCTCCTCCATGTTCTCCGGACATATAGCTCCTCCTGTCGTTCTTCTTCAGGTTCTCCTCCAAGTTCTTCACCCAGGTGGTCACTGCTGTCGTTCTCCTCCAGGTTCTCCGCCCAGGTCGCTCCTCCTGTTGTTCTCCTCCAGGTTCTCCGGCCATGTAGCTCCTCCTGTCGTTCTCTTCCAGGTTCTCCGGCCATATAGCTCCTCCTGTCGTTCTCCTCCAGGTTCTCCGGCCATATAGCTCCTCCTGTCGTTCTCTTCCAGGTTCTCCGGACATATAGCTCCTCCTGTCGTTCTTCTCCAGGTTCTCCTCCAAGTTCTTCACCCAGGTGGTCCCTGCTGTCGTTCTCCTCCAGGTTCTCCACCCAGGTCGCTCCTCCTGTTGTTCTCCTCCAGGTTCTCCGGCCATGTAGCTCCTCCTGTCGTTCTATTACAGGTTCTCCGGCCATATAGCTCCTCCTGTCATTCTTCTCCAGGTTCTCCTCCAAGTTCTTCTCCCAGGTGGTCCCTCCTGTCGTTCTCCTCCAGGTTCTCCGCCCAGGTCGCTCCTCCTGTCGTTCTCCTCCAGGTTCTCCGCCCATGTAGCTCCTCCTGTCGTTCTCCTCCAGGTTCTCCGGCCATGTAGCTCCTCCTGTCGTTCTTCTCCACGTTCTCCTCCAAGTTCTTCACCCAGGTGGCCCCTCCTGTCGTTCTCCTCCAGGTTCTCCGCCCAGGTCGCTCCTCCTGTCGTTCTCCTCCAGGTTCTCCGGACATATAGCTCCTCCTGTCGTTCTTCTTCAGATTCTCCTTCAAGTTCTTCACCCAGGTGGTCCCTGCTGTCGTTCTCCTCCAGGTTCTCCAGCTATGTAGCTCCTCCTGTCGTTCTCCTCCAGGTTCTCCGCCCAGGTCGCTCCTCCTGTTGTTCTCCTCCAGGTTCTCCGGCCATGTAGCTCCTCCTGTCGTTCTCTTCCAGGTTCTCCGGCCATATAGCTCCTCCTGTCGTTCTCCTCCAGGTTCTCCGGCCATATAGCTCCTCCTGTCGTTCTCTTCCAGGTTCTCCGGCCATATAGCTCCTCCTGTCGTTCTTCTCCAGGTTCTCCTCCAAGTTCTTCTCCCAGGTGGTCCCTGCTGTCGTTCTCCTCCAGGTTCTCCGCCCAGGTCGCTCCTCCTGTCGTTCTCCTCTAGGTTCTCCGGACATATAGCTCCTCCTGTCGTTCTTCTCCAGGTTCTCCTCCAAGTTCTTCTCCCAGGTGGTCCCTGCTGTCGTTCTCCTCCAGGTTCTCCGCCCAGGTCGCTCCTCCTGTTGTTCTCCTCCAGGTTCTCCGGCCATGTAGCTCCTCCTGTCGTTCTCTTCCAGGTTCTCCGGCCATATAGCTCCTCCTGTCGTTCTCCTCCAGGTTCTCCGGCCATATCGCTCCTCCTGTCGTTCTCTTCCAGGTTCTCCGGACATATAGCTCCTCCTGTCGTTCTTCTCCAGGTTCTCCTCCAAGTTCTTCACCCAGGTGGTCCCTGCTGTCGTTCTCCTCCAGGTTCTCCGCCCAGGTCGCTCCTCCTGTTGTTCTCCTCCAGGTTCTCCGGCCATGTAGCTCCTCCTGTCGTTCTCTTCCAGGTTCTCCGGCCATATAGCTCCTCCTGTCGTTCTCCTCCAGGTTCTCCGGACATATAGCTCCTCCTGTCGTTCTTCTCCAGGTTCTCCTCCAAGTTCTTCACCCAGGTGGTCCCTGCTGTCGTTCTCCTCCAGGTTCTCCGCCCAGGTCGCTCCTCCTGTTGTTCTCCTCCAGGTTCTCCGGCCATGTAGCTCCTCCTGTCGTTCTCCTCCAGGTTCTCCGGCCATGTAGCTCCTCCTGTCGTTCTTCTCCAGGTTCTCCTCCAAGTTCTTCTCCCAGGTGGTCCCTGCTGTCGTTCTCCTCCAGGTTCTCCGCCCAGGTCGCTCCTCCTGTCGTTCTCTTCCAGGTTCTCCGGCCATATAGCTCCTCCTGTCGTTCTCCTCCAGGTTCTCCGGACATATAGCTCCTCCTGTCGTTCTTCTCCAGGTTCTCCTCCAAGTTCTTCTCCCAGGTGGTCCCTGCTGTCGTTCTCCTCCAGGTTCTCCGCCCAGGTCGCTCCTCCTGTTGTTCTCCTCCAGGTTCTCCGGCCATGTAGCTCCTCCTGTCGTTCTCTTCCAGGTTCTCCGGCCATATAGCTCCTCCTGTCGTTCTTCTCCAGGTTCTCCTCCAAGTTCTTCTCCCAGGTGGTCCCTGCTGTCGTTCTCCTCCAGGTTCTCCGCCCAGGTCGCTCCTCCTGTCGTTCTCCTCCAGGTTCTCCGGACATATAGCTCCTCCTGTCGTTCTTCTTCAGGTTCTCCTCCAAGTTCTTCACCCAGGTGGTCACTGCTGTCGTTCTCCTCCAAGTTCTCCGCCCAGGTCGCTCCTCCTGTCGTTCTCCTCCAGGTTCTCTTCCAAGTTCTGTGCCAGGATCATCCCTCCTGTCGTTCTCCTCCAGGTTCTCCGCCCAGGTCGCTCCTCCTGTTGTTCTCCTCCAGGTTCTCCGGCCATGTAGCTCCTCCTGTCGTTCTCTTCCATGTTCTCCGGCCATATAGCTCCTCCTGTCGTTCTTCTCCAGGTTCTCCTCCAAGTTCTTCACCCAGGTGGTCCCTGCTGTCGTTCTCCTCCAGGTTGTCCGCCCAGGTCGCTCCTCCTGTCGTTCTCCTCTAGGTTCTCCGGACATATAGCTCCTCCTGTCGTTCTTCTCCAGGTTCTCCTCCAAGTTCTTCATCCAAGTGGTCCCTGCTGTCGTTCTCCTCCAGGTTCTCCGCCCAGGTCGCTCCTCCTGTTGTTCTCCTCCAGGTTCTCCGGCCATGTAGCTCCTCCTGTCGTTCTCTTCCAGGTTCTCCGGCCATATAGCTCCTCCTGTCGTTCTCCTCCAGGTTCTCCGGCCATATAGCTCCTCCTGTCGTTCTCTTCCAGGTTCTCCGGACATATAGCTCCTCCTGTCGTTCTTCTCCAGGTTCTCCTCCAAGTTCTTCACCCAGGTGGTCCCTGCTGTCGTTCTCCTCCAGGTTCTCCGCCCAGGTCGCTCCTCCTGTTGTTCTCCTCCAGGTTCTCCGGCCATGTAGCTCCTCCTGTCGTTCTCTTCCAGGTTCTCCGGCCATATAGCTCCTCCTGTCGTTCTTCTCCAGGTTCTCCTCCAAGTTCTTCACCCAGGTGGTCCCTGCTGTCGTTCTCCTCCAGGTTCTCCGCCCAGGTCGCTCCTCCTGTTGTTCTCCTCCAGGTTCTCCGGCCATGTAGCTCCTCCTGTCGTTCTATTACAGGTTCTCCGGCCATATAGCTCCTCCTGTCATTCTTCTCCAGGTTCTCCTCCAAGTTCTTCTCCCAGGTGGTCCCTGCTGTCGTTCTCCTCCAGGTTCTCCGCCGAGGTCGCTCCTCCTGTCGTTCTCCTCCAGGTTCTCCGGCCATGTAGCTCCTCCTGTCGTTCTCTTCCAGGTTCTCCGGCCATATAGCTCCTCCTGTCGTTCTTCTCCAGGTTCTCCTCCAAGTTCTTCTCCCAGGTGGTCCCTGCTGTCGTTCTCCTCCAGGTTCTCCGGCCATGTAGCTCCTCCTGTCGTTCTCTTCCAGGTTCTCCGGCCATATACCTCCTCCTGTCGTTCTCCTCCAGGTTCTCCGGACATATAGCTCCTCCTGTCGTTCTTCTCCAGGTTCTCCTCCAAGTTCTTCACCCAGGTGGTCCCTGCTGTCGTTCTCCTCCAGGTTCTCCGCCCAGGTCGCTCCTCCTGTTGTTCTCCTCCAGGTTCTCCGGCCATGTAGCTCCTCCTGTCGTTCTATTACAGGTTCTCCAGCCATATAGCTCCTCCTGTCATTCTTCTTCAGGTTCTCCTCCAAGTTCTTCTCCCAGGTGGTCCCTGCTGTCGTTCTCCTCCAGGTTCTCCGCCCAGGTCGCTCCTCCTGTCGTTCTCCTCCAGGTTCTCCGGACATATAGCTCCTCCTGTCGTTCTTCTTCAGGTTCTCCTCCAAGTTCTTCACCCAGGTGGTCACTGCTGTTGTTCTCCTCCAGGTTCTCCGCCCAGGTCGCTCCTCCTGTCGTTCTCCTCCAGGTTCTCCGGACATATAGCTCCTCCTGTCGTTCTTCTTCAGGTTCTCCTCCAAGTTCTTCTCCCAGGTGGTCCCTGCTGTCGTTCTCCTCCAGGTTCTCCGCCCAGGTCGCTCCTCCTGTTGTTCTCCTCCAGGTTCTCCGGCCATGTAGCTCCTCCTGTCGTTCTCTTCCAGGTTCTCCGGCCATATAGCTCCTCCTGTCGTTCTCCTCCAGGTTCTCCGGCCATATAGCTCCTCCTGTCGTTCTCTTCCAGGTTCTCCGGACATATAGCTCCTCCTGTCGTTCTTCTCCAGGTTCTCCTCCAAGTTCTTCACCCAGGTGGTCCCTGCTGTCGTTCTCCTCCAGGTTCTCCGCCCAGGTCGCTCCTCCTGTTGTTCTCCTCCAGGTTCTCCGGCCATGTAGCTCCTCCTGTCGTTCTCTTCCAGGTTCTCCGGCCATATAGCTCCTCCTGTCGTTCTCCTCCAGGTTCTCTGGACATATAGCTCCTCCTGTCGTTCTTCTCCAGGTTCTCCTCCAAGTTCTGTGCCCGGATCATCCCTCCTGTCGTTCTCCTCAAGGTTCTCCGCCCAGGTTGCTCCTCCTGTTGTTCTCCTCCAGGTTCTCCAGCTATGTAGGTCCTCCTGTCGTTCTCCTCCAGGTTCTCCGGCCATATCGCTCCTCCTGTCGTTCTCCTCCAGGTTCTCCGGCCATATAGCTCCTCCTGTCGTTCTTCTCCAGGTTCTCCTCCAAGTTCTTCACCCAGGTGGTCCCTGCTGTCGTTCTCCTCCAGGTTCTCCGCCCAGGTCGCTCCTCCTGTCGTTCTCCTCTAGGTTCTCCGGACATATAGCTCCTCCTGTCGTTCTTCTCCAGGTTCTCCTCCAAGTTCTTCATCCAAGTGGTCCCTGCTGTCATTCTCCTCCAGGTTCTCCGCCCAGGTCGCTCCTCCTGTTGTTCTCCTCCAGGTTCTCCGGCCATGTAGCTCCTCCTGTCGTTCTCTTCCAGGTTCTCCGGCCATATAGCTCCTCCTGTCGTTCTCCTCCAGGTTCTCCGGCCATATAGCTCCTCCTGTCGTTCTCTTCCAGGTTCTCCGGACATATAGCTCCTCCTGTCGTTCTTCTCCAGGTTCTCCTCCAAGTTCTTCACCCAGGTGGTCCCTGCTGTCGTTCTCCTCCAGGTTCTCCGCCCAGGTCGCTCCTCTTGTTGTTCTCCTCCAGGTTCTCCGGCCATGTAGCTCCTCCTGTCGTTCTCTTCCAGGTTCTCCGGCCATATAGCTCCTCCTGTCGTTCTTCTCCAGGTTTTCCTCCAAGTTCTTCTCCCAGGTGGTCCCTGCTGTCGTTCTCCTCCAGGTTCTCCGCCCAGGTCGCTCCTCCTGTCGTTCTCCTCCAGGTTCTCCTCCAAGTTCTGTGCCCGGATCATCCCTCCTGTCGTTCTCCTCCAGGTTCTCCGCCCAGGTCGCTCCTCCTGTTGTTCTCCTCCAGGTTCTCCGGCCATGTAGCTCCTCCTGTCGTTCTTCTCCAGGTTCTCCTCCAAGTTCTTCACCCAGGTGGTCCCTCCTGTCGTTCTCCTCCAGGTTCTCCGGCCATGTAGCTCCTCCTGTCGTTCTCCTCCAGGTTCTCCGGCCATGTAGCTCCTCCTGTCGTTCTTCTCCAGGTTCTCCTCCAAGTTCTTCGCCCAGGTGGCCCCTCCTGTCGTTCTCCTCCAGGTTCTCCGCCCAGGTCGCTCCTCCTGTCGTTCTCCTCCAGGTTCTCCGGCCATGTAGCTCCTCCTGTCGTTCTTCTCCAGGTTCTCCTCCAAGTTCTTCGCCCAGGTGGCCCCTCCTGTCGTTCTCCTCCAGGTTCTCCACCCAGGTCGCTCCTCCTGTTGTTCTCCTCCAGGTTCTCCTCCAAGTTCTGTGCCCGGATCATCCCTCCTGTCGTTCTCCTCAAGGTTCTCCGCCCAGGTCGCTCCTCCTGTTGTTCTCCTCCAGGTTCTCCGGCTATGTAGCTCCTCCTGTCGTTCTCCTCCAGGTTCTCCGCCCAGATCGCTCCTCCTGTCGTTCTCCTCCAGGTTCTCCTCCAAGTTCTGTGCCCGGATCGTCCCTCCTGTCGTTCTCCTCCAAGTTCTTCGCCCAGGTTGCTCCTCCTGTCGTTCTCCTCCAGGTTCTCCGCCCATGTAGCTCCTCCTGTCGTTCTCCTCCAGGTTCTCCGGCCATGTAGCTCCTCCTGTCGTTCTCCTCCAGGTTCTCCTCCAAGTTCTGTGCCCGGATCATCCCTCCTGTCGTTCTCCTCCAGGTTCTCCGCCCAGGTCGCTCCTCCTGTCGTTCTCCTCCAGGTTCTCCGGACATATAGCTCCTCCTGTCGTTCTTCTCCAGGTTCTCCTCCAAGTTCTTCACCCGGGTGGTCCCTGCGTTCGTTCTCCTCCAGGTTCTCCGCCCAGGTCGCTCCTCCTGTTGTTCTCCTCCAGGTTCTCCGGCCATGTAGCTCCTCCTGTCGTTCTCTTCCAGGTTCTCCGGCCATATAGCTCCTCCTGTCGTTCTTCTCCAGGTTCTCCTCCAAGTTCTTCGCCCAGGTGGTCCCTGCTGTTGTTCTCCTCCAGGTTCTCCGCCCAGGTCGCTCCTCCTGTCGTTCTCCTCCAGGTTCTCCGGACATATTGCTCCTCCTGTCGTTCTCCTCCAGGTTCTCCTTCAAGTTCTTCACCCAGGTGGTCCCTGCTGTCGTTCTCCTCCAGGTTCTCCAGCTATGTAGCTCCTCCTGTCGTTCTCCTCCAGGTTCTCCGCCCAGGTCGCTCCTCCTGTTGTTCTCCTCCAGGTTCTCCGGCCATGTAGCTCCTCCTGTCGTTCTCTTCCAGGTTCTCCGGCCATATAGCTCCTCCTGTCGTTCTTCTCCAGGTTCTCCTCCAAGTTCTTCGCCCAGGTGGTCCCTGCTGTTGTTCTCCTCCAGGTTCTCCGCCCAGGTCGCTCCTCCTGTCGTTCTCCTCCAGGTTCTCCGGCCATGTAGCTCCTCCTGTCGTTCTCCTCCAGGTTCTCCGGACATATAGCTCCTCCTGTCGTTCTTCTCCAGGTTCTCCTCCAAGTTCTTCACCCAGGTGGTCCCTGCTGTCGTTCTCCTCCAGGTTCTCCGCCCAGGTCGCTCCTCCTGTTGTTCTCCTCCAGGTTCTCCGGCCATGTAGCTCCTCCTGTCGTTCTCTTCCAGGTTCTCCGGCCATATAGCTCCTCCTGTCGTTCTTCTCCAGGTTCTCCTCCAAGTTCTTCTCCCAGGTGGTCCCTGCTGTCGTTCTCCTCCAGGTTCTCCGCCCAGGTCGCTCCTCCTGTCGTTCTCCTCCAGGTTCTCCGGCCATGTAGCTCCTCCTGTCGTTCTCCTCCAGGTTCTCCTCCAAGTTCTGTGCCCGGATCATCCCTCCTGTCGTTCTCCTCAAGGTTCTCCGCCCAGGTCGCTCCTCCTGTTGTTCTCCTCCAGGTTCTCCAGCCATGTAGCTCCTCCTGTCGTTCTCCTCCAGGTTCTCCGCCCAGGTCGCTCCTCCTGTCGTTCTTCTCCAGGTTCTCCTCCAAGTTCTTCACCCAGGTGGCCCCTCCTGTCGTTCTCCTCCAGGTTCTCCGCCCAGGTCGCTCCTCCTGTCGTTCTCCTCCAGGTTCTCCGGCCATGTAGCTCCTCCTGTCGTTCTCCTCCAGGTTCTCCGCCCAGGTCGCTCCTCCTGTCGTTCTCCTCCAGGTTCTCCTCCAAGTTCTGTGCCCGGATCATCCCTCCTGTCGTTCTCCTCAAGGTTCTCCGCCTAGGTCGCTCCTCCTGTTGTTCTCCTCCAGGTTCTCCGGCCATGTAGCTCCACCTGTCGTTCTTCTCCAGGTTCTCCTCTAAGTTCTTCGCCCAGGTGGCCCCTCCTGTCGTTCTCCTCCAGGTTCTCCGCCCAGGTCGCTCCTCCTGTCGTTCTTCTCCAGGTTCTCCTCCAAGTTCTTCGCCCAGGTGGCCCCTCCTGTCGTTCTCCTCCAGGTTCTCCGCCCAGGTCGCTCCTCCTGTCGTTCTCCTCCAGGTTCTCTGCCCAGGTGGCCCCTCCTGTCGTTCTCCTCCAGGTTCTCCACCCAGGTCAATCCTCCTGTTGTTCTCCTCCAGGTTCTCCTCCAAGTTCTGTGCCCGGATCGTCCCTCCTGTCGTTCTCCTCCAGGTTCTCCGGCCATGTAGCTCCTCCTGTCGTTCTCCTCCAGGTTCTCCGGCCATGTAGCTCCTCCTGTCGTTCTTCTCCAGGTTCTCCTCCAAGTTCTTCGCCCAGGTGGTCCCTCCTGTCGTTCTCCTCCAGGTTCTCCGCCCAGGTCGCTCCTCCTGTCGTTCTCCTCCAGGTTCTCCTCCAAGTTCTGTGCCCGGATCGTCCCTCCTGTCGTTCTCCTCCAGGTTCTCCTCCAAGTTCTGTGCCCGGATCATCCCTCCTGTCGTTCTCCTCCAGGTTCTCCGCCCAGGTCGCTCCTCCTGTTGTTCTCCTCCAGGTTCTCCGGCCATGTAGCTCCTCCTGTCGTTCTTCTCCAGGTTCTCCTCCAAGTTCTTCGCCCAGGTGGCCCCTCCTGTCGTTCTCCTCCAGGTTCTCCGCCCAGGTCGCTCCTCCTGTCGTTCTCCTCCAGGTTCTCCGGCCATGTAGCTCCTCCTGTCGTTCTCCTCCAGGTTCTCCGGCCATGTAGCTCCTCCTGTCGTTCTCCTCCAGGTTCTCCGGACATATAGCACCTCCTGTCGTTCTTCTTCAGGTTCTCCTCCAAGTTCTTCACCCAGGTGGTCCCTCCTGTCGTTCTCCTCCAGGTTCTCCTTCAGGTTCTGCACCCGGATCATCCCTCCTGTCGTCGTTCTGCATGTTCTGCGCCCTGGTGCTCCTCCTGTCGTTCTCCTCCAGGTTCTCCTCCAAGTTCTGTGCCCGGATCATCCCTCCTGTCGTTCTCCTCAAGGTTCTCCGCCCAGGTCGCTCCTCCTGTTGTTCTCCTCCAGGTTCTCCGGACATATAGCTCCTCCTGTCGTTCTTCTTCAGGTTCTCCTCCAAGTTCTTCACCCAGGTGGTCCCTCCTGTCGTTCTCCTCCAGGTTCTCCTTCAGGTTCTGCACCCGGATCCTCCCTCCTGTCGTCGTTCTGCACGTTCTGCGCCCTGGTGCTCCTCCTGTCATTCTCCTCAGGATTCTCCTCCAAGTTCTGCACCCGTCTCCAGGTTCTAGTCTCGTCTCCAGGTTTTTTTCCCAGGTTCTATTGCCGTCTCCAAGTTCTGCGCACGTCTCCAGGTTCTGCACCCCTGTCCAGGTTCTCCTCATGTCTCCAGAATTTGCGCCCAAGTTCTGCGTCCCGTCTCCAGGTTCTGCTCCCGTCTCCATGGTCTGCTATATATATCAACACACACACTGCATTTGAACTATTATGAATATAAATGGTATAGTTTCAGCTAGGAAAAATCAACTCATTTTTTAAAAATGTTAATCTGTTAATGTATTTTTCTTGGATGGGGAAATGAATATTCCTCTCTCTTTCACGCAGTGCTTGGTGAGAGTAAAAGCAGTAAACCAGGCCTGAAGCAGGCAGATGGTGGAGATCCAGGAGAGGAAACGACCCATCAGGACGAGGATCAAACCAGTCTGATGGATGGTCTCACCTAGGCTTCAGCTCCAACCACAAGGTCAGAACCACAGCTGAGATCAGAACACAGCAACAAAGGTCGTAGGTTAAATCACTACCAAAGTAAAGGCTGCTATAAGCCAGGGGAGTCAATCTCATCTTAGTTTAGGTTCCACGTTCAGCCCAATCTGATCTCCAGTGGCCAGGACCACTAAAATCACAGCATAATAACCTATAAATAACCACAAGTCCTACTGGTTCCTTTGTTTTAGTGCAAAAAAGTACATTCTGAAAATGTTCACATTTAAGGAATTATCTTTTTACAGAACACGATGAACAATGTGAAATTTCTGAAGAAAAATAAATTCAATTTGAATAATATTCAGACTCAGTTTATCATTACACATTCCAACTTCCAGATCACAAAGGAACACATTTAGTCATCTTGAACTGAACAATATAGTATTTTACTTTATAATTAAAATGACAAAAGTCAGACAAAAAAAACAACAAAAACAAGACAAAATATTACAAAAATGAGACACAAAATGACAGAAGAACAATGAACAATCTAGTATTTTATTTTATGATCAAAACAACTTGTCATGGTCTCAAAATTATTTTAAATTTATAGTTTTACTAATTTACAATCTGCAGTTAAATCAATCTTTATTGGTCATTGCACACTTTCATATACAGCGAAATTTCATTTGAGCTGCCCTGCCAATGACAGCTCCGGCTGCTGCGCAGTGCTGCGCGCACCTTTCTTGAGGACAAAAGAAAAAGGACACGTTGGGATCTGGGTAGGGATAGCAGAGGGTAAAAGAAAAAAAAAGGCTCGTTGTACCAAATGAAACCTCCAATGTTGGGAAATTCAATTTGAGAAGGAACCTAAAAAAAAACAAACCCGCAAACAGGCAAAGCATGACAATAACACAAGGATAGTTGGGATAAGGATGTGGGGAGGTGGAGGGGGGAGCACCGCACAGTTAGTCAGATGCTGTGCAGCAAATTACTGCGCACGGATATCTGACCCCTGCATAGTGAGGAAAGCTTGTGGAGGCGGGGGGGTGGGGGTATGGGAATGTGTGTGCGAATGTTTAGCTCAGTGCTCAGTTCATGAGTTCGAATGTGTGTGTATGCGTGTAGCCCATCTTCTTCCGTCTCAGACATCCGGTGTCTCAGTTCGCGAGGGTGGGAGCGCGATAACACAGCAGGTTGCTATGGAGACGTCCTCGGTTGGCCCGGTCCAAAAGACAACAGGTGTCCTTGGGAAAGTGGGGGGGGTTTAGGAGACCTATCTCTTGGCCATGAAACTTCCAGAGGAGTTTGTTATTGTTCCAGGGGCGCCAGAATGTAATCAGTTTCCTTCTGTTTGGGCGGGAGAGGAGTAAATTTCACCTTCCCCCTACTGCTCTCAACAATTTTAGATCTCAGCTGTAGCGATTCTCACCCTGATGGCTTCCAATCTGCGACTCAAATCAACAGTCACACCAAGCAAATTGTTCATCTTACGATTGAGTTCGTCATACCGAGCATCGGCAGCCGTGATCTGATCGTTTGCATAGACCAGCAGAGTTTGGACGTCGTTTCTGTCTGCGGTCCTCATAATTTTCCAGATGCTCAGGCCAGTGAGCAAGCCAATTATCAGCAGGCCTGTCATCATAAATCCGAATATATAAACATCTTCCACATCCTCCACGGATTAACGTCTCCTCTGGAATTTTTACACTTTGAGGTCCAGATTGGACCCTCTGGAGGACCTCTTTTGGCCCATGGCCCGCATGTTGGACACCCCTGCTATAAGCGCTGCCCTTTTTCCGAGTTATCCTACAGATGGGATGCTGCAGTGTGTTTCGTAAAAGAGAGATTTTTCTCCTGGAGGATAAACATGCTGAGCTGCTCCTACTTCACCAACATGTTTTGCTCTGCTTTCAGTGACATTTCTCCATCTGAAGATCAAATCCGCAGATGGCCAGATAGCTCTCCTGTCTTGGTCAGACTTATTTTGGAATCATTAGCCAAGTTGAACTGACGGGTTCTTGTGTTTGCAATGTTTTAGCCAGATTTTTTTCTCCTTTAAATGGAGCTTGTGTTCCTGTGAGCTACACGTCTAGTAAGCGTGTGTGGGTGTGTGCATGCTGTCTGTCATAATGGAGACTGCAGTATAGCAAGTGTTGTGTTAAGTGGAATGAGGATATTACTGGCTTGTTGTCACTATGGAGGCAGACGACATGTCAGTAAACAGATAAGCAACGACAAAGAGAAGAAGTCATGGTATCAGATCAGGAGGGTTTAGTGCGTAAGAGCAGTGGAGTGACAGTGGAATGTCTTCTTACACAGATAAAAAATGTATAAGTAAAAATGCTTTGTTCAGAGTCTTGAAATTTCACACATCCCACCAGAGAGTGATTCAGGCTCCTTAACAGAGAGGCAACAGTTCAAAACAACATAAAAAAACTTACAGCTTCTAATAAAGGTGAAGAAGTTCCGATGTTACCTGATGTTCTACAGCAGATTATGCAGCTGCAGTGTTACTTGTTTAAACCCTCATGAAGGTTGAGTGCTAAATAGATTTTTTTAAGGCAGAGTTAAGATGCCTAAGATTAACAGTACCTTAACCCTTGTGTCGTCCTGCGGGTCAAATTGATCCGTTTTAAAGTTTGAAAATGTGGAAAAAAAAATCTACTTTCACAGTGAAACTTCTGATGTCCACATTTGCATCATTTTTGGGAAATTTTTGAAAATTTTTCGTGGAAAAAATAAATGCTAAAAAAAATGTTTAAGAACATTCACAAAAAAATCAACCAAAATCCAGCAAAATTTGCAGGATTTTGATTGATTTTTATGTGAATATTCTTAAAGATGTTCTTAAAGAAAAAATATAAGTTTTTGACTAATTTTTTTTAGAAAATATTTACAAGAATTTTCTTACCATTTTTTTTTCTTTTCTTTTTTTTAAATAAACTTTTCAGGGAAACTTTTAAGGAATTATTGGAATTTTCTTCCTAAAGGTTTTGCAAATTTTCTGAAATTTTGGGAATTTTTTTGCTGAAATTTTTGATTATTTTTTTTTTAGATAAGGAAACAATATTTCTTGGTGCCCATAAATGAGGACAACAGGATGGTTAATCACACTTTATTTGCATTTAGAACCACAATCACTCCTCCACTTTAACCACATTATTTTACAGACGTATGTGACAATATGATGAATCATCAGCTTTGCATCCTTAAACCCAAGTTTGTCAGGAACGTAAATATATTCTATTGTGAAAATATCATTTGGCAACATCCTGATCCTGGATAAGCAGCTGAATAGACAAATTAGAGTTTTTCACCCTAATACATGTGAAGTGAAGGACTATAAATTAAATGCTTGAGTGTAGAAGTTAGTAGTAGATGTGTCAGAAATCAGAAGAAGTGAAAGGATGGAAGTCGTGAGAAATTTTGGAATGAATGCCGTCTGTGTTTTTTGTAGTATGTTACCACAGAGAGTCTTTCTCGTGGCAGAGATTAAATGGACAATGATTTGAATAATATTCTATCCTGAAAATCAGCTGTTTAAATGAGTCACTCCACTGATTTTCCATAGTTTGCATTGATTAAAAATGTCATATGAAGCCTTTTATAGCTCCAGAAGAAGCCTGAAAATTTGCTTCAAGCGATGAGACTTGAGAAATTCAGCATTTCTGATTCTGCTGCATCAGTTTTTACCCTTTTGTAAACTATCACTGGTAATGCTAATTGTTTCAATGATCAATGACTCTAACCTTATCTGTGGAGAAGTGTGACTTTTAATAATATTAATAATAGATTTAGAAAAAAATGTCAGTGAGCTTAATCGGGGGTTTTGCAGAATCATTTATTAACAAAATTTGCTGTTTTCAGACTCTCAGTTGTATAAATTCTCCACTTCCTCTGCTTTATATAACTGTAAATTGAACATCAGTTGGGTTTTATTGTTGGTTTAATGAAACTATTTAATTAGCAAACAATAAAAATGTATTGTTAGCTGCAGCTGCAGTATAAATATATGTTATGAAGTCTTTTCCATCCCCAACAGCTGTTGTTTCTGCTGCTACTCTCATATCTTTTCTCCTACTTTTTTCTCTATCTTTCTCCCTCCCTCCCTCCCCCCCGACTCTTCCTCCCGAGCTACATTAAATGACTCCATAAGTTAGTTTGATAGAGGGGCGTGCACGTCCAGAGTGAAATATCCACCCTGTCACTGTGCCACAGCTGGCCCTCAATTTGAGACCGAATAGCCGGCATTTTGCGTTGTTTGCCCATATGTTCTCTGGCTCAGAGAAGTGTGTATGTGCGTGTGCATGTGTGTGTCTCTTTTGCCTCATGATTGCTTCAGCAGCACTCTGCCTCTCTCTCTCCTCTGTTCACTAGTTGGTATGTAAGGTCACGCATGCAGCTCGCTCACATAAACACATCTACTCATCCACCCACACACACACACACCTGCACACACCTGCACACATACACTCGCCAGCTGTTTTCTCCTCACTAAGACAAACTAGCAGAGCAAAAGCAGCCGACGGGAGGAAGATTCCCTGAAAACTTCAGCTGCAGATGTAGCATAAGTCCCTCCGTCCGTTGCACGATAGATGAAGACCACAGAGTTGTTTTTTTTGCACAATCCTTTTCACATTCACACTCAATTCCTCATTCCCCAAGCAATTAGCTCAGGATTGGATTGAGGTCAATACCCTAACCTCCAATGCATTCCCTTTTTATGGAACATTTTAATCAATTCCTGCGTCCCCTCCCCCCTAAAATAAGTTTCTTTTCACTTTGCTCACTCCCCCTTTTTTTTAATGCTTCAGTTCAGAATCAGATTAAACCACATCCACTCTGGCAGTTAAACCCACCACTGGGAATCTATTGTAGCGTCTCGGACTATTAATCTTCCGGTGGCAGCTATTTTCTGCTTTCAGGAGGTAATTATAATGTCTTTAAATGTGGGGAAAGAAGTTTACGATACAAAGGGGCTGCTTGTACTGCACCGCTGAGCATCATTAGCAGCTCCTGGCCGTCTATTGGACAGGTGATGTCAGCAGGAGGGGCCCATAATGAGGATGGTGTCGACAATGATGATGATGAAGATGATGATACGGGTCACAACCCTCACTGCTATCAGCACCAAGCCCACTTCCTCCCAACACTTCTTGAGAAGGAGGCGATATTTCACAGTCCGTGGGGTTTACACCCCATTACTGATGACTGCTGGCGGGTGTTGGACACATTTGCATGTCATGGCGCTGCATTAGCTTGATGATCTCCGGCTTTATAACGCATCTCAGAGCATGTGGCTGATGGAGATTTAACCAAAGGTCATTTGGGCGATGTGCATGCCAAGATAACGTCAACTTATGCGCAGCTTCTTGGCATTAAGTCTGCGATTATCATTAGTGGCATGCTGAAAGTCAGAGTAGATTCACAACAAGCTCATTACACTCATCTTTGCATCAGGAAGGTTTCTTTGGATAATGAGGAGAAAAGCTGAAGAGCATGGCTGGAAAATGTTACCGCCAAGCACATTAAATGCAAAATATCAACTCCTCAGACAAAACATGTTTAGGTGGGTGGTACATGTCAAAGTAACGTCCACATAAATGTCTGGACATGAGGTTTCCCAGCAGAAGGTCAGAGTTATTCACTTCAGCCTTTACTGATCCTACTGTTGTAGCAAATCGGCGTATAAATAATTAAAAGAATAAAGCGTTTAGCTCATAATGTGAAGCATTAAAGACGATTTGGGGGCTGATGAGGTGGAAATGTTAGCAAAATGACCAGAATGCTTCCCAGTAGTTAACTCACTCTCCATCCTCTAGTAACACAAAGTATACAGAGGCAGAGGAGCTGTTTAGATGGATATGTTAGTCTAGTCTGAATGACTCATTAATCTTTCACTGGACTGGTTTGTGTAAGGTACAGCCCCGACTGTAGCCCTGAAACAGCAGCAGCCTGAGTGAGTAGTTTATCAATAAATCTATGGTGCTTCAAGGAAATTACACAGTGAAAGAATCCAAAGGGTCACGGTTGGTCATGTAGCTCGTAGTGTGTTATGAGAAACGTGGGGAAAGTCAGTTAACTTCATAGAAATTTAATCTATATTTGCTTATTACTTAACCCTAAGCACTTGGCTTAAAGGAGGAGAACTTCACTTTAGTTTCTTAACCCTCGTGTCGTCCTGCGGTTGAAAATTGACCCGGTTTAAAGTTTGAAAAATATATTCAGTAAAAATATAGTAAAAAAATATTGTAAAAATACAGAAAACTAAATATTTTCACAGTGAAACTTCTGATGTCCACATTTTCAACATTTTTGGGAAATCTTTGAATATTTTTTGGTTGAAAAAAAGAAATGTTAAAAACGTTTCTTAAGAACATTCACTAAAAATCAACCAAAATCCAGCGAATTTCACTGGATTTTGGTTGATTTTTATGTGAATGTTCTTAAAGAAAACATTTTTTTTAAAGATTTTTACTCATTTTTGGAAAATATTTACAAGAATTTTCTTGCCAAATTTGACGGATTTTTAAAAAAAATAAAACTTTTAAGGGAAACTTTAAGGAGGGTTAGGAATTATTGGAATTTTCTTCCTGAAGGTTTGGGTTTTCAGAAATTTGGGGAATTTTTTTGCTAAATTTTTGGATTATTTTCAGACAAGGAAACAATGTTTTTTGGTGCCCGTAAATGAGGACAACAGGAGGGTTAAATACTGACAGTGAAGGAAAGGAGCTGAGAGGATAAACTGGAAGTGTGGAATTGTAAATGTCACAGCAGAGATGAAAGTTTTCCGGGTTTTCCCGGAAATCCGGGATTTCAAATTTTGTGAGTTCATTTCCGGGAATCTGGGAAAATTGATCGAAGTTTTCAGTGAAAATCTGAATTTGATTGATAGTATTCTTTTTGAAAATCTTATTCTTATCGCTAATGCGTTGTTTGTTGTTTATATTCCTGTACGGAGGCAGCCATTTTGAATCTCGTTCATTGACGCGATTCCAATCTAATGCTGCGAGAATTTGCGAGAGCGGATGCACTGAATAGCGCCAGTTTTGAGTACAAAGGAGACATTAATCATTGAATAGCGCTCATTGAATTGACGACCTTTGCTTTTGTGTAAATGTAATGACCCGTACCTGTCAGGACAATGTTTAAACAGGTAGACAGGTACGCTGACGTGCGTGCTATAGACGCGACAGTCAAGAACGCGTTCCGGTGGTCGTGGTTAGAAGCGAAAGATACGAACGGCCATTTCTTGTCTGAATATATCAGGAAATTAGACAAACCAGGTACGTTTTTTAAAATTTTACAAAAATAGATATCAATATATTGATAGTTTACTGTGTCTTAAGGTTCCTGTCTTAATGATATTATAATATAATCCTTATAATAGATTAGTGACACATCTAGACTAGAGTATGAAATGATTAATATATGAAATATGGGGTACTAAACTACTGAATAGTTTACATTACTGAACATGTTAACAGGAATGTTTCCGCATTTTTATTAACATTTTCACAGTTTTGTGCTATTCTTTTAATGAGGGTAGGGGGTTATGAAATTCTGGGCTTGGCCCTTAGGGGAAGTTCTGCCCAAATTTTTTTCAGGTCAGGACTTAGAATATTTTTTTCATTTTTTTTTGAATGAATATTATTTGTGCATGTTTTATAAAAGAAAGATACGAACGATGATTTCTTGTCTGAATATATCAGGAAATTAGACAAACTAGGAACTTTTTTTTTATTTTACAAAAATAGACCTCAATTTTTTCTTTTTTTTTGAGTGAATAGATATCATTTGTGCATGCTTTTGATAAGATAGACTCCATTGAAGATCTATATTGTTTGGTCATTTTTGAATTTTTATCTTCATTGAATATTGCGTGGTCATTTTAATTTTTTACATATATTCTTATTGTTAATAAAGACTATAATGCTATGTTAATTTAATTGTAACAATGACACTTATAATTTATTATTCGGCACTCTCATAAGGCTGCCTTCGGCAGCCTCTTGGAGCACCTTCGGCGCTCACTTGGCAAAGTTGCTTAGAAAAAAAATTTTCAGGGTTTTTTGCCAACAGCCACTTTCATCTCTATCACAGCTACGGTGAAGACATCCTGCAGTAACACCTTTCTGTGGGTTGTGTGTGGATGTGTGTGTCGGTCGCTGGTGTGGGAGCAGCTGGTGCTCTGGTTTGGGTTCACTCGTCGGGGTGTAAAAGTCAGAGATGGTATCTGTGGTTCTGTTATTGTGATATGATGGGATTAGAGAGTCTCCAGACTGAATTCTTCACAGTAATAAGTTCAGGTAGGTTCTGATAACTGGGTCCGAATGGCCTTTCTGTAGCTGGCGTGCCATGGCATTGTGTGATAGTGTCGACGTTCCTGCACAGTCGTCCTGTTCCTAGACTCATTACTTGCTGCTTCTTTCACCTTCTATAGCAGGGGTCAAACTCCTCTTAGTCCAGGTTCCACATTCAGCCCAGTTTCATCTCCAGTTGACCGGACCAGTAAAATCACAGCATAATAATCTGTAAATAACCACAACTCCTAATGGTTCCTTTGTTTTAGTGCAAAAAAAGTACATTCTGAAAATGTTCACATTTAAGGAGCTATCTTTTTACAAAACATTATAAACAAAACTGAAATTTAAATAAAATATATTGAATTTCAACAATATTATGCTTCAGTTTATCATTTCCACATTACAACGTCCAGATTAGAGAGTGTCTACAAAGGAACACAACATTTAGTCACAGCTACCTGGAACTGAACCATAGAGGATTTTACTTTAGAAAAGACAAAATATTACAAAAATAAGACACAAAACAACAAAAGAAACACAGTGACAAAAAATGACACAAAACAAAACAAAAAAGACAAAAAATTAGACAAAAAAGTTACAAAGTGACAAAAGAATGGACAAACGACACAAGCGAGACAAAAATTGTTAAAAGCGTGAAACGACAAAAACGACGCACAATGAATAAAGCAAAACACAAAATGAGAAATATGAGACAAAAAACACAAGCGAGACTAAAAGAAAACACAAAACGACAAAAACCAGAAAGAAACGATCAAAGTCAGACATAAGAAGACAAAAAAAACAACAAAAGTCTGACAAAATATTACAAAAATAAGACAAAATGACAAAAGAACAATGAACAATCTAGTATTTTACTTTATGATCAAAACAACTTGGTCATGGTCTAGAAATGATTTTAAATTTATAGTTTTACTAATTTACAATCTGCAGTTAATGTCTTCTCTGAAATTTTTGCACTTTGAGGGCCGAATTGAACCTTCTGGAGGACCGGTTTAGGCCCACAGGCCTCATGTTGGACACCCCTGATCTATAGTGTCGTCACAACTTCATTGTATCTTGCATTTATTGCGTTGGTATAATTGGACATGGAGTTGTTACCTGTAGCTTTATTGAAAAAAAGGAGTAAAACAATCAGATTAGTGGATCAGAAAAGAAGTGACCTTTTGATGTATTCAGTCAAGATGGTGTGCCAACATTTTAACGTCATTGAAGGAAAATTAAAGATCTAATTAAAAAAACGACGGCTGCATTTCATGCATCAGTTCCAGGGTCAATGTTTCGTGAAGACTGGCTTGCTGTCAAGTCTGACTGGGACGCTTTAATGGACGGGAGCCATTATAAAATCTATCCGGTCCTGCTCTCGCAAGTAAAAAAGTCTGCTTTGAAAAAGGTCTGAGCTGCAGATATAGACCCAGGATAATTCCTTTCACCGCATCCTATAATGCTGTAAGACTGAGCCGGCTGCAAGTTGCCTCCAGGCAGAAGGACATCTAGGAAAATCAGAGTAAAATGAAAGCAAAGGGTAGATATGTTTGCTGAAATTGGACCATTTTCTCAATAACTGGAATGATAATTATTCATTACAAACATGTGGATCCTCTTCCCTTGTTTACAATGTGGTCGCTCTCTTAAACACACAGTTAAGGTTCCGTATGGTGAAAATCCATTTTTATTGTGTTTTTTAAGTTTTTGGAACTGAAAGTTTAAAGTCTCTTAGTATTTCTGTTACCCTAACTAGACAGCCCTCCAGATTTACAAACCACTGGGCATTTTATTCAGTTTCTAGGCAGAAACTGGGTAACAAATCGTTGACATGAATGTTTGGATAATCCTGCCATATTCCAAATGAGCAGCTGCCTGCAGGCCATCAGGTTTATAAACTCCCTAGAGCTTCTTCTGCTAAATCTAAAATGTTTCAGACACAAAGTTTTCCAAATAATCTGCTCTGGGCTGTAAGAGTGAACACAAGAGCCTTCATGCACTCCCCCCATCTGAAGGACTCAACAATCAGTGTTATTTTTGATGACAGTACCACCACAACAGTAGAAAAATCCTTAGTGTTTACATGTTGTGTGGTTAACTCCACTAATGTTACATCAGCTTTGATTGTATGTCTGCAGATCTGTGGAAGTTGTCAATTTTGACCTGCAGGACGACACGAGGGTTAAAAATGTGGCTAAAACCATAAGTTATACAGTCATAGTTAAATGAACCATCTCTTTGGTGTTTTAAAATGGAAAATGAAATACACAACCTGGAGACGTGAGACTTTCACAAATTTGTGGCACAATATGGGACCTTCATTCCCGTTCATGTGCAAAATGTCAAGTTTAGCAAAGCTTAAATCTAAACAAAACATCAGTAGGAATATTTTGGATGCAGCCATACAATCGGCCAGATTATTTACCAAGCCAACACCAAAGGAAGTGTGTGTCTACTGAAAGAGAACAGAAATTCAAATGAGTAGTTTATCATATCTTACTGAACCACTGGGGTTTTTTTTTTTTATGATAAATTCTTTCTGAGAGAACCTCTTATCTTAAATACAAAACCTTCTTTTTAAAATTCATATATTGAAATAAGAAACTGCTGAATCCATAAGTTCATCTGTTTCTGCAGAAACTACAGTACCTGAATATGTAATGCTTCACAGTGCAGTCGGTTTACTCTGCGTGTCACCTTCCTCAGTGGGAAAGAAAACATCTCGACACAGATGTTGGCAGCGCTCTTGAGATCCAAGGGCAAAAGGTGTTGTCCCCTGCCTCACCGAGAGGGAGATAACTGATGGCTGGAGGGTGAGAGGACACAGGAAGGGAGGAGGATTGAGATGATGATGAGAGGAGAGGAAGGGTGAATCTGAGTGTGAGGAGAAAGACTTGGAGGCTACGTGACAGGGATGGGAATGAAAAGAAGGTGAAAAAGATGGCAAAAAGAAAGAACTTTAACGCTCCTGTTGTCTTCATTTATGGGCACCAAAAAATATTGTTTCCTTGTCTGAAAAAAATTCAGCAAAAACATTTTCCAAATTTCTGAAAATTTGCAAAACGTTCAGGAAGAAAATTCCAATAATTCCTGAAAAGTTTTATTTTAAAAAAATCCCCCAAATTTGGCAAGAAAATTCCAGGGTTTCCTCTACATTCATTCTGCAGCGGCGGCCCACCGCTGCTAAAATCCCAGCCGCCGCCCCTGTAAAATTTTTATTTCATTTTTTTTTTTTAATCGTCGCAAATCCACCGCCGCATGTCTCCCACTTCACAGCAGTCTTGCGCTGTCGGGTGTTCGTGAGTACTAAGGTAAACTACAGATAACTATCTTGCTCTTAGTATCTACTCTATTTCTGCGTATGTGGTGGTGGGGGGCGGAGACCCTGCCACCGCTGCTGGAAAAAATCCTAGAGGAAACATTCAATTCTTGTAAATATTTTCAAAAAAAATTAGTAAAAATCTTCCCAAAAACTCTAAAAAATATCTAAAGTGATTCCATATATATCAGTAAAACTTCTAATATTTTCTTTAAGAACATTCACATAAAAATCAACCAAAATCCAGTGAAATTCGCTGGATTTTGGTAGATTTTTTTTGTGAATGTTCTTTAGGAACTTTTTTAAAATTTCTTTTTTTTCCACCAAAAATGTTCAGAGATTTCCCAAAAATGTTGAAAATGTGGACATCAGAAGTTTGACTGTGAAAATAGTTTTTTTTTTTCCCACATTTTCAAACTTTCAAACGGGTCAATTTTGACCCACAGGAAGACACGAGGGTTAAAGGGTGTAAGCGTATTTAGGATGCATGCTTCGGCTGTCTGCTACGTAATTTTCTGCCTCCTCAATATTCCTGGGCGTGAGCGTGGATGTAAAAGAGGCGACGAAAGTCTGCCAGCCTCTCCATCACAGTAAATGTTTATCCTGGCACTATGAGGGTGGAATAACGAATGGCTTTTATATGGCAGTTTCATGCTTAATCACACCTTTCACTCAAACAGCAGAAGTCATGCTTTATGCTGTCAGGAAATCTCTTTTTCCAACGGTGTGTGCAGCCCTCAGTGCTGATCTACAGTACTGAAAATGTATGTGTGTGTAATAAGTTCTCACCGCTGCTACTCAAGTATCTGTTTCTATACTTATGCTGTTGATTTATGAATGACTTCTGCATTATTTCTGAGCTGTTGAACTCAGTCTCTGCAAAAAATTGTATTTTTGGTGTGAATGCATGGACAATCCAGATGCTCACAGACTGACCTTGGTTGCACAGAAAAGGAGAAAGATGGTAGAAAAAGAGGGAAGAGGAGAGATGTGGAAGGGAGGATTAAAAGCAGCCTCTTTTAATCAGTAATTTGGCCATTGGCTCAAATTAAAATGTATAGAATCAAATTCACAGGAGGTTATCACCTGAGGGTATACTGAGATTACTTGGTTAGGGAGGTGTCTTGAGCCTAAAGCCAGTTTTCAGTGTTATAAAAGTGGCTCTGTTTTAACCTGCAGGATCACCAAGGTGACTTCTGCTGCACATAACCTGCTCCGGATGAGGTCACGTCCAGAGTTTTGGATTTCAATCATCCATAAGAACAAGTGTCTCCTTTTCACCTGTTGTTTTTTCTAATGATATTCTCTGTGAGTTATACAGAGTCCCAGCAGAGGGAATATCTGCAAACCTGTTGAGCCAGATGTTATTTATGCAGCTTAATAAAGTCATACAGTTACAGTAGTATCATGTTTCCATGGTAACCTACATGCATTCAGTTGATGAACGCAGAAATATGTTTCAATGCCTGGTCTGGATTTGCTGATGTTGCAGCTAAAGGAGCACAGATTAGAAAATTAATTAGTCTATCAGTATTTATTACAGAGAATATCCTAAATTCACTTTGAGTTGTCCAAAGGTTCAAGTAATTTCCATGTACTGTCAGATCTAAAGCCTGTTTTAAGCATCATGTTAAAATAATTAATTTTTAGTGTGTAGCTGTTGTACCCCTATGGATATATTCCATTAAAAATCAGCTGTTTCCAGCTAGAATAGTCATTTACCACATTAACAATGTCTACACTGGATTTATCATTCTTTTAATGCTATCTTCATTTAAGAAAAAGCTTTTCTTTCAAAAATAAGGACATTTCTAAGTGACCCCAAAGTTTTGAACAGTTCTGTAATAAAATACAGTAAAAATATAGCAAAAACACAGTAAAATATAGTAAAGATACAGTACAAATTTAATAAAAATATAGTAAAAATGCAATAAAAAATATAGTAAAAAATGTAATAAAAATAGAGCAAAAATACAGTAAAAATATAGTAAAAATACAGTTAAAATTTCATAAAACATAGTAACAATACCATCAAAATATAATAAAAATACAGTAAAAAAACTAACTGTATTCTGCTTTTCTTTCAACAATAAGGACATTTCTAAGTGAATCCAGACTTTTGAAGGGTAGTGTACATGAGTGACAGTTTTCTACCAGCATCCTTCTCTTGCATGTTTTGCAGCAGCTCTTTTTACTGTCCTAATTTAAAAAAAAATATTCGCTCTTTATTATGACAATCTGTTCCTCTTGAACAAAGTTGACAGCACACATTGGTTCATTTAAGGGGAACAAGAGTCAAACTTCTTGTTTTTCTGAAGATTAAAACCTGAGTTAACAAAAAAAAAATGTTGATATTACCATCGTGATTACTATTGTCTGTGCTTTGGTTCTTTGGTTTTGTTAATTTAGCTTACAGTGAGAAAGCCTAGTTATGTCAAATTTGCTCCATGGTACACTCCCCTGGCTCTACAGTCATACGAAGTATTTAGCACTTTTTTTTGCTTGTTGTTTTGTTTGTTGCAGAACACGATTTACATCTTTGGTTCTGTCTCATTTACAGTTCAAAACAAACTTTGGTTCCAGTTGCAGCAGGCAGCTTTTTTCAGATAATGACCCTTTAAAATCCATTCTACCTACCTAGCACTAAATAGACAAAGTTAGCAGCTAGTGGGTGAACATAGTCGACCATTTAGCAGCTGAAGAGCCTCATATTTCCCTCAGGAGTGCATGAAGAATAAAAACATTGAATATTGGAGTTAGATTCATCAGATGAACCAAAACAAGACTCCCAAAGAACATGTGCTCCATCTCTGTTGGATGTGTTAATAATCCAGTCTTAGCCAACACGATGTTCTACTGATAAAAAAAATAAATCAGTTCACTCATTTTTATGATTTCACACCAGTCTTTCAGAGGTTTTAATAAACTGTGATGCAACAACAAGAACACTAGTCGGTTTTAAATTCTGGTCAGTTTCTGGAAGGAGTTCTGCATAAAAAATACGCCTTTTACCAGCTAGCACAGGTTTTTAAAATCCTCTTAACCCTCCTGTTGTCTTCATTTATGGGCAACAAAAAATATTGTTTCCTTGTCTGAAAAAAAATCCAAAAATTCCGCAAAAAAATTCCCCACATTTCTGAAAATTTGCAAAACCTTCAGGAAGAAAATTCCAATAATTCCGTAAAAGTTTCCCTTAAAAGTTTTATTTATTTATTTAAAAAAAAAATCTCTCAAATTTGGCAAGAAAATTCTTGTAAATATTTTCAAAAAAAATGAGTAAAATGCTTTCAAAAAAATCCTAAAAATATCTAAAGTGATTACATATATATCAGTAAAACTTCTAATTTTTTCTTTAAGAACATTCATAAAAAAATCAACCAAAATCCAGCGAATTTCACTGGATTTTGGTTGATTTTTTTGTGAATGTTCTTAAGAAACATTTTTAACATTTCTTTTTTTCCACCAAAAAATGTTCAGAGATTTCCCAAAAATGTTGAAAATGTGGACATCAGAAGTTTCACGGTGAAAATATATATTTTTTTTTCCACATTTTAAACTTTCAAACAGGTCAATTTGGACCCGCAGGACAACATGATGGTTAAAACATTTTTTTAAACAAGCTTTTATATCTGTGTGGATTTCAGTTGATCTCATTTCTGTTTGTTTTATTGTTTTATTGATCTTTTTTAATCCTTTTGGGAAACATTTCGTGACTTTGTTTAGGAAAATGCTTCATAACTAAAATCCGCTAGTATTATTCGAATTAATAAATGGGAATACTTGAAGATATGTCACAAAAATCATTCATTATAGATAAATACAGCAAAAACTGCTTTACGTTTTATATAATGAGGATTTATTAGAGCATTTAGCCCCATAAATGCACGGCATACATCCAGTGTTCAACTTCAAAACATCACGATGCCTCTTAACTCCACTGTTATCTAAGAGCTGCTGCCTAGATGGATCTAATCTTCACTAAATCCAATAGTATTTTTGCAATCCACTAGATGCTGTGCCTGAGACATGACAATGACTGAGAAGATAAGCTGATAATGCTTCTGTTTGGAACAGAGACAACCGAGCTGAAGGAGAGGAGAAGACAGGATGACACAGATGAAGGCAGGAAGGATGGACAAAAGGCAGGACAATAACTGAAGACGTCTGAAAGACACGTTAACTCTGGCAGAGGATGGTAAGAGGACACAAAGCATTTCACACACTGAGAGAATAACAGGAAACATGGATAAAAGTGGAACCTTTTGGACTAGATATTTCACTTTTTACTGCCAGAGCCTGTTGTTTGACAATACTTTAACACACCGGGGTGTACGCTCACGTTCTGAGCTGCAGGAAGCTAAAATATGACTTAAGTGAAAAGCTATCACCGAGGCCTTGTTCTCCATTGACTAAACTATTATCTTGATTTACGGAGTGAGGGTTACAATGTGGCTTTCTGGAGTTGCGAACCAGGAGCTCTCAGTCGGAAGAGTCGGAAAAGTGTCTCCTCGGGGAGAGAGAACATCTTTACTGCCGGAGGGTTTGTAGGGGAAATGTAGAGTCATGAGTACAGAATATAAAAAGACATGCAGTATTATAGCCACAACAATGTCCTGTTCATATCTGTAGATGATTATTATCAACACAGCTGAGTAGTATGTATATATTTATACATTTGTTATATATTTATACATTTATATTTGTTTGCAGTTTTGGGCACTGTGAGGTGTTTTCTTAAACCAGTTTTCAGAGAGAGACACATTGATTTCAGTGAGTTTACTCAGATTTTACCCTATATTTCACGTCTCCATGCACCCACCAAGTGTTTTCTGCTCTTTAAAGGCTTTGACTACCATTATTTACTGTAAAAGTCTTCTGGTGATGAGCGCAGCTAAGAAAATCAGTAACAGATAGAGGAGGAAAACAAAAGGGAAAATGCAAATTAGCTTCTAATTATACACCAGATTCCCTCTAAGTAGAAAAACAAGAATTTGCTAAACTACAGTGTTTTTATTTTAATTTGATTCTTACCAGGACATTAGATTTTTGCTTCTATTTAATAAATATGCTTTACGGAGGCACTTTCACTGAGAGACAAAACTTTTTCAAGACAAATAATAATGACCATAGAAGGAATGATTGTGAGGTCAGATGTTGGAATAAATGACTTCTTTATTCAACATAACGAGACACACATACTGTAAATATACTCTGTATATTCACACCATGGATGGAGCTCATTTTGACACACTAAATACAGAAACACACCCTTCCACAGACACTCAGTGACACACAGGGAATGTCCACTGCGTCTCCTCCCTGCTGCTAAACAACTCCTCGACCTTTTTCTGATCTCACATCCTCTGTGAGAGAGCTTTATGGCCGACTCACGTGTTCAGACACACTAAAAAACGCACACTCACCGTCTTCCTCCTCGACTCGGCTGATCTCAGATACCTGGCAGAGAGAAACAGAGTAGACCGGTCTCCTCCCACACCTAGCCTTCTATATCAGGCTCCTCTCTGCTCCTCTGTGGTATCATTGCAGCCTTTATGGACCTCTTGTTCCCCGTGTGAATTATTAACTCTGGCTCTGCAAGCCCAGACAGGAGGAGGGCATCTCTGAAGCACTCAGCTTAAAGGAGGAGAACTTCACTTTAGTTTCTTAACCCTCGTGTCGTCCTGCGGTTCAAAATTGACCCGGTTTAAAGTTTGAAAAATATATTCAGTAAAAATATAGTAAAAAATATCGCAAAAATACAGAAAACTAAATATTTTCACAGTGAAACTTCTGATGTCCACATTTTCAACATTTTTGGGAAATCTTTGAACATTTTTTGGTGGGAAAAAAGAAGTTTTACTGATATATATGGAATCACTTTAGATATTTTTAGGATTTTTTTGGAAAATTTTTATAATTTTTTGGAAAATATTTGCAAGAATTTTTTTGCCAAATTTGTGGGATTTAAAAAAAAAACTTTTAAGGGAAACTTTTAAGGAATTATTGGAATTTTCTTCGTGACTGTTTTACAAATTTTCTGAAATTTGGGGAATTTTTTTGCTACATTTTTTATTTTTTTTTAGACAAAGAAACTATATTTTTTGGAGAGTTAAGCTGTGCTGCCCTCTCACTTTCCAAGCAGTCATGCAAACACTTGTGGAGAAGCTGCAGTGTGTGTGTGTGTGTGTGTGTGTGTGTGTGTGTGTGTGTGTGTGTGTGTGTGTGTGTGTGTGTGTGTGTGTGTGTGTGTGTGTGTGTGTGGGGAAGTCCTCCTCCTTCAGCTCCGTCTGCTCCTAAACGACAGGATCTACATGCTCCTTTTCTTGCGCAGCTTTTCGAGTCAATAATGAATGCTGTGGAAAAAGAAACCCAACGCTGGCTGAAAGGCGAGACACAAATCAATAAGAGTTATGACAGGTGTGTGTGTGCTCTCGTGCACGTTCCTGTGCACGTGCAGAGTAGTGGAGATTATCAAGTTACTGTTCCACTGCTTTAAAGCATCAGGCTGTGGATTCATTAAGCTTCTCCGGCCTCGGGGTCTCAGCGTGTTGAGGGTCTGTTATCTTCTCTGCTGCTGTTTGGACTTCAAATCAGAAACCCAGCACAGAGCTGGCCCAGTTCAGGGAAAAGGACTTGAAGAGGTTTCCACAAGGTGATTAGCAGAGACACTAATGGGGCTATTATCCTCATCATGCAGTATACATCAGGGGTGTTAAACATGTGGCCCGTGGACCAAAAGTGGTCCTCCAGAGGGTCCAATCTGGCCCTCAAAGTGTAAAATTCCAGAGAAAACATTAACTGCAGATTGTAAATTAGTAAAACTATAAATTTAAAATAGTTTCTAGACCATGACAAGTTGTTTTGACCATAAAGTAAATTACTAGATTGCTCATTGTTCTTTTGTCGTTTTGTGTCTGTAACATTTTGTCTTGTTTTTGTTGCTTTTTTTGTCATTTTGTCTCATTTTTGTAATATTTTGTCCTGTTTTTGTCTTTTTTTTGGTCTGACTTTTGTCGATTGTCTCACGTTTTTGTCATTTTGTTACTTGTTTTGCGTTTCCTTTCTGTCTCGCTTGTGTTGTTTGTCTATTTTTTTGTAGTTTTGTTTCTTGCCTTGGCATTTTTTGTCTAAATTTTATTGTTTGGAAATTTTTTTGTAGGTTTCTAGTTTTTTTGATCTCTTTTTTGTTTTGTTTCGTGTCATTTGTCTCATTTTTTGTCATTTTGTTTGTTGTTTTGTTTTTGTAATATTTTGTCTTGTTTTTGTTGATTTTTTTGTCTTTTTTGTCATTTGTGTTATTTTTTGGTTGTTTTTTTCATATTTTTGTCATTTTGTGTTTCCTTTTTGTCTCAATTGTGTTTTTTGTCTTATTTTTGTCATTTTTTTGTTTTGCTTTATTTGTTGTTTGCCTATTTTTTTGTTGTTTTGTTTCTCATTTTCGTCATTTTTTTGTCTCGTTTGTTATTTGTCCATTTTTTGTCGCTTCATAACTAATCTCTAGTCTAATTTTTCGTTTATTTTTCGTTTTGTTTCGCGTTGTTGGTCTCGTTTTTTGTCATTTTGTTTCTTGCTTTTGTCGTTTTGTATCTCATTTGTGAAATTTTTTGTCTGATTGTCTGAAAGTAAAATACTATATTGTTCAGTACATGTGGAACCTGAACTAAGATGAGTTTGACTCCCCTGGTATACAGTGATTATAAAAAGTATTCAGCAGCTGTTCATGCTGACGGAGCTCATCTTAAATCATGACCAGAGTTCACCAGGAGGCCTGTGGGGGATTTTAAAGTCAGCTGGAAGAAGGTTCTGTTGGCAAAATTGAGCTTTTTCCACATCATACTTTACTGCACAGCATAACAAACACATCATCATCCCCACTGTGAAGCACGGTGGAGGCAGCATCATGAGGCTGCTTCTTGGCAGATACACCTGGGAAACTTGTAAAGGTAAAATGCATGAATGTAGTCAAGATTAGGAGTCTGCAAGAGGACTGTGTCTTGGGTGAAGATTTGTTTTTCGGTAAGAAAATCAGCCAAAACTACACAGAAATGCTTCAGAAACAACCAGGTAAATGTTCTAGAGCAGCTGAGTCAGAAAACAGACCTCAATCCAATGAGAATTAGTGGCTGGACTTGAAAGTGGCTGCGAACTTATAATCTCTATGTGACAGAGATTCCGCAGTTTTCTAAAGAAAAATGGGGTAAAATTACAGTCTAGATGTGCAGGGATGACTGAGACGTGTCCTCATCGCCTTAATTACAGCCAAATGTGCATCTAATAAATACAAAATTTGTTGGAGAGAGGAGGATAGAGGCCTTAGGTCAGGAAAGAGGCAGGAGCGTGGCCGCCTGGTAGGAGCTGATGACTGGGAAATGCAGGTAGATTTAGGAGGAAAGCTTGTTGTTCACCAAGAAATAGTGTGAACTAATCTGAGGCCAGACATTGTTCTGTGGTCTGTGAAGGAAAAGACTGTATTTCATTGAGTTAACAAACTCAGTGGAGGCAGCTGATGAGAGGAAGAAGGCTGGATATGCAGACTTAAAGACAGAAGCTGAGCAGAGGGGATGGAGAACCAGAGTTGGTCCAGTTGAAGAGGGGTGTCGGGGTTTTTTTGCACCTGTTTTACTTTTGAGGGAGCTGGGAGTGCAGGGGGAGTCTGAGGAAGACAGTGAAGGACATGGCAGATGAAGCTGCTAGATCTAGTCAGTGGAGATGGATTAGGAGAAGTAATCATATTTGGGGGGTGAAATAGAGGCGGTGAGGAAGTAGCCCTCTCCTTCACTCTGCTTTCCCCGCCTTCTTTTCCCTCCCCCTGTGGGCAGAGATCCAGGAAGAGGAAGTGTAGATATGGTGGGGGCGTGGCCTGTTAGAGTCTCTCTGGGACCATGCAGCCATCTCAGGTAAGTCTGTGCTGGAAGGTAGCGGCTGTGTCTTTGTGGGGTTTTTTTGTTTGTTTTATCTTGTTGGGTAGCACTTGCAATGAGCAGTTAGCAGTCAGTGCTTCCATCTTAGATGAAGTCTGCTTGTATAGTCTCTGTCTGTGGTGAGCTTGGCTGCAGTAGTGAAATATATTAGCAATTGGTGGTTATCATTAGCATGTAGCACTAGCAGGTTTGGTGAGCTGGGTTGTATAGTTTCTTTGTCAATGGTAAGTTTGCTTTGGACATGGTAATGATCTTGCAGCTAGCATTGGCATTTAGGAGGGTTTGGAGAGTTTATAAATATGGTTTCTTTGTCACTTTTTAGCAGCTGGCACTAGGTATTCAGCATCTTGCACTAGCTAACCGGTAGCATCGGCACTGGTCACTACCTGGAGCATCTCAGCCTGGGTCAGCTGAACGAGGCGATGCTGTTTGGGTTGTGTAGGAACAGTGTGAACTGGCACTAGTTCACTGCCTAGCCAGGCCTGTGACTAAACAGGCAAAACACTGTAGAAGGGAAGTTTCCACCTGATGACCCCCAGAGATGTGTTAGGAATCTCTGCTCACTGGTGTGTATAGTGATGGGTCAGGGGTCCTAGGGCCTTCATTGAGTGCACATCCTCTTTGTTTGGAGCACAAGTGTCTTGTGTTTAAACTACCTTTCTGAATCAGCTCATTTTATTATTGTTTAGCTAATTAGAAGGTGGTTGGTATTAAATTCAGACGGTTATTTAGTTGACATTTTAGTAATATCCAGTCATTTTTTATTAATGTGATTGTTTCTATAATAAATAATTATGGAATTTGTAAAGACATGATCATAGTGAACATAAAAAAACATTGGTTATTTTACTTTTAGTAAAAATGTATGCGGATATATCCCATGGACTTCAAAAGTCCCTTAATTATAGATTGACCCTTATAATCTCTATGCAACCTGACAGAGACTGAGCATTTTTGCAAAGAAAAATGTTGTAAAATTACAGTGTCTAGATGTGCACGGCTGATTGAGACGTGTCCTCATCACTATAACTACAGCCAAAGGTGCATCTAATAAATACTGCCTTTAAGAAGGTGAATACTGATGCAATCAGTATTATTTTGTTTGTATTTTTTTTACATTTCATATTTTTGATTAATTAGCATTGCTTTGTAGAAATCTATTTTCATTTTGACATTAAAGAGTCTTTTTTGTAAATTCTTGTCAAATAAGCCAAATTTAATTGATGAGGTTTTAATGTGTAAAAGCAAAAAAAAGAAGAGGTAAAACTTGGAAGGAGTTTGGATCATTTTTACAGAGGCTGTATGCACATATTAAATATAGAATAGAATTAGATATACTAGCTTCATCAGCTCTATACAGGCTCTGAGCTGAGCTGGGAGTCGAGGCCACAAACTGCAAATGCTGCATTTACTGCATGTCGCATTGAGCCACCGATTCAGAGAGCGGAAATTATTTGATCATCTGATTATTATGGATCCCCAGTTCCTTTCAACGTATCATTTCAGGCGTGTGATATGTGACTCCTCTCTGTTTCACTGATAGCCTCTAACAGTCGCAGAGGGCTGAATATAGACTCCAGACAGGGATGAGGAAGTTGGACGCTTGAGTTTATGAACGGTCACTGGGGTTTTACTGTAAGGGCAGAGGTTTAGTGTTTTCAGCGTCTGAGATTTCTGTTAGCAACACATAACGTTGGATGGGAACAGACTAGATTAAACGGCTTTCCAGCGTGTCGTTAGGACAGAGCAGTTCATCTGTGGAGCAGCTTCCACCACTACAGGACGTTTACGTCACCCAGGTCACACAGAGATACCACAGCATCACCAAGGACCACACCCCCCACAGAACACTGTTCACACCTCAGACTACATGAGGGTGAAAACAGCGCCCACCAGACTAAAGAACAGCTTCGATCCACAGCAGGCACTAAATCACTGACTCACCTGCAACATCTTATAAATAACAATATTTTGCACGTATCCCTGTTTACATATGACAGTAGTACAACATCGCCAACATTTGCACATAGAGTTTATTTGTAACAATTTTTTTTATCTTATTTTATTTGATTCTATTTATTATTATTATTATTATTATTATTATTATTTTATTTATTATTTTTTATTATTATTATTATTATTATTATTATTATCTCATTTTATTTCTTATTTCAGTTTTGTGACGGGAACTCACAAAATAGGAATCTCATCCCTCAGGGTAACCACCGTGTTTGTGCCGTATGACAAAGTTCTTCACTCTTGAATCTTGACGTGGATTATTCACAGAAAATGAGATATTTATTGTATATGTAACAGGGTCAGTAATGGAGCAATGGTGTGATTATTAATTGTGGTATTAGTGATGTATAATATACCATATATGTTTTTTATTTTATTGTTCTTTTGTTATATTTACACAAAGTTTGATCTGCCTCCCACTTGTGTGGAACCTTTGCTGGGGGTTCCTGTACTCCTACGTGCACTTTTACCCGCCCCACAGCGCCCTATAAATGTGTTTTTCCCACCTTACCACTCGCCTTTTGTTGTGTGTTCTGAAGGAGAGGAGCCCAAATTTATAAGACGGATGATTTAGTGATTTTTTGGGTTTGTTTTTTTTTTTTTTTGTCTGGTGTAAAGAATAAACGGAGATCACCTCCAAAGGGATTTATGTGTCGGAGAGAAGCCACCGGTTGCATATATACTGTTGCATTTGTAAATAATTCCATTGCTTTAAGCACCAAAAAGAAAACTACAGTCACCTCTACTGTATTGGAGCAGAGGCAGATGGTTCACTTTGACAGAAAACTGCTGATTCTCCAGTGCAGCTGTGGTTGTTCTGTTTCTCACTTGTGATTAAATGTGTTGGTAATCTTTGCATAGTGAAGTTGTTCTCACCGATAAATTACTTTGAGAAAACAAAGGGTTGAGACAGCATTTTCTTGAGATAAACACCTGCCTGCTACCATTCTTATTTCCAGTAGATAGACAGACACGTATAAATCATGCTTTTTGGTAGGGCCACAGTCGCCACGTTAATGGGAAATACACCACATTAATATGAACTGGAATTATTCTTTAGGTGAGCCTAAACACCTGTAAGATCTTTGTTCATATTCTGGAAATGCCTTTGAAACTCACAGCAGGAATGTTTAATGAAACTGCTTTAGATTTACAAAGATAAGAAAGCACTGATCATGGTTTAAATGTAATGAATGACATTGGTGAGATAAAATGACATGAGCTACATATGATTATGAAAACTGTACACCACTGTACTCTGATCAGCCACAACAATAAACCAGCAACAGAATATCCTCCAGTCATTTATGTTGATATAAATGCTGTTTATCTATTTGTACATAAATAGTAAAAAGCTGTTTATATGGATATTTTGTATTCCTTAATCGTATGCCTCTACTGAGAAGGATAAGTGGCATTAGTAATAACGGCTTGCCTACATTCTTAATGAAGTCTCATTCCATTGTAACACTCTGACAGTCTGCTCATGCAAGTTTAACATTGCTCCAGAACTTAGATTATAACTGCTCTGGAAAGGCTGCTAAACTCCTCTAGACTAGCTTGCTTTGAGATTCTTTTCAGCAGTTGTACAGAGAACATTTCTGTTGTTTTTGTTGCTAATGCTAATTTCCTCAGGTTTCTGGAGAGGTGATGCGATGAGAAAGAGAACTGTAATATCCCAAAAGATGTGACAAGATGTAACGAAGCCACCTGCCTAATATCATGTAGGTCGCCCTCATGCTGCCCAAACAGGAACCAGGATGCTGGTTGTGGATCCTTTAGGTCCTCTGGGTTTGGAAGTGGAACCTTTTCTGCTCCAGTTCATCTCACGGATGCTAATTTGGATTGGGATCTGTGGAGTCTGGAGACCAGGTCAATGCTTGGGCTTTTTGTCATGTTCCTTGAGCTGTTCTGGAGCAGTTTTTGTCTTGCTAAGGAGGGCAGATGGCATTAAAAAGGTGCTTTTAGCTATGGGGGCTGGTGTTCCTGGAGTGCAGCGATGTCTAGGTGGGTGATGTGTCGAAGCAACATCCACATGAACGCAGGGTCCCAAGGTTCATCACCAGGACATTGCATTTATGACAAGATGAACTAATGATTGTGATTTAGATAAAGCTGCATGTGTAGTTTGTGTAACTTTTTTGTTGTACTGCTGTTTGTTTGGAGTTTCTGGTCTAAGAGGATCCAATCGTGCTGTTTTCCAGTTGACATTTTTTTCATGTTACAGCAGGAAAAGCTCAGGTGTTAATTTAAACAAAGAAAAAATACACTGATGTCTTAATTCCATTTTAGTTTCAGGGTCTTTGCATTGTGCATCATCGCTCACTGAGACACCTGAACAGAAGAGTCAACGTTCCTGGTTTTAGTACTACCTGGGCTGTTTCTGCTGAGAGAACGGCTGTTAGAATATGTTCTATCCCACACTCACCTTTACCTTACAGTTACTTTTCTATAATAAACATCCAAAAAATAAATATGTACTGTAATATACAGTATGTGTGTGTGTGCTGAGAACTTGTTTGGCTGGAACTGACTCCTGTCTAGCTAACGATGACACACTCAGCCTGATGTAGTTGAAGCTGTAGGAGGACGAACCTGTTCAACACGGCAGCTAACATCAGCTTTTGTTTTTACAATTACTCATTCCCTGCATTCGTGGCTCATTTATTCTGTTGCTAACATGGTTCCTTGTGCCTCGAGCAAGATGTTTGTTCAAGGTAGACAGCTTATCAGGATGACTGACAAACGCTGGGGCAGAAACTTGGCCATCTGTGGGGGAGGAGGGCAGGGCTATATATACCTCCTTCAAAGTGAAAAGTCGCAAATCACACGTTGAAAGAAATTCAAACGTGGCCTTCCGCCAGCTCGTTTATTATTCAGATAATATCCTCAAAAACACCAGCTGAGAACTAAAATTAAAAAAGCAGGGAGTGTACTTGTTAAACTAGAGCGATGCTGGACATTATTTTGCATTTGCATGTCCTGATGGCTGCATGAGAGCAGCTTTTGTTTTCCAGAGGAAAGAACACGAAGCACAAGAATGCAGATGTGAACCAGAAAAGTTACAAATGAGCCAATTAGTGTCGTCTGCAGGTTTTACTCTCAGATATTGTTTACTCGTGTGTTTGGAAAAGGAACTAGAGCTCATTTGTTTTGTGAATAAGAATGAAGAGATTAAAAATCATGGAAACCGGATGAAAAAAAAGCTGTTAAATATTCGATGAGTCATTAAAACGTTCTCTTTCTTCTCACTGTTCTCTTTCTTAAGAACCGATTGTGCTGACAGGATGTCCTCCTCTGCCTGCAGTCCTCTGTTCCCTCGTATGGAGGTTTGCGTGACGATTAGAACAGTTGGCCTATTCTGCCTCCCAGAACAGCTCTGCCCATCCATATGCTGAAGCACCTCACAGCATCTCGGCACCATTCAGCAGTGAACAGTGAGTGTGGGTTAACTGTAATTTAATATGCCCTGTTCGTGATGTGTGCACGGCATAATCTGAGCAAATGAGAGCGAGAGGAGAGGGAGTGAAAGGTGGTAGAAGAGAGAGAGAAAACCCTAGAAAGAGGGAGAGAAGAGATGGACTGTGTGATCAAAGGATTGCCCTCGCTACTGTATGTTTTTTCTCTTGGCTTTCCTTCAGGCGGCTACAGAGTTCAAGTGAATTTAAGTCGTGTTTCATCACTCTTTCTCCCTCTCTGCACACACATACACACACTTTTTTTTTCCTTTTTTGCTCCGGCAAGCTTTGAACACTGTTTCCTCTATGGTTTCCAGCACCACAGGTCAAAGAGCACACTTCCAACCCGGCAGAAATGACGATCCCCTCCCTCACAAGCTGCTGGGATGCATAGAAACACACATGTGCATGAATAGAAATGTCAGAATCACCAGAGAGGAGTCATTTCTGTAATTCATTTCACTGTCCAGGAAACTGAACAAACTCGCTGTCGTATAAAATCACCAAGTTTTGGCAGGAATAGTTTGATATATTGGGAAATTCACTTCTTCACCGTCTCGTCGGTAGTTGGTTGTGACAGCTGATGCCTGTATATGAAATACGAAACTAGAACCAGGAGCTGAGCAATGCACTTAGACGGAGGCTGGCTCTGCAAATGAACACATAATACAAACAAATGCATTTCCCAACTTACTCCTTTGACCTCCATCTGCTAAACCAACATTTAGGCACAGGGATCTGGAACTGAGACTCAAAACGACAAAAGCAAGAAACAAAATGACAAAAACATAAGACAAACGACATGAAACAAAACCAAAAAGAGACATAGAATTAGACAGGAAAGTTACAAAGCAAAAAAATGAACAGACAACACAAACGAGACAAAAAATGACAAAAGCGTGAAACAAAACGACAAAACGATGTACAAAAAAGTTGAATAAAGCAACACACAAAATGACAAAAGCACAAGCGAGACAAAAATGAAACACAAAATGACAAAAACGTGAGAGAAACGACAAGGCAGACATAAAGACAAAACGACAAAAACAAGACAAAATATTACAAGACAAAAAAATGACAAAAATGAGACACAAAATGACAAAAGCTAGAAACAAAATAATTAAAAAAGGAGATACAAAACAACACGAAACAAAACAAAAAAAAGACAAAAAATTTGACAAAAAAGTTACAAAGCGACAAATAAGACAAGTGACAATAAAATGAACAGAGTGGAAAAAAATACAACACAAACGAGACAAAAAGGAAACACAAAACGACAAAAACATGAGGCAAACGACATCAGACAAAAAAGACAAAAAAAAACCCCCAACAAAATCAAGACAAAATACTACAAAAAAGAGACATAAAATGACAAAAGAACAGTCTAGTATTTTACTTTATGACTGTCATGGTCTAGAAATTATTTTCAATTTGTAGTTTTACAAATTTATAATTTGCAGTTAGTGTCTTCTCTGTAATTTTTACACTTCGAGACATAAAAGGAAGAAACTGACAAAGACAAAAATGAGACACAAAATGACAAATGAACAATCTAGTATTTTATTTTATGATCAAAACAACTTGTCATGATCTGGAAATTGTTTTAAAGGTGTAGTTTTACTAATTTACAATCTGCAGTTAATGTCTTCTCTGGAATTTTTACACTTTGAGGACTGGATTGGACCCTCTGGAGGACCGCTTTTGGCCCGTGGGCCTCATGTTGGACACCTCTGTGCTAAATTAATGTCTCTAAACACAAACTTCCATACAGTGGAGGAACACATCAGAGGAAGAAGTGCTTGCTCAGGCAGATTGTGCATATAGGCGAGTCTGGGATCAAATGTTTCCGCTCCCACCTCTCTGTTTACTCCATTAATCTGAATCAATTGAGGAACAGAGCTACAGATGTGAGTTATGATGCATTATTGATGGCCTGTTCATGAGGGACCCCACAACATATGTTTCTCTCCAATGGAAACCCAGAGTGGTGGATGTTCATCAGTAGATAGTTTGTTTTGCTGCAAACGCTTAATTATCGTCCACATTTCTGTCAAAGCTGCAGTTGATTCGAGAGTTTGTGCGAAAAGCCATCGGGGTTATGGAGAAAGCTGAAGACCGATGGAGAGATGGGAATCTGTATGGTTTTCTTTCTTCTCACTTATGTTTGCCTGTAATTCTGCTCCATCCTCTCCTCACTTTGTGCTGTGTGGAGGGAGTTAATTGGTGCTGGAGCCGAGGATGCAGATGGATTCCATGAGAACGTAGAGATGCGGATGCAGATGTTTGTCTTTTCCACATGCGATGCCAGTTAGCTGACTCGCCACAGTCAGGTTTATTTAACCCTCCTGTTGTCTTCATTTACAGGCACCAAAAAATATTGTTTCCTTGTCTGAACAATATCCAAAAATTCAGCAAAAAAAATCCCCCAAATTTCAGAAAATTTGCAAAACCTTCAGGAAGAAAATTCCAGTAATTCCTGAAAAGTTTCCCTTAAAAGTTTTATTTTAAAAAAATCCCCCAAATTTGGCAAGAAAATTCTTGTAAATATTTTCAAAAAATGAGTAAAAATCTTCCAAAACAATCCTAAAAATATCTAAAGTGATTCCATATATATATCAGTAAAACTTCTAATATTTTCTTTAAGAACATTCATTAAAAAAAAATCAACCAAAATCCAGTGAAATTCGCTGGATTTTGGTTGATTTTTATGTGAATGTTCTGAAAGAAACATTTTTAACATTTCTTTTTTCCACCAAAAAATGTTCAAAGATTTCCCAAAAATGTTGACAATGTGGACATCAGAAGTTTCACAGTGGAAATCTTTTTCCACATTTTCAAACTTTAAAACGGGTCAATTTTGATCCACAGACCGACATGAGGGTTAAATTCTATTCTTGATCTTACAGCGAGCCAATGAAGAGAAGCTAATATGAGCTAAGCTAATCTTGTTAATTCCTGTCAGTCGTCTCGCTGCAGTATTTTTAGTCACTGGGAGTTAGTAGAACCTCCTGATAGTTAGGAATTACATCAGTCCAGAGTAGAAGTACAATTGCATACTCTAGTTTTTCAGAATCACTTTCAAACAAGATTATAAAATCCACTGACAGCCTATTAACATTCTACGTAGCACTGACACTTGTTTTTGGCACCACTAAGGCTTCCATTAATAGTGTTCTACCCCTGGCGTACTGGCACTCTCCTCCATCCATGCATGGTTCCTGTGTGCTGAAAACCTGTCCAGATATAAACAAAAAAAGTTGTTTGTAGGGGGAATATGGGGACAGTTGTCTCAGTTTTGTGTAGCGTGCTGTAGATAGGTAGCTCCAAATATCCTTCAGTAAGTGCTGCAGTAAATGCAGCAGTAAGTAACCCTTTAGTAACGTTTTCCTCTCTCTCAGCTCTGTAAAAGTATTTTGTATTTACTGCTTCACTGCTTCCTGCTCTTTCATACACTATCCTTTCAGTCTGATAGTGAATGCTGACCTGTCGTGATGCTCTTTGAGGTCCAGTCTTTGTATTTTGTTGGGTTTTTACGGTACACCTAAAGTTTAGAGGGAGCTGTGAGTTTCTTTGCCTCTATTTTCTTCCCTCCACGGTCGCCCTGCAGAGGCTCCATTTATTTCTGTTGTGGCCCAGGCTGCTGTTCCTAATGAGCAGCTAGCCGTCCAGGTCGAGTCCAAATGAGCAACGAGTGCATGAGCTACACCACCGCCAAGCCTCCAACATAGGAGAGGATCAGCCTCCAAACTGCTTCTGTGGAAATATTGTCTCCCCTCTTTTTCCTGATGTAAAACGCCTCAAGATTCTACATAAAAAGAATGATTTCAGCCAAGTAGCATCACACTCCTGATGACTCTGGTGGCGTTGCTTTCTCTGATGACTCACCTCCTTGTTGTGTCTTTGTTCGTTGCTCCTCAGACAATAGGTAGGTGTTTAACACAATCAAATCAGAGCAGAAGTACTAAACGCAGGCTGTTCGGTAGCAGCAGAAATACACACTTTTTGTGCATCGCGTTGGTGCAAATGAGAGAGGAAGAAGGCAGCGGCGGAGGGACAGACTGATGAGGCTGTCAGAGATGATAACAGACGCATTGTTGTCATAGTGAGGCAGAGTGCGAGCCAGCTAATCCATTTCAGCCTGAAACATCAGATGAGTGAGAGCTAACAAGCTGCTGTGTGTTTGTGATCGTCTCCTGCTAACCAGCCGTGAGCAGATGCTCTGCTGATGGCCACTGATGGAGAGATTTAATAAACCCAACCTGTCCCCGTCCTCACCTCCTGTTAGCACATTCTCAGCGCCCTCGCTCATTTTTTTCCCCTGTTTTCTCCCTCCTTGTCATGGAGACTGATTGCCTGCGAGCTCCAGGCTCGCTCGGCCCTTAAAAACCCTCCGGGGGGCGGCGGGGTTAAAGAACCACTGCTCGACCTGCATTCTAACGTGCTTACATGTTTAGAGGGGACGGTCTGATTAGCAATGAGGGCAGCTCGAGCTCACACACTAGGCTGTCCAGATTAAACAGGGAAAAATGCAAACACACCCCTGGCAAGACACAGCGGCACGCACTGCAGCCAAACATGCTCACATAGGAGCAACATGTGCAGAAAGACGAGGCTGCATGCATGAACTATTCACACCATATATCTGCAGCAAAAACAGACGAATCAGGCACTAAAATAGTCGATTTGTACCAGAAACTAATGACAGCTGACCACATTGTTTTGCATTACATTCAGCAAAAATGAGGCATGTTTGTTTATTGATTTCATAACTGTCATGCAAGCAGAAACCAGCGTCTACCCTAATTAGGAGTAAAGGATCACAGGAATCTGAACTCTCCAGGTAGATTTCTCACTTATTTCTCCACCATGCAGGTTTCTGATTGGCCTTTTTCATGCCTGCATGTTCAAAGAGAAGCTTCGGTGTGTGTTCGTAGCCCACAGAGGCCCAGCAAGCTGTCACAGGTGGAAACAGAATTATGATGATGACTTTAATGCTGGATTTCCAGGTGATCATCGTCAAAGAGAATGGAATGCAAATTTGTGGAGCAGAGTTCGTCTTTGTTTACGGCAGAGTGCAGATGCTCATCTGTATAGAATGTTTTTTGCCAATTATTAGTGAGCTCATGTATAAAGTACTGGAGTTTCTGAATTACCTGGTTCCTGCAGTGTCAGAAAGACCTATTTTTTACTTAAAAATATTCTCAGTAATCAGATTACTCAAGGGCATGTGTGTGTTGGTGTGTGTCGATGACCACAGATCATAGGCCTACCTGCTGTTACTCTGTGATTTAGTCATACAGAATTCCACACAGAAGCCTTAGTGGGCAATTCAAGATGTCATTTTTCTAGACGGAAAGCCGAAAGTTAAAACCAGTATTTCCACAGATTGCACTGTAGATGAAATCAAAGGTCCCAAACGTTGGATTTGTTCTGAATCAAACCCCTAGAAAACCTCCTAGGATCTGATGTGAGACCCAATCTGAGGGTAACAGCAAAACCAGCAAGAACAGAACTGAGCATAACAGCAGCTCAAAATATGCTGAAGCCAAAGAGACCCAAAAAGTAGAACACAAACCCCAGCACCAGCGATTAAAGCTGGAGTAGGCAATGTATTTTAAAAGGATTTTTCTTAAGGTCATCCATGGTCTGACAAATGGCATCCATCTTATCGCATCCCTCCTTTAGAACAGAGCTGGTATAGAACACTGCAGCATGAGCCTGCATGGTCTTCTGCATGTTGAGCCTGATCTCAGAGGTTCTCAGACTTTCATTGGCAAACCTCAGCTTATCCAGGTTGGCCACAGACTCGTCTCCTGCACTGGGCTTCAGTGAGGAGTTTCTCTCCAGGTTTCTACTCTGAAGCAATTATGAGAGCGCAGGCTCTGCCAAACACCACCAGGTCCAGCAGTGAGTTAGCACCTAGCCTGTTAGCACCGAAAGTGTTCACATTTAAGGAATGATCCTTTTACAAAACATTATGAACAACCTGAAATTTCTTAAGAAAAATAAATTCAAATTTCAGCAACATTCAGCCTCAGTTTATCATTTCCACATTACAACTTCCAGATCACAGAGTTTCTACAAAGGAACACAACATTTAGTCACAGATATCTGGAACTGAACCATAGATGATTTTACTTTATGATCAAAATGACAAAGTCAGACTTAAAAAAAGACAAAAAACAACAAAAGCAAGACAAAATATTACAAAAATGAGACAGCAAACAACAAAAATGAGACACAAAACAACAAAACATGAGACAAATGACAAAAGTCAGGCAATAAAAGACAAAAAATAACAAAAACTAGATAAAATATAAAAATGAGACACAAAATGACAAAAGAAAAGAAAATGACAAAAGAATGAGCAATCTAGTATTTTACTTGATGATCAAAACAACTTGTCATGATCTAGAAATTATTTTAAATTTATAGTTTTACTAATTTACAATCTGCAGTTAATGTCTTCTCTGGAATTTTTACACTTTGAGGGCCAGATTGGACCCTCTGGAGGGCCGCTTTTGGCCCACAGGCCTCATGTTGGACACCCCTGACCTCATGCATCACAAGAGTCTTCTACAGACTAAAGAGACACACCAAGCAGCTACATCTCACAGTTCCACCTGAACCTACAACATCCTGCTCTGCTGAACAGATCAGATTTGTGTCTTTCGGTGTTTTATGACTGTGTTCCCCTCCAGTTTGACTATTATATATCTACAGTTATCTGTGACCATCTGTCTGTGAGGCTTCAGAGGGAACGTTCTACAGATGTGGGGATGTACCCCATTTGTGTATTTCCAGACATGAAGTAGCTTTAATTCTCCACTCTCATCCATTAGTCGTGGATTAGTCCTCCAGCTGTGTTTTGGAGGCGTGGCTTTGGGAGGGGTGGAGCTATGAAGGGAGTGTTTGTGTTTGTTTGTTTGTTTTCCGTTTGTCTGTTTTCATAATCTTCTTCTTCCTGTTTCTGTGACCTCTCATACTCTTTAATCCATTAACTAAGTCGATCAAGCAGCTGTTGTAAGAAAGAGGATCAATGTAAGAAGGAGGAGAATTAGTTTACATGGATGAAAAACGAATGGAATAAAAGTCCCGTTTCCACTCCTTACTGCCAGCTGCGATGATGGAACAGGAGCTGAAATGGAAGGCTTTGGGTCCATTTTATCTCGATAAAAGGTGTTTACAAGAGTTTGGATAGTCTCTATATTTCTACACAAAAAAGATTTGGAAATTAGAGGTAGATTTCGGCGCATGTTACTGGGACGATAGCAGCTTGAAAAATGAAAAATATCTAGTGATAAAGCTATTTAAAGTCAGTCAGGTTTAGCCTGATGTGCAGATTGGTGCATTGCATCACTCTCAGAATGTGTAACATATAAATTAAAATGGTGATACCAACCAGAGCAGCTGGCACAAGCAAAGCAGCACAAGGTTTTGTAATTAATTCCACATCCAACTGATCGCCGGTCACTGAAGCTTTGCATTGACTTCTTTACAGGGATGTGTTAATCTATGCGGCGCTGTTGAGTATTCCAGATCCAATCATCAAGAATCCATCAAGTAACTCAAACTAGATCTGGTCAGCAACATTTAACTGAAAAAGAGGGGACTGTCTGCACTATATCTGCCCATGTTAACTTCTGTTTGTGTGACCGAAGCCATGATTTAAAATTAAAATTACAGAATTAGAGTTTTACTATGAAAACACACACAGATCTGATGTTATCAAGCAGCTGGTGGACTGCGTATCTACACGTGTATGGTTGCTGTGTCCTGATAAACACGTTACATAAAGACATCCAAACACACTATCACATGCAGCAAAGACTCACATGTATGGGAATGTTAAGTAAGAGCCGCAACGTGCTGCGCTGTGAAACCCACAGAGTTCAAGCCAGTCCTTTAAGAGAATCAATATCTATTCAATCACCGTAATGCTGATGAATTGGTGGCTGGAACTGATCACCTGGCTAGATTAGGTTCTTCTGCTTCTCGCTGGCGATATTATGAAGAGCTCTATTTAGATCCCAGAGCTGGGCTGCTGTGCGTTCTGTTACCTGTAACGAGAGAACTTGAGAACGTAACGAGAGTCGGCAGGGATTGTGTTTCTAACTGTCCAGCTAGTGTTTCTTTGGTCTCTCAATAAGAAGAGAAACTTCCTCCGGGATCAGATCAGGGCCACGTGGAGGAAACGACGTCCGACCAGACATCTGAGGAGTCGCAGAAACATCACTTCATCGAACGCTTGGAAACTTTCAGACTTCTGAGTTGCACAGAAATCACTCTTCCAGCCCTCATGAAGAAAATAAATGGACTCCCCGAATGCTTTCATGGGATTTATTATGATCTAAACTAGGGGTGTCCAACATGAGGCCTGTGGGCCTAAACCGGTCCTCCAGAAGGTTCAATTCAGCCCTCAAAGTGCAAAAATTTCAGAGAAGACATTAACTGCAGATTGTAAATTAGTAAAACTATAAATTTAAAATCATTTCTAGACCATGAAAAGTTGTTTTGATCAGAAAGTAAAATACTAGATTGTTCATTGATCTTTTGTCATTTTGTGTCTCATTTTTGTAATATTTTGTCTTGTTTTGGGGTTTTTTGTCTTTTTTTGTTGTTTGCCTCAGTTTTTGTCGCTTTGTATTTCGTTTTTGTCTCTCTTTTGTGTCTATTTTTTGTCATTTTGTTCATTTTATTGGCATTTTTTGTCTCATTAGTGTCCATGTTTTTGTCAAATTTTTTGTATCTTTTTTTGCTTTGTGTCATTTGTTTCGTTTTTGTCGTTTTGTGTCTCATTTTTGCAATATTTTGTCTTGTTTTTGCTGTTTTTCGGCTTTTTTGATCTGACTTTTGTCATTTTGATCATAAAGTAAAATCCTCTATGGTTCAGTTCCAGGTGACTAAATGTTGTGTTCCTTTGTAGACACTCTGTGATCTGGAAGTTGTAATGTGGAAACGATAAACTGAGGCTGAATGTTGCTGAAATTGAACTTACTTTTCTTAAGAAATTTCAAGTTGTTCATAATGTTTTGTAAAAAGATAATTCCTTAAATGTGAACATTTTCAGAATGTACTTTTTGGCACTAAAACAAAGGAAAAAACTGGAGTTATTTATAGGTTATTATGCAGTGGTTTTACTGGTCCGGCCCACTGGAGATCAAACTGAGCTGAAGGTGGAACCTGAACTAAGATGAGTTAGACACCCCTGCTCTCAGCGATCTGGAACGTAGCAGTAATATTACATGTAGTGCTGATCCAAGATTTGACGAACAGGTCAGAAGTATTTTCTAAGCTTTGCCTTGTTTGGCTGAGAATCTCTCCAGAATGAGATCATTCATCTCACTCAGCCAGAAACATTCCTGCCGTAGTAAAGAGCCCCTCACATCTTCAGGCTCTTACAAAATGCAGCAAAGCTTTCAGCCAACAGCTGAAGACACAAATTGAGTGTTGAGTGTTTTTCCAGTGGTTGCCTGATAGTCCGGGAAGAGTCTCCTTAAAGATACCTGGGCTCTGAGAGGGAAAGACAGCAGAGTGGATGGCTTCTTATTCTATTTCCATTTATTTCATTAACCCTCGTGTCGTCCTGCGGATCAAAATTTACCCATTTTAAAGTTTGAAAATGTGGGGAAAAAATATATATTTTCACAATGAAAATTTTTGACTTTTAATGAATTATTGGAATTTTGCAAATTTTCAGAAATTTGGGGATTTTTTTTGCTGATTTATTTTTTTTTCAGATAATGAAACAATATTTTTTGGTGCCTGTAAATGAGGACAACAGGAGAGTTAATTAGCTGCTCGACTTCAAATCCTTCCTTCAGGAATCTGTTTGGGTAATAAGTGATATGTGCAGCATCCAGAAGAAAACAGACACACTGAGAGACAGCGGCCGGCTTTGTCCACCTGGTAGCTGCTGTATAGGATTCCCTTTTATGCTGGAAGGGATTTTGAAGTCAGCAGGGAGCCTTGTTGATAAGCTGGGAACCTGCTTTGAATGTAAATGATTTCACCCTGAGCAGACGACACAACGCCGGCTCATTTCTGAGTGATTCGGCCCACTGGAGGGTGTGCAGGTTTGAATATTTTTCCATTAGATTCTATAAATCAGCCATCAGTCATCATTATGAAGACGGAGCTCACTAATGATTGCTGGATTTATGATTGGCGTTGGAGCCCCAGCTGAATGCTGCAACTTTATTTAACGCAATAGTAACAAACAGTGGACTTCATAATGTGACACATATTTAAAATTTCATCACTAAAGAAAGCACAGCTGGTTCTACTCTAGCGATGGAAGCTCTATTTGTTTTTTCATGAGGCAAACTATGTGTTATTTATTAGTACATCACCATAGGTTCCTTAAGAGCTGTAATGGAAACACATAGAGCTCTATCTAACTTTAATGTTGGTGATGCTTCATATAGAAAGTCAACATGTCTGTAGATTCTCATTCTGGTCATAACTGCAGGAGCTTCAACTGGACTTCTTTTATAGGTTCTTGAAAGCGTTTCACATCTCATTCAGGAGCTTCTTTTGTTGTGTGGGTTACAATAGGACACAATCATGTAGTTTGGCAGCTACATTTTCATTTATAAGAATCCCTGATAACGCAGAGGTCGGTTCCCTGAAGTATTATGTTGTCACTGCTGTGAAATGTCAGATGTTAGGGGATGGAATTGACATTGTATAAGAATATAATATCGTTTTGTAACAGACTTTGCCCAATCCAGATTTGTTTTCAAGAGCAGCAATCAGCAAATCACATTATTAACCAGTCAGTTTATCTATTAACATGGCTTTCCATTACATTCTGTCCCTTTCTGGCTCTTTTCATCCCCTCAGCCGCCTCTCTCTCACCTTTTATTCCATCCTGGGTGCTGAGAGTTAATCTGTGTATTCACACCGTCCGCTGAGAGGGCAATTAACCTGATCAAAACTCGCTAGCACCAAGATCAAACAAACTTCAGCAAGGGGAGGGAATCCACAGAGAGATATGAGAGGAGAAGCTGGGAAATCAGAGGACAGACAGTCACAGAGAGGCGAGTTTTTGTCATCAGGTGAGGCCTTCAGGTGGCCATCGGTGTGAAAGTGTGTTTTCAGAGGGTTTTTAAATAGCTGAGTGACTCATTGCCTCCCTCCTCATCAGGTCTCGGCACGCCGGCTGCTGCGATCTCATCTCAGCCCCTCTCGCCTGTGAGGGATTAAACTGTTAATCCGCCGGGCTGAGGCTTGCTATTAGTACCGACAGGGCTGCAGCTATCTTTGTGTTTTCTGGTGCACGTCTGTGTCGGCTTCTGGTGCGCTGCATTGTGGTGTTTGGAAGTGATGGAGGGGTGGGCAGCTGCAGGTTTGACATTAATAATTCTTAAAAAAAAAAAAAAAAAAACACACACACCAAACAATGAGGCAGTAAAAAAAGAACATTCAGTCCAGTCTGATCTCCAGCGGACCAGACCAGTGAAATCACAGCATAATAACCTATAAATAACCACAACTCCTAATGTTTTCTTTGTTTTAGTGCAAAAATGTACATTCTGAAAATGATCACATTTAAGGAATTATCTTTGAACAAATATCATGAAAAACCTGAAATTTCTGAAAAAAAATTCAATTTCAGTAATATTATACCTCAGTTTATCATTTCCACATTACAACTTCCAGATCTGTGAGTGTCAACAAAGGAACACAACATTTAGTCACAGCTATCTGGAACTGAATGATGTAGTATTTTACTTTAAAATCAAAATGACAAAAGTCAGACAAAAAACAAGACAAAATATTACAAAACTAGACACAAAATGACAAAAAAATGCGACAAAAAAGCCACACAAATGACACAAACAAGACCACAAATGACAAAAGCAAGAAACAAAACAACAAAAAAGTAGACAACACAAGAGACAAAAAGACACAAAATGACAAAAATAAGACAAAACAACACAAGCGAGACAAGAAAGGAAACACAAAACGACAAAAACATGAGACAAACGACATGTCAGAAAACAACAAAAACGAGACAAAATATTACAAAAATGAGACACAAAACGACAAAAAAGAGACAAAAAAGACAAGAAACTAAACAAAACAAAAAAGTTACAAAGGACGACAAAAACGAGGCAAAAAATGTTACACAAATGACACCAAAAATGACCAAAGTGAGAAACAAAACAACAAAAAAATGGACAAAGAACACGTGAGACAAAAAAACAAAAAACGACACAAACTATGCGCAAAACAAGAAATGAAGCAAAATACAAAATTAAGACAAAAAACATACGAAAGACAAAAAAGAAACACAAAACAACAAAAACAGGAAACAAAAGGACAAAAACATGAGAGGAACGACAAATGAAAGACAAAAACAAGACAAAATATTTTTAAAAAATGAGACACAAAACAACAAAAGAACAATGAACAATCTAGTATTTTACTTTATGATCTAAACAACTTGTCATGGTCTAGAAATTATTATAAATTTCTAGTTTTACTAATTTACAATCTGCAGTTAATGTCTTCTCTGGAATTTCTACCCTTTGAGGACCAGATTGGACCCTCTGGAGGACCGCTTTTGGCCTGCGGGCCGCATGTGGGACACCCCTGTGTTAGGGGACTGGCACCAGTCTGAAAAAACTCCATGTGAAGAGTGTTGTCTCTCTCTGTAGCATTAAAAAATGACACAGAATTAAAAATGCGTATTACTGTCACACTGAGGCTCCATCATGTTTCCCTCCACAAGGACAACCAGCTGATTGAGAGCTAACTGCCCAGCATGTGTGATCAGTCTCATGTTGCATCCACTAACCAGCCCTCCTGCTCTGTAGGTTAATGAATAGTGATGGAGGGAACGTCTTTGTTCTCAGAGCCCCGCCTCGCCTCGCTCCTCGGTTTCCATCTCTACCTTCACTAATGTTCTGTCTGCTCTGTTAGCCGCCATAAAGGCCCCGGACAAAGTGTTTGCTTGTTTTAGCAGCTCCCTCAGGCACATGCGGCCTAATGAGCTGCTACTCAAGGATAAAGTGGGCGTGCGTTGGACCAGCGAGCCGGATAAATCTGCAAACATGACCATGTTCTAGCTGCTGAACTTTCACTTCCTGCAGAATTGGGTTCCGTGGTTGCAGCGGTTGGCGTGAAGCTGCACACTGGAAAAAATGCCCCTCTCAAAACAAGAAAAATATACTTATTTCAAGGAACTTTTACTTTGAAATAAGTGAAAAAATTCTGCCAATAGAACAAGTGAACAATGGCTTGGTAAGATTTCTTGAAATAAGATATGATATTTAGAATATTGAGATCTTAAGATTAGCTGGTAAAACTTATTTGAAGCTTTATTTTATCAGGATTGTCAAGCTTAGGTGTCTTAAAATAAGCCAGACATGCTAAAAAATAGCAGTTTTTCACTCAAAAATAGATTTTTGCTTTCATGTAACCTCCTAATTTGAGATGTAGTAAACTTATATTGAGTTTTCTTGTAAAATTCAACTCAAAACAAGGTAATTTTAAGATTGTTTGACTTAACAAGAAATTTAAGATGCATTGTCTTAAAACAAGTCCCTCCATCTGCTGAAATCTCTCTTGTTAAGTGAGTATGTCTTCAATCAATTGGGATGAGACATTTTGACTAAAAATAAGAAAAATAGACTTGGTAAGATTTAGAGTTTTTGCAGTGCATGAGTGGAGCTGGAACGAGTCAGAGGTTTCCAGAGTCAGAGTGAACGCTGAGCTGTTTACTCGTGATGCAGACAAAAGTTTGGCCAGCTGTTCAGTGTCACTTAGATTTATCTGAGTTCCTCTCCTCTGCTGTCAGCTGGTTCTTAGTTCTGTGTCGTTCCAGCTGGGATGAGAAAGTTCTGCCATTATTTTCACTGAGATTGTTCTTCTTAAACATATGAGGACTAAAAATGTTCTCATAAAGTTTGGTGAAACGTTGTCAAAACTCAATGCTGCACTGAGAATATTCTTTCTTGGTTATAGTGAAACATTATGGGAACATCTACATGACTGTTCAAAAGTTTGGGGTCACCCAGACAGTCTCATGCGTTCCATGAACTGTCCCACTCCCAGTGTAATAAAATACCATAAAATACAGTAAACAAAGGAAAAATATAGTACAATACAATAAATACAATATATATCGTACAATACAATAAAAATATAGCAAAGATACAGTAAAAATATAGAAAAAATATAGTAAAAATACAGTAAAAATACAATAAAAATCTCATAAAACATAGTAAAAATATAGTAAAAATACACTAAAATTAGATTAAAATAAGATTTAAAAGTTTTCTTCAAAAACTCGCTGTAAAGTTAGCAAATGCTGCAGGAACTTCCCAAAACATTCAGCTCATCCCAAGAGGATTACCAGACAGTTATTTAACACAGCTTCTATTTTCCAAAATTACACATAATGAAAAAGAAAAGCATTAACAACTGAATAACAAAAACTTAATATGCTTCAATTTAACATAATTAAGTAGAACAATCCTGACTGATCAAAACTGAAAACATCTGCTGATCCGGATAAATGATTTTTGATGATTAAGTGGATAATAATAGCGTTTCATTTTTGAACAATTTTACAGCATTCCACACACTATTCACAAAATGTATTTCTGTTTTTCTGCCTCCAAACAAAAGGTGGAGCAGTTTCTATTGAAAAGAGACAGAAGAAAACCAAACAATTTAATTTCAGTTGTACTAAATGAGTGAATCTCAGCGGGGTTTATATCGATCCCTGCTTTTCATGCAATGTGTGTTTTCTTTAATGGCACGATTTCACCCTTTTCTTCTCATGTCAATTATAAGAGACCCACTGCTTGCAAACATTTTCCTGCCGGAGGGAACCGCGCCCCCTGTTGCGCGTCGAGCATCAGAGTCGGAAACGTGGAAGGTCTCGTCTCCTCGGTGTCCTTGAATTCCACACTATCTAAACGCAAAAAGGGAGAAGAGTCTAGCGGAGATTCAGAGCTTCACTCCTGCCTGCAGTTCTGTTAAAATGTCCGTTTTCTCTCTACTTAAACCCACGGTTTCCTGCGGCCGCCGCGCCTCGCGTCACCTTCGCGCAAAGTTGAACTTAAGCTGCCCGGAGTCTCCTCTGTTGCGCACCGCGGCTCCGACTCCCCCCCTCCTCCTCCCCTGCTCTTCCTCCTCCTCCCCTGCTCTTCCTCCTCCTCCTCCTCCTCCTGCAGCACAACTAGTCGAGCTGTAACGGGACACTTTTCCAGCGCACCAGACCTTCACTCGCTCCCCCTCATTCCCGGTTCGTTCACACCAGTCTGCGCGCCTTCCACCGGCTCGGATGATGCCACAGACGTGTCCCTGTGGTGTGGGTTTCCCCCCCCCCCCTTTTTTTTCGACATGTGGCTGCCGAGGATGGTCGCTGACAGCCTGATGTGCTGCTGAATGATCATCGGAGGGACGGCGAGGCGATAGAGAGGGATTTTTATTTCATTTTCTTGTTTTTCTGAGAGCTGGTCTGGAGACGAGTGAAGGGCTCAGGATGGTAAGCAGCACTTCGTAAGTTCTAATGATGTCTGCAAGGTATCTGGCATTTATGTGAAGTTGGAATATGATGGTGGAATACTTAAAAAGGAAGATCACTGGTGCCTTGTCCTCTCAGCAGTAGTGCAGTAAACCGTAGGATGAGTCAAACTGTTACTGCCTGAGCAGCTTATTTGGAAGTAAAATACTTGCCAGGTTTGAATTCATTGGAAGTTAAGGGCTGTGAAATGTCCTTTAAGACACATTTGACTTTGACTTCAGGCGTCCCATTATTTGTTTTCCTTCCCACAAGATTATCTAACCACGATTTGGTTCTATGATCTTAATTAATCGCCCAATTTAACAGAGTTTAATTATGAGGGCGTAAAATTGTGCTTTATAAAATTTGTGTGTGTGTGTGTGTGTGTGTGTGCTTCTGCAAGTTGGTGGGAGATGAAAAGACAGAGAAGGAGACAGAGAGAGGAGAGTTTCCTTATGGTACATTAAAGCAGCTCCATCCACTGGAAACGCAGATCTCTCAAAGAGCTCCAGACAAATGCAGCCACTGTTAACTGAATGTCCTGAATACAGAAAGTCATAGAAAACATCTAATCTCAACATAATAAAACAAATACATTATGAAAAGCAGTAATTTTCATGTACTTTGACAGATTTATGATTCATTCATAAAGTAGAATCTCTCTTAAATTCCAACCGTCACATGGAATTAAACTACAAAAGGCCAAAAAAGAGACAACAGTCTGGATTTACTGTCCACCACTGTCTGTGTCAGAAGTTATTAGTGGTCCAGTGCAGAACCGAAGCAGCTCAGGATGGTCTGATAAAAACACATCTTTCAAATTAACTTTCCACCTGGAGAAAGCAGCCACTTCCACAGGGGAAAACGAATCGATTAATAAATAGTTTATCATGCTCTCTGCTCCCTGCGAGGTGAAAATGGAACACCAGCATCGTGACAGAAGTGATTTATTGGTTCCTTCAGTGGAGGATCTTATCCTCCTGGATCTGAATTAGTGACGCATGTTGGTGCGATCCGTGCTTCAAACCGGCAGCTCTGTTCAGACACACATTCAGTCAGCCTGTGGATAGATACCTACCGACTGTCTGCCGGTGATATTCATGTATTAGTGAGCTCTGACAACCCCACAGCTCCGGTACGGCCGTGGGGCGGTATTAGTCGTACAGGACATCATGCTGTGCCAAGCATCAGAGCTGTGAGTCAGGACTAGTCACACTGACAAATGAGGGTTGGAATTATGCGGAGAAACCTTTACCTACATGCCTTTTTAAAAAACATTTTTAGAGATGGTTGTGGAATTGAGATGGAGATTCTGGCTTGCTTAACCCTCCTGTTGTCTTCATTTACAGGCACCAAAAAATATTGTTTGAGAGCAGCCTTCACTACGCCTATCCAATAAAAAAGCTGAAAAAGGCCAAAAAAATAACTTTAAAAAATAAATAAATAAATCTTTTTTATGTGAATGTTCTTAAGAAACATTTATAGCGTTTCTTTTTTTCCACCAAAAAATGTTCAAAGATTTCCCCAAAATGTTGAAAATGTGGACATCAGAAATTTCATTGTGAAAATATTTTTTTTCCACATTTTCAAAATTTAAAATGGGTCAATTTGACCTGCAGGACGACACGAGGGTTAAATTCTTGTGGCATGTGTAGAAAATCTATTCCAGCGTTGTATTCACAGCTAGAAGCTGGCAGGAGGAGAGAGGAGGGCAGGCGTCCAAATGTAAGTCAGCTTTATTGTCAGTAACTGGATGAAACAAGCAGCAAACAGTGTCTCAGAGGATGATTCCAGATGTTTCATCTGAGATCCATTCTTTCATCTTTTGCTCGGCATTCGATACAAAAAACATTCTCACCTGCGGATCTTTACAGGAAAATCTGTACACTGAAGAAACACCTTCACAAGTGTGGAATTATGTGATTTTAACAGCAAATTAATGGTAAATAAAGAGCTGAATTTTAACTGCAGACTTCCACAGACACAGTCATTATTAAACACATCTGCACTACTTCTGTTGTCAAAAAATGTCAAGAAGTCCATAATTTGTCTTTGTCAGAGGTTTACTGACAGCCTTCTAGCTGCTGGTTTTAATGCATTGAACTGCTGCAGCTAATAAATGTCAGATAATGTGATAATAGAACCCACAGCTCAGAACCATTACTATTAAATGCTTTGATATCAAAGCCATCCTGGGCATCTCTAACAACTGACCGTGCCAGTAAGTTTCAAACCAGTCGTATTGCCAAGAAAAACATTTTGGACCCTGTGTTTCGGTGTCTCTTACTGGGATTGTTGCCCATTTATGACAGCCAATAACTTATTCCAAGTGTGAATGACGCCATGCAACCTGAATGTTCTTTTCTGCAGTTATTTCTAACTAAAGCAGCCAGACCATCCTTATTGGATGTTGATTTGGGTGTAGATTCCTTTGCCATCTGTTCCTGACCGCTGACGGGTCATTTATAGCTGCAGAGTTAACCTTCCTGTCGCCCTGCGGGGCAAACTGACCTGTTTTAAAGTTTGAAAATGTGGAGAAAAAAAAGATATTTTCACAGTGAAAACTTCCACATTTTCAACATTTTTGGGAAATCTTTGAACATTTTTTGGTGGAAAAAAAGAAATGTTAAAAAGGTTTCTTAAGAACATTCAGAAAAAATCAACCAAAATCCAGCGAATTTTGCTGGATTTTGGTAGATTCTTTTTCTGAATTTTCTTAAAGAAAATATTACAACTTTTACTGATATATATGGAATCACTTTAAATATTTTTAGGATTCTTTTGGGAAAGTTTTTATTAATTTTTTGAAAATATTTGCAATTTTTATTTATTTTTTTATTTTTTTAATTTTTATTTCTTGCCAAATTTGGGGATTTTTTTGAATAAAACTTTTAAGGGAAACTTTTAAGGAATTTTGGAAATTTTCTTCCTGGAGATTTTGCTAATTTTTATAAATTTGAGGAATTTTTTTTGCTGAATTTTGGGATTTTTTTCCCGAGAAAGGAACAATATTTTTTGGTGCCCATAAATGAGGACAACAGGAGGGTTGAAGTGTCCGTCTGGTTTCTCACTGAAAGCAGGAGAAAGAGGAGGGAGGAGCTTACAGCGCTGCAGACCCATTTAGGTCTGCTGTTTCTCACTCCTGTTTTCTCACCATTCTTCGCCCATTCTTGCTCTGTGTTGTGGCACCTGCCTTAATCTCAGTCCATACTTTCTCCCGTTCTGACATTTCTCTCTCTGCTTCCCTGACAGTGCCTGCATGATGCCACCATGTGTCTCGGCCCTCCCTAATCCTGTTGCAGCGACACAGAGGATCCCCTTCAGCCCCCAGACGCCTCGCTGCTGCACATTTGGCTCCTTGACTCATCCAGTTCGTCCTCTGCAGCCATAAAGCGCTGATCAATCCTAACCCCCTCTCTGTAGACAGGCTTTCCTTCTCTGTTCTCTGGAATTACCTCCTGATCTCATGCTAGATCCTAAAACACTAACCCTGTATATTGTGGACCTTTGACGAGGAAACTCATATTCAAATGGGTTTTTGGTTGTTGCGTGGGAGCCAAAGCCATAGCTGGTCTGTTACTGAAAGAAAAGAAAACTTTGATACCAAAAAAGACTGAAAGCCACAGACCTTATTTGTTCAGCTCGTCTACAGTCGATGTGGGTCGCAGCAGGAAAACTTTTCTCACGCACAACTTTTAATGTAAGTTGTTGCAGGCTGGACTTCTCCAGACTGAAAAAGTTAGCAGTAAGCTGTAGACTCTTTTTTCTTCATTACTTGCTCTGAGCTGCCCTTTCAGGAGCAGCGTGTTTTACAAATGCTGCCATGCCCATCATCAGCAACGCCAACCATGACTTCAGCAACCTGTCTGTCAGCGATGACAGCAGTCTGGACCGCATCTTTACCGAGATCCCCGAGACTGAGACCATCAAGGTATGGATAAGACCGCCAGTTGTTGAAAACTCTTTGAGAACTGTGTCTTCTCCATCTGCTCATGTGTTGAATTTTTCATTTTTACGCTCCAGGGTGTTTACTACCAGAGGGCTCAGTTCATCCGCCGGCCAGAGGACCTGGTTTCCATTGACCATGCCCTGTTGGCAGTGATCAACGTGGGAGGAAACCGCTACACCTTCCCCTGGAGCACCCTCGAACAATTCCCCCTCACGCGTCTTGGCCGACTCTGCGACTGCCGATCGCCCGAGGACATCGCCAGCGTCTGCGACGACTACGATGAAGCCCACAAAGAGTTCTTCTTTGACCGCTCGCCATCCGCCTTCAGGGTCATCCTCAACTTCCTGGCGGCGGGGAAGCTCCGGCTGCTGCGGGAGATGTGCATCCTCTCCCTGCACGACGAGCTGACCTACTGGGGCGTGGAGATGGCCTACATGGAGCGCTGCTGCAAGAGGAAGATGTACACCCGCATCGAGGAAGTGCACGAGCAGGAGAGGCGGGAGGAGGAGTGCCGGCAGAGGAACGCCATGCAGCGGGTGCCGGTGGAAGAAACACAGTGGCGGAAGGTGATGAACTGGCTGAGAGATATGGTGGAGAATCCACAGTCGGGCTTACCGGGGAAGATCTTCGCCTGCATGTCGGTGATCATGGTGGCAGTGACGGTCATCAGCTTGTGTATCAGCACCATGCCGGACCTCAGAGAAGAAGAGGACAGGGTGAGTGACCTAGAGTGTGTTTGTGAATGAAGTCTCTGAACCAAAGTCAGATTAACACGAAACTATCAACTGTAATCCTTAAACTTAAAATAGGGGCCATAAATCTGAGGGGGTTTTTTTTGTGAGATGTCTGCAGCAGCTCTGTCTGTCTGGGAGATATATCGCAAGTGGTGTGAGTGATTACAGCTCCTCTGTGACTAAAGGTGATCAACAAGTAACAGAGCTGCTCATTACTTATCAGGACCAACTGAAGGCTCATTTAGACATTACCTCCAACGTTAACTTTGTTTCCTGAAAACTACCTTTAAAGGTTGAGTGTCTACTGAGTAATATGTTGGAGTTTTAGTAGGTTTTTAGTAAAACCCTGCAGTTTGTACACAGGTTTGTCTCGAGTCTGACTAACCAGATGTAAACCTCAGGTATCGGCCTGCGATTTCCACCACACATTTCATGCAGCTTTCGTCTCCCTTTCTACTATCCGTATGTCACAATTTTCTAAATCCCTTTCCTTACGAGATGCAACAAGCAGCAAACTACATGCTGAAAATGGCAGTTTTCTAAATTTTTGGATTGTGCAGTAAGACACCCCTGCTTTTTTCCTGTGAATTAGTCATTTTAAAGACTTTCCTGCATGCACATGTTCCCAGTCATTGTTATGAAGGGACACCAGTGCTACATACTGGGCTTAGCACCAGCCAAGACAGCTGTGATTGTTTTAAAGAAATACAAACAAGTCAGAGAATTATAGTAAGAATGGAGGTATGAAGGCAACCAGACTGTTCTCCAGCACTGTGGAGATGAGTGAAGCCACACTAAGACTCACATTATGCGAATGTAGTGAAGGCTCTGACAGATTAATAGATCAGTGTCACAATCTTCCCTTCTGCTCCTGATTTATGGCATGAATAACGGACGGGGAAGTGTTGCAGAACAATATGATGTCATGTTTTGGATATTAAATGTCTTCATGACATCATTTTATTCTATTAGACGTTTGTTGTCATAATTAGGGAGTGAAATTTCGAAATTTTCATCATAACCAGGAACACATCCTCTGAGGGCACAGTGACCTTTGATAACAAAATCCAATCAGTTCATCGTTGAGTTCCAGTGAGCGTTCGTGCCAAATTGGAGGTAATTCCATCAAGGTATTCAGCCAGCTGGACGGACATACGTGCACGGACGGTCAACCTGAAAATATACTGCAGCTGTCGCCAAGCATTAAATCAAACCTGAAAGAGTCCTGTTTTATTCATTTCAGATCAGGGCAGACACTGTTCTCCAAAAGAGACTAAATTCTAAAATGTAAAACTTTGTCACACCGTCTTAAATATCCCAGTGGGATGCTGCTGTGCACGTGTGTGTCCTGTGATCTGTGTCTACCGATAGCAGGGTGAGATAACGAAGCTCGAGCTGCTCACCGAGGCCAGTCCACTATGTGAAGAATAAAAATGCTGCAAAGAAGACACACGAATGTGCATCAGTAGACACACTTACGGGTTCACACACATAAAAAAAAACGCACACATACATGCACCGCCGGTCATATCCCTGCACGTGCACATGTGGGCATTTGCACATCCGACAGTAATAAAGTCATCCACTGTAACCGATGTGGTTCTCTCTGAATTATGCACACATTTACTCTCTAGTCTGCTGTTCTCCTGACTGCAGCACATCCACTCTTTAACCCTCCTGTTTTCTTCATTTACAGACACCAAAAAATATTGTTTCCTTGTCTGAAAAAAATCCAAAAATTCAGCAAAAAAATTCCCCAAATTTCTGAAAAATTGCAAAACTTTCAGGAAGAAAATTCCAGTAATTCCTTAAAAGTTTCCTTTAAAAGTTTTATTTAAAAAAATTAAAATCCCCCAAATTTGGTAAGAAAATTCTTGTAAATATTTTCAAAAAATTAGTAAAAATCTTCCAAAAAAATCCTAAAAATATCTAAAGTGATTACATATATATCTGTTAAACTTCTAATATTTTCTTTTAGAACATTCACAAAAAAATCAACTGAAATCCAACGAAATTCGCTGAATTTTGGTTGATTTTTTGTGAATGTTCTTAAGAAACTTTTTTGTAACAGTTCTTTTTTTTCCAGCAAAAAATGTTCAAAAATTTCCCAAAAATGTTGAAAATGTGGACATCAGAAGTTTCACTGTGAACATATTTTTTTCCACATTTTCAAACATTAAAACTGGTCGATTTGACCCGCAGGACGACACAAGGGTTAGTATTGGATTGTTTTCATCTACTTAAATGATAGTACCTATATATTTATTACCTGTGGATGATGATTTTATTCTTTCTTCTATATTTGCAGCAACTTTCCTCTGTCTGTTAACCGCTGCATCAGAAAAGGTTTCCCATTCTGCTCTTACATAAAAATAAAAAAGCTTCTCCAGGCGTCTTCCAGCAACCTTTTGCCCTTTGATAGGAATTAACAGGTAGATCTAGGCCATATATGTGCACAGAGGCTGGTTGCTGCAGGAAAACTCCACTCACCTGTGCAGCAGAGAGGCTCCCTGAGAAGTGGTGAACAGCAGCGTCCTTGTATCGATTTTGATATGAGCAGTCACAGGCAGCCAAAGGATCAAGTGCAGGAGGGTGTTATACTGGAGAATTTAGTGAGGTAAGAGCGCCAGTTGCAGAATACTTGATGAGTTGTAAAGGAGAGGATTGTGAGAGGCCTGCCAGGAGGAGTCCGGTGGCTGGTGGCAGTCACAGGAACACAGATGGAGGAACTCTCTGACTCACTGGCTGCTTGTAAACCTGCAGGATTGACTGATGGTTCTGATGTGGGCATTTTACAGTATATGATAGGCCGAGTCTCGGCATTAGCCTGGAGGGAGAAAAAAAACTCACATAGTGGCGTCGGATGCTGTTGTAGATTGATTTTCTGTGCAGTAGCAATGTCCAGTGAAAAGGTTTACAACAAAAGAATGTGATGAATACAGCAGGATACACAAGAAAGCAGATATTCACGAAGCAGAGGCAGAGAATGCATGGAAGGAGATTGTGTTTCCGGATGTATAGCATCATGGTTGCATTTTGGATGTAAATAGGAAAATGGGTTTTGCTGCTTGTCGTTCTCTCAAGTGAACACAGACACAGAAAAGCTCCATGGGAGAAATCACACTTCAGGAGGGGATTCACATTTCTGCAAACTCAGCACACATCCACACCTCGAACAACTCTGGCCTTTAGTGTTTTAGGAAAAAGCAGAGATTTGTGAAACTCTCATGACAATCCCTTGTGACAACAGGTCATCTTAGGTGTATTTAATTGTGTCCAACATAAGGATTGCCCAGTGTGGGTTTTTAAGGGCCAGTACCATTGCTGATTATTGATGGTTGTGTTACGCCCAGCCTAGGGGTTCTCGAACGTAACATGAAGTGCCGTCTTTCACTGAAGTGCTGAACAAAGGATGTGGTTGAACAAAAGAACAAAGGAGTGGTGATGTTTTGGCTTCAATTCAGAGTGAGCAAAATAACAGACAAAAACCCCACTAATCTGTGAAGAAAGACTGGTCTCAGTCAGTCAGTCAGTTGCATCCGATGGAATCCAGCTTCCTCTGTCCAGCATTGCAGTCAAAAGATCTTTGCCTTCCAGACCAGTGTCTTCTTCTAGAACCGTCCTTAATGTTGTGCTCGGCCTGCCAACCCTTCTGATAGTATCAGGTCTCCATAGCAACGACCAGCTGCTTCGTTGTGTCTCACCACATGTCCATCCAGGGCTGGTCTACTTTGCCTAATGATGGATGACGTTGGTGAGGTGTGATTTCCAGGAGATGTTTTGTACCATCACTAGCAGTCTGGTATAAGTTCCATCAGTTCTTTATGAGAGAGTCTTCCTTAGTGACCAGGAGTCAGATCCATAGAGTAAGATGGATTCCACTGAAGCCTTGAATCCTCTCATTTTGGTTGTTGTTTTAATAGGAGATACCCATATTTTTGACAGTTTAATGCTCCCCAAGCTTTACCAGTTTCTGTTTCTATATCATGTGCTGTGTTAGTGGAGCCTCCAAGATCTAGGAAATCAGCAACTTTTTCGATTTCTGACCCATCTAGTGCTGCAATGTCTCCTCAGATGTTGGGTTAAGGTGCATGAACTTCGTCTTTCCAGAATTCAGGAAGATACCAATCTGTCTTGTTTCCACCCAACTCGATGCAGAAGGTCTTCTGCTTCACTGAGGGTGTTTTCCAGGAGGGTGATGTCATCTGAGAATGCAAGTTCTGGGAGGACTTCTTCTACTTTGACGGCGCTTTAGGGTCAGACCATTGGAGGGTGAGATTGCATTCCTCAGTGCAGCATAGTCTAAGCAGATGATGAAGAGGAAAGGTGCTAGAGGGTCTTCTTGAAGTTCTCCGGCCTACCGAAAGAAAAATTGGGAAATGAATAACCTGGTTAACCCAAAAGTGGCAGCTCACTCCTACTATACATGGCACTATACATATCTCACAGTTTACTAAACAACGAACCAATTGTGCCGGTTGGAATCAGTGGTGGATGGATGGTACGCCCTCCGTCCCTATGACCCGGAGACAACATCATCCTTCCACCTTTAATACCGGCCTTTGTGGTTGCCCGACCAGTCCTGCGCCAACCTGACATCCTGGCGTCCAACCCCATCAGTGGTACAGCAGGTCTGTTTGAATATCAGATGGATGCAACCCAAAGAAGACAAAGAGAGCACAGAAAAAAACACCACATCTATATACATGTGGCTTCAGTCATAACAGTCGGGATAGGCCGATAACTGATATCCGGAGCCGGCACACATTAATTGTTGTGTTTTAACAGCATGTGAAAGCAGAGAACCTGCCATTTCCAACTAGGATCCTTCATTAATAATGGTTTCTGTAACTCAATATGTAAAATAGAAAAAGGAGTGATTAAATTAGGATGCTCGGTGCTCAGGGATCCACTGAGATTCATCATTTTGTCTCCTCCAGTGACGTCTGAGGTTCTTCTCTATTTTCTTAATATTTCACTGTTCCATATCTAAAGGCTTTATTAATTATTTTTGATCAGACTTGGTTTCAGATTAATCTGTGGTTGCCTCCTAGCATAGCCGCTAGCCATTAGCATAGCCTTAGCCACTGTGAGAGAAGCTAATTTCGTGGTTTGTGGAAGCGACTTGTGTTTCTTGTTCAGTTTTTCTGCTTGAGAGACATTTTTGACCACAGAGTGACGGCAGACAGAGAGAGGAGCTGAAGTAGTGCTTGCAATTTATTAACCCTCCTGTTGTCCTCATTTATGGGCACCAAAAAATGTTTTCTTGTCTGAAAAAAAATCCCAGAAATCAGCAAAAAAATTCCCCCAATTTCTGAAAATTTGCAAAGCCTTTAGGAAGAAAATTCCAGTAATTCCTAAGAAGTTTCCCTGAAAAATTTTATTTGAAAAAAATCCCCCAAATTTGGCAAGAAAATTCTTGTAAATATTTTCAAAAAATTAGTAAAATTCTTCCAAAAAAAAAATTCTAAAAATATCTCAAATGATTCCATGTATATCAGTAAAATTTCTAATATTTTCTTTAAGAACATTCACATAAAAAAAATCCAGCAAAATTTGCTGGATTTTGGTTGATTTTTTTGCATTTTTAACATTTCTTTTTTCCCACCAAAAAATGTTCAAAGATTTCCCAAAAATGTTGAAAATGTGGACATCAGAAGTTTCACTGTGGAAATGTTTTTTTCCACATTTTCAAACTTCAAATTTGCAAAACCTTCAGGAAAAAAATTCCAATAATTCCTTAAAAATTTCCCTTAAAAGTTTCATTTAAAAAAAAAGTTTCACTGTGAAAATAAATATTTTTTTCCACATTTTCAAACTTTAAAACAGGTCAGTTCTGACCCACAGGACAACACGAAGGTTAAAAATCAGTCGCTGGGCGCCCGTATAGCTCAACGGGTTAAGTGGGCGACCCATGTACAGGGGCTGGTCCCCGACGCAGCGGCCTGAGTACGATTACCGCTCCCGGCAGCTTTGCTGCATGTCTTCCCCAACTCTTCTCCCCTGTTTCCTGTCTCTCTCTCACTGCGCCTATGAAAAATAAAGCCGAAAAAAGGCCACGAAGGTAACTTTAAAAAAATAAATAAAAATAAGTCGATAAAAATACAGATAATCAGAAAAATGCCAATTATCAACCACGATAATCGCCCAGCGTTCATCCACGCATCTCTTTGTGTGTCTTTGTTCATTCTTGGAAAGATGATGTTCACTCCGTCCACATGTAAACACATCCATCTGCTACTTTCCATGTTTTTCCTCTCTTCATTCTCTTGAGTTTCAAACTATCCTTCGACTTTCAGCCGCTGAGCTCCGTCCTCAGCGTCGGCTAGCAAGCCCAGGCAGCAGCAGCAGGACTCCTGTCATCTTTAATTCACACGGCCCTGCAGTTTGTCTCTCTGTTCTGCTTTGTGCTGGAGCCGGCCAAAATTCCCTCGGCCACTCATCATTCATCCTGCTGCTCTGCCTGCCTCTGTTTGGGTAGAGAGTGTAGAAAAGGAGAGTTAAAATCAGTGAAAGACCGAGGAATAGGTGGGTAAACAGAGGGAGGTAGAATTAAAAAAGGTGAATGGATGAGAAGAAGGAGAAGAAAAGCAAGCGACAAACAGGGCTTCATTCTCCCCTCTGTCTACGTAAGTTGCTGCTGCTCATCCTCAGCTGATCCCATCTATCAGGCTGGATATCTCCATGAGCTAAATGCTTTGGGAGGGGCCTTTATCTTAAGGCTCAGTGTCAAACCCGCTGATAATAAGGGCTCTTTCATCCCTCCGTCTCCTGCTGAGGATGTTTGTCTGCCCAGCTCTTTATGCAGAGGAACTTCATGTAAATGTGGAGCCTCTATTGCTCCTTCAGGCCACGTACAGTTGCGACATTTTGACAGAATGCACAACTCTGACGTGTTTCAGCAACGCAGGTCGATGCATGAAATATTTAGTTTTTCATCCCCGCGGACGTACCTCAACAACAGCCTGATTGCCTAAAGTAAGAAACTGGACTACGGGGAAATTTCAGTGTCTTATGCACAAAATAGACCAATTTGCTTTCTGTCATGGGAACATTAAGAGAACAGCAAGATGTGGACTAAAGCTGAATGCATAAAACAGCCATTTATTACATAATATGAGTTTATTGCACTTACACTAGCATCATTTTATTTGTTGGCCAACGAGGAACAATTCTCTGTACAAAACGCCAAGCTAGCTGTCTCCAGAAGGATGACTTCTGAAACATTCTAAATCTAAATATCATTACTGAAAATATACTACCAAATACCAGTATTGTTTTGGATCTGAAGAATCCAGGACTGATTGCAATCTAATTTTATTCTTATTTCATCTACATATGGTGTAAAATTTTGCAAGATTTTGGAGATATATGTATTTTTTGGGGAAATCTTTTGGTCTTTGATGGTTTTAAACATTCACAACATGGTATTTTACCCATTTAATATAAAAAAAAATCACTGAGGTACTTGTGTAACTACTATTATATAGAATGTTCTGTAACTTCAAATAATCTGTCAGTAGGATTGTATTTTGGGATTCATGCGTTTTACACCACATGGAGATATAGCTGCTCCTGTTTAACGCGGCTTCTCTTTGTAAGAGAAGATAAAAGTCCAGCACGTTGGGAAAAAATTTATTTTTTCAAGTAAGACGGGGTGCACAAATCTCACATGCACCTGAGTCATGAAATAGATGTGCAAAGATGTTATGTGAGATGCCGTCTTAAAGGCAAATCCATGACAGTAAAGAATTATTTTGCCTGCAGATCTCAGCTCAGATTTGTTGACTCAATAGAAAAGATGATTGACAGCCGCTTTCCCCAGTAGGAGAAATCAGATCTTTGTGGTCAGGACTAAGAATCTTCCTGTTTAGCTGCAGTATCTGACTTTATTTCTCAGAAACAGCAAGAGGAGAAAAGCACAGATTAATGCTACAGTCCACTAGATGCGATTTTCCTGCATGTAAATGTGCCGCATCTGAAATTCGTCCTCTTGGTGGGCGTGTCCTTGAGGCCAGTAGCTGGTGTTCAACTCCTGCTTCCTTTTACTCCAACTATCCTGCCCCTGATTGGATAAACTCGCCAACATGGCAACTCGGTCACAAACTTTCCCTTTTATTACGAAAACAGTTCAGCAAAAAGTATTTCTGAAAGCATCTGAGACCAGAAATAATCTGTGCAGCAGCTGAACCTGTCCTGGTTTTAGTTCACTGACGGCTAGTTTAGATGTTTGACTAAAGCTTCACGTTGGACCTCCAGACACCGTATTGAATTTGCATAAAGTAGAAGTTGAGTCTATTTTATGCAAATGAGCTCTGGGGAGACGCATTGGATCGCAGCTCAAAACGCACCGCCACCGGACCAGCATGCAACGTGGTGCATTTCACATAGACAATGAATGGGAAGCAGGAAAATGCTGGATCTAGTGGACACAATAATGACTTTAAAATCACTTCTTTTTCCTGGTAGCTGCTGTTTCTACGTTCATGTTGACTGAACATATCTACGAAAGATGTGAGGGTGAATGAATGAAATCACACAAATTGGCGATTCCCTCTGATTATTAGGTTATGACTTGGATGATTTAGGAGCGGGACTGCAGGGTGGCGCGGTGGTTAGCACTGTTGCCTTGCAGCTGGAAGATTCCTGGTTCACAGCCCGGTTAAGATCTCTTCACACTGTGTGATTTTAACAATCTTCTAAGTCCACTGTACAACATGAATATAATAATCTATGGGCACGATGTGAAGTTTGCTCTGTGCAGATTCAACGAAGAAAAAGCAGCTGAATCTCAGCCTACGATGTACGTGAGTCGACATGAACGTGCAATAAGTGTGCGCCGTCCATCCATGAAAAATAAACAACCGAAGCATAAACGGAACTCCTACAATCACAGGGAAACTAGCCAAACATGAACCATACAATCACAGGGACACTAGGCAAACATGGACGGATTTAATTTTTATTTATTTAATAACATAAACTAAGTGCTGTGACCACTATTTACAGCGATGTTTGTGTGTTTGCTAGCAGCTAATGTTCGGTTACTAACCTGGGATCTACATCCTTCCATGCTTCGTCCTTTTTTGTCCGGTTTTGGTCCGAGCTGGAGGACACGTCTAAAAGGTTTCTGCTGCCACAACTCTACTAGGCTGTCTTCTTAGTTTAAATCCCACATCCTTGTTTTGATACGTTTTGTCGCCGTAAATCATCTATGTGGGTTTAGCTCCAGTGATCAGTACGTCATTTCATCCTGCATTTCTATTGGTTAGTTCGTTGTCGTAGGTCCAGCAGCATCACACTGTGAGATGATCACCCAGAATTTTATGGCAGCTTGTCTTTGGTTGCCATGACAACGGCCGTCCTTGAACCTGTCTCACAGTGCGACGTAGGACCAAAGGCCAAAGATATCGCCACCATTCTCTCACTGTTGTTATCTTTCATCTGGGACTGCTGAAAATCACACAATGTGTAGAGACCTTTAGAGACCTTCTGCATGGCGTTTGCATGTTCTCCATGGGCGGGTTTTCTCCAGGTTCTCTGGCTTCCTCTGCCAGTCCAAAAACATGCTGAGGTTAACTGGTGATTCTACACTGTCCGTAGGTGTGAATGTGAGCGTGCTTGGTTGTTTGTCTCTATGTGTAGCTCTGTGATAGACTGTTACCTGTCCAGGTGAACCTGTGATAGACTGTTACCTGTCCAGGTGAACCTGTGATAGACTGTTACCTGTCCAGGTGAACCTGTGATAGACTGTTACCTGTCCAGGTGAACCTGTGATAGACTGTTACCTGTCCAGGTGTCCCCTGCCTTTGCCCTCAGTCAGCTGGGATAGACTCCAGCCCCCATGACCCTGATGAGGACTAAACAGTGTATAGATGATTAATGGATGGATGATTTAGGAGCAGTCTGACACCAATATTAAGTGTAGATTGAGGAAACAAGATTGGTTCTCATTTGATCTTTTATCAATAACAAAACGTCAAATCTCCTCTGTGTCTTAGTGTGACATCAGTAAGTCAAGAGTAGAAGACAGATGTATGATCCTATCACTTCACTTTCACTATTTCAGTGTCCACCTGGATTAAACCATTATTGGTCATTGGTCCTTAAGATCATCCTCCTGTATTTGAATCATGTATATTCTCTATATTTTTCCCATCAGTGTCACACTTTGAGTCGACAATTCCAGAACATTCCCAGTTATTTGGGGGGGATTGTTTAGTTAATGAGATCATTTTCTACCCAGACGGCTGTCCTCACCTTTCACTGACCTCACTAATCTCCTTTAGTCAAATCTCTGGCTGCGGTGTTCACATTGGAGGGAACAGGGTGTGTGCAGTGTTTTTAAATTTAACTCTCTCTGGAAAGCAGTAGATCTCAGCACACACTGATAACCGCCTGAGTTTATGTCTTGTTGTTGTTCAAATGTCAAACATCCACCAAACTCTCTGATGTTCTTTCTTCATTTTTCTCACTAAAACTTTCCTTAGCAGACTTTTTCCTCCGCATTCATTTTCATTCATTTCCTGGCGTATACATCAAAGTGTTTTACTCCCAGCGAGTGTCGCTTGGATTCATGTCTTTAATATCCTCGCTGGGTGATGGGAGTATTTTCAGACAGGCTCATCAGATTTGCTCTCCTTTTCCTAATTCAGTCGTATTCTGGCCCGGGGAGTAATTGAAGTGGCCGTTTTATGTCCTTAATGCCATAAATTGAAGTGGGATTTGCTGTTCAATAATGACGTCCCGAGGCATCAATCACGAGTATCTGGAGAGACGGGAGCAGAAAGAAGGAGGAAGAAGGCAGACTGTGAGACTTTAGCATCAGGCTGTGAGTTTTTTTGATTGACTATCTGCTTGTTCTCGAGCAGAGGCTTGTCAATAATCTTATTGAACCACAGAACCTGCCGTGGGCTTTGATTATAGAGAGGGGAGGCGGCGTATGATTTCTCTTTCTTTTAGTAGACCATGAATAGAGACGCTGATAATGTGGCTTGTGACGTCCGGAGAAAGATAAGGTAATTCCTGGCGTGTTGGAGAGGGGGGGAGGGAATGGAGGAGTCTGGATGAGGAGGAAGAGGGGAAAATCAGAGAAAGAAAGGAGGAAGACTGAACCAGTCGTAAAGCTCTTTGTCTCCCTCTTCAAAAGTTTGTCTTAGGAAAGATGATATAAGAACGAGGGTGTAAGGAATGCACATGTACTCTCAGTATACCTGCTGTTTATGCCATTTATGCCATGTTTCAGGACAGGGGTGTCCAACATGTGGCCTGCGGGCCAAAAGCGGTCCTCCAGAGGGTCCAATCTGGCCATCAAAGTGTAAAAATTCCAGATAAGACATTAACTGCAGATTGTAAATTAGTAAAACTACAAATTTAAAATAATTTCTAGACCATGACAAGTTGTTTGGATCATAAAGGAAAATACTAGATTGTTCATTGCTTTGTCGGTTTGCGTCCCAAATTTTCTAATATTTTGTCTTGTTTTTGTGTCTTTTTTTGTCTGACTTTTGTAGTTTTGATCATGAAGTAAAATCCTCTATGGTTCAGTTCCAGATGACTAAATGTTGTGTTCCTTTGTAGACACTCTGTGATCTGGAAGTTGTAATGTTGAAATGATAAACTGAGGATGAATGCTGATGAAATTTAATTTACTTTTCTTAAGAAACTTCAGGTTGTTAATGGTGTTTTGTAAAAAGATTATTACTTAATGTGAACTTTTTGCACTACAGAAAAGGAAAAATTAGGAGTTGTGGTTATTTATAGGTTATTCTGCTGTGATTTTACTGGTCTGGTCCACTGGCGATCAGACTGGGCTGAATGTGGAACCTGGACTAAGATGAGTTTGACTCCCCTGTTTTAGGATGTTAGTTCAGAAAAAAAAGACATTTGCATGCCTCCACTGTACTACATAGACATTAGAAGAGTTAAAAAGTAGTTTAACAGACACAGCATTTGAGGTTATTCATTATTAATGTGAAGAAATGTACCTCATTTCTGACAGCTGATGGACTCATATTTTAGTATAATATCCCAGAGAACTACCACTCATCTAACAGGATATTCAGCTGTAGGACAACTAGGGTCAAGTAACTCAGATTTTTCTACATGCAGCAAATGACACTATAGAATAAGAAAAGAAATAACTGCAGAAGACTTCAGCTTTTGCTTTAAATGGTCTGCTCTCCAACTATCAGCAACAAAAAACATTCTGTTGTGTGAGTTTGTGTCCTTATCTGGCGTTTTACACCGAAGTCCAGCTCCACTGAGGACCAGTTGGACAGGACGAGGAGCATTGGCTGCGATAAAATCTCACAAGAATTTCTGATTACGCATCTCCTGCTTCTGAACTGTGCAGAATTCCATTATGTGAATCAACAAAGCTATTTTTTTCTCTCTAAGTTGCTGTCTGTGAGGGGGAGTTGGGATTTGGTATCTAACATTTTTTGACTGCCTGGAATGAATTTCCCCTGCAGCTCGGAGCTGATATGAATTTTATTTTGTGTTAGCAGAATATAACTGAGGGCCTTCCCAGCATATCGTTTTATTTTGCATAATTTGCTTCCACACCTGAGATATGAGTCACGTACTGTAACAGGAGATGGTGAGCCCGAACAGCAAGGCTCTCAAATCCTGCAGACAAAGCACCGTCATCCATCACCAGTCTGTTTGACTGTTTGACAGCAGGGGCACTAAATGCATTCTTTCTGCAAAATGTTTTTATCTGCCCCCCTCTTCATAATTTCAGCCTCTATTAAATGAACCAGAAGGGAGCATAAATAGGTGTCAGTGTCTGTAAACTCTGGAGCCTCGGCGGGGTGACGCTGAGGCTGGCAGTCAGTCGGAGAGACTATAAGTCAAGGAAAGTAAATAAGACTTCCCAAGAGCCTCTGGGTGGAGAGTAGGTGGATGGAGGATGGAAAAATGATGATAATACTGAGGTTTTTTTTTTTTTAAAAGTCCTCATTCACACACGGGGTCCTTTAACTTCATCTACATTTGTACTCAGTTGACTAGAGCAGCTTCAGATTACTTCTTTAGAACTGAGATGATATAAAGCGGAGATGATAAAAAAAAAAATTAAAAAGAGCAACGTGTATGCTCAGTTCTTGCTCAGACGAGTTCACACTTTAAACTCTGTAGCCGTCTTTAACACCCTCGAACCAGAAGACGATCTGTGAATGTGTGACTGAATGCTAACCACCAGGCTCCATGCAGTACAGTACATATAACTAGATGCACACACGTTAATAATGAGCGTGCACGTGCACCCTCTGTCTGCTCCTGTCCTCGGCTACGTTCTGAAACTTCTGATGTCCACATTTTCAACATTTTTGGGAAGTCTTTGAACATTTTTTGGTGGGAAAAAAGAAATGTTAAAAATGCAAAAAAAATCAACCAATATCCAGCGAATTTCACTGGATTTTGGTTGATTTTTATGTGAATGTTCTTAAAAAAATATTAGAAGTTTTACTGATATATATGGAATCACTTTAGATATTTTTAGGATTTTTTTTGAAGATTTTTACTCATTTTTTGAAAATATTTACAAGAATTTTCTTGCCAAATTTGGGGGATTTTTTCCAAAATAAAATTTGTAAGGGAAACTTTTAAGGAATTATTGGAATTTTCTTCCTGAAGGTTTTGCAAATTTTCATAAATTTGGGGGATTTATTTGCTGAATTTTTTTATTTTTTTCAAACAAGGAAACAATATTTTTTGGTGCCTGTAAATGAAGACAACAGGAGGGTTAAACGTTTCAGTGATGAACCGGGAGAAACTGATCCATCTTTGAGGCATTATTGTGTCTTGAAATGCAGATGGTGAAAAAAATGCGTTGTCTGAATGGAAACAAGCAGAATGATCCTCGCTGAGTATCTCTGGAGACTGCAGAGCTTCACTAATTTGACAGCAGAAGTTAGAAAAAGAGAAAACTACAACAACAGAAAACAACAAAATCCTAAAACACACCACCAGTGGACAGACTGGAAGGAAATGATTCCAGGACAGTAAAATGCAGTGAACATTACAGGGAAGTATTTGTGTTTCTCTGCCGTTGTTAACTCTGCATCATTTCTGCACTGGGTTTTGTTTTCTTCTCACTTTGCCACCTTTTGTCTCCGTGCAGCATGCACTGTCAGACTGGTAAAGATGTTCTTGTTTGTTTGTCGCGTCTTTTTTTCCATTTACGTGTGTTTTCTCCAGTCGCGGTGTATTGAGTTCTCAGGGTCGCCGTGCCAGCGCCAGAGAATAAACAAATTAGTCTGAAGCTGAATGATAGTCAATCATTTTCATGTAGAAAGCTGGAATGTATTTAGCGTGTCAATGTTTTGATTTACAGAATCTGGAATCTGACTTTAAATCTCATTATTAAAGCTCATTTTGCCCAAATATAAGAACACAATGACACTGAATTTGAGCATGTTTCATTTGCAGCATCCAGCTCAGTTTTAGTGTAGAATGAGGGCTTTTCTTGACATGTTACCATGATTCAGAGCTCCAGGGTAAAAATATCGACAAATTCAGCAGCTGTGGTTTGACTTTAACCCTTTAAGACCTACCATTATGCCGCCAAGACATATTCTTACATTTTTACACACTGTAGTGCATTTTTTGGAGTATTTTTATTGGCTTTACATCAAAATAACCCTTATATCCCAGGTTTTAATAATATGTATTGACTTATATCTTAACTACTACAGTAAATTGCTTAAAAGTGCAATAAACATAAAAAATTGATTTCTGTTTTTTTCATATATATTGCAAAAAAACAGAAATTACATAGCTATATCCGTTAAATTTGTTCATGTAAAAAAATTGTACAACATCCTGTGGTCTCGTTTATAAAGATCTTTGTTTTGTGCGCTTTTTGTATGTTTTTACAAACCCATCACTGCAACCAAAAAGTGCTCTGAGACCTGGTGAATGTGTGAAATGTTGGTGGAACTCCCCAGATTTTATAAGTAAAAAGAATGATGGCTATATCTGTTCTGGTTTCAAATCTACCGCCAATCAAATGTGATCATGCAATCGTAGCGCCAGCGCTACACTGGACTCTATAGGGTTAAATTAAAACCTGCTCACATTAACCTTCCTGTTGTCCTCATTTACAGGCACCAAAAAATATTGTTTCCTTGTCTGGAAGTTCCAAAAACTCAGCAAAAAAATTCCCCAAATTTCTGAAAATTTGCAAAACCTTCAGGAAGAAAATTCCAATAATTCCTTAAAAGTTTCCCTTAAAAGTTTTAGTTAAATAATAATAATAATAATAATAATAATAATAATAATAATAATAATAATAATAATAATAATAATAATAATAATAATAATTTGGCAAGAAAATTCTTGTGAATATTTTCAAAAAATGAGGAAAAATCTACCAAAAAAAGTCCTAAAAATATCTAAAGTGATTCCATATATATCAGTAAAACTTCTAATATTTTCTTTAAGAACATTCACAAAAAAAATCTACCAAAATCCAGTGAATTGATTTTTTTTTTGTGAATTTTCTTAAAGAAACATTTTTAACATCTTTTTTTCCACCAAAAAATGTTCAGAGATTTCACAAAAATGTTGAAAATGTGGACATCAGAAGTTTCACTGTGAAAATATTTTTTTCTCCACATTTTCAAACTTTAAAATGGGTCAATTCTGACCTGCAGGACGACACGAGGGTTAAGGTCAGTTCATCTTATCTGTGGTCTCAAGGCTTCGCAGATGAATGAATAATTTCAATTTCATCCTATGAATCCTCAGAAGTTACACGTGGACTCCTTTACAAACATACATGTGCAGCCTGAAGTTTGTGCGAGCTCACAGCCCGTACATGTGCCTGGAAAACAACCACGCCTTCACGCTTCATCATGAAAAAAAAGCTGTCCTTTAAGCAGCCACTGCCAGCCTTCGGCGGTGATTTGATTTGCTTTTTCATCAACGGTGCCCAAACACAGCAGGAAGTTAGAATTCTTCAAAAATCCTGCGTCTTGTCGGCCCGCTGTGCTCGGCACCCCGCAGGAATAATCACTAGGACTCAGGTGTCGCAGCTCAACCTGTAACCAGCTGCTCTGTCCTAGAAAAGAACAAAGTCAGAGCTTGACAAACATTTACTGGAACCCTGCATGCTTCTACTATAGGATGTATATTCTACTATGAGTAGAACGTGCTGCATTCAAAGTCCACACTGGTGAATGCAGTCAATCAGTCACAGTAATGTGAAGCAGAATGACAGCAAGGTCACCAGTAATTCATTCAGGAATAATCATTTACTGTCAGCGACTGTCTGTTTACCATTCCTCCTATGTGCAGCTGTTTCTGCTAACTGATAGATTTTACTGTTCTGGACGTTTTAGCACAGGGGTGTCCAACATGAGGCCCACGGACCAAAAGCGGCCCTCTAGAGGGTCCAACACGGCCCTCAAAGTGTAAAAATTCCAGAGAAGAATGTCATTTTGTCATTGTTTCTCATTTTTGTAATATTTTGTCTTGTTTTTGTTGTTTGTTTGTCTGACTTTTGTTGTTTTGTGTTTCCTTTTTGTCTCGCTTGTGTTTTTAGTCTTTTTTTCTCATTTTGAGTTTTGCTTTATTCATTGTTTTGTGTTTTTTTGTCACTTTCTTGTCATTTTCTTTCTCACTTGTCATTTTTGGTCTCATTTTTGTAATTTTTTTGTCTCTTTTTTGTTTTCTTTCGGGCCATTTGTCTTATTTTTTGTCATTTTGTGTCTCCTTTTTGTCATTTTGTCTCTCATTTTTGGAATATTTTGTCTTGTTTTTGTTGTTTTTTGTCCTTTTTTTTTTGTCTGACTTTTGTCATTTTGATCATAAATAGCATAAAATCCTCTCTGGTTCAGTTCCAGATGACTAAATGTTGTGTTCCTTTGTCGACACTCTGTGATCTGGAAGTTATAATGTGGAAATGATAAACTGAGGCTGAATGTTGTTGAAATTGAACTTATTTTTCTTCAGAAATTTCAGGTTGTTCATAATGTTTTGTAAAAAAAAGATGGTCCCTTAAATTGTGAACATTTCTTGCACTAAAACAAAGGAAACATTAGGAGTTGTGGTTATTTATAGGTTATTGTGCTGTGGTTTTACTGGTCCGTCCCACTGCAGATGAAACTGGGCTGAATGTGGAACCTGAACTAAGATGAGTTTGACTCCTCTGGTTTAAAACTTCAAAAATGGCAAAAACAGAACCCGACTGCACACACACGCACACACACACACACACACACACACACACACACACACACACACACACACACACACACACACACACACACTCACATGCTTATTGTACAATTTGAACGAAGGTTCCATTTTCTCTCCAGAACACTATGAAAGTAATTTAGTGATTCTCACCCCGTATTTTAAAGTGTTTCAAGTCTCATCAGGCTGCAGGTACATCAGCAACCTGCTCAGAAAAGAGACACGCCAACGCACACACTAACGCACATCTACTTTTATTATCACAACCCTGTGTAAGCATATCTGCCCTTTATCTGTTTGCAAGATACTGACTATATCCCATCAGTAAATTAGATTGAAAAGGAGACATCAGACACCATTTAGTGCCGTGTGCAGGCGTGCTGATGACTGTGTGGGTCTGACTCCAGCCATGACGGCGTTGAGTGAAGCTGCTCTTTGGTTTTTCGGTAGCTGTGGGCAGATATGTGGGGAAACACAGTGGTGGACACCTGCTGCTGTGTAAATAACCTCCGGGAACGCAGCCTCTGTTGTGTTGTTTGTATTAAATGTGTGTATTTTGTTTCTGCTTTCGTTGCCCGTGTCGTTCCCCACCTGTCCAGCAGGCGTCCTTTGGGTGCCCTCTCATTCTGCATACCTGAGGTTCACCACTAATCGGCTCTAATCTGCTTCTTGTCTCTCCAGCTGCTCCACATCACAAATAACTGAGAGTAAAAGTAGAGCTGCTTGTTTGTTTGTTGCCAGACTGCCTGCTCTTCCAACAACCGCTTCACATCAGCATTTTAAATGGGACTGTTGCAGATAAATGAGCTTAAAATCATAAGTAAATACATGCAGATTTTTCCATTTCCCCAATCTGTTGAACTCCCATCATGCTAATTTGCACTATTGACCAATCCTGAAGCAGAGGAGTCAAACTCATTCTAGTTCAGGTTCCACATTCAACCTAATTTCATCTCCAGTGGACCGGACCAGCAAAATCACAGCATAATAACCTATAAATAACCACAACTCCTAAGTTTCCCTCGTTTTAGTGCAAAAAAGTAGATTCTGAAAATGTTCATATTTAAGGAATTATCTTTTTACAAAACATCATGAACAACCTGAAATTTCTGAAGAAAAATAAATTCAATTTCAGCAACATTCAGCCTCAGTTTATCGTTTACACATTACAACTTCCAGATCACAGCGTGTCGACAAAGGAACACACATTTAGTCCATCTGGAACTGAACCATAGAGGATTTTACTTCATGATCAAAACGACAGAAGTCAGAAAAAAAGACAAAAAAAACAACCACAAGACAAAATATTCCAAAAATGAGACACAAAATGACAAAAAAGTGAAACACAAAACGTCCAAAAATGAGACAAATGACACAAAACAAAATAAAAAAGAGACAAAAAATTAGACCAAAGAGCTACAGAGCATCAAAAAATGGACAAATAACAATAGTGAGACAAAAAAATTCCACAAATGACACAAACGAGACAAAAAATGTCAAAAGTGAGAAACAAACCGACAAAAAAGTAGACAAACAATGCAAGTGAGACGTGTGTGTAGGTGTGTGTAGGTGTGTGTAGGTGTGTGCGTGCATGCGTGTGTGTGTGTAGGTGTGTGTGTTCATGCATGTGTGTGTAGGTGTGTGTAGGTGTGTGTGTGCATGCATGCATGTGTGTGTGTAGGTGTGTGTGTGCATGCGTGCATGTGTGTGTGTGCGTGACAGGTGGAGAATAGAGATGTATGGGCTGTGCAGGGATCCCTGTGCTTCACATGTCACCTCATCTTTTCCCTCTCTCCTCCATCCCTCTGCACCACTCAGCCGCCCACTCTCCTTTCATCTATTCTTCCATCCATCCTGCCCACCTTCCCTCTTTCCTTTCTCTCCGTTTGGGTGAACAAGCTGTTGCTTTTTCTCGGCGACGGGCCTCTCTACCTCGCCTCATATGGAGATAAAAGCGTGGCAGCTCTGCTTTCACACCCCTGTCCGTGTTGTTGTGCTCAGCGTGAGCAGCGAAGTGTCTCTGGACAGTGTTTCTCTGGAGACCGGGTGGAGGTTTGCAGCTCTGTTATCATCATACACTATCAAGGATTCCTGCAAACTAATGACAGCACATGAAACACACTACATTCCTTCCGTCCCGTGAGCATTTTGCGCCTAAATGCAGCTATCGGGTGACCAGAGAACAGCCTCCTGACGGATGGAGGTGTCATATAATACAAGGTCTTTAATAAGGCATGACTGGTGAACACGGTGCTTCATGTGCAGTATTCAGGTTAAGGTTCAGCGCTGTGGCTCCAACCACACCCCCTCATTCTTTCTCCATATCTTCCTCTCTCTGTCGTCCTTCATCCGCCCCTTCTCTCCTCCTCTCAATCCGTCTTCTTCAGAGCTTTAAGCTTAGAAACAGAGGGCGAGGTCAGTGCAGAGAAAGTGTTCTGCAGTGCAAAGTTTGTTCAAGGTCTGCGGTGTTCTAAAGCTGATTGATGGGCAGAATATTTTCCTTTCTCTTGCTGCTTTTTGTGCCCACGCCTCTTGATCCCGGTGGGATTCAGAATCATCACGGGAGATGAGCCTAAGAGAAAGAGATGAAGAGTCAGCTCTGGAGTTATACTGTGGAAGAGGTATAGAATGAAATGTAAAGGAAGAACATCAGATCAGGGAGCGTTCCTAAGAATGGAAGGAAGCTGCAGTAGAGTGAATAATCACGCAGTGGTTAGAAATGCACACGTCTTCATATCATTCATGGATACATGTAACAGCTGCACACAGGAAAAGTTGTCCTAATTAGCAGCTGGAGGCAGTGGAACACGGAGCTCCGTCTGATCCACAAGTAGAAAAACCCACATTCATAATTCACGGCTGTAGAAGCTTTCTCTTGTCCAACAATAAAGAGACACATTTACATTTCAAACCCGCGGTGACCCTGCTGGAGACACATCCAGCAGCTGGATGGAAACCATCAACAAGAATGGAAAAATCCATCGGTGTTGGCACAATTTATAAAGATATAGAGATTTATAAAATGAATGATTTATTTAACACCGTATACTGTCGCTAAGCTTTCAAAGCGAGACAGCCAAAGAAAGCGTAACGCTCTAATTGAATTCTTCTGACCATCTGCCTCGCCGGGAGCACAAACATCACGTAACACGTTGGATATTATCGTAATTATGCAGCGAAAGCCAGATGTTTAATCAGGGAGATGACAGAAAACCATTCATCTGTGCTGCAGAGTCAAAAGCAAACATTAGCTCGTCAGTGTGAGGATCATTCGCTATCGGCCGCAGCACGGCAAACTGTCTTCAGATCAGTGTTCTCTCAGCACTAATGTCAAGGTCACAGCAAAGATTTGGGATTTCAGGTCTGGCTGCTTTAGAAATATTAACCCTCCTGTTGTCCTCATTTACAGGCACCAAAAAATATTGTTTCCTTGTCTGAAAAAAAGCCAAAACTTCAGCAAAAAAATTCCCCAAATTTCTGAAAATTTGCAAAACCTTCAGGAAGAAAACTCCAAGAATTCCTTAAAAGTTTTATTTTTCAAAAAATTCCCTAAGTTTGGCAAGAAAATTCTTGTAAATATTTTCAAAAAACATAAATATTTGGTTGATTTTTATGTGAATGTTCTTAAGAAACATTTTTAACATTTCTTTTTTCCACCAAAAAATGTTCAAAAACTTCCCAAAATTGTTGAAAATGTGGACATCAGAAGTTTCAATGTGAAAATATATATTTTTCCACATTTTCAGCCTTTGAAACGAGTCAATTTTGACCCGCAGGACGACATGAGGGTTAAGCTCCACACTATTTTTAATGTCAAATCTCAGAAAATATCCATCTGCAGCCCTCTTTTCTGCAGTTACTGACCAACCTCATTACACACATTTAGTTTCTAATTGTTTCATAAATCGAAGGGTGTGGGTTTAATTATGCGTAATTACCTTTTGCTGAGTAGAAAAATCCTTTTGGGACATTTCAGTCCAATTATGGAAGATCGTATTGCACCATGAGTGTAATATTTCTGTTAAGAAAAGGCGGAATCCGGTGCAAAGTAGTTCATTCAATTAGAATTCTAACTCCACACCACTATAAGTCGCCTTTGGGGTTTTCAGATCCTGTGGAGTGAAGACGCCTCATGTGTGACAGATCTGCATATTTCTGTTCTACTTGCACATTTGTCACGTTAGTCTTCTTTTACTTTAGTTTATGTTCAGTTTTGGGGCTTGACGTTTGGTCTGCACAAACATTTTGCATGATATTACATATTTTTGTAGTAGAACAGGGGTGTCAAACATGCGGCCCGCGGACCAAAACCGGCCCTCAGAGTGTAAAAATCCCAGAGAAGACATTAACGGCAGAAATTTAAAATCATTCGTTTTGATCATAAAGTAAAATACTCGATTGCTCATTGTTTTTTTGTCATGTGTGTCTCATTTTTGTAATATTTTGTCTTGTTTTTGTTTCTCATTTTTGTCATTTTTTTTCCTTTTTGTCTCGCTTGTGTTTTTGTATGATTTTTTTTGTCATTTTGTGTTTTGCTTTATTTGTTGATTTGTGCATCATTTTTGTTGTTTTGTATTTTTTGTCTTGTTTGTGTCATTTGTGTAATTTTTTTCTTGTTTTTGTCCATTTTCATTGTCACTGTAAATTTTAGCAATTTTTTGGTCTCTTTTTTGTTTTGTTTCATGTTGTTTGTCTCGTTTCTGTCATTTTGTGTGTGATTTTTGTAATATTTTGTCTTTTTTTGTGGTCCTTTTTGTAGACACTGATCTGGAAGTTGTAATGTGGAAATGAGAAACTGAGGCTGAATGTTGTTGAAATTGGAATTACTTTTCTTTAGAAATTTCAGATTGTTCACATTGTTTTTTCAAAAAGGTAGTTTAGAACGTTTTTTTTGGCACTAAAACAAAGGAAAATTAGGAGTTGTGGTTATTTCTAGGTTATTATGCTGTGGTTTTACTGGTCCGGTCCACTGGAGATCAGACTGGACTGAATGTGGAACCTGAACTAGGATGAGTTTGACTCCCCTAGTGTAGAAATTCAAGCTAACAAGCAGCGTTTGGACAAAAAGCAAAGGCCGTGGTAATAATGCGGTAGTTTCCACTGTGCTTATTCTGCTCCCTCGCTGTGGTCTTTGTCTGAATTTGACATTGAGATGTGTTAATGCAGACGATAATGTGAAGCCCCGTGTGAGACAGCTGCTGGGGGGAGTAGAAATGTGCTGTCGCCGACATTAGATCCACAGAGAGTCGTACGGAGGAGATAAGGTCAGGGAGATGGTTGGTGTTGTGGGAGGTTATTGTATGTGTGTGTGTGTGTGTGTGTGTGTGTGTGTGTGTGTGTGTGTGTGTGTGTGTGTGTGTGTGTGTGTGTGTGTGTGTGTGTGTGTGTGTTTAAAAAGGGAGAGAGAGGGTAAAGCTTCTCGCTGTAACAAATGGCCTTTCCTGCAGAGGGTGAGAACAGAGTTGCTCCGATGGGCCTAAAATGAGCAGCAGAGAGGAGGAATAAGGGGAAGTGACAGGTAGAAAGTGATGTGAGACACAAAACCTATCCACAGTGGAGAAAAAGATGAATGCAGGACATCAGACAGGAAAAAAACATGAGGAATGCAGGTGAGATTGAGGAGGAAGAACAGCAGCGTAAAGGTTGATATTTAGTTAAAGATTTAAAGCATCTTTAAACTATCGAATGTGTCTTTTCCTTTTGTAAATGTCCTCTGCTTGAGGAACAAATATCCCCCAGTCAGTGCTTCAGACCTCTGGAGAAATCATGGGATAAAACCATGATGGTTCCACTTGTTTTACTGTGTGGTACGTTGCTGTGGACTCATGCATCAAGTCTAAAATGCCAAATACAATCATGAAATCAATATAAAGGATATCTGAAAGAAGCACAGGTAAATGAGTTTTTAGTGGCGGTATTTTAAAGGTGTTATATCTGATGTCTCATGCTCATGATGGATTAAACGGCAAGTGATTGGATGTGTAATGGTAAAGATGTCATGAAGAATTACCTTCTGGAGTTTCCATCCTTCAGCTCTATAAAGCTTCTGCTTCAGCATCAGCTGACTGGATGTACTGTAAGGTCGATAAACCCTCTGAGACGTCACACGTATGTTTCCTGAAGAGTGAAACTGAAGTGGGCGATGCAGACGTCTTCTAGCCGTGGACAGTCTGACGGTACCTGTCCTAATGATGCTTAACTGTAGGCCTTAACCCTGTAAAATCCACTGTTGCAAAAATACATCAGTTTTATTTATGTTTTCATTAATTTCTATTGTGTGTGTGTGTGTGTGTGTGTGTGTATATATATATATTAAAAAAATAAATATATATATATTTTTAATATATATATATTATATATATTATATATATATTATATATATATAATTTTTGCTCTTTTTTGCATTTTTTTTCTATTTTGTTGTGTGTGTTTATATATATATATTATAGTTTTATTTCTTAATTTATTTTTTGCTTATTTATCTAGATCTATCTATCTATCTATCTATCATCTATCTATCTATCTATCTATCTATCTATCTATCTATCTATCTATCTATCTATCTATCTATCTATCTATATAGCTATATATATATATATATATATATATATATATATATATATATATTTATTTATTTTTTATTTTAATTATTATTATTATCATCTATTTTTTGGTTTTATATATTTTTTGCTCTTTTTTTGTCTATATTTGGGTCTTGCAGGGTTAATGCAGTTAAAATGGGTGAGTTATGTAATATGTCACCCCCTACACAGTTTTTGTGAAATAATCTATAGAGACCAAAACTGTTTCAGTGCTGGGCTATAATCAGGTTTATTTCTGCTGTAAAGTTCTTCCATCTGAACATGGGAGTCTACAGGGATTGACTTTCTTTTAATCCCAGCCTCAAGTGACCAGTGAAGGAACTGCAGCTTTTCTGCTTAATTTGTTGGTCCCAAAGGCTGCTGCTTGGTTCCAGCACACAGATTAACGAGCACATAAAGCACAGTAAAGCACTGAGCAGCTAACGAGACAGATCTGTTAACAGGCAGTGGACACTGAAAGAGTTGAAATGTGAGCTCAGACGCCGTGTTTGTCAGTCCATGGTTTTCGTTCGTATTCCACCACAATATTCAACAGGTATGAAACAGTTTAGCTCTGCTTTGGTGAAGAACATCAGGAATTGTTTTTCACCATCTTCAGCAGTGATTTTTGTTGGTAAATGAGAGACATTAGAATGGGACATGTCTGCATCTTCAAGCCATAACCAGGAAGTGAATTCGGTGACGTACATGCATTATGTTTGATTGGTGGAACTCATGGGAGGTGGGACAAAATTGCGGAAAACTTGCGGTGATTGGACAAAATTGCAAGGTTGCACAGAATTCACGGAGATTGGTTGAATTTGTGTTAATTTCTACCTCACCGTCTTCTGTAATCAATCCAGGGAACCAATCCTGACTTCCTGCAGGGGGAGACTTTCCGTACCATTATTCTTCTTTGGAATCAGTTCCTGGTTTGAACATGTATCACTTCATTACTCCGGTATTAGGACTTGCCATTGTGTAGCATGGAGCGGTTGCACACAGTTTGAGATGAATCACTGGAGAGCCGTTGTGAATGTCAGAGTGTTGAACAGAGTTAGGGGTTTCATAGATCCACAGATTCCTAAAGAGGCAGCGGTGCAGAGTTACGTCTGAGCCATTTAAAGGCAGGAAGACTTTATTTTCAATGTGATACAAACTTCTAAATGTGTAATTTTGATACACAGACGTGAGCTTTTAGTGGTCTAATGAGTGCCTGGAGAGGTACTTTAAACTGTTGCTCATTCAAGGAGCTTTTTCTGGTCTTTAATTGTAAAGGGGCATAAAAAGCTTTCCTACGATTTGAAGTCCATTTGGTGCAATTATTATACACCAACAGACATCTGCTTCATGATTTTGATCTGCAGAAGTCTGGAAACCCCACTACAGAGAGATTTCTATCTATCTTTAGAGTCATTTTGGTACTTTTCAGCTCTTAGTAAAAATTTGGCACTTTGTACATTCAGTGTTATGATACAGGAATAAGATTTAAGTTATTGAGTAAGTTTTGTGCCTTAACTTAAGAGAGTCAAGCTAAGACATTATTCACTCACAGAGCTGGAATTTAAATACTGCTTGAGATACTATAGTTTCCAAATATCAAATTTGGGTTTAAATTGGTTTTAAAATGATGTACAACACCAAGAATATTTCCAAAGAATGGACTGTTTTAGCCATGAAGAACATGGAGTCTTGGATTTGAGGATTTTTTTGGAAAAAACACTGTAAAGCTTCAGTGAGCAGCAGGATGTTTTAAAAAGTTAAAGCCACAGAATGCTGCTGTAGACAACTTCATTAAAGGATTACTGCCTCACTCATACATAAAATGAATGTAAAGCTTGAATTCTGTAGACCAGGGGTGTCCAACATGAGGCCCGTTGGCCAAAAGCAGCCCTCCAGAGGGTCCAATCCGGCCCTCAAAGTGTAAAAATTCCAGAGAAGACATTAACTGCAGATTGTAAATTAGTATAACTATAAATTTAAAATCATTTCTAGACCATGACAAGTTGTTTGGATCATAAAGTATCAAGCATCAAAACTTTTTGTCCTGCGGTTTAAAAGAACTAAAATGCTCCAGCCTGCTTACCTGGAAGGCTGTCCTTGTTCATAAATTAGATGCAGACTCTAATTTCTGCCGGTACAGTATCACTGCGTGGTGGATGCAGCGGCTGCAGAACGGCACGTACTTTAAAGTCAGAACGTCACATCACATCGCTGCACATTATGCCGATCCACATCAGTCAGCAGCAGTGGAGTGAGAGGCTAAGAGTCACAGTGGGGATGAGAATCAGTGGAAAAGGCAGAGAGGACACGAATGATGAATGAGGGCGGGAGGAATGGGACACGTATGTGAAGGATGCATCGAGGGAGCGTGGAGGGAGTTGCGTTTTACTCGGAGGAACGGTGAACGAATGAAGGATTTAATGCGGAAAGAGGGCAGCGTGAGGGGCAAGAGGAGGATGAAGGATGAGAGGGGAGGGAGTCCGGAGAGAGTGATGGAGGAGGAAACGGAATGAGTGATGAGAAGGTGGAGATGGAGGCAGGAGGAGAAAGGAGAGGGTGGCAGCGGCAGAAAAGAAGGATGAGACGGAAGGGAAACAGATGAGACGCAGTGCAGGGAGATAAATGCAACAACAAGAAAAAGTGGAGGGAATGGGGAGAGGTTGATGAAAGAAGAGGCAGAAAGACGACAGCAACGGTGTCTGTCTTAATAATGAATATAATGTCATGTGGTCTAATATTCAGCATGTTATCTTTGTTATAACAAGTAAGAAATTCTGCAAATCACTGAAGAGAAAAGACATAAGAACATTCTTTAGGATGAGAAATACTTTTAATGTTTAAAAATGTGCATGTGGTGTCTGTTTGGGGACTCTGGAGCCTGGAATTAACTACTTGCTTCCATTTTTCTCAGTTACTGCAGGCAGAAAATCCAAATGTGGAGCCCAGGGAGCCTGAGGAAACTGTTATCTCCAGAACAACACCAGCATTAGTTCTGTCAGCTCATAGCAACACGTGTGCATTCAAAGATCTCTGCTGGCTGCAGGAAATGTGGCTCTTTGCAAAGCAACTCGTGAAATGTACAGATTGGTAGCAAATTTAAGGAGAACATGAATAACTGAAGCCTAGACGGAGGGGTCTGGTGGCTTTGTTCTGCTGCTTCCTGCCAGCAAAATCAATTCAAAGTTGTTTTTAGTGATCACATGATAAGAACCTGTGTGCTGGTTTCACGTCTGTAGTTATAGAATCATGACGATGGTCGGCTTTGGTAGAAGGGTCAACCAATGATTGGGTTTAACTCTGGAGACTGCCGTTTCTCTGTCTCTGATTTTCTGACTCAACTCTGGGTTGGTTTTTTTTGTCCCCAAACGTTCTCTAACCTTTACCAAGTGTTTGTTGTTGCTTCATGATTACAGAAGGTCCCCGAACCTTTACAGATGAGTAATTTCATCTCAACCACAAGACAAGTTGTGTTTGTCCCTAAATCTAACCAGGAAGATCAGAAGATAAATGCCAGAGGTTCACATTAGAAACAATTATTTATCCGCTGCACCCCTGTCCCTGTATAAAACGTTCTGTTTGCCTCAGTAACTCTGCTGTATATTTTCCACCCCAGTAGTTTCAGAGTGAAACTGTCCCGCCTACGCTTCAACAGCGACAATTAATCCACATTTACTTTAGTCTATGTGACACATTATACAGTTTATAGATCAAAACAGTAATTTTTCCAAATGTCACATGTGATATACGAGTTCTTAGTGCACTTTAATTTCGTTATAAACTGCAATGATTTTCATTCTGCTGTGGTTGAAGTGTTGGAAACCAAAGTTGTTTCCTCTGCGACGGCATCGTTTGTCAATTCATAGCATCCCTCAATCGCATCGCCTTAAAGTTGAAATCAGTTTAACTCGATGCCCGCACCCTTCTCCATGCCAAATATTATTTCGTCTGCCATCACTACGTGTCCCCGAACGTCACTGGCATTCTGTGGTCTCTGGTGGTCTCTGGCACTGCAAACTTAATTCCAGATTCATCGGTTGTTCCCCACCGGCTTCAGCACACTGAGTTTTCTTTGGTTTCAGGACCAGTTTTCAGTGTCATACTCAACATTAAATGAAGTGATTACAGATGTAGTTTCTGGAAATATGAGGAGGTGGAGTACATTTAGTGGTTTGTTAAAAAAAAGTCTCAGTTACCAGCCATGTTCAGCGTTCTTCTGCAGAGGTTTCTGTCACTGCATCGCTTTTCCTTCATGCAGTGGTTGGAGGGCATGGAAGCCTGATTGCATTTTGTCACCGCACCCCCAGAGTGTTAAATTAATCTTTGAAGTCTTCCCAAATGAAATAATTGATTGATTGTGTCACTGTGTTATCTATCAGTGCAGCTGCAGTGGTTTTCGCATGCTGAGTGACTGGACCTCGTGATTTTTTAATGATTCAGGATGATTATCTGACCTCAGGATTTCTGTCTTCTCTCCATCTCCCCGTGCCCGTCCTCCCATCCATCTTGCTCCCCGTCCATCCCTGCTCGTCTCATCCTCAATCTTCCTTCCTCCTCCCGTCTCCCCAACCCCTTCGCCTTCTCATTCCCCCTCAGGGCGAGTGTTCCTCCAAATGCTACAACATGTTCATCATAGAGACGGTTTGCGTGGCCTGGTTCTCCCTGGAGTTCGTCCTGCGTTTCATTCAGGCCCGCAGCAAGTTGGAGTTCCTCCGCGGTCCGCTCAACATCATCGACGCCATGGCCATTCTGCCCTACTACGTCTCACTCGTGGTGAAAGAGGAGGACCCGGACTTGACGCACGAGAGGCCGGGAGGAGGTAAGGGCTACTTAGACAAGCTGGGCCTGGTGCTGAGGATCCTGCGGGCGCTGAGGATTCTCTACGTGATGCGGCTGGCTCGCCACTCCCTCGGCCTGCAGACGCTGGGGCTGACGGTCCGGCGCAGCACCAGGGAGTTCGGCCTTCTGCTGCTTTTCCTCTGCGTGGCCGTCACCCTGTTCTCCCCGCTGGTCCACTTGGCTGAGAGCGAGCTGACGGGCGCCCACGACTTCAGCAGCATCCCCGCCTCCTACTGGTGGGCCATTATCTCCATGACGACGGTGGGCTACGGCGACATGGTGCCGAGGTCCATACCGGGACAGGTGGTGGCGCTGAGCAGCATCCTCAGCGGCATCCTCATCATGGCCTTCCCTGCTACCTCCATCTTCCACATGTTCTCCCGCTCCTACCAGGAGCTCAAGATGGAGCACGACCGCTTGTTCAAAGAGGAATGCGCGGCTGCTGCGGCCGCTGCAGCTACAGGGGAGCTGCAGGAGGCGGGAGGTGAAGCAGGGAGGGAGGACTCGGCTCCTCCTGGACTGGGATTACGTCTGGACAAGGATAGTGTGCACTCTCTGGAGTCTCTGGCTCTGCTGGGGAAAGGCAGCGAGGCTGCAGGAAACAACAACCACAGCCTTCCAGCTGCAGCTTTTTGAACAGTTTTCTCACTGACTGACTCAATCCTAAACTTCCAAGAAGATGTCAGTCCACTAATCTGTGTTACATACAGCTGAACGTACTGCAAAGTGACGATTGCAACAAAGACTTCACTATCCATAACGTTCTGAAGGAATCTGTGCCGCGTTGGATGGAAAGAGATCAGACGAAAAGCATTTCTGTTCCTCCTCAGTGTGTTAATAAGGAGCACATGTGTGCACATTGCAGACTGCATGGAAACTGAAAGACATAAAACCCTTTAAATTGGACGGTCCACTTTGCTGGACCAGAAAGCCTCTGCAGCAATATTAGTAACAGGCTGCTTCCATAAACATGCAATATTCAATCCAAAGTTGCTCTTCCTTCCACTGTGAAATACTTTTAAGCCTGACTGCAACTTTTAGTTTCGTTCTCATTTCTTTTTAATAAGTTGCCTCCAGTATGATCTCAGATGTGTGTCATACGGTATACTCTACTTTTCTGCCATGAATTCAAAGAAGTGCTCCTCTTATTTTATTTTGGAGAAGCTTAAAGCCATGTTCTGAGAAGAAATAGAAACAAACTCATAGTTTGACCTATATATAACGTATATCGACCTCCCTCTCATGTATATTTATATGCTCGAACTTAAAGAAGCGATGGTTTCTCTAATCTCTACTATAAACTCCAGGTAAACTGTGTTCAAATATTGCAGAGTCATCCAAGTTGTTTTTTTAAACCAATGAGGAAATGAAAGGATGGAGAGAAAACATTTGAGCTTGTTTTAGAGAAGGAGGATGTCTGAGTGAAAGAGAGTGAACGCTAACAACCATGAAATGTACTTTGCAACGCTCCAAATAAAAGCTCTCCTCGTAATCTGAGAGAAATCCATCCTCTGGGCTGCAGCGTTTTTGGTTTGTTCCGAGTATGACGGTCTAATCTCCTCGGCTTGTCCGGGATGCTCAATCAGAGTCTTGCCGCTGAGCGTTTGAGAGGAGAAGAAGCAGAAGCAGCTGTCCCGGCCACACAGATCAGTATTCAGTGAATTCTGTCACAATCCCCCTTCTTACATCACCTCCTTGTTTTCATGTACACAATTACAGCACACTGGACGGGAGCCACGTTTCTGCACACATCTGCAGTTTTAACCCCCCTGTTGTCCTCATTTACAGGCACAAAAAATATTATTTCCTTGTCTGAAAAAAATCCAAAAATTCAGTATATATCAGTAAAACTTATAATATTTTCTTTAAGAACATTAACAAAAAATCATGATTTTTTTCTGAATGTTCTTAAGAAACATTTTTAACATTTTTTCCACCAAAAACTTTTCAAAGATTTCCCAAAAATGTTGAAAATGTGGACATCAGAAGTTTCACTGTGAAAATATGTATTTTTTTCCACATTTTCAAACTTTAAAATGGGTCAAAACGAGGGTTAAGACGGAGATGTTGGCTGATGCAGTGCAACTAAAGAGGCTGTGCATCACGTTACTTTGTTAACGTTTCTTCAGGTGTGGGATAAACTGATCCCTCCCTCTCTGCTAAGTCCTGGGAAAGCCTCCATGCCAGTTGAGTCATAGTTTTTCTGAGAAGAGTGGTCCGCCTCAGCATGGGGCCCAAGAAGGATGATGAGGCGTGCAGGGACATGCCAGATGTGGATGTAATCTAGATTAAAGTTGGGATTAAAAACCCCCACTAGGCACTGCCTAAAACTCAGCTTCATGAAGGAGCTTTGAATTGGGTTTTGCTTTTTTTTCTCCCCAGAATCCTAGTAAGTCCAGAGCAAATACTTTGGGTATGAAGTTGTCCTGTGTGTTGCCCATATGGCATCTAATTTCACTGCCTATAGATGCAATAGGATTTTTAGACACGGTGTAGGAACATATGGGCCTGAATATATCAGTCCCAGTGACGCAATCCAGTGTTGCACGGTTAGATGTGCTGGATTACACAGGCTAAATTCATTATCCATCTGTGTACCCAAACCCTGAAGAGATGCTGATTTCCTAAGTAAAAGAGTATGCATTTTTTTTCCCCAGTAATGATCATAACTCTGATTCATTATCCTCATATTAGTAGTACATATGCACAGCAGGTATTAAGTCAGCTTATAGCGGATCTGATGGTGGGATTAGTCAGGCTCAGTAGCTTTGTTGTTGTTTTGCCACTTAAAAAAAGGCTGCAGGTCATTATATATGCCAGTCTAATAGCTAACTAAACCCCAAGTCACCTCTTACTTCTCATTCACAGAAATATCAAAGGAGAATAATATTTTTCATAGAATTTATCATTATCATCACATTTTTTAAAGTATTAAAGGAGTCTTCTGACTTTTTTGGTGAAAATATTTTCATTTGCTTTCTTGCAGGATTTGATTCTTCTCTCATGCTTGTATTCTATGAAGAGTCAGGAGCAACTCAAAGAGGTAACAGCAGTTTTTAACTAATCAGTACCAGCAAACAAGCGAAAGTTTAAGCCCACTGTTCACTCTTTTCCACTGCTGTCAACTGAATAATTTACTGTCTGTCTGCAGAAATGTCGATCAGTCATTTACTAACTGGGAATATACATTTGGGTATTTTTATGTCTGCTGATATTACTGGAAAAGTCATAAATACACGATGATGTCTGAGAAAGCGAAGGCCATTAAGCCTCACAGAAGACTCTGTCATGGTGCCCCTGTGCTGAATAACCCCCCACAATGCTCTCTGCTCAGACCTGCCCACCTCCTCTGGTTAATACAATATTAAACTGTAAGTACAGCAAGGTACAACAGCTCATGTGTGTAATATCCAGGAAAATGGTATCAACACATTCTAAGTGTTAAATGAGTTGGATTGGGGCAAAACAAGAACGCTTGATTGGGAAATGTGTAGGAAAAATGACATTACACCTCATAGAAAGTTACTAACTTGTGCGCTGGTGGCGAGTTTTCTTTTTCTAGACGGTCATGAAAAAAATCATTAATATTCATGGAGAAAATGCTATTTGACTGGCAGCTGTTGAGCCCAGCCTTCATGCTAAGCTAATTGTCTCCTCGCTTTTTTAGCTCCATATCGAACATTTGAACAGAGTGGCCTCCCTTCTCCTCATCAAACCCACCGTGAGAGAGGACATTAAGTGCATTTTCTAGACTTTTCAAACTTCTTTTTAAATGTTAGCTAGCTCAGGCAACTTATAAAAGGTCACCAAAATATTAAAAACTGCTCATACTCAACGTGATTTTATAATAGTGTTGGCAAGCCATAACAAAAGAACTACATATAAATTATGCCATTTTAGACAAAGCAATGTCACAGCCAAGCTCTTACAAAAGCTCACATAAAGGATCAGCTTAAGTTCTAGTCACGTCACTGCAATTTACAAAGCTCATTTAAAATAACAGTTGAGTCAAACAGAAACTGCAATTTTAATATCAAGGTTTTAAAGCTAAGACGTTACAGTGTGATTTATGGTGTTAATTTACCCGAGCATAATAAATATTACTAAGTCCTAGAAAATTCTATAAAATACAGATTTACCAGACTAAATTAAGACCAAAGATTTTTAGAAATTATGGAGGTTTAGCTGACTAATTAGAAAATTAAATCATGCAAATACATGCATGGAAAACCCAACAAATCCAAAGATTTCTTATGGGCTTGCACATTTGCACCAGTTAGGAGGAAAAACCATTTATCCCGACTCAGCTGGGGTCAGAGAAAGGGGAAAGGATAGCAGATATAAAGAGACAACAGAGAAGATTGGTAGGTCCAGATCCAGAAACTCCTGCAGAGAGGTGAAGGCAGAGGACGAAACACAAACTACTGCAAAGACAAGACACAACGTTAATAATAAGCACAAATAAATGGAAGAAATGGCAAAGATGAGCACATGTGAAGATGGAACTATAACAGAAAAAGAGAAAATAGAGTGATATCAGGCTAAATACCCACAACTCCAAATTTTTCCTTTGTTTTAGTGACAAAAAAGTACATTCTTCACATTTAGGGAACTATCTTTTGCCAAAAAAATATGAACAACCTGAAATTTCTTAAGAAAAATAAGTTCAATTTCAGCAACATTCAGCCTCAGTTTATCATTTCCACATTACAACTTACAGATCACAGTTTATCTACAAAAAGCTCCCAAAAAAGACAAAAATAAGACAAAATATTACAAAAATGAAACACAAAATGACAAAAATGAGGCAAACAAGATGAAACAAAACAAAAGAATGACAAAAAATGGCTAAAAAATACAAATTGATTTTAAAAAATGGACAAAACAAGACAAAAAATTACACAAATGACACAAACGAGACAAAAAATTACAGAAAAGAAACAAGATGATAAAAAAATAGACAAACTGCAAAAAACCACAAAATGACAAAAACGATGCACAAATCAACAAATAAAGCAAAACATAAAATGACAAAAATAAGACAAAAAACACAATCGAGACCAAAAGGAAACACAAAACGACAAAAATGAGAAACAAAACAAAAACATGAGATGAACGACAAAAATCACACAACAAAAGAAACAACAAAAACAAGACAAAATATTTTAAAAATCAGGGACAAAATAACAAAAAATTAGACACAAAATGTCAAAAACAACAAACGACAAAAACGAGACAAATGACAAAAATCAGACAAACAACAAAAACGACAAAATATTACAAAAATGAGACACACAATGACAAAAGAACAATGAACAATCTAGTATTTTACTTTATCAAAACAAATAATTTTAAATTTCTAGTTTTACTAATTTACAATCTGCAGTTAATATCTTCTCTGGAATTTTTCCACTTTGAGGGCCGGATTGGACCCTCTGGAGGGCCGCTTTTGGCCTGCGGGCCTCATGTTTGACCCCCCTGCTCCAGACCAACAAGGCTTATTTAAACTGAAGACAGCATCCTGACTTTCATACATACAGAAAAACATAATACAGCAGCTGGTGTGTGTCAGCAACACGGCGGGAAAACAAATAAAAATGATAGACAGCTCTTGTCAGCTGATATGTTGCTGTTATAATACTCCAGGGGTTTGGTGGATCAGGTAAGTACATATCAGGGACATGTTTCTGCCGTTAACTGTCAGTGTCATGATCGTAGCTAATATAATAAAAAAAAAGGTTCCTCATATCTTCAGCAGACATCATACCTGCCTCAGAAGTTCTACATCCCAGTTCCTCATCATTCAGTCAGAGGGCTGGACGTCATCGTTTCCACACAAACCTCTCACTACGTTTACACTTGCTAAATGATTGGCCCTGCTGCTGTTAATTGACTGTCCTCCAACCGCAGCCGCTGGAAATAAATGGAGCTGAGTGTTTTTAAGGCCCTCGTCTGAACGCTCTCTAAACAAATGAGGGTGATATTATGAGGCTATTAAGCCTCTTTTATTAAGCCTTTCTATTCAGCCTGGCAACAAAAAAAAGAAAAAAATGATGCAACTGTTTCCCAAATTACAGAAAAAAAACTTAAATATCACCAGGAAGAGCTGGTTAATGTAAGTA